>OZ035882.1:52970280-54170280 GCA_964034835.1 Muscina levida
AATACACATTTTGGGTACGTTCGCGTTGGTTGTATTGATCTAGCTACTCGATTTTTAAAGTGTACAAGTACATTTGTATGGAAGGTACCAGAAGGGGCTTGGCTAAACTTTTAATTTTTTCTCAAAAACTTTATCCTGTTATAGCTTAACAAAATACAGAATTTGAGCACGATCATACCTAACTCGATCGTTGATATTATTACCTGATTTCAAAAGTGGACAGAGTTGTACATCTGTATGGCTGGTACCAGAAGAGGCGTGGCTAGACTTCCAGTTTTTTATCCACAACTTTATGCTGCTTTAGCTTAACAAAATACAGAATTTGGGCACAATCGAGTTGGGTGTATTGATATTATTACGCGATTTCTAAAGTGGGCGGAATGGTACATTTGTATGGGAGGTATCAGAAGTGGCGTGGCCATGTAGTTCATTTGCAATACGGTAAGTAGTTTTGGGGAAATATTAACATATGAAAAGTTTCAAAATAATTGGTTGCGTCTTTCGAAAATTATCGTAACTACCAGCCGGACAGACAGACAGGCGGACATGGCTCAAATGACTCAAAAAGTCATGAATCAGATTTGGTTAAATGAAACCTAGTGACTCTTTCAGTGTGTTACAAATGTTATATACCCTCCTACCCCCAGGGTGAGCGTATAACACAACCAAAATAAGATTATTAGACAATATATCCCACCACCACATTTCGGCAATGTAATAGCTATACGCTTTTTATGTGTAAATGATGATATCAACTGTATTAACAAAAAAACTGATATTACCATTAAAATAAAACATAGACAGAGGAGTGTCTATATGTTATATATATGCTCCATTAAACTAATAACAGTGTTCGGCATTTGATTTTTAATGCTCACTTTGTGACCACCGACAGTAAATTGTCAGTTTTATCACAATTTAATGCCATTGCACAAAAACGAATGCAAAACAAAGCAACAATTTATGAATTTTATATGCACGTATATATGTTTTATGATGGTTTAAAACGTTGTTAGTCAAACTGCCAATATTCACCCACACCCTCATACAAATACAATGACAATACATACCCGTAGAATGAGCGTACATACTTACACCCCAACAGATATAAAAAATTTAATTGAATTGTCTGGTACTTACCGGCCAAATTTTTGCTCTGATGTTGTTGTATGTATGTCCTTTTGCAGCAAACCTGAAAAGAGCCAAGCAAAAATATTTTATTAAACACAAATAACGCAAATATAAAAACTATAGCGCATATAAATTATGAAAAACGCGACAGGAGTGTAGTACAAAACCATTACATGAATATCGTCGTCATGTCCATGGTGGACATGACCATATCCGGTGCGGTATTTATATATGAATCATCATATGGCCGGAAAATGCCACAATCGTATGCACTCAGACATGTCACAGGCAGAATGTTTAATTGGTGGAAATGTCGCTTATACTGTTTTGGTTTTTTTTTGTTTTATTAATTTCATTTTATGAAATTGTGTGTGTGAGTGGCTGATTTTTTTTTTTTTTTATCAATTTTCTATGTTCAAGAGTCATATTTGTGAATTATTTCTAGAGAAGAGTTGAAGTTTTATTACGCTGTTTTAAAACAAAAAAATCCTATGAACAACAGGATATGTTGCTGGGTATGGTATTAATGTGTGGTTGCTTTTAAGAGCAATTCAGCGTAAGGAGTAGAATTTCAGTTGTTTAAGGTTTAAGGCGGATGGTGTAATGTCTATATATTGGTGTAACACTTTTTTTTAATACTTCTAATGGGTACCAAAGATAGTGTTTTATATAGTTTCTATGTCGTAGCTCTTATGAATTTAAGTATATGCATAACTAACTAATAGCCTACACACACACTGTGTGATTTGATGATATACATTCCTTTCGATTACTAGGACCTCTTTATATTACAAATCTTTAAGTAATGACATCCCTTTCCATACATCGTCAATGCCATGACTATTTCCATCAACATTATATCCTATCTACGCTTCAAATCAATTAATAACATTCAAGGTCTTAGCTTCCATAATAAATTCCCATGATAGGTTTTGGGCTAATAAGACAATACAATAAAATTTTATATTATATCTTTTATCCGGAATAACCATTTTAATACTGTTCCTACATCTGGCATAACATGTAAAATACATAACGTTCATCATTAAACCTCTAACCATTATTTTGGGCACAATGATAATTACATTTGTATTTCCATTGCCATAACGGCATAACATCCATTCCTTTAACAATATTCCCCTTTACGTGGCCCACCCTTGTATTAATTAATTCAGTTTACACAATTAATTTTGATGCGATGCATTTAAATTAATTGCGAACCACACGCTTGCAAATTAAACTGAGCGAATAAAAAACCAAAAAAAAAAAAAAAAAATGTGTGGCTGGTATTGCAGCTATTCTCTAAGACCATTTAGATAATTGGCTGAAATTTGTGCATGGCATGAATTGTGGTTCCCTTTCCCAGTGATTATGCAAAAAATTTAATAGCCACAAAACAAAAAACAAAGATTACAACATTAAAATTAGCACAGTTAACGTCTACTACATGAGATATGTTGGCAAAAGTCAGCTGGAAAAATATTATTGGCATTGGGAATGTTAACAATTAGAAAAGTTATCGGCTGCGTGATTGAACTTCCTACAAAGTGACAGGATCAAGTGAATTATGAGCAGGATTAAGTGAAGAAGGTGTAAAGGGTGTATATTTAAATGTCCTATGCAATGAAACTGGACAGTTTTGATTATGCACAAATAGATAAATCAACATAAGATGTGTGATAAGGATTCCAAACACTAAAAAAAAATGAAAACAAAGTTAGGCAATAGTATCCTATTAATATTATATAAATGTGAATGTCTGTCTGTTTGTTTGTTTGTTTGTATGTTTGTTGCTAAATCACGCCGAAACGGCTGAACCGATTTCAATAAAATTTGGAGGGCAGTTAGTGTACTATGTAGAAATTGCCGTAGGCTATAATTTTTTTAATTTCTGACACACCTATGGGCGGTGTGGGCGTGTCAAAACCTTTTTTACGAGCTACGGTGATAAAATTTGATACACAGGTAGTACTCGACAACACGAATATGAATATGCAGACGAAATTTAAATTTTTTACCCAAAGGGCGGAGTGGGCGTGGCAAAACTTTTTTTTAGAGATAGAGAGATACAATTTGATACCCAGATAGCACTCGACAACGCGAATATGAATATGCAGACGAAATTTTAATTTTTGACCCAATGGGCGGAGTGGGAGTCGCAAAATATTAGGGAGATAAAATTTGATACTCCGATAGTACTCGGCAACACGAATATGAATATGCAGACGAAATTTTAATTTTTGACCCAATGACCGCAGTGGGAATAGCAAAACTTTTTTTTTAGAGCTAGAGAGATAAAATTTGATACCCATATAGTACTCGACAAGCCGAATATGAATATGAGTAGTGGTTGTGGCAAAACTTTTTTAGAGCTAGGGAGATATAATTTGATACCCAGGTAGTACTCGACATCACGAATATGAATAGGCAGACGAAACTTTAACTGTTGACCCAATTGGCGGAGTGGATGTGGCAATACTTTTTTTTAGAGCTAAAGAGATACATTTTTATACGCATATAGTACTCGATAACAAGAATATGAATATGCTGACGAAATTTTATTTTTGGATCCAATGAGCACTGTGGGCGTGGCAAAACTCTTTTAGATGCAATTTGATACCCAGATAGTACTAGACAATACGAATTTGAATATGGAGACAAAATTTGGACCCAATGGGCTTAGTGGGCGCGGAAAAACTTTTTTTTTTAAAGCTAGAGAGATACAACGTGATGCCCTGATAGTGCTCGACAACACGAATGAATTTGCAGACGAAAATTTAATTCTGGCCCAATGTGCGGAGTGGGCGAGGCAAAACTTTTTTTTACAGCTAGAGACATACAATTTAATACACAGATAGTACTCGACAAAACAAATATGAATATGCAGACGAAATTTTAGTGTTGGACCCTATAGGCATATTGGTTATGGCAAAACTTTATGATATATACAATATGATACATGCATACAATATCACAGTACAACATTTTTCAGTTAATTGATTGCCAACTCAATTCTGTGAACTGTATGTGAAATTAGACCCAAAAAGAAGAATTTCTGCATCATTCGTTTTGTCTTCTTACCTGCGATTTGAAGTTAGTATCGATTTGAAGTTAGTACTATCGTATAGGGGAATTTATCACGTTTTAGGCCCTGTTGTTTGACATAGCTCGACAACCACTAGCCCAATTTAGTTGAAATAAATTTTAAAAAATTAAGAATTACAATTCCCTTAATCTGTTCATATATTGTTTTCCCATACAAGTAACACTTTCGAAGTTAAAAATGAATGTATGAAGGGAAAAAATTATTTTTTGCCTAAAAATTTAAATTTTTTTTTTTTTTAAATACATAAAAAATCCAAAATGGAAAAAAGTTTCAAGTCTAGTTATTTTTTCGCAAAGTCACATAACCTATGAGCAAAATGAGACAAAGATCATAAAAATCGATGCACGCGTTTCGCTTTTATTCGCAATTGAGTAAATGTATGAATTTCAAAACGTGATAAATTCCCCTATACGATAGTACTAACTTCAAATCGATACTAACTTCAAATCGCAGGTAAGAAGACAAAACGAATGATGCAGAAATTCTTCTTTTTGGGTCTAATTTCACATACAGTTCACAGAATTGAGTTGGCAAATCATGTGTTGTACTGTGTATGATATGACAACAGAAATATGAATATGCAAACAAAATTTAAATTTTCGACCAATGGCCGAATTTAATGTAGCCAATTTGTATTTAGCCATAGAGGAGAATTTTCTGACCAAAATTTTGTTTTTAATCAGTGGGTGGAGGGCGTGGCAGGACTGTATTTTAGCCCTAAAAAGATATTGGCATTACAATTAAAAATTTTATTTTAGCCCTCGAGAGATGCAACACTATAAATAGATAATACTATGCGCAACAATTTAATCAGTGCGAGGAGGAGGCATGCTTAATACAAATCATAGCCCCAGAAAAAATAAAATTTGGTACACAGATAGTGTTCGGCACTACAATTACAATATTGCAGTCGACGTTTTTGATCCTAGAGACATGAAATTTGATGTACTGATAGTACTCGATCAGCGGGCGGATGGTCATAGTGAGATATAATATTCGACACAATAAAACGTTGTTGATTGAACTGGTTTGCGAGTTACTTGTTTACCGTGGGCATAAGATCAACGCTTAAAATTATCAAATTATCAAATTAAGAAAGCAAGTCAAAAATATTATTATCGAGTTAAGGAAACGTTGCCAAAGTATGTTTTGAAGTGACACAGCTTTTATAACTGTGACCCAATTTTAATTGGTATTTGTGTTAATTTTATAATATTAGTCAATTATGCAATAGCGAAGCATTGCCGGGTCCACTAGTTCCTGCTATATTTATACCCTCACCCTTAGGAATGAGGTTATATATCGTTTGGTATGATAACCAGTAAGAAAGTTTCAGTCGGGCAACTCTACTTATATATACCTTCAGAAAACATCAAATTTTCTATTATATTGATATTTATAAATAAGGTTTTTTTCCCTCAAATTTTTCCTTAAACCAATTATTGTTAAATTTCGATAATTATAATATTATCCTGTCTATATATGTTTAAGCATGTTAATTCTAAATAGACTAATCTCTTTACCAATACTGTTGTAATTATTGTATAAAATGGATTGTTATTATTTGGCAATAAAGTGAATAAAATTAAATTAAATATTAATATTATTACTCGGGAATGGGACTTTGCCCAGAGGTGGAAAGTTATTGATTGCCACTCACTTGGGAGTGACCAAAAGCGATTCCTTTGTGGCACTGTCCAAGCAGCTAACTAGCTCCGGTCTTAGACCAAGTATTACCCGGGCAATGACTTTAAAGCAACCACTTAGAAGTTAGCTAGAGTAAGAAGGCGAAATGTTGAGTAACCTAATCGGCATGCTACCACCGATGCGTCTTAGGAACTAGGTAACAGAAGTTACTGAAGCTCAACACAGGCTCTCTAAATGGCTCTGGCAGCCCCAAGAAACTAGGATCGGGCGCGGTGGCCTTATAAGCCACTCTCCTTAAACAAAATTTATTATGAAAACACGGAGAATAGATAAAACAAGAACCCCAACCCCCCCCCCCTCCAAATGTTGACGACCCCCGCAAACGATATAAGGACCATAATTTAAGGATATTCACCTGGAATGTCCGAACTCTATACAGAGATGGTGCCTCTATCCAACTGGCGAATGTCCTCGACAAATACAAGGCAGACATTACCGCCATAGAGGAAATAAGATGGAAGGGTCAGGGATGCACACGACGAAAGAACTGTGACATCTTTTACAGCTGCCATGCAGAAAGACACCAATTTGGATGTGGTTTTATAGTTCGACACCTGGTCGCGCGGTTTTAGCCTGTAAGTTACCAACTAGCCACCATTCGCACCCGGGCGAAATATTTTTACATTACGCTGATTTGTGTACACGCCCCGACGGAAGATAAAGACGATGAGATTAAAGATTCATTTTACGAGCGCCTAGAGGAAACATACGACCTCTGCCCAGGCCACGACATTTAAATTGTTCTGGGAGACTTTAATGCAAAAATAGGAAGGGAAGGTGTTCTTGGTGCATCGATCGGTAAATTCAGCCTGCATACCGACACGTCAGACAACGCGTCAGATTTCGCAGCGGGAAGGAACATGGTAGTGAGTGGAACCAGATTCCAGCACAAAGTTCTCCACAAGGCAACTTGGCTATCCCCGATCAAAACACCAAAAATCAAATTGATCATGTGGTTATCGATGGCACGCATGTACCTAGTGTCATGGACTTGCGTGTGATCCGTGGTGCTAATATTGGCTCGGATCATTACCTGGTTGCAGCCAAGGTTCGCACAAGATTGAGCAGAGCGAAAAACGCACGTAACCAAGCACAAAGAAAACTAGACATAGCGAAGCTGAAAACCCCAGAGATAGTTACTGCCTACTCCAATCAGCTCTCCCAACTTCTACGACACAACGCTTCTACTTATGACGTTCCCGATACACAGTGGCAGCATATTGCGCATTCCATGGAAATCGCCGCAACAATGAAAAGCGGCGCTCAGACGAATCCTGGTGCGATGAAGAATGTCTCATGTCACTACAGCCAATTGTAACCCGAGCTGTTAGGGAACGGCACAAGGAGACACCAAAACGGGCGAGACAGCCATTTAAGCGAAAAAAACTTCAGATGAAGGAACGGGAGAACGAGGATATAGAGCGATACAGGGACATAAGTGAGGCCCAAAAAATTTACCAAAAAGTAAAAACAAAAGGCTACGGTAATGGGCTTCCCTCCTGTAAAGACAAGGATGGAAATCTGGTTACAGATACGCAGAGTGTGGTGCATATATGGAAAGAACACTTCCAGCAACTGCTGGTTCAAGAAGGCAGCACACACGAAAGTATCACACCAATTGTCGACGACGGCTTAGATTTCCCACCACGAATATCGCGGCTGAAGAACAATAAAGCAGCTGGTGCCGACGGACTTCCGGTAGACGGACTTCAAGTCCGGTTGTGAGTAGGTGATAACGAGCATGCGAGCTGGTGCACGGACGGTTGGCTTAAAGAGTGCATGTTCGGCGATTGGAACATAAGCGTATTATGTCCTGTGCCAAAAAAAAAGGTGATCTAAGTGTGTGCTCCAACTACCGCGCTCTCAGCCTTTTATCCATCGTATATAAGGTCCTGTCGAGTGTGCTATGTGAAAGACTAAAGTCAGTGTTATCCAACCTGATCGGTCCTTATCAGTGTGTTTTTAGACCTGGTAAATCAACACTGACCAGATATTCACACTTCGGCAAATCCTGGAAAAGGCCGAAGAGGAACAGATCGATACGACAGAAATTACTCGAAGCCATGACTGAGTTTGGTATTCCAGCGAAGCTGATACGCCTTTGCGGAATGACGTTGACTGACACGAAGTCTTCAGTGAAGATTGGTAAGGATCTTACAGAGCCATCCTACGCCAGACGAGGCCTAAAACAAAGCGACGGCCTATCGTGTGACCTCTTCAATGAGGAAAGCTGCAGTAAACACCAGTGGCACGATATTCAACAAAAGCCATATGCTACTCGCGTTCGCTGATGACGTAGACATCATCGGTCGAAAATTGCGGGATGTGCCTGCAGCCTTCTCAGGTATACAGTAGGAATCTGCGAAATTGGGTCTAATGGTGGACGAGGATAAAACGAAATTATTAGTTTCAACGTACAAAGTATCTACTCGTTTAGGAAACTGCGTGAAAGTTGAAAACTATAATCCGCCATCAACAAAACAAATACTGTCAGCCTCGGAATCCGGATAAGAATCCTGCTTGCTAATAAATGCTACTACGGACTAAGCAAGCAATTTAATGACAGAGCCCTCTCTCGGCGAACAAAAATCCAGCTATACCAGATACTGGTTCTACCTGTCTTGATGTACGGTTCAGAACCCTGGGTTATGACACAAGCGGGTGAATCGGTTCTGGCAGTATTCGTGAGAAAAATACTCCGTAAAATATATGGGCCCATCATCGTTAACGGAGAGTATCGGCGTCGTATGAATCATGAGCTGTACGAGATGTACACCGACATTGACGTGGTCAAACGCATTAAAGTGCAGCGGTTGCGTTGGCTAGGTCATGTTGTACGCATGGACGAAAAGTCTTCGACAATAACCTCAATGGACGGCGCAGAAGATAGCGACCAAAACTCCGTTGGAAAGACCAGGTTACTGAGAACCTTACAGAACTTGGTGTGATTAAATGGAGAAGAAGCGCAGAATATCGAGGCGCTTATTATATTTTTCTACGCGCGATATATAATCCAGTGGGATTGCAAAGAAGTGCCAGCTAAGTAATTAAGTAAATGAGCACACAAACCCTTACAAAACTTAAACCTTTGTTATATCCTTTCTGGTACCACCCATACAATTGACTAAATTGGCCATCATAGTTTAACGTATATATATTTTTTTTTTAAGTACACTGAATTTTGCACAAGGTAAGCAATCCAAAGTGCAACACATTAAAGGAGACCATAACGTTTTGTATTTTTTTTCTCGGATTAAAGATATACATGTAACTAGTTAGGCAATTATGTTGAATGATATATTTATCTTATGAAATTTGGTATGCAAATATTTTTAGTCTCCGCTAAGTAGATAGACGCTTGTATACCTAATTTCAGCTCGCGATCTCTTGAACTACTGCTATAACAGCGGGGGCAGACAGATGGACACCCCTAAAAAGAGGCCTTGGAACTGAACCTCCGTTTAGACGAAAGAAACTTGCATACTAAATTTTTTGCACGATATCTGTTAAGATAAGGCTGTTATCTCAGGGATAGACAAACGGACATTTTTAAATCGACTCAGAATTCGCCACTGATCATTTATATATCTTCTTCTTATATATAAAAATGAATTGCTGTGCAGTTGTCTCGCTAAAACTCAAAAACGGCTGGACCGATTTTCAAATTTTTTTTGTTACGTTCGCTATAGCTTCCGGATGGTTTAAAAGGTTTTTTTCAAAAAGTGGGCGGCGCCACGCCCCTTTTTTTCAAATATCGCTCTGACGGCTTTTCTAATAGACCGATTGATACAAAAATTTTACCATAAGGTACTGTTGGCCTGTAGATAGTTCCTGACTACATTTGGTTGTAATTGGATAAAGGGGCGTGGCACCGCCCATACAACTTGAAAATTAAAAAGGCTATATTTCATGAACTATCAGAGGTATGAAGATGAGATTTGGTATATACGTTGTTTGAGCAGTATTAATTACAGCCAGGATGGAAGTGGGCGGTGCCACGCCCTCTTTCCAATAATCGCTCTAACGGCTTTTCTAATAGATCGATTGGTACGAAAATTTTACCAAGTGGTACTGTTGACCTGTTGATAGTCTCAGGCCATATTTGGTTGTGATTGGATAAAGGGGCGTGGCACCGCCCATACAAATTGAAAATCGATAGAGCTATATCTTATGAACTATCAGAGGTATGAAGATGAGATTTGGTATATATGTTGTTAGAGCAGTATTAATTACATCCAGGGAGGAATTGGGCGGCGCCACGCCCCCTTTTCAAAAATCGCTCTAACGGCTTTTCTAATAGATCGATTGATACAAAAATTTTACCATGAGGTACTGTTGACCTGTAGATAGTTCCTGACTACATTTGGTTGTAATTGGATAAAGAGCCGTGGCCCCGCCCATACAACTTGAAAATTAAAAAGGCTTTATTTCATGAGCTATCAAAGGTATGAAGATGAGATTTGGTATATATGTTGTTTGAGCAGTATTTGTTACAGCCAGGATGGAAGTGGGCGGTGCCACGCCCCTTTTCAAAAATCGCTCTAACTGCTTTTCTAATAGATCGATTCGTACGAAAATTTTACCAAGTGGTACTGTTGACCTGTTGATAGTCCCAGGCTATATTTGGTTGTGATTGGATAAAGGGGCGTGGCACCGCCCATTTAACTTGAAAATTAAAAGGGCTATATCTCATGAACTATCAGAGGTATGAAGATGAGATTTGTTGCATATGTTGTTGTTGCAGTATGAATTACAGTAAGGGTGAAATGGGCTGCTGTTTTGTTTTTAAATTAGCAAAAACCGAAAACTTCAGATATATATTTGTTGAGACCTTTTGCGTAAAACTGACTTCCCAACAAACTAAATGAGGTATTACAGAAGCAAATCTATGTATTGGTTAAAAAGTTATGGCCTCTGAGAGTTGGCATACAGAAATTAAGTTTTTAAAAATCATTTTTCAGAATATTGGGCGAGATCCCAATAAAAAAAATCAAAAATATACTATTCTTTTCGTCTTGGTCTCCAAACATCGGAATGGTAGGTAAAAATTAGAGCCGGGGCCCATAGGTCTGAAGAAATTGAATAATTGCTCATTGCTAAAAAAATATCTCTACCTGAAATCTTCATGCTTCTCAGCGCGAACTATGAATTGATTTTAGACATATAGTTTCTTAGTAAAATTTTCTAAGAATTCTTCGTACATTCCAATACTGGTATACGATTAACACGTTTTTTTTCGACGCGAACTAATTGATTCGCCCTAATGATCAGGCTATTTCGAATTAAATAAGTTAAAAGTGCCGAGGCGCTGCCCACGCACTTCAATAGTTAACTTTTTAACTGTATCAAATAATGGTCCGTACACCAGGCAGTTGAAGATGCGCAGACTAAAATAGTGATTTTTTTTAATTTACTTTACAGGTATGTATTTTTGAAATACTTTTCAGGAGAGCGAATCGGTAATAAATCATATAGATAGAAAAATTAAGCCATATTCATTGTAGTTATACTACAATGGCAAAATTTTTATAGTATATCAGAGGTAACATTAGCAAACAATTGTAAATAAGCTATGCATGGGGTATTTTTCTTGACATATAGAACTTTTGTCACACTCATGAAGTGTGATAGACTTTCTTTTAGTATACTTTGCATAATCTCCATGTAAAAACTAAACAAGAACAACGTTTACAAATCTTGCAAATTTCAAAATGCACGTTCTGTTTGCCAAACTTATGGAGCCCTTTGTGAAGTTGAGAGTGCATATAATGATCCATCTGTGCAGCTAATAGAAGCCATCGACGCTGTAGACGTTAGTGTGACAGGGGACTCGAATTTATTGAACCGACGTCTTTCTCAGCAACTCGGTATCTGCAAATGCTGAGGAAAGATCTTGGCCTACATTCATATAAAACCCAACTGGTAAAAGAACTAGGGCCAGTGGACGATCAATTGATTTTTTTTATTTATCATGTCATTGCACATTATTTGAAGGAGAAATGGTTCCAACACGACGGTGTAACATGCCATACAGCGCGTGCTACCATCACTTTGTTAAGCCAAACGTTGGTGACCGAATTATCTCAAAAAATGGTAATACGAGTTCAATACAAAAATAGTATTCCGGATTATTCTTGATCCGTGTGAGAAGAAGACATGACAAAGGAAGTTTTTATGGCTAAAGGCATGAAGGTTCAAACGGAATTTTCATTTGCGGTCAATAGGAGAAGGCATAACAAAAATGTTTTTTTATGACCTAAGAGATAGTTAGTATACAGATGGTTCACGCTACTACGGATCAAGATAAATAATTTTGATCTTTAGAGATATGTATGTTTCCGATTTGTGAAAGAAGTGGTTTTTCGCCCTACATACAGAAAAAACTTAATCTACATGTCGGCACTATAGATATGACTTTGCTCATGAACTTTTTATTAGCATTTACAACAATGAAACTTAATTGGTTAACTTCCATATTAAGAAGTTACTTGAAATTAGTTGAATAAGTAAATAAACTCAACATATTATTGTCGAGCTTAAGTACCGTTTTCAAAGTATTTTGTAGACCTAAATGTGAAATGTATTACAAGTTAATATGCAATAGCGAAGCATTGCCGGGCCCACTAGTATATATATCGCTCGTTTTCTGCAAGACCGTCATAACTCAAAAAACGTGATTTTTGAGTTAATAATGTAGAATTCTTCATTTCATCATACTCCATGTTGTGTAAAAAAATCATGTTAATATCTTTTATACACTCCGCATGAGAGCTATTTGAATTCCTCCATTTCGTACAAGTTGGGTGTAAATTAAAAACTTTAAACGCGTTTATCTCGGAATCGATTTTTTTGAGTTATGACGGTCTTGCAGAAAACGAGCGATATATATATTGCCATGCCTACCACGTCCCTTATGGGCATAATAAATGGAAGAACAAAACCAGTACAGAAATTTCAGTCAGTTAAACTGACTGATAAATACCATCACCCAATATAAGATATTGTTTAAATCTTGAGTTATTGAAATTAACCGATTTGTAATTAAAACCAGTTAGAAAGTTTCAGTCGGGCAATCCAACTTACATTTACCCTTACCCTCAGTAAAACAAATAATTTTCTATTATATTGATATTATCACTCGATTTCTAAAGTGGGCGGAGAGGTACATTTGTGGGAAGGGGTGTGGTTAGGCTTCCAAATTTATTCTCCATTACTTTATCCTGTTATAGCTTTACTAACTACAGAATTTGGGCACGATTGCCTTGGGTGTACTGATATTATTAGTACATCCCTAAAGTGGGCGGAAAGGTACATTTGTATGGAAGGTACCATAAGGGGCGTCGCTAGACTTCCAATTTTTTCTCCAAAACTTTGTCCTGTTATAACATAACAAAATACAGAATTTGGGCACGATCCTGTCGAGTGTATTGATATTATTACCCTATTTCTAAAGTGGGCGGAGTGGTACATTTGTATGGGAGGCACCAGAAGGGGCGAGTCTAGGCTTCCAGATTTTTTCTCCAAAACTTTATCCTGCTTAAACTTTACCAAATACAGAATTTGGGCACGATCGCGTTAGGTCTTTTAATAATATTAATCGATTTCCAAAGTGGGCGGTACCAGATGTGTATGGGAGGTACCAGATGGGGCGTGAATAGACTTCCAATTTTTTTCTCCAAAACTTTATCCTGTTATAGCTTTACTAAAAATAGAATTTGGGTTCGATCACGTTTAATTTATTGATATTATTTCTCCATCTCTATAGTGGGCGGAAAGGTAGAATTGTATGGGAGGTACCAGAAGGGGCGTGGCTAGGCTTTCAAATTTTTTTCCAAAACTTTATCCTGTTATAGCTTTATTAAATACAGAATTTGGGGACGATCCCGTAGGGTGTATTGATATTATTATTCGATTTCTAAAGTGGGCGGAATGATGTATTTGTATGGGCGGTACCAGAAGGGGCGGGGCCATGTAGCCCATTTTGCATTTGTAAGTAGTTTTGAGAAAATAATAACTCGTGCAAAATTTCAAAACATTTGGTTGCGTCTTTCGAAAGTTATCGTGCGAACCAGCCGGACAGCCACCAGACAGACAGACAGACAGACAGACAGACAGACAGACAGACAGACAGACAGACAGACGGACATGGCTCAAACGACTTCAAAAGTCATGAATCGAATTTGGTTCAAAGAAACCTAGGGTCTTAAGTCACTCCTTCTATGTGTTACACTTTTGGGTCGTATCAAATGATATATACCCTCATCCCTAAAGGTGATGGTATAATGAATATACCCATCACTCCGCTTGTTCGCTTGGTGAAAGGTATAAAAATTTACTAACAATACTGATGCTTATTTTCTGTTACATAGTGAAATCTGTACAACATTTGACTACGAACATTGATTCGTAACGTTTGATTCCACTTTTTTTTTTATCCATTTTCAATATTTCCTTTTCATCTCAACCGATGACTGACTATTTAAAATACAACCACAACTTACTTATTGACTAGTGGAAGTTTCTTGCTTATGGTATTTTCTCTAATGCGATTTCAATTTTATTACTTTTGCATAAATGCATATCAACCAGTATAATCTTTAAACTTAAATATAAAGAATTCAAGAATTTTACTCCAACCACTGCAAGTCGCCGCCCCACTATCTTTCACTCTCTTATTGCCACCATTTTTTGGTAACTGAAACTTTGCCCTTACGAAAAAAAACTTTTTAAATTGATGCAACTTCGATTGACCAGCAACTTTGAACTTTTTGGTTGCACCAACTTCTATGGGGAAAAGGTGACACTTTTTATTTAGGAATGAAAAAAAAATAAACCAAAGAAATTGTAGAGCAAGTCTTTGAAGAAATAGAAACTTTTTTACTTTTAATAGGTTGGACTATAGTCACCCCTTTCTTTTCATGGGAAATGTGGGTCAATCGAATTGCAGAAAATAAAAAATTTAAAATGTCAACTGTGTTTAACAAATTAAAGCTACCGTTGAGTTTGGAATGGCATTTTTATGCTATGATGTTGTGGAGAAAAAAATCGATTTGGCAATGTGGGCAAAGGCAAATAGAAGTTACATTTGTAAATTAATTTTATTCAATTGTGTAAGGGTATAATATGTAGAATATTTGTAGTAGAATGCTAGTGATACTTAAGTGTCCGCATATGTATTATTATTAAAATATTACTAAGTTTTTCTTGCTTCACTAAATAAGTCTCTCCAAAAGTTATCGAGACTTTGTTTATAAGTTACACTTTAAACCACTAAACATCAAATAATAATTTAAAATACAAAAATGGTAGAAATTTTAAATTCTTCCTTTTTGTAAAAAAACAATAACGGAATCCAACTTTTTTCAGCTTAAAACAATCGTTTTAAGGGATTGTTAGAATAATATGAATATTTCATTAAACCCAAAAAGAAAGGATATTACCAAAACGAAAAAAAAAAACTAACCAACACAATTTTGAACCACTTATTAAGCAAAATGAATTCAATATCCCAATACGTCGTATATACCGCATTATAGTCGAATAACAATTGCAAAGCTTTTGTTCGGGGGTTGCTTTTTTTCTCTCTTACTGCTAACTTGTTTTAAGTTATGAGAAAACAATTGTAGGCAAATGAAAGACCAAACGAAGGTTCAATAATATAAATAACACGATTATAGCATTAAAATTAATAAAACATTAGCTTGACTACCAGACCACTCCTTGAGTCTATATCACATTAAGAACGCCACGGTAGTGATATGGGTTGACAGAATGTGCGGCCGTCGTAGCGATTGAATTGAAATGGGTTAACAGTTAAACGTTATCGTCGTCGTCGCTTTAGACAAAACAAAAGTTAAAAACGTTTACAAGACAAATGTGCACGCAAAAGGCAAAGGGATTGTAAGTGGGAAGTGAATTTCCAATAAAAAACAAAACAAAAGTTAGTAAAAAACGTGTAACTATTTCTTAGTAGCCAAAATTTACTGCTCACTGAAAAGGAAGGGGTTTTTTTTTGTGGCCGGAATAAGGAAAATTCTTATAAATAGATTATCAATTGAAAAACCTTAACGTAGGCAATAAATTTCAACTCCTTTGTTGCTGATGTATTGTTAACAATATCCTTTGTTTTTTTGCCAGCTGACATTGCATTTAATGTGAATGTATTTTCACTTATTTATATACAATTTTCATTAATTTACTTACAGCAGATAGGGATTATTTATTTAAGGATAAGATATCCTTCTCTTGGTGGTTAAGTATTATAGCATTTATCCTATATCAAAATATCTCATCAAGCATGTATAATGTGAATTTTTTTTCATTGGCCACTTATGTATTAAGTTATAATTAATCATTAAGTAGTACGGGAAGGCCAACATTTGGCACATGCATTTAATAAAGTCAAAACTAAGTACTACATATGTCTGCAATTTGAATTGAAGTAATATGAAATTTCAAAATATAATTTTTATGTAAATTTAAGGTAAATTATTTTCACTTATTCACACTTCACTTTATAAAAATGCAACGTGGTTTGTTCGGATGTTTAAAACTTGAAAAAGAATGGATACTTTCGATTATGACTGTGGATTTTTTTTATTATTATTGCGACGTAAAGGTTTAGCAAGGTTTAGGGACCGGCCGTGGCATAGTGGTTAGAACACGCGACTTCCCAACGGGAGATCACAAGTTCAAGAAAAATTTTCTTTCATTGTCGGCTCCCCTCGAATGTTGTCGACAGCAACTTCGCAGTATAAGTGTCGAGTCAATCGAGGCATGTCTAGTAAGAGCTTCTTAAACAGTGACATTTGCATTCGTCGATAAAACAAGTAGATGCCGTTAGTTGTGAATCTAAAAATAGATAGCTTGTTAATTAACAACAACGCGAGAAGCTATCCCATACCTCATTCATGGGGTTTAAAGGGAAATTAAGTAAGTAAAGTGAGTAAGTAAGTAAAGGTTTACCAAAAAGAAAAAGACCAAAATTTTTCAAAAGACGATTGTTATTCCATTCTTAATATAAAACCAGTCCAGAAATTTTAGTCAGGGTAACTGACTGATAAATACTCTCATCCTTTGTATGATATTGTTAAAGTCTTAAATTATTGAAATTAACTCAGTTTTAATTGAAATTACTTATGTATTATAATTTGCTAGCTTATAGAGCGTAAGAGTTTCGATATAGGACTTTCAGTCGTAGGACTAGTGGTTTACATGTATACATGTAGAAAATTAAAAAAAAAGGTGACAGTGTACAAAGTGTTAATCAATTGTTTACTAAATGTAAAAAGTTTAATTCACTATTTCTGTGAATTCTGGGTCACTGGGTTGCCGAAAGGGTCTTATACGGTACCAACTGAGAACTATGGAAAAAGTCTATTTAATTCGAACAAAAATCTTAAAAGAAACAATAATTTTAAATGAGTTGATTATACCTTCCAGTTCCTTAAGTATCACATATTAATACAAAATAATTAAGATAAACTCTTTTAAATATTTTGAAGAATTTCTTTTAAGAAATTATTGGAAAAATATTAATTTTCCCCAAATTGACTCCTTAACTCAGGAGGTATTAGTAGGGGCAGCTAGAGTGTTCAAATACCTCCTTTTTTTAAAAACCCGGTTTCCGAGTTATTCGAAAAATGATTTTTTAGAAAAATCGGATGTCGAATACAGCATTTGAAAGAAAACCGGTTTAACCGGTTTTTTTCTAAAAAGTTAAAAATAAAAAAAATAATGTAGTTTAAAAAATGCATTTATTTACAAAAGATAAGAAATGTGTTGTTTTAAATTTCTGCAATCTTTCATTTTATTTTTTAAAATAGTATTTTGGAAAGGAATACATTTTTGGAATATTTTTAATTTTGTTTTTTTTTTTTAAATAGTATTTAAGAAATAGTATGCAATTTAAGTGTTAAATTTTGAGTCTATTCTTCTGTGTCGTTTTTATAAAGCTTGGTACAAAAAACACGCGCACTAATTGTGGAAGTAGGATTTATTGACAAAAGCGCTTTTAGAAGGTTGTTGAGCTTTTCTGTCCTTTTATTAAATCTATCTAAATAGTTGAAATCATCATGTAGGCTTGTGTCATTGCAATTTGTATTCACTGTCGGATTTTGGATGTTATTTATTGTCCTGTTTAAATCGTTGCAAAGACTACCATTAGGGGATTCCTCCATCTTACAATCTGAACTGTTACTAGACTCTGCCGTTGTTAGGGAAATTGCAGGATAAAGTCTTTTAAAAAGTTCTATCGTATATTCCATCGTTTTCGCTAAGCTTTTTAGAATACTTTACACAGGATGAGGTTATAGGATATTTTCCGGAGCTAAGATATATAAATAGGGTATTCAATGTTTGTATTCTTCTTTCCTTAAATCTTGCTATAATTTTGTCTCGCAGCTCCCGACCATATGTGCAGTCCATATTTTTGAGCTGTTTCAGTAAAAAACGCATATACTTCTTCAACGCCGATTAGAGTCGCTAAATCATTTAATAATCGCTAAGCTTAAATCTCTCAAAAATTTTAATTCTTTTGAGCTGAATGGAGTTTCCCCCAAATCCATAATCGCATGGTTGACACATGGGTAAATTCTTAGAAACTGTTCAATCATTGAAGATAAGGGGCTCCACCGATGTTTCACATCGACAATGGTTCTTTACTGTGCTCCTGGAAAACATAGCTCTGCAATTTTCTTTGTTTTTCGCCCGACTAGTTAAATGAATTTATATGCTTCCGCAAAATTGCGATAATTTGAGCTCTTATGATTTTTCGACTTTCACTATTTCACCGCATTCATCATCGTCACTATCATCGTCGGCGAGATCCGCTTCGACTTGTTGATCCTCTTTTTTGGCATAAATAATGTCCACAATGCAAAGATGTATCTCATGATTTAAACACAAATGGAATTCCGGTAGTATATGTCTTTCCCTCATATTTCTTTATTGTCACTGCTCCATCATGTGTGGAAGCTACTATATCTTTGTCAAAGATTATTCCTTATTCTTTAAGTTTGTTGTCTACCAAATTTTGAATGTTGGTTGCAGTTCCGGCATGTTTTAACTGTTCCAATCCAAGATTAAAAAGCTCGTGATTTTGTCTTTCCGGATCATAACATCTCAGGGTGACATTTGCGTATTTAAATTTCTTATTCGCTCCACTCATCAACTACAAGCGAAAAATAAACCTTCTCTTCAATTATTGACTGCAGCTTGTTTATCATCTTGGTGTTGTTGATGAGTGCGCTACTTCAGGAATTTTCCTTTTTTAAATCTCGATTTTGTGTACTTTTTGCTGATGATTGATGAGAGATGATGTCGAAAAACCTCTACAGCACAAAATTTTAGGACACTGGGAGTATTTTGTAACAAAGCAATTTAAAAACCGAGTACCCGAAGGAAAAAACTCGGTTAAACCGGTTATTCGAAAATGGAATTTTTGCAAAAAACTGGCATACGGTTTAGATAATAAAACCGGTTTCGGTTTTGAACACCCTAGCGGCAGCACAAAGTGTACGAAGTTGTCGAAAAATTTACAAAATTTAGTGTATTACAAAAAGATATGCATATATAACTATGGGTGTAATTTGGGTCATTTTGTATGGGAGGTACCAGAAGGACATACGTCAACTGGTTTGCTTTTCGAAAGGTATTGCTTACAACTACATGATAAATAAACTAACCAAATTTAAATAACCTCTAGTTGTCCATTTGGAAGTTTTGGAAGAGAAATTATTTACCCAAAGATGGGCCATTTTGTATGGAAGGTACCAGATGGGGCTCCAAGGACTTAAAAAGTCATAAATCGAATTTGGTTCAAATAAACCTAGGGTCCAAAGTGACTTCTTCTATGTGTTACACTTTTGGGTCGTATCAAATGATATATACCCTCATCCCTAAGGGTGATGGTATAAAAATATACAATTAAAAAAATGCTATGGGGATCATCTTAATGATCTTAAAGACAGATGGTAGATATGATCTTAAAAACCGTTGGGGTTGCTAATATGTTAGGGGCGTGACTACCATGCGGGAGATCCGTGACGTTCGCCTTCGTCGATAAACAAGTAGGTGGCCGTTTGTGGCGCTATGACATTAGGCCCCACGAAAATACACCCCAAAGTGAAAATGAAATTAGGCCCCAAATTTGGGGTCTAATTTCATTATGAAAATAGACCCCAGGAAATTATACCCCAAACATAAAATGAAAATAGGCCCCAAAATTTATGTATTGGGGCCTAATTTCGTAGTTGTTATTTGAAAGTATGCAAATACACCCCAAAAAAATGCAAATATGCCCCAAAATATAGTGTTGTTGTTTTCTGTATAAAATTGGGGTATATTTTCATATTTGTGTTTGGGGTCTAATTTCCAAATAAATATCGCAGTTCGTATATAAAAACACAACACGCAAATAGGCCCCAAAACGGCGGTAGAAAATAGAAAATGAAAAGTTTCCCAGAATAAAAAATAAAAATTTACCTAAACCAATTATGAAAATTGCCCAAAAAAAAAAATTATTTTTTCATATGAAAAATCAACAAACAAAATATATAATTCCAATTATAAGTAGTTTCTTCAATTTCTAATCATTGCATATTAGCTAAACTATACTGACCGTAATGTCTTCGCATACAATACATATTTTGGCCCTCACGTAAAATTTTACGTTCTTATTTTTTTTATATTCATTTGTATGGCAAGAAGGTAAGAATATATACGAATATATAGCGTAATGTAAATTGTTAAATCAGGGGGAAGCACTGTAGGCGTAAAATTCTTTAGAACATGTAAAAAAAATGTAGTTTCTAAAATGACATTTTATATTTTTGCTGTATTGTATTTAAATAGTATTTGCAGAACGTAATATTTATTGAGTAGTAAACACAGCAGGCAGCACAAAACTTTACAAAAAAAAAATGAGCGAATTTATAGAAAATTTGAATTTTTGGGTGCAATTTTTACGTTGCCTATATTTATATGAAAATAAGCGGAAAAGATTTGAGCATAATTGTAAATAGTCTGTTCTGTGAAATGCGCCGCGACGAAAATCTATTTTAAAAAATCGCGCGATTTTGTTAAAATAATTTTTCATGATTTTAGTTTTTTAAAGAAAATTTTAATTTTTCATGTTTTTATATTTCAAAGAAAAGGGTCACAGACGAAAAATTATTTTATATAAATCACGCAATTTTTTTTAATACATATGGTAAATTGTCTGTTTCGTAAAAGGCGCCGGAGACGAAAAATTTTTTAAAAAAAATCGCGCGATTTTTTTAAAATAATTTTTCATGTTTTTAGTTTTTAAAGAAAAGGGCCACATACCAAAAATTATTTTATAAAAATCACTTTTTTTATTGCATATGGTAAATTGTCTGTTGCGTGAAAAGCGCCGCAGGCGAAAAATTATTTTAAAAAAATCGCGCGATTTTTTTTAAAATAATTTTTCATGTTTTTAGTTTTTTAAAGAAAATTTTAATTTTTCATGTTTTTAGTTTTTAAAGAAAAGGGCCACATACGAAAAATTATTTTTTAAAAATCACGGGGTTTTGTTTTAGTGCATATGGTAAATTGCCTGTGAAAAGCTCCGCAGGCGAAAAATTATTTAAACAAATTTTTCGATTTTTTTTTTCAAAAAAAGAAAATTTGAATTTTACAGTTTTTTTTGCAAAAAGAAAATTTGAATTTTTCATTTTTTAGCTTTTGTGAGTCAATTGAACGTTTTCTTTATTTCCTTATTAATATGTATGCCAAAAACAGCTGAGATGAAACAACGAGTCTGTAATCGTTGAAGCGTTGTGTTGTTAGAAGAGGCGAAGATAACGGTTGAAAAAATTCTTGAGAGGAAGATGGATGGTTTTTTCTCCGTGCAAGATGTTATACAAGTTTACAAATTAGTTTAAAGGTAATAAACTGTATTATTTTCAATAAAAAACCAAGGCTTTTTTTATTTTGCCGAAGGAAATTAGACCCCAAAAATATTAAGCCTGCCCCTAAAATGAAATTGAACCTCAAAAAAGCGAAAATAGGCCCCACAATTTTATGAAATTATGCCCCAAAAATTTGTTTGGGGTCTATTGTCACACAGACATTTGGGGTCTAATTACATTATGCAAATATACCCCAATAAAAATATGAAATTAGGCCCCAAAAAATCATAAAATTTCGTGTTGTTGTTTTCCATATATTTTTTTGGGGCCTAATTTCATTTTCACTTTGGGGTGTATTTTCGTGGGGCCTAATGGCATACCGCCGCCGTTTGTTATGAATTTGAAATAGGAAACGTGTTAATTCACAGCAATGCGAGAAGCATCCCATACCTCATTTATGGGGTGTAAAGGGAAATTACGCTTTTTTTTGTTTTATTAGGTATATCAGTCACACATTTTAACCCTCTAGGGGCGATTCCGTGGCAGTTACGGGACTTATTGTGGATTTTTTCCCTTCCACACCACATTGGAACACGATGCACAGTCATTTGCCTCCAAACCCCACCTCCCCCATAATTTTGGTTCATGAATATTTGTTCCCAACCACACAAAATTGAGGGGTTAGACGTATTCACATCTTGTTACTACGGATCTCATTATAACACTATCGCACCCCTAATATGAACTACGGGAAGTTTTACGATAAAAACCGGTGGCTCAATTTATATTTTTGATCCAAGGTTGCTTTGCAAAATTTTCTTAGAATTCATCGTAGATAACTATTTTGACAACCGCTTGGTCGAGAAAAAAAATTGACCCACTCTAATTTTATATATATAGAAGTATGAGGGAGAATTCGGTCATTTGTATAGGAGGTACCACAAAGGGAGGGGCACAGGTATCTATTTTCTGAAAGTTTGCCTCATATTACAAAGTTGTTTAACTAACTAAGTTAAGAAGTTATTGGAGAAATATTGTTTTTCCAAACTAGGACATTTGATATGGGATGTACCAGCAGGGGTGAGACGATGTAGTCCATATGTATTCATAAATAAACTCTCATAAGCGTACACCTTACGCAAAAAATGTCCGAATATAGTGTACTTACAAAAAAATTATATAAAACTATGAAAGTACATTTCGTAATTTAAATGGCAGGAACCAGAAGGGGTGTGACCATGGTTTGTCTACTATTACCAGATGATTAAACGGACCAAATTCAGATATTGTAATGTTGTCCGTTTAGAAGTTATGGAAGAAATATTAATTATCCAAAAATGGCTAATGAGCGGTATCAGAAGAGATCGGGCTATTCAGCGCATTTAAAATCTCATTGCTTAATTTTGAAAATTATTAATACTAGTACATTTTGATAAGTGTTAAAGTTTAATCGTGTTATCCTGCTCATCAGACATCCAGTCAGCCAGACAGACGGACATGGCTTAATAGTCTTAAAAAGTCCTAAAACCACTTTTTGTCGTATAAAAGGATACATTCTCTCATCCCTAAGGGTGACGATATAAAAATCAGTTTGAATATTGCGAGCATACAAGTTTAACATTTACGTAAATTACACATGCTTTTGTAAACTTGCTGCATAAACCTATCAACAAACTGACAATGACACTGAAAAGGCTCCGCGGTGTAATGTGTGAAATTAGCAATCCAACGCTATGAATTTTAACGCTAATATAGGGTGGTTAAATTGTAAGAGCCCGATTTTGAATGTGAACCACACTTAAACGTTAAGTTCGTTATTCAGGTTTATTATGAAAATGGGAGTTCAAATCAAAATGCATATCGTGACTTTATTCGGTCAAACCGGGTCTGTAGGAGATGCGAAAACTCCGGGACATGCGCGTACAGCTCGTACTGCAGAAAATATTGCTGCTGTTCGCGATAGTGTGGCTGAACAGCCGTCCACCTCAACTCGTCGTCGTGCCCAACACTTGCACCTCTCACGCTCGTCGTTGATGAACATTATGCATAAAGACTTGCATTTACACGTTTACAAGATCCATTTGACTCAAGAACTAAAGCCTCTTGACCATTCCAAACGTCGTCAGTGGTCAGAATGGTGGCAAGAAATGGCAACAGTGGATGATCAATTTTCGATAAAAATCATCTTCAGTGATGAGGCACATTTTCACCTCAGTGGATTCGTCAATAAGCAGAATTGACGCATTTGGGGTAATGATAATCCAAGAGTGATTGTCATAAAACCAAAGCACCCACAAAGAGTGACTGTTTGATGCTTTTTATGGACTGGCGGCATCATCGGGCCGTAGTTTTTCCAAAATGAGGCCGGCCGGGCAGTTAGGTACTGTGAATGGTGTTCGCTATCGTGAGATGATAACTAATTTTTTATGGCCCGAATTGGAAGATATGAATGTGGACGATATGTGGTTTCAACAGAACGGTCCAACTTGCCACACAGCTAACGAAACAATAGCTCTTTTGCGCGACAAATTCAAAGGCCGTGTTATCTAACGCGGTGGCGATGTCAATTAGCCGCCAAGATCATGAGATTTGACACCGTTGGACTTCTTTCTTTGGGGTTATTTGAAAGAAAAGGTGTATGTCGATAAGCCAGCAACAAGTCATGATCTAAATGGCATAGAACCTCAATTATGCCTCAGCGTCATCGAAAATTTGGACCATCGGATGGAGGTGTGCCGCCGATATTATCATAATAAATAGAAAATAAATTTCCTAAATAATTTGTATTAACCACTCTTTATAAAAAAATATATGGGTATTATATACGTATTTGACAGCCCTGTCAGCTGTCAACATAATCCATTTCACACAACTCTTGTAAAACAAATTCTATTAGCAATAATAGAAAAGATCTTGAACCGAACAATGAAAACACATCATTATTTACACATACAGACCAACAAAACAAAACAAAACAAGAGCATACAGACACGGGAGGTACACTGGGTTGGCATTTGTTGCCAAAAACAATTCTATGCAATTTTGTCCGATGGACAAATCATGGACAAGAGCTTGTGTGTATTATGTTGACGTGTGGTCTTCGTTGATACCATTTTCGCACCGGTGTGTGTGAGCTTCACATTGATTGTGTGAAGCTTTTAACACGTAAGGTTGTGATAATGAGTGGAGAAGACACAGCAAACGGCACTGATGATGATGGTTTGGCAACCATCGAAATAGCTATCTGCTCTGCCAGCTGTCAACATAATCCATTTCACACAACTCTTGTAAAACAAATTCTATTAGCAATAATAGAATAGATCTTGAACCCGAACAATGAAAACACATCATTATATTTAATTACTTTAATACTTAACACTATTTTTTTCTGCAGCAACAGTAATTGTACATATTACCTTATAAGGAAATGTAACTTAAGCGTATAACTGCAATTAATTTTACTCATGAACTCACAAAACGCGTTTCTTGTAAAATTATTTCGAGATTAGCTAGTGTGCAGCATTTGACACCAAAGACTTTGACCAATATAAAATCATCTAATCTGAAAAATTTCGGAAGAAGATCTCTTTCTTCTTACGAATAAAACAAAACTTTCTTCATTCTGTAATTACATAATTATATCTACCTTGTTTTACCTACAATTACGGCTAGTTTAACCAAGTTAGGTCAGCTCATATCTTACATAATTTCCTACTAGTGCTGTGCAACCAACTTAATCTACAACTAAAATGCATTTTTAACTAGGAAAAATTGACTCCATTATGATATTTTATTTCCATAATAGATGACCATTATTAATAACATATACTTATGCAACTTTCAAATGATGCATTTAAACAAAGAGATGAGCAAGTGTTCAAAAGTCTTTTGGCGTCTGTGCACTGAAGAATGTTGGTATGCAGATAATGCTCCTTTTTAGTGGTTAAGCTCAATAAATTATCCATGCACTAAATAATCGATTAGAAGAAAACTATATCTTCTTAAGAGTGGCAGAGGAGGGGAACACAGCATAAAATCGATGATGATGGCAGAGTACTGCAAGGCAGAATACAAAAGGAAGGGATCACAGAAAATAGAGATAACCCAGCAAAAATAAGAAACAAAAGATTGTGAAAACCCAATAAATTAATACTTATAAAACATTTTAGACCATTCATTAGGATAGAAGCTTGCACACAGAATTTCATCTCGATAACTCTTTAAAAACGGCTTTAATTGAGGTGACACCTCCACAAAGGCGCAGTTCGTTTAAAAGATGCACTTATTAACACCACATACATAAATCTTGAATAAGTCTATTAATTTCTAGCAATTTCCATATCGTTGGTGTACAGAAATAACAGACCAAGTCCACTTTTTTTGTGAAATGGACTTAATGTTGCAAAAGTGTAAAAAAAATCATATATCTAATTAAAATAGTTTTTGTATTTATTGTATCACAAAAAGTGTATTTGAGAAATTTTTGGAAAAGTCTATGCCATGTAAAAAAATCTCATTATATTTGAAGTAGTTTTTGTAATTATTGTATAAAAACACACAGCGTCCATAAACTTTAAATCATCAATAACTCAGAAACACGTAAAGTGGACTTGGTCAGTTTTTCCCATATACCGACGATATGTAATTCAATATGTAAGCGTAGTGTATGTAAATTTAATCCCCATACAACCTCCAAACGATTCTTATCATTGGGTATTACGAAGCTGAAGCTTTTACTTATGCCACTGCGTGGTAGTTGCTGCAATATGTGAATATTTAAAACGATTTCTTTTAGTTCATTTCTTAGCCTTGGGCTATAACTCATTTAAATGCAAGTTCACTTTATTGTTCTTTTGGTCGCCGCCATTGCTCTTGTCGGAAGACGAGAGTTATTCCAACGATATGCTAAAAGCCAAGATGAAGGTCTGCAAACGCACAATCGCACACACACACACACACACTCTCGCACGCATACACAATCTGAATTGTTTAGCAAACGTTGGCTGTGTTGTTGGTTTGGTTAAAAAGCCCCAAGATGACCATTAGAAACCATTAGAAAGAGCAAAAAACAAATAATTCATTTTAGTGATGTTTGCGTTTCGAGTAAGAAAATAAAACGAGAAACGGTAAGTAATAAAACACTTTGTTTCTTCGTGTACCCCACATTCTTGGGTAGCTCTTAGTTAGAACCGATGAGAAAGATCAAGTTATCTTTATTTGTTTAAGTTGCACGGTGGGGGAGAAGAACTTAAAGTCTAGATGCGAGGGATTTGTGATGTCTTCAAATTGATTTCCCTTTTATGGCTTCTCATACAGCTAATAATGCCTCCACATACTATTACATTTGTATATGAAATTAGGGAACTAAAAACAGTAATTCACTAGTTGTTAAGGCTTTGAAAGATTCAAATGAGAACAGAATTATGTAGAAAGTAGGTACGACAACGGAAGCTCAAAGCATATCCGAAACAAACTTGTACTTTACAGTTCTATTCGTTGTTTATCTGTTCTCGAGGGAGGCTGTAATACCTAGAGAACGAGTTGCATATGGCGTATACGAAACTCTTTCCAGAGATGAGGGATAGGAGGGAAATCGAATACCTTCCGCGGACTAAATAGGCCGAGGAGAGCAATGTGTACCAAATCGTGTATTCAGACTAGTCATATGATATTTGGTGAAAGCTGCTATGAATACCTAAACGGAATGCTAACCCTAGAAACTAGGATCAGACGCAGTGACCTCTAAATAAGAATTATTATAAAAACACAAAGAAAAGAATAGACAAAAACCCTTTCTTATTAAGTCAACCAAAAATGACCATGAGTCTCGCCCTGAAGGGGCCTACCTGGTAGATTGGGTAGCTCTATATGGCGAAGCGGTTTCGATCGGTTATCAAATGACGATACAACATAATAAATACTATTTCAAGGTGTGGTAGGATGCACGGATCTGAAAAAAATTGTATGTCCTTAAATAGTCTTCAGACAAACTGCACAACTGGAGGCAGAAAACATAAACTTTTTTTCGACGCTATATAGTTCCGGAGCGCGCGACCCTATGTTACAGGCTCACCTCTGGGAGTTTCCCATAGAAGCTGATACTAATTTGTGATCCATACTTTACAGGGTTGATCTATACTAAATTGCAAGTATGTATGTGGTATCCTAACCGGTGGTTGGCGGGGGATATTCATAAACCTTTTCCGCTCGACGATGGTGAACTGCATCCATGTATTTCTAAGGCTATGCCCATCTGATCCCACTTGAGATCAATAAAACACAGATGAACAAGGGCACCTAGAGACCATAAACGCAAGTATCCCATGTCTTCCACGGTATTAAATAAGGGCCTCGGGTGAGACCCCGTCGAATTATTTGCTGTTTTAACTCCTTGTCCCCGAAACGGGCAGTGTCAACCGTCATTAGGAAGAACAAGATTGTGGGATCAGCTGGATCCAACAGCCTAGCAACTTCAGACACCCCGGAAAAACCTGTCTAGTCACGGTCAACAGATCCGCTTCTACAACAATCTCGGAATAGCTCTAACTCGTGTAGGTAACGTCATCAGCTCCAACCCCAATCGAGTGTGGTGGCTTTATTGGTCACTCTACTTAAACACAAAAGTATTACGAAAACAGACTAAGAAAAGATAAAAAGTAGAAATATAAAAAGAAGAACACCTAAATGTTAACGGGAGGAGCATGATTTAAGGACGTGTATCTGGAATGTCTAAACTCCCTAGAGAGATGTTGCCTCTATCGAAGTGGAGGATGTTTTTGACAAAAATAAGGCTGACATCACCGTCATACCGGAAGTGCAATGAACCGGGCACGGATTTACTCTACAAACGAACAGTGACATCTTTTACAGAAGCCATGCAGAAGAGACATCAACATCTGGTACCTCGGTTTATTCACATCTTAAAAAACTTAATTTCCCTTTGCACCCCATGGGATAGCTTCTCGCGTTGTTGTGAATTAACGCGCTTTCTATTTTTAGATTCACAACTAACGGCACCTACTTAGCCGACAATGAAAGAAAATTTTATTTATTTTTTCTTTAAAGATGACTGGAGCCAGGTTTAAACCTGCGATCTCTCGCATGGTAGTCGCATGTTCTAACCACTATGCCACGGCCGGTCCCATCAAGGAGAAAAAAATTGTACATCACGCCAATTGGAGTACGCGCCCCTGACACATACGATGACACTTAAGATAAATTTTACTAGAGTATAGTGAAAATAAATGACCATTGTCATTTCCATGACTATAAAATTGTTCTGAGAGACTTTAATGCAAAGATATGAAGGGAATTGGGGCAGTTGAAAAATGCACCCTACAAAATAAAACCTCCGATAACGGATTTAGACTAGATAGCTTCGCGTCGGCAAGAAACATGGTAGTGAGTGAAACCAGATTCCCGCAAAAAGGCAACATGGATATCTCCTGATAATCTATGGAAGAAATGAAATCGATGTATGGCATGTCTGAAGCTACATATCACCGAGATAGCCAAGGCCTTCTTTCACCAACTCAGTGACAGTATATTGCGCATTCCACGAGCACAGCCGCAATGACCTTACTAGAATATGAAAAATCATGCTTAGAAAAGCACTGGCAGGATTAATAATGTCACTTATTGTCTGGGGTATAGGAATAGGAGCAGGAGAGGGTCCCCTTTAATCAGAAAAATCAATCTATAGAACAAAAGAGAGAGTGAATATACCGAAAATACAAGGATAGAAGTGATGACCAAAAGTTTTACTATAAGGTAAAAAGCATAGGTTTTCGAATTGAGTACCCCAAGATAAGGATAGAGATGGAAATCTGGTTACGGACCCTCAGATTTTGCTGAAAATATGGAGAGAACATGTTCGTACTCTGCTAGTTACCGAAGGCAACACAAGTTATGGTATTACGCCAATATGAGTATGAGCATATTGAACACCACTTATCCAAAAGAACTCTTTTAGGTTGTCGGCGATAAGCTGACTATGCGATAGTCTGTTATACCGCAGAAAACATGACACATATCATCTTTGATAAAAGTCATATGTTGCTCAAGTACGCCAATGATATCGATATCAGAGGCCGAAGACTGTGGTATGCTACTGCAGTCTATTCAAAAATTGAGATGCTGTCGGCAGAATTGTGTCTGGTGACCAATCCTGTGAGACGATGCGTGAACGCTGACACCTATAACTTTAAAGTCGCGACCTAAAGTCGCAAAGGTTGTAAGTCCGAAATTCAAAATTTTACAGGATTAACAAATAAACTTTACTTTTTCCTTTAACAACTTACTTTTTTAAAACTTTCAATTAAATTGTGTGCATGAAAGGTGGCAACGCATATATTTTTGGTGGTTTTTTTTCTTGCGTTCTGCATCAAAAAATACATTTAGGCAAAAAGTGGAGTTACAACCTTTACGACTTTAGGTCGCGAAGTGTTTGATGATTTTGTCTACCTTGCCTCTGCCGTAAAGAACAAGATCAACAGTGTCAGCCTTGAAAGACGAGGACGAATCTTAAATCTCTGCTACTATGCGCTTAGCAAGCGATTTAATGACAAAGCTCTCTCTCTCTCTCTCTTGACAAACAAAGATTCAACTCTACCATATACTTAGATTACCTGTCAGCGCAGAATCCTAGGTAATAATACAAACGGAACGGAGAGTCTATGAGAGAAAACGGTGTGCACTGTCGTCGAATGAAAACCATCGATATTGATGACTATGTCTTGACTGCTGAGAATGTTAAACTGTGTTGACATTTCTGTTCGTTAAGGTTTGGCAAGGTTTGGTGCAGGTTACATGCTGACGACATCATACAGCCTCTTGTGACATTATTAAAAAGTTGACGTTGCGGTGAAGGGCGAGTGCTACTGCGCCATGATGAATGAGTTTTTGTTTCAAGTCAGCCAAACATTAACAAAATAATAATCGATAATCAATTTGGTAACAACTTCAGATCGCTTACAGATGCGGTCATGTTCACTGGCCTCCTCGTTGGAGCCTCTAGATTACTTTTTATGGAGCTATGCTAAATCATTGTTTTATGCCGAAAACCAGCAACTTATGAACAATTGACCAACATTGACGCCATACGGTCAAGTCGTACATGATTTCCGGCATGGCGAATCAGGGACGCCATTAAATAAGCACTACACTACATTGGGTGGTCTCTAGAGAGGTACAAATAGGAGGGTGATGTCTCCGTGGTTCCTAGTCAAACACTCCATATCGTCTGTTCCATATTGGGCTGATTCCTGGTCTCCGTCGTTCTCAGAAAGAGCGGCTGAAATGAATCCTGGTAGTAGGAATAAATGCGGAACGTGGTGGGCTGGGCTTGCCACCCACCACCAGTATAATGGCAGTGAATAAAATGAGAAACAAGAGAAAAATAACCCCCCAAAAGGTTGACAACCACTGCAAACGTTTTAAGGACCATGATTTGAGAATTGTTGAAAACCTGATTGAACCTTATCAGAGCGGCTTTGGACTAGGGATGTAACAAATGTGCATTAGCGAATGCGAATGCGAATTAGACTGGCCATAGCGTTATATAGAAAAAATTAAACATGTGAAATCCAAAAGTTTTCGAACTGAAAAATATGAGGTTGGGGATAAAAATAATTATGCATATTTTTTTTTTTAATTCCGAGTACCTCCGGGTTGAGCCCAAACTTTTATTACATTACCCATTTAGGCTGAAGTGCAGAATATGGGGCGGAAGCCCGATTAAAAACCAAAAATATGCCATTGTCTTCATCTTGGTCCCCAAACATCGGAATGGTAGTTCAAAGTTGGCGCTCAGGCCCATGGGGCCCGGGGGGTCAAAAGGGGCCCCTTTCGGTTCTATGATGACCCCCATGTGCGGGTACTCAAGTGAAAGATATTTTCGAGACGAATCCAACGATGTTATTTTTAGGTTCCTACAGGTCTCCTGGACCGAGTTAGAGCCATTTCCGGGATATAACAAAATAAAAAAATATTTAAAAAAAAAAAAAATTTAAAACAAATTTTTGCGTGCGGCGCTACTAAACCCAACATAGTCGTACCGTCAAAAACAACCATGAAATATCACCCAAAACATGTCATTCAACCAAAAACCTAACTACAAAATGACATATCGCCCAAATGCTATGACAGAAGACCCAACTCAATTTTTTTGGGCGAAATGTCAGACGCATGACGACGGCACGCCCTGCTGCATACGTTGCAGTCAGTCTTGTACTCTCTCTCTGGAATTATTAAAAGACGAATGCGGTGGGGGGCACGCCCCGTAGTAAGACGTAGTAAGACCCGCTACTCTCTCTTTCTCTGGCATTATTAAAAGACGAATGCGGTGGGGTGCACGCCCTCTCCAGAGAGAGAGTACAAGACTGACTGCGACGTATGCAGCAGGGCGTGCCGTCGTCATGAGTCTGACATTTCGCCCAAAAAAATTGAGTTGGGTCTTCTGTCATAGCATTTGGGAGATATGTCATTTTGTAGTTAGGTTTTTGGTCGAAATGGCATGTTTTGGGCGATATTTCCTGGTTGTTTTTTGGGCGAAATGACGGTACGCCTATGTTGGGTTTACTAGCACCGCACGCAAAAATTTGTTTTAATTTTTTTTTTTTTGGTATATCCCGGAACTCTAACTCGGTCCAGGAGACCCGTAGGAACCTAAAAATAACATCGTTGGATTCGTCTCGAAAATATCTTTCACTTGTGTACCCGCACCTGGGGGGTCATCATAGAACCGAAAGGGGCCCCTTTTTTGACCCCCCGGGCCCCATGGGCCTGAGCGCCAACTTTGACCTACCATTCCGATGTTTGGGGACCAAGATGAAGACAATGGCATATTTTTAATTTTTAATCGGGCTCCCGCCCCATATTCTGCACTTCAGCCTAAATGGGTAATGTAATAAAAGTTTGGGCTCAACCCGGAGGTACTCGGAATTAAAAAAAAAAAAAAAAATATGCATAATTATTTTTATCCCCAACCTCATATTTTTCAGTGCGAAAAATTTAACTTTTCAAAAAAATTTCCACTATGGCCACTCTAATGCGAATATTGGAATATTTTTTTTTGCGAAAGCGAATGCGAATGTGAATAGTAATTTTTGGTTTTTGCGAATGCAAATGCGAAAGCGAATATTCCAAAATTGTTTAGCGAATGCCAAAAAATGGTTTACGTAAACGAATAATTTAGTTTCATTCCTACTGTCTGCCTTTTCAAATAAAAATATCTATTCCAGTTAAGTAATTCAACATAAAATATTTATTTCAAAGTAAAACAAAAACAAAAAAAATATATAATTCTCAGAAATTCAGTCCTTAAGGTAACTAAACATTATCGAAATAAATATATTAAAAATAAAAGACCTTGAGCTCGACTAATTATTTCAAGAATAGTAACTAAACAATAATTTTATTTACTTTCGAAAACTTTGGCGTATTCTGTATTCAAAGTTTAGTAGAGACAAGTTGCATTCAACAAAAAGAAGCTTCGCTGTTTTTTGCTGTGCAATCTAGTTCTAAGTGGATCATAGATTAGTCCGGCTCCACTAAACAACTGTTCGCTGGGGACACTTCCCGGAGGCGTAGCTAAGAACTGGCGTGCCAAAAGTACTAACTTTTGGTATTTCGAGCTGTTTCGTTTCCACCACAATAAAGGATCTTCTGAAATATGAACTTTTTTCTCTTTATTGTATCAGTCTCACTATTACTTGTATTTAAGAAATTTTTTTGCGAATGCGAATGCGAATATTGAAATTCGCATATGCGAAAGCGAACGTTCGTTACATCCCTACTTTAGACAAGGCAATTCCACGACGGATCAAATATTTACACTACGGTAGATTCTGGAGAAAACACATAAGAAGCAAATCGAAACTTACCACCCCTTGTCGATTAGAAAGCTGCCTTCGATAGTCCCATCAGGCATCGACTATAAGAAGCCATGTTTGAGTTCGGTATTCCTGCGAAAATAATTCATATCTGCCAGTGTACGCTTATGTAAAATGGTTTATTCCTCAAATGAGATAGGAATGTAGACATTGATATCTACATTGATATCTTTCATATGACATCAAAACCGTGCAGTTACGATATGTGACTAACCCGCCCGCCTGACCTATGATAACCGTGGCAAAAGAATACCATTCTCTTCGATCAGCCTTTAAACACATATACTAACTTAATCTCAACTCGATATTAATGTTTTCAATTGCCGATATACATTTAAGATTCACATGAATTGTTTATTCCTCCCATAGCTAAATATACCACAATGCCCATTCGCACGACTGGCCGATGATGTTTCAAGCAACTAGAAAAGTAAATACATTTACCATTATCTTGGGTTTCGTTCGATATTATCATTAGCTTCACCATTATCATCAATTACCCCTATGAACTCTTATCCACTAAATGATTACCTATTACACCCACGGTGCAAGTGCTATGACCCATCAAAGAAATATGTTATTTTTGTTTTATATTGTAGTCTTAATCTAATATTCTAGCTGACCTTCATATTTTTGTACAGTCTGCTTTGTTTTCAATTTACGTATGTTAGTCCCTCCGTCAGAAGCTAGCTAAATTAAATTGATATAAATAAAATTGTTAGAATATCAATTGTAACTAAATTTTCCTGCATTATGTTCGAACAAATATTATTGTTAAGTTATAGGATATGTTTTTTAGGTTGTTACGTATTTTGTTTTTAATGTTAGGCTACATACGAGTATTTAGTTAATAACATGAATAGAACTGTTTTAAAGATTTTGATGCGAAAGTTGCTAATTGCGAGTATACCTCTTGAGCTGAACATATAAGAATGTGTGTTGTATATTACGCTACGCTCTATTATGCTCGATTCTTGCATCTTTCTTTTGAGTCATTTTTACTATTGTCCTTGGTCATAATTTCCATGATGATGTGTTGTTGTTATAATATCAATAATAATATTCAGATATATAAAAATATATGAGAAGAGTTAAATTTAAAATCTAACATCCGACATGTTTTCGGGCACTTCAGATGTTCAAACTTATGGTAGTACCACTTAGATCATCTACAACCGAGCCGTTACCTCAGATTTGAAAATAGACGATTAACATAGAAGTTCGTTGAGGAATATCTCCTAATAAGGTTTTGTTTTTACTTTAAACTTAGCTCTTCTTCGTTTTACAAAATCGAAGTGCTTCATTATTATTACATGATGGTTAGAACACGCGACTACCATGCGGGGGATCCCAGGTTCAACTCTTGGCTCCAGTCATCTAAAAAGAAAATTTTTCTTTCATTGCCGGCCCCCCTCGATGTTGTCGACAGCAACTTCGCAGTATAAGTGTCGAGTCAATCGGCATGTCTAGTAAAAGCTCCTCCAACAGTGACGTTCTCATTCGTCGATAAACAAGTAGGTGCCGTTGTTGTGAATCTAAAATAGAAAGCGTGTTAATTCACAACAACGCAAGAAGCATCCCATAACTCATTTATGGGGTGTAAAGGGAAATTAAAGTTTAAGGTTTTTACGTATTTAACAATAAAACTTTTATTTTTCTGCAATACATTCATATGCCGACAATATTGATACCAAGTCATCTCGATAATCTCATGTTACTTTAAGCTAAATATTCACAGCTCATTGGTTTGTCATTAACTCTTACAAACATTAAGTTATAAGTTGTGTCGTCTACGTAGCACATTCGTGTTAAATCACTGTCATATTGTTTACAGCAATGTCATCCCGTAAAATATGTTTGTGATGATCCAACCCCAATTGTCAATGAAACTCTTGGTGTGTGTGCTTTAACAAAAGTACTTGTAGTAAATTGAAAAATGTCCATTGAATCTACTGTCAGTTAAACAGTGATCTTACAAGGTCCTCTATTAAGGTCAACTGCATATTATATTTATTTACTTTTAAGTACTCGTAGTTTCAATCGCACACATATGGATATTAACTGCATGTCCTACAATATCCGGTTATGCAGATAGGAGTATAGGTCTATAGTGTACTCACATAACATACACATATATACATATATAGAGATAACCTATGTATGTATATAGGTGTGTTATATATTACGCTCTAGTACTTAATGTGGACAATTTAAATAATTACAAATCCACTGTGAATATGTGTGAGCGTTTAAGTGAGTGTAAGTGTGTGATTTTAATTGTGTGTGTGTATGTGAACAAATAAACGAACATAGGATACTTACACGCATACACAAATACAAGTACTTACACTCTGCAACTGCTGCTGCCGCTGCTGCTGCTACGACTACACTCAGCTTTGCATAATGTAAAACAGTCAGTGCCATTCACTCACTCAGTTAGTATGTCAGTGAGTTAGTTAAATATTCTAATTGTTAGTTGTTGTACTAACATTCGTTCATACTTGGTTAGTTAGTTTTGGTAATTGAATGTGTACATACGTACGAATGTACGTACGTACGTATGTATCAGGATATTTGTATGGCTGTTGTTTCACAATGAATGCGTACAATGAGTTTGATAAAATCGTCCAATTTATTAATAGTATCGTCTACTATCGCCGGGGTAATGGATGTTAATTTGTGCGTATTAGTAATAATGGTCTGTTGCTATTTGGTTGTCAGTAATATGTATGCGCAGGGATGGCCATGGAGAATATCGCGTTGATATATATAAAATTAACGTTTACATTAATTTAATTATTTGACTAATAGTATTAGTGTTACGTAGCAGGTGAAAGCTCATGTAATACGATATAGAATTATAATAATATGCTATGGATGGGGACAGCTTTTAAGGAAGTGCTGATGTTTAATTTTTTTCAAATATATGTTTATTACTATTGTTTGACTAACCATTTAAGGGTACATTGAAAAATGTACATAACGACCCTTATAATTGTGTCTTCTTCTTCTTAATTGGCAGCAGCAACAGAAATGCATCTATCAGTAGCCACACCTAGAAAAGATTTCTAAGCGCTTTGGTCTTTTGCGCTACGTAAGCTTAGATAACAGCTGTTTCACCTGGTCCATCCAATGAAGTTTTGGTTGCCCCCTCCCGCGCCGTCTAATAAGTTTATTGACTAGCACCTTTCGACCTGAAACATTTGCATTCATTCATAAAAACGCGTTGCAACGTTGTAATATGTCAGTGTCGATTTCATTGTACAGCTCATGGTTCATTCGACGACGATGCTCGCCATTAACGGTGATGGGTCCAAATAATTTGGGAAGTATTTTTCTCTCGAAGACTTCCACGATAGATTCATGAGCTTGTGTCATTACCTAGGATTCTGCGGTGTGGATCAAGACAGCTATGATCAGAGTCTGGTAGAGTTGGATCTTTGTTCCTCAAGAGAACGCTTCATCATAAAATAACTTGCTTATCGCATAGTAGCAGCGGTTTGCTATCAATACTCGTCTCTTGATACCGGCCGTGGCATAGTGGTTAGAACACGCGACTATCATGCGAGAGATCCCGGGTTCGATTCCCGCCTCCAGTCATCTACATTGTTCTTTCATTGCCGGCCCCCTCGATGTTGTCGACAAAAACTTAGCAGTATGTGTCGAGTTAATCGGCATGTCTAGTGAAAAGCTTTTCAACAGTTACGTTCGCATTCGTCGATAAACAAGTAGGTGCCATTAGTTGTGAATCTAAAAACAGAAAGCGTGTTAATTCACAACAAAGACGGACCCCTCGATATTTGGATCACCTTTCTTCAGCACAGGACATAGAACACTCAAATTCCAATCATCGGGCTTTCATTCCTTTAGCCAAATCGTGTTTATGAGCTGATGCATTTACTTTGCCAGCTTATCGCCGCCGGCCTTAAACATCTCTGACGGCAGTCCATCGGCTCCGGCAGCTTTATTATGTGTAAGCCGTACAATTGCCGTGCTGATCTCGTTTTGGCTCGGTGGTGGACAATCTACTCCGGCGTTGATGATTGGTGTGATTTCGTCACTTACGCAGCCTTCGTGAACGAACAGAGAACGAAATGTATCCTCCATGTTTGCAGCACACTCTGACTTGAATTACATTTTGGGATCCCTGTTTCAAAACCTTTGTTTTGTAGCTTTCGGTAGAACTTTCGAACTTTAACGCTATCCCTGAAATTTCCGATATCTTGGCTCTCTCTTTTCATCCAAAGACGCGTTCTCCGCCTGAACAGGCGTTTTATCTTCCATCTCCTCTCATTATAACGCTCCACCACCGCACGCGTTACCATTGGCTGCAGTTTTACCTTGTATGCAATCATTCAAACATTTCGCGGCATTCATCATCGTATTAAGGCTTGTCTGAGCGTGGTTTTTCCTAACCCAGTATGGTCATTGCGACAGTGATCATAGAATTCACAGTATGCGGTCACTGTGTGTCGGGAACATCAGAACTAGAAGGGTTTGTTTAAAGAAATTGAGAGAGTTGATTGGAGTAGGCATTGGCTATCTTGGTGGAATGGAGCTTTGTGATGTCTAGCTTTCTTATGCGTTGGGTTACGTGTATTTTTGGCACTTTTTAATCGCATGCGTACCTTGACTGCAACTACATGGTGATCCGAGTCCAAATTTGTGCCGTGCATCATGCGCATGTCCACAATGCTTGAGGCATGCCTTCCATCGATTACCAAGTGATCAATCTAGTTTCTTGTCTTTTCATCAGGGGCTATCCATGTTGCCTTGTGGATATTTCTATGAGTGTATCTGTTTCCACTCACTGCTATGTTTTTTGATGACGCGCAGCTAACCAGTCTGAATCCTTTATCGAAGGTGTTGCTGTGTAGACCGAATTTTCCGACTGCTGAACAATGTACATTAAGCCGGGTCGAAAAAAAAATTTTTCAATGTTACCGCCTTATATGAAAAATTAAGTAAAAACAATTTCGGGGGAACGAAAATTTTTTTTCTGTGGTCGCGGCAAAAACGCCGGTTTCGGGGTTTTTACCATAACATGGCTATTTGTATACCGATTGTCAAGATCTATGCACCGTTGAAAAGGTATTAGCCACAGCTTTGTTAGTGTGTTAAAGACTTTTAACTACGACGCCATCTTCCAGCGGTTCTCATCATTGTATTCTTAAAAACCCCCCTAAGCATATAATTTTTTGATGTAGATTTGAAGGCCTTGAAAAACTATTAACGATTTTAGAAAAAACCGTTAATTTTTATTCATAAACAAAAAAGTTAAATTGATTTAAAAAGTCAGTACATGTGATAATGCATAATATATATTTGTTTATTTTTATTACATTCGTTTGTTATAAAACGTGTACAATTGAAAAATAAATAAAGTTCAAACAAATTAAAATCAATATTCAAAAATACTAAATAATCGGAATACTATCTAACTGAAGAACTTCCAAAGATTTTTGTAGCGACCAATGTAAATTATGTATGATGACGCTTAATGCCATATCGGATCATGAAGAAATCTTTGGTTGAACAAATAAAACTTTTTATACAAATCTACTTCGAACTATCATATGTACTAAAATGTTAAATCAATATAACTTTTTTGTTTATGAAGAAAATGTAACGTTTATTTCGCAATTATTTTATAGCTTCTACAGGGCTTCAAATCTGCATCAGAAAATTTTATGATTATGGGGGTTTTTAAGGATACAATGTTGAGAACCACTGGAATATGACGTCATAGTTTTAAGTAACTCTATTAATAACAAAGCTCTTGTTAATCCATCTTCAACGATATATAAAACTTAAGAATCGGACAGCGAATAACAAAGATATGGACAAAACGTCAAAACCGGCGTTTTTGCCACGCCCACAAAAATAAAAATTTTGCACCTCCGAATTTGTTTTTATAACACTGTTCATATAAGGCGGTAACATTCATATATTTTTTTCTCCATATAGATCGACCCGGCTTAATGTACATCATCCCGTCCTAATTAAGCATTAAAATCTCCCAGAACAATTGTAATGGCATGTGCAGTGCAGCTGCCATATATTTCCTCCAGACACTCATAGAATGAAATTCGCAACCGCAAGACTATATGTCGAAGTCTCTAGCTGACTATGAATCCACATCCAGATTAGTGTCTTTCTACATGGCAGCTGTAAAGGATGTCACACTTTTTCCGTTCTGTGCATTCTGTCCCTTCCATTTCTTATATGGCGGTGATGCCAACCTTGTGTATCACAGTACAACAGTTTTCAGCTCATTGATGTGGGACTCAATTCTGATAACTGTACCTGAAAATCGCCTCAATAAGAACAAGTTCTGCATCATTCGTTTTGTTAAGTTACATGCCATAATAAATTAATATCGATTTGAAGTTAGTAAGTATCGTATAGGGAAATTTGTTACGTTTTTGGCTCTTTTGTTTGACATAACTCAAGAACCACTGGCCCAATTTAGCAGAAACAAATTAAAAAAAAATTAAGAATTAGAATTCTTTTAATCTGTTTATACAACGTTTCCCTACATAACCAACAGTTTCACTTTTCCATTCATTAAATGATTTAGAACTGGGTTTATTTTGTAGCAGTTACAATAAAACTGTTGTACTGAAGTTACTGCCCTAACAGAGATACCATCCTTAACAATTGGTTCCATAAATTGGCATTGAAATGTATAGTTAATTGATATCTGTTCAAATGATATCTGTTCCGCCGTATATCATTATCATATAACCCTCCTATGGCATAAACTATTTGCTCAAACGCACTGTATATTTGAAATTCATTTAAAACCAAACAATAATGCAGACTTAAGTAAATTTAACATATGAATATTCAACTTAGTTTGTTTACACACACACACACTTATGTTCACTCAATGGCAATACGCACACTACTTTTACTAGCAAAACTTGCTCATACAAACACACTTGCATAATGTATAAATTTAAAGTGTATGAAACGGTGATGCTGGTGTGTGTTTATGGTAAATCTATGGTTATATTTGATTTGTCCTCGCATCGTATAGATTTTTCAAATACATGAACTAAATGGTTGCTTTGTACTACTACTACAATCATGTGCACGAGTGCACAACCCTCATTGCAGAGGGTAGAGTGTAAGTGTACATGTAGTATAGCGGCCACACACACACATACTCATATAAACTAACAACGGCAGCAATGTTCTCTTGCATATGGTATATATTTGTTTTAATTATTTGAATTTACACTAATTTAATTACAACCATTTTACATGCTATTAAAAAGGCTTTTACATTACCCTATACGTGTGTGTGTGTGTGTGTAAAATTACATGTGTATGAACACACACATATACACAAACGAATAAGTACTTGTAGGCCTGGGAAATAATAATATGGAGTAGCAGTATATGGTAGTTAAGTATTTTCTATACAATAGAGTTACGTACGATATTAAATTGAAAATCTTGCTTAATTTTTCTCCGATATCAAATTAGTTATTTGTATTTGAGAGTGATTCTACAAAAGGTTTTAGTGGGATTTTTACAATGTATTGTATTCAATTCAATAGATTTTATTATTAGGTTTATGTGGAAACTTTATTGGATATTACTAAAATAAAACTTTATTGTACTTGACGGTTGATTGAAATTGATTTGAATCTATTGCAATACATAGTGATGTCATTTAACAAAAGTCAATGTACTTAAGCTTTTGCAAGGTAACAACAAAGTATAATAATCTTTATTTCATTTCATGAAGCAGATTACTAAGAAAAATTATAATATAATATAAGAAAACTGAGTACTTAATTTTTCATTTTAAGGATATAACTATTCAAGAATATAATCATTTTAAGGATATAATTATTCCAAAAATTTTCATAATTTTTCTGCAAGTCCTAATAAAATGACATGGATACCAAATGAAAGTGGGACAATTTGGGCTATCTTAATTTGTATACCCTTCACCACGAGCACGACAGGTCCATAGGGTACATCGAGGTTATTCTACCATTTGTAACAATCACAAGGATGCGTGGCAGGTATGATATTATATATATTTAAGGGGAATTTCATCTCAAGTAATCCAACTTGAGAATCCGATTCTTCGAAATTTTCACGAAGGTTAGTCCTATTGGATAGTAGTTTGGATACAATTTTTCAATAGGATCGGTCAAGAACTCTTTTTTTTTTTTTTTTTTTTTTTTTTTTTAATTTCTTTTATTAGACAATTTTATAATAATTATACAATCAAATTTGTGCCTCAGCGCCTCTTGGGCATTATTGAGGCTAGTTGGTAACAAAAAAAATCTCTTATTATTAAATTACTTTACAATTTTAAGTATTTGAATAATACAAAAATAAAAGTAAAAAGCAAAAATATAAAAAAAAAAATATAATAATTAAATATAATTAATAATTAAAAAAAAAATAAATACATTTTATTTACAATAACAGTATTTCATACAGTTACAATTAAAAAAGAAGTATTTCCAAATTTTGAAATAGATGTTCTTTTAATCTGCATTTAAAAATTGAAATAGTTTCTGAATCTTTAACAAACTGTGGCAAAATATTATATTCCTTGCTTCCCATATACTGTATTCGCTGCTTTGTTGTTTCCAAACGACAACGACATATGCTTAAATTGGCATGGTTTCGCGTGTTAAACGAGTGCGAAGTTCTATAAAACTTAATGGTATGATGACCAATGTTATTTATAGATTTGTACACATAAGTAAGTAACTGCATTTTATACAACCCGTAAATGGGTAACACTTTATATGAAAAATTTCGATACAACGATATCGTTGCACACCGGCGTGGAAGATTAAACACAACTTTTAGAGACTTATTTTGTAAAATTTGTAAAGATTTAATATCCAAATTCCTTTTATACGCATATGCTATAGGCAAATAATTAAAATGGCTCTGGATTAGTGTCTGAAAGATCAAATATTTCGTATTTACATTTAGAGTGTGCTTAAGTTTAAATAGAATGCCAATTGCAGGTGCTACTTTCGCCTTTAATTTTTCAATATGTAATTTCCAACTTATATTGTTTTGTAAATAAACACCTAAATATTTCAAAGAAGAAACCTCTGAAATAACTTTCCCGTCGATATAAATTGACAAACTGTCAGTTATCTGACTAGACTGAGGTCTAAATCTTATAAATTTAGTTTTATCTGCATTTAAGACCAATTTGTTTAATCGAGTATACTCTGAAATCAATGATGCATCTCGCTCTATAAATGTTTTTAAAATCAAATTTTCCTTGTAAGGGTAAAATATACAAAGGTCATCAGCATACATAAAAAGTTTTCCAGACAACTCAAGGTTGTTAATATCATTTAGATATATTTTAAATAATAACGGTCCTAACACACTACCTTGTGGAACTCCGAACTTTACATCCGCTATTGAACTTTTGAATTTATTTATTTGAACATATTGTTTTCTATTATATAAATAACTTTTAAATAATAATAACTCTGTTCCTCGAATGCCATAAAATTTCAACTTTTCACACAAAACTGAGTGATCAACAAGATCAAATGCTTTTGAAAAGTCGTAGAACACTGCCCCAACGCCTCTGAAACCACGGTCTAAACTATCACATACGTAATTAACAACATTAAGTACCGCCTCCTCAGTTCCGTTACCTTTTCTAAAGCCATATTGGTTTTCAAAAAGTAAATTATTGTCTTCCAAAAAAGTCGATAAATGGGAGTGTAAAGAGATTGGTCTGAATTTGTCCACCGAGGTTGCATTACTTTCCTTCGGGATTGGAACAATCTTATGGATTTTTAGAATGTCTGGATAAAATCCTGATCTCACTGTACAGTTGAAAATGTGAACTAAAAAAGGTGCAAGTTCGTGAGCGCATTTTATTAATGTTAAAGGTGAAATTCCATCATCACCAGCAGATTTATTTTTATCCAATTTTAACAATATATTGTTCATCTCAGACTCTGATGTATTCTCTAATTTGAAAATGTTGTGACAAAAACGCAGTGTCCTCAGTGAATTTAAACTGTCATTTTGTAGGATTTCAATCCCTTCTTTAAGCTCATTGACTGACTTTAAAAAATATTTGTTTAACGTTTCAGCTTTTAAATTATCATTAGTCAACAATTGCCCGACTACATTCATAAGTTTTATATCATTTTTTTTATTTCTTCCAAGTGTTTTGTTGAGAAACATCCAATATTTTTTTGGTTGTTGATGAAGTACCGATAAGTTATCTTCAAAATGTCTGCTCATATTTAAACGTGTGGCAATTTTTATAATTTTGCTAATTCTTTTTAAAGTTGAATCAATATCATAATTTTTAATTTTCTTTCTTCTTTGAGTTAGAGGGTGCTGTTCCTTATTCATGTAACTTTTTACCTATGGTGTTTAGCAAAATATATCCTTTATTATGACTGTCGGTCTCATATTGACCCCTCCAGGGGCGTTTCTAGGGCAGTTGTGGGGCTTTTTATTGAGTTTTACAAAAAGCCTCTTTTTTAAAGGGTTCATTTGAAAAAAAAAATCAAAACAGTATATGATTTTTTAAAAAATAAGTGAAATTTTTTTTTCAAAAATTGGGTCACTTGGTACGAAATCCCCCACATACATATATAACACCGTGCAAAATTTGTCAGTCCATTGATTTGGGACTCAATTCTGAGAACTGCACGTGAAAGTAGCCACAAAAAAAAGAAGTTTTGCTTCATTCGTTTTGTCATAATAATTTAATATCAATTTGAAGTTAGTAAGTATCGTATAGGGGAATTTGTCACGTTGTAGGCTCTTTTGTCTGACATAACTCGAGAACCACTAGTCCCAATTAGCTAAGACAAATTTAAAAAAACTTAGAATTACAATTCCTTTAATCTGTTCATATAACATTTCTCTACATAAGCAACAGTTTCACTTTTCCATTCATCAAATGATTTTGAAATGGGTTTATTTTGTAGCAGTTACAATAAAATTGTTGTACTCCGTGGCGTATGCTTTGAGTGGAATATTACTTATGATAATCATATGCCACCATATAGTATTTATGTTATGTCAAACAAAAGAGCTATAAACGTGACAAATGCCCATATATGTATGATACTTACTAACTTCAAATCGATATTAAATTATTATAGCATGTAACTTAACAAAACGAATGATGCAGAACTTCCTCTTTTTGGGGCTATTTCCACGTGCAGTTCTCAGAATTGAGTGCCAAATCAATGAGCTGAAAAATATTGTACTGTGATATATATATGGGGGATTTCGTACCAAGTGACCCAATTTTGGGCTACTTTCACGTGCAGTTCTCTGATTTGAGTCGCAAAATCATGTGTTGTACTGTGTAAATGATAAGCGTCAAATTCTGAGTCGTTTAAAGATTTGCGTCCGCCTGGCTCTCCGTTTGTCCCCATACCTTCCGCCGTTAGCTTCTATCACCTAAGCAGAGGTTCAGTGCTTAGATAAGCAAGATCGGTCAGAAACTACTTCCACCTACTATAAAAAAAAAGTGCTGGGGGTCTGTCCCTGTGATTGCAGTTGTATTTAAAAAACTATCGTACCGAAATTTGGTATGCAAGATTCTATCCTCATAGCATAGATTCGGTTCTAGGATTAGCAAGGTCGGTCAAAAGCTACTCCCGCCTCCCATACAAATTTACCCTTTTAGGGGGTGTCCGTCTGTCTGTCTGTCCCGCGATTATGGCTGTTGTTTAAGAGCTGTGGTATACAGTCTTCTGTCTTTTAAGCATAACTTAAGTTCCTAGATAAACAAGATCGGACAAAAACGACTTCCACATCACATACACACTCAATTTTTTAGGGGGTGTCCGTATGTATCTCCACGAAACTACAACCTTAGTTTAAGAGCTATCGACCTAAATTTTGCTATGTGTGCTTCCCTCCTATAAGCAGAAATTAAATTACACAGTGCAACATTGAAAAAAAACACCCGAACGTGACTATATAGGTTCGATAGTACAACCGGAGCTGAGTAAAACCCTAGCTCAGTTTAGCTAGATTGGCTACCAAAATTTTTTTTTGGCCCCCGTAACTTTTTGAAAAGCCTTGGATCCCTTGAAAAAAGGTGATCAGTTTTTGGCCAACAGTTTGTACAGTGTTTAATCAAGCTCTTTCTCTTCTTAAGCAAAGTTTTAGCTAATAGTCCCCTTAAGAAATTGATATAATAAATTCCCCAAAAAAATTAGTCTTCCCTCGTTAATTTTCAAAAAACTTCGAAAAAAAATTCAAATTTTTTCACTATATTGAATATAAGTCGTAGGGAGTCCAGATATTTTGCATACTCTATTCTGTGAAATTGTAGTTTAGGTAACACCCAAAAACTTCTCTGAACAAACCCATGCAATCTGAACAAGTTTAGGGGTATTAAATGGCTCTCAAAACACACTACCTACTTTAAACAAATCAGTTTTTTAGGAGTTTTGGGCCATTGTGCAAAGTTTTTGCTTGGTATATTTACCAAAAACTTACTTATTGTGTAACTGAACCACTTCTGTAAACAACCAATATGATCGGAATACTCCACGCCTTTAATTGTTCACAAAGAGAGTTAGGGTGTTCCTTACATGACATTTTTTCGAATTTCGTTAAAAATATGTATTAATTGCAATTTTGTATCGATACTTAGGCATTAGGGTGTGCCGCAATGAGGTTAAAGTTCGAATTTGTTCTCAAATCAGTTTACTGCCGCTGAGTATTTTTCTTGTGTATACAGACTTAGTAGTAATAAGCCGTTTAATAGCTGAAGTGAAGACCTAAAATAGTATGTCTTTACTTTTGCCCTACCTCTTATAGACGCCAAGATATTTGATGTAGAAATTGGGGTATTTTTTAAAAATATTATTAAAAATTTTGAAATTGGATTCCGAAGTAGTTTATTATGGGCAACTATATATTTCAACTTTTTAAGGTTAATCAAGTTAAAATCTATATGTTCAAATAGTATATGTGAATATTATCAATATCTCTGTCAATTCTCAGCTCCGGTTGTACTATCGAACCTATATAGTCACGTTCGGGTGTTTTTCAAAAAGTTTGATTTTGTGTCATAGTGTTATAAGATGAACAAGAGAGGACAAAAACTACTACCGCCTCCTAAACATCTTCAACCTTTATGTGGGTGTTAGTCTATCTGTCCGGCGATTATAGCTGTAGCTTAAGAGCTATCGAGCTAAAATTTTGTATGCAATCTTCTATCATCTAAGCAGAGGTTAAATTCTCTGCCCGTATGTCCGTATCTCTGTCTTTTACAGGCGTAGTTTAAGAGCTAGTGAGGTGAAATTTTGTAGACAGACTTCTATTCTCTAAGCATTGGCTAAGTTCTGAGATAAATAAGATCAGACAAACTTCTCCTTTTTGGTGGTGTCCGTCTGTCAGTCCCCGTTACTGCTACCTTAGTTTAAGAGGTATCGTGCATAAATTTGATATGCGAGCTTCTATCCTCTAAGCGGAGGTAAAGGATGAAAACTTCTCCGACTTAACATACAAACTCCCTCTTTTTGCTGGTTAGATCGGCAAGACAGGACGAAAATTACTCCCGCCTCCCATACACACCCAATCTTTTTGGGGTGCCCGTCTGACTGGCTCCCGATTACATCCGTAGTTTTAGAGATATCGAGCCAAATTTTGGTATGCGTGCTTGTATCCTCTAAGCATAGGCTAAATTAAGTTCTAAGACAAACAAGATTAGACAAAAACGAATTCAACATCCCATATAAACTCCAACTTTTTAGGGGTGTCGGTCTGTCGGTCCTCGTTATTGCAACCATAGTTTAAGATATATCGAGCAGAAATTTGGTATGCGTGCTTCTTTCCTCTAAGTAGCGGTTTTATTATAAGATGGACAGGTGCGGACAAGAACTACTTCTGCCTTCCATACAAGTTGATCCTTTTTGGGGGTATCAGTATGTCTGTCCTGCTATTGCAGCGATAGTTTAAGAGTAATCGAGCTAAAAGTTGGTATAAGTGCTTTTATCATCTTAGCGAAGGTTAGGTTCTAAGGTGAGCTAGATCGGTCAAAAACAACCCCGCCCCCAAACAAATTCACTATTTTTGAGGGTGTCGGTATGTCTATCCCGGAGATAACAACAGTAGTTTAAGAACTATTGGTATACATGCTTCTACCCTCTAAGAGCGGTTAAATTCTAAAATGAACAAAAGCGGACAAAACCGATTTCCACCTCACATACAAACTTAACCTTTTTGGGTGTGTGCGTCCGTCGGTTCCTGTTTTTGCAACCGTAATTGTGGAGATATCGAGATGAAATTTGGTATGCATGCTTCTATCCTGAAAACGAAGATTAAGTTATAAGTTTAGCACGATAGGTTAAAAACTACTCCCGCCCCCCCAAACAAACTCACGATTTTTGGGGGTGTCCGTCTGTCTGTCCCTGCGATTACAGCTGTAGTTTAAGAAGTATCGAGCTGAAATTTGGTATGCAAGCTTCTATCCTCTAACCAATGCCTAAGTTCTAATATGAGCCAGATCGGTCAAAAACTACTCGCACCTTCCAAAAAACCGAACCCTTTTTGGGACGTCCGTCTGTCAGTCTTCGTTATTGGAAACGCAGTTTAGATAAAAATACTTAGCTCGTATAATAAATTCGAGCTCTCATAACCATTTTTACAAACGGTGAAGGGTATCGGAGCTTCGCCATAGCCAAATCTTTATATATAAAATTCTAACGTACGTGTGTTGTGACTGAACTCCTCCTAAACGGCTGGACCGATTTGCATAAATTTTTTTGTATGCGTTTGGGTGGCGCCCCGGATGGTTTAGATTTACAATTCGGTCCAATTGGACAAAGGGGCGTGGCACCGCCCATACAACTAGAAAATCAAAAGGACTATATCTCATGAACTATCAGAGGTATGAAGATGAAATTTGGTATATATGTTGTTGGAGCAGTATTCATTACAGCCAAGGTGGAAGTGAGCGGTGCCACGCCTTCTTTTCAAAAATCGCTCTAACGGCTTTTCTAATAGACCGATTGATACGAACATTTTACCAAGTGGTACTGTTGACCTGTTGATAGTCCCTGGCTATAATAGGTTGTGATTGGATAAAGGGGCGTGGCACCGCCCATACAACTTGAAAATCAAAAGGGATATATCTCATGAACTACCAGAGGTATGAAGATGAGATTTGGTATATATGTTGTTGGAGCAGTATTCATTACAGCCAAGGTGGAAGTGGGCGGTGCCACGCCCCCTTTTCAAAAATCGCTCTAACGGCTTTTCTAATAGACCGATTGATACGAACATTTTACCAAGTGGTACTGTTGACCTGTTGATAGTCTCTGGCTATAATAGGTTGTGATTGGATAGATTGTGATTGAAAATAAAAAGGGCTATATCTCATGATCTATCAGGGGTATGAAGATGACATTTGGTATATATGTTGTTGGAGCAGTATTAATTACTGCCTGGTAGGAAGAAGGCAGTGCCTCGCCCCTTTTTCAAAAATCTCTCTGACGGCTTTTATAATAGACTAATTTATAAGATAATTTGAGAAAGTGGTACTGATGACATGTTGTTAGTCTCTGGCTGTAATTAGTTGTGATTGGATAAACCTATATTCTAATGAACTATCAGGGGTATTGTTACATATGTTATTGTTGCAGTATGAATTACAGTAAGGGTGGAAGTGGGCTGTGCTACACTCCTGTTAAAAAAAGTAGTTATTACTGTCAAAATTCCACAGTAAATTGCAGTTCGGCTAGAGATATGAATAGTAAGGTGGGCCAATTTTTTGCAGCAAGAATTACAGTAAGGGTAGAAGTAGGCTGGGCTACACTCCTGTTAAAAAAAGTAGTTATTACTGTCAAAATTCCACAGTATATTGCAGTTCGCCCAGAGATATGAATAGTAAGGTGGGCCAATTTGTTTATTCGCAAAAATCGGAATCTACGATGAATTGTTAGAAAATTTCACCAATAAAATTTGTGTCTAAAATCAATTCCTAGCTCGCTTTGGGAAGCAGGAAGATTTCAGATAGAGATTTTTTGTTTTTAAATGAGCACAAACCGAAAACTTCTGCATAAAAATTGACTTATACCATTCTCTTCGTCTTGGTCTCCAAGCATCGGAATAGTAGGTACAAATTAGAGCCGGGCCCCATAGGTCTGAAGGTTTCAATAGTTGCTCATTGTTAAAAAAGTTGCTAATGAACAGGCTATTTGGAACTTAATAAGTAAAAAGTGCCGAGGCTCTGCCCACTAGACTGGCCATAGCGTTATATAGAAAAAATTAAAAATGTGAAATCCAAAAGTTTTCGCTCTGAAAAATATGAGGTTGGGAATAATATTATTATTTTTTTTTTTTTTATTTCCAAGTACCTCCGGGTTGGGCCCAAACTTTTATTACATAACCCATTTAGGCTTAAGTGCAGAATATGGGGCGGGAGCCCGATTAAAAACCAAAAATATGCCATTGTCTTCATCTTGGCCCCCAAACATCGAAATGGTAGGTCAAAGTTGGCGCTCAGGCCCCGCTAAATGGGTTATGTAATAAAAGTTTGGGCTCAACCCGGAGGTACTCGGAATTAAAAAAAAAAAAAATATGCATAATTATTTTTATCCCCAACCTCATATCATTCAGTGCGAAAAATTTAACTTTTCAAAAAAATTTCCACTATGGCCACTCTACTGCCCACGCACTTCAATATTTAACTTTTTAACTGTATCAAATAATTATTATGGTCCGTACACCAGGCAATTTAGGACACACGCAGCCTAAAACAGTGATTTGTTTTTTATTTACTTTACAGATATGAATTTTTTTAAATACTTTTCAGGAGAGCGAATCGGTAATAAATCCTATAGATAAAATGGTTCGAGTTCAATACAAAAATAGTATTCCGGAATATTCTTGATCCGTGTGAGAAGAAGACATGACAAAATAAGTTTTTATGGCTAAAGGCATGAAGCTTAAAATGGAATTTTCATTTGCGGTCAATATGCGGAGAAGGCATAACAAAAATGTTTTTTTATGACCAAAGAGATAGTTAGTATACAGATGGTTCCCGCTACTACGGATCAAAATAAATAATTTTGATCTTTAGAGGAATGTCTGTTTTCGATTTGTGGAAGAAATGGTTTTTCGCCCTACATACAGAAAAAACTTAATCTACATGTCGGCACTATAGATATGACTTTGCTACTGAACTTTTTATTAGCATTTACAACAATAAAACTTAATTGGTTAACTTTAATGTTAAGGAGTTACTTTAAATAAGTTACATAAGTAAATAAACTCAACATATTATTGTTGAGCTAAAGTACCGTTGCATACCTAAATGTGAAATACATTACAAGTTAATATGCAATAGCGAAGCATTGCCGGGCCCACTAGTATAATTATAATACTAGATATACCCTACGGGTAGGAGGGTATATATCATTTGATATGACCCAAAAGTGTAACACATAGAAGGAGTTACTTAAGACCTTAGGTTTCTTTGAACCGAATTCGATTCATGACTTTTTAAGTCGATGGAGCCATGCCCGTCTGTCCGATTGTCAGTCTGTCTGTCTGTTGGGCTGTCCGGCTGGTACGCACGATAACTTTCGAAAGACACAACCAAATCTTTTGAAATTTTGCAAATGGACTACTTGCCACGGCCCTTCTAGTACCTCCCATACAAATGTACCAAACGGCCTATTTTATAAATCTAGTAATAATATCAATACACCCTTCGCGATCGTGCCCAAATACTGTTTTTTGTTAAGCTGTAACAGGATTAAGTTTTGAAGAAGAAAACCTGGAGTCTAGCCATGCCCTTTCTAGTACCTCCCATGCAAATGTACCGTCCCGCCCACTTTAGAGATGAAGTAATAATATCAATAAAACCAACGCGATCGTACCCAAATTCTGTATTTAGTAAAGCTTAAATAGGGTTAAAGTTTTGGAGAGCAAATTGGAAGTCTAGCCACGCCCCTTATGGTACCACCCACTCCGTCCATTTCAGAAATCGAGTAATAATATCAATATACTAGAAAATTTTACGTTTTACTGAGGGTAAGATTATATGTAAGTGGAGTATACGCCACGAAGATGTCCACCAAAATCGGAGTTATATCATGCACAAAGGGTCTGCAACATGATAGGTATTATACCATCCTGATCATAAAATTTGTAGTACTTATAGCAAACTTAAACTCTTCTTCATCCACCTATTATTCACAACAAGTCCAAATAGTCTATCGACGTGGATGGGTTCATACTATCGACCGCTTTATCTTCATCTAAAGAACCCGGAAAGTGTGTTTATCAATAAGGAGCTATAGTGTTTCAGTGGTGAACTTGGTCAATGGCCCATCTGTTATACGAATGATATCCAATCCTTTAGGGTACTTAGGTAGAACCCTTCTGAATCGGGTGGCATCATTTACACCAAGTATGGACTTGGTGAACTTGTCATGTTTGAGAATGTTTTACTCGACACTATACTGCAAAGTTGCTGTCGAGCATATTGAGGCAGGAATCGAACCATGGATCTCCCGTATGATAGTTGCGTGAGCTAACTATCATGTTTCACTATATCCTTATTATTTCCCAAGAATTTGCTTATAACTCCATGTAGCCAGGACTCACATCCTTAAAAAATCTAAAATCACTTTAAACCAAGACAAGACTAGGCAATGATCTACCTTGTATACAGTATTGTTTTGTATACAAATCGTTTTAATTATTCTATTGTACTATACTCATGTTATGCCGTTGAATCTTTCTTGGCCATTGTTAATGCATACGATTTATGTATTCAAAAGCAAGAAAAATATTTTCAACTTTTTGGACGACAATTGGCAATAACAAAGAAAACTGTGTAGCCAATGTACAATTTAATTTTTGTTTTTATATTTTTGAACTGTTTTCGGATTCGGTTTAGGAATAAGTGGCTTTGTCAATAGATACAATAGACATACACACACACACACATCAAACACTTGGCGGCAGGTGTTGGATGAGGATTTATGGTTTGTGGTCAATTCAACAGAGTATCGATTAAGATTGTTATCGTCAACAACAACAACAACACACGCAGCATCATCAACAGTATTAAGTTTTTGCAGACAAAAACAACAATCAAAATCGTAACCGTTAAGCTCAAAAACATTAAGAAATCAACAAATACATCGGAAACTCCCTCCTTTTAAAGAATAGCAGGGTGGGGGAGGTACACAAAAAAGTATTGCTATACATTAAGAATGTGTGATACGAACTTAGAGATAATTACGATTTTCGACTAAAGTTAGGCGGAGGACGCTTTTAATGTTTTCATAGCCTCAAAATGATATAAAAGCAATTTACCCATAACCAACCACTAATTCAGTCTAGCATGTCTACACAAAACTATTGATTAAGTACAGAAGAGAGTTCATCTGTAACGTCTTTATTTGTGACAATGGTTATTGACACTCATTAACGATACCAAGGTCTAAACTTTGATTTTGAGATATACGCTTTCAAAGTTTTAAATTCTAGAGTAGACTATTTTTCGGCTAAATATCACCACTGGTAATAAAAATTGATCTTATCTCATTGTAGTAGACAGAGATTGTATCAAGGAACCCAACTGCACATTATCTTAATTTTTGCCAATTTGTCAATGGCAGTTCTTTGCTTCTAAGCCCCTTAGATAAAATTACATTTTACAAATTTCAAAGAAATGACCCATTGACCGTGGACCCATGCTAAGCAGTTTATAGTCCTAATACGAAACTGTCTCATCTATCAATCACTGAACAAGACTGAAATTCATAATCAAATTTCATTACGCTGCTTCGATTCCACATATACATCGCTCGTCAACTTAAAATTTATTCATCTAAATTGAGTAAAGAAAAGGAGTCTAGACTAGCAGATTGTTAACCAAACTCGTGTTAAAACCCCAAAATACCAAATAGCTTAGAAAAACATATAAACACAAATAATTTTCGGTATGTACACAGCAGCAGCACACAACACACCCACACCGCCAGGTAATTGCTATTGGTGAAAGCCATCATCCTTTTAACGCGATGCTGTGGGTAAACCATATGCATGTGGATACGGTTGGATGGATTGGCATAAATTAAAAATTCATAATGTTGTTTGCTCATCATTATCCCTTATGAAATGCGCGACGACTCGTAAACCTTATTAAATTTTATGTTTTCATCTTATATTTTTCGGTTTCTCGCGTTCGCTGCGTATCATTAACTGCTTAGGCCCTTTCGCTGTTTTGTTCTTAGGCTTAGTCTTGTGTTGATGTTGTTGTTATTGTTGTTGTTTGTATTTGATGTCACATCTAAGCGCACAGCTGCTGTTGTAGTAATGTGGGAACGAAATCTCTAAGAAAGTAAAAGTAGTTTAGCAATAATTCAGGGGAAGTCTAATGATTTTGGTATAAAGATTATAGGTTAAAAATATCGACTATAAAAAAAGAAAGAAAGAAAGAAAGAAAGAAAGAAAAAAAGCTCTTAAACTAAGGCTGTAACAGCGGAGTCAGACGGACACACCCCGAAATAGAAAGCGTGTTAATTCACAACAAAGCGAGAAGCTATCCCATACCTCGTTCATGGGGTGTAAAGGGAATTTGAGTTTAAATTTTTAAGCTCATTTTAGAACTTAATCACCGCTTGAAGCTTACATGCCAAATTTTAGATAAGTAGCTCATAAACTACGGCAATGATAGTGGGGACAGACAGACAGACAGACACCACCAAAAATGAGGTGATTGTATGGGAGGTGGAAGTGGTTTTTGTTTGATCTTGCTCATTTAAGAACTTAGTCTTCGCTTGAAGCTTATTTACCAAATTTCAAATCGATGGTTCATAAACTACAGCAGTGATAGCGGTGACAGACAGACACCCGCAAAATTGGGGGACTGTATGAGAGGTGTACGTAGTTTTTGTACGATCTTGCTTATATTATAACTTAACCTCCGCTTAGCGGATGGAAGCTTGTTTACCAATTATCTGCTCAATAGCTCCTCAATTAAGGCTGTGATCGGGGGTAGAGAAATACGGACAACCCAAAAAAGGGAGAGTTTGTATGGGTAATGTGTAAGTTACTTTTCTCCTATCTAGCTCATCTTAGAATTTAAACTCCCCTTAGAGGATATAAACTCGCTTATCAAATTTATGCTTGATATTTCCTAAATTACGGTTATACTCGAGGGGGCAGAAAGACGTACACCCCCAAAAAGAAGAAAATTGTATTAGAGGTGGGAGTAGTTTTTGACTGATCTAGCTCATCTAAGAACTTTTTCTCAGTTTGAGGGATAGACGCTTGCATGCCAATTTTTAGCTCAAACGCTTCTAAACCACGGCTGTAATCAAGGGTAAAGACATAGGAACTCCACCAAAAAGGGGGAAAAACTCGGCTGTAATATCAGGGACAGACTCCAAAAATTGGGAGTTTGTATGTGAGGTGGGAGTAGTTTTTGACCGATCGAGATCATCTTAGAACTTAACCGCCGTTTATAGGGTAGAAGCTTACATTCCAAATGTTCCAGCTTGATATTTCTTAAACTACTGCTGTAACGGCGGGGACAGACAGAAAGACTAAAAATTCGATGCTAATCATTTATACATATATATTGTCATATTTGTCACGCCTCCTTATGGGCGGTACAAATGGAAAAACAACCTGAATATACACTTCACTTCGTTTGTGCGTGTTATGAAGGTTGTACAAACTGGGACACGATAAAATTTATGATAGTTAATGCTGTAACTGAACAACATGAAGTGACAAAACAAACTTGCTTGGACGTGCTTGTTATAGCCCAGTGTCAAGCATCCTATAGCCTCGCGTGGCCGGCAATAATCGTTCAATTTCCAAATAGACAAGATCGGCATTTCACATGTACTCAAAAGTTTTGTTTGATACAAAGCAGTCAGTCTCTGGTTGAGAGTTATGAAAGCAATACCACACACGTTTGTTTCGCATTCAACACAAATACTGACACAAAAACTATATTTTCACGGTGTACAATTTAACAGCACCCAGCGACGAAAGGAAGGACCTAGAAGGCATTATAGAACGCCTGCAAAAGCAGTCGGTAGGCCTAAGCTCTGCAATCCCTATTCCTTACCAAATAACGTGTCGTTAGGAGGCTAGGCCTTTCATCATCACTTCGCATATATATCTAGGATGTGAAAATGCATTCGATTTGAGTGACTGAAACTAATCATAAACTGTTTTAAGATAAACACACGACCACCTTCCTCGTTGCATTTTCTTTTCATGCCTTCTATGAGAAGGGAGACTGAATGTGTATACACACGGAATGGTGGAATAACAAATCATCGAAAACCTTGATTTTCCCTTCTCAAAGAAGGCCTACAGCATTGGTGTTAAAAGACTGGAGTGAACTTACTTACTTAAGTGGCACATTACAGCTTCAGAATATAGTTCATAAATTAGAGGCCTGAAGTATTAAAGAATTCCACTCGTGTTCTGTATTCTGCGTGCGTTCTCTAGTTAGTCCTACCGGATAGTGGCACGTCGCCTACCACTTGGTCCTTCCAACGAAGTTTGGGTTTCCCAACTCTGCATCGTCCTTCAGGTTCGCCGTCAAACACCTTCCTCGCTGGAGCATTTACATCCGTTCTGGCAACATGTCCCAGCCATCATAGTCGTTGATTTCTGACTCCTTTAGCTACGTCGCTGTCGTGGTAAAGCTCATACAGCTCATGGTTCATCCGATAGCGAAACTCGCCGACGCCACAACGCGGTACTTTTCGGGGTACTCTTTTTGTCTCGAATACTCCCAGGTTTTGTATGTCCATTGTAGTAAGCACCCACGATTCGGCAGCATACAACAAAACGGGTAAGATTAGCACCTGGTATAGCTGTTTCTTAGTATTCCAAGATAAGGTTGTGGTACTAAAGAGCTGCCAAAGTCCGTAAAAACATGATGTCTATACCATCGGTAAAGGCTAGTGACATATGGCTCTTGTGGAATATGATGCCAGACATGTTGACACCAGCCTTTCTCATCACCTTCTCCATAACTATATTAAATAGTGTAAGGGACAAGCTATCACTGATCCTGAGATCTTTTTCAGTGTTGAATAGTTCAGAGTGATCCTTACCAATCTTAATCGAGGATTTGGTGTTTTCCAAGGTACATTTGCAAAGCCGAATAAGTTTTGCAGGAATACCAAACTCAGACATGGCCTAGTAAAGTCTATTGCTAATCGGAGAGTCGAAGGCAGCTTTGTAGTCAACAAAGAGGTGGTAGGTGTCGATCTGCTTTTTCATAAGTTTTTTCCAGGATTTGTCGTAAAGTGAATTAGTGATCCGTCGTAAATTTACCAAGTCTAAAGCAACACTGATAAGGTCCAGTTAGTCTTTTTACAATTCGTATTAGACGTTCACACAATATGCTCTAAAGGACCTCGTGCGCAATTGGTAATAGGCTTATTCCACGGTAGTTCTTACACTCACTACGATCTCCTTTCTTGTAAATGGGACATAAAAGACTAAGACTCCAATCCTGGGGCATGCTTTCCTCTAGCCAGATGTTCTCCATGAGCTGATGCATGCCCCTAAGCAGCTCCTCACCGCCAGCCTTAAACAATTCAGCAGGGAGTCCATCGGCTCCAGCAGCTTTGTTGTTTTTAAGGCGGGAGATTGCCACACGTATCTCGCTCTGGCCAGGAGGTGGACAGTTAATACCATCGTCATGGATTGGAACCGGGTCTTCTGGTGTGGTGTCCGTGTCCGGTAGATTTCTGAAATTATCTCTCTATATCTTTTGAACGTTATCAGGGTGTGTCACTAGCTGGCCATCGCTGTCCTTGCAACCCTGTTCTACGAATTCTCGCCTTAACTCTCTGGTAGAATCTTTGGGCTTCCCCTCTACTTCGAAGCAACTCTGTGCACTCATCCTGCCTCTTCTTTAGCTCCATATTTTTTCTTCTAAAAAGACGAGTAGCTTCTCGTCTCTTTTCCCTGTGCCGTTCACGAATAGCTCGCGTTGTCATTGGCTGCAGCTTCGCCCTGTATGCAGCCTCCGTCTATCTCATAGCATTCTGACATTCATCGTCGTACCAGACATCATCTTGAGACGGGTTTGAGTACCCAAGTACGCTTCTCGCAGTTCGTTCTACGGAGTCGGCTTTATATTGTCACTTCGAGGAACTATTATCAGGGGTTGAAGCATTCCGTAGCAGTTGAGTTAGGTGGTTGCAGTCGGCGTTCGCTACCTCTGTGGTTCGCAGTTTAGCAATATCCAGCTTTCGTTGAGCTTGGTGCGTTTTTTGTCATGCTCAGCCTGGTGCACACCTTAACTGCGGTAAGGTAGTGATCTGAGTCAATGTTCGCACCTCTGATCACTCGTTCGAATATTTTATGAATATTTCGGTGGTCAAATATAGTGCTGCTAACTACCATATTTCTTGCCGCAGAGAAATCAATCAGTCTGATGCCATTGTTCGGCGTAGAACTCGTCTTTGTCCTCGTCGCTTTTCTCTTTTGTTGGAGCATGGGCACATATAAGTGTTATGTGGAAAAACGTTGTTTTGATTCTAATGGTGGCTATACGTTCACTCACCGGGTTGAACCTTGAGACTAGGTGTCGCAGTCTCTTGCCAACCACAAATCCACATCCAAACTCGTGCTTGTCCGCATGGTCGCTAAAGTAAATATCGCACGTCTTTATGCGCGAGCACCCGTGTCCCGTCTACCGGATTTCTTGTAAAGCGGTTATGTCAGCCTTGTATTCTTCGAGGACTTCCGCCAGTTGGATGGAGGCACCTGGTCTATACAGTGTTCTGACATTCCAGGTGCATATCCTCAAATCATGGTCCTTAATTCGTTTGCGGTGGTCGTCAACATTTGGGAGGGTCCAAATTATTCATTTCTAACTTCTTTTCATTGCCAAGGTTTAAACGTCGGTGTCGGGTTGCAAGCCCAGCGCACCACATCGCAGTTTTCTCCTCCTGCCAGGATTTTATTACAGCCGCCCATTCTGGGTCAGACGCTGACCAGGGTACCGCTCACTCTGAGCTGACGTGCCTGAGTTTTAGGTTTCGCCCCTCACAGTTAGCCGTGCTCTGACGGGTGTCAGAAGCACGTTTCCAGGCGTCAACACGTGGAGGTTCTCCGTCGGCAGTAGTACCACGAATACGGAGCTCTGTGAGTAGACTTGACGTGCAATAGGCAAGAATCACTCTGGGTTTGCCATGTTAAACCGATCAGAAGCTTTACCTTGCATCACACTCCCGACGCCCTTCTTGTAGAAGTGCTTGCAAATTTTGCCGCTGGGTGTCTGCCACAGATTTAGATTTTTGCTTAACTTATTACACCGTTCACATCTTTACTGCGGACTTATTGTGCGTATGTAAGTGTACATGTGTATGTGTATGCGAACATAGAAGTGCGTGTGTGTCGCCGTTAGTCGTCTACTTTTCATATTGAGTTGTAAAATAAGGCATTTTTATGTTTGCTTTATGTACATTAAATGACTTTTTAATCACTTTAAGCATCGCTTTCATACCCTACACCCACGGCCCACAGCCCCCCTACGCAATCCACATACACCAAATCAAATCCACAAAAGAATAAAAAAACCTATACACACACATACTCCTCGTACATATACGCGAGTGATAAAATGTAAACGGAATCATTAGATACGGGTTCTTATTGCTCTTTGACATTTTAATTGAAAACATTTCAATGCCATAAGATTAAGAAGAAGGAAACGAAAAAAAAAATGCCGAAGTTTTAGAGAAGCAGCTCAAAGCCGAACATTTATTAGCTCCTGCTGACACTTGCGAATGATGATGTCTACATTTCTCTTTCGGTTCCAAATGGTTGCCAGTCTGATGGAGTAGCGCTGAACAGTGAGAGTGCTGTTGGTATAAGGCGGGTCGGCTCGGCTCATTCTTATTATCATAAGCTAACGGTTTGGTTATGTGAGTGAAGTGTGCACACATCTGGTGTTGTTAAGCAAAAAAAACATTGAAATCTCCGGTGAGGTTTCACGGCATTTATTTTGCCGCTGCAAGGGAGCGATAAGACTTAGAGAATGAGTATTATTATTAAAGATATTGCCTCATAACAAATATGAAGCAATGGCACATCGTGTCCTTAACGAGTTATTTGATTTTGTATTTAGTGGTAACATTGCGGAAGTTTAATGGATTCTGTTACAAAATTGATTGAATTTTATGTGACAAAATAAATTATTTTCCTCGTATAAAATCGATTTCATCCAAATCGGTAAACTAACATATCACAAATGCGTTTTACAAAAGAAACTCAAATGTAGTGTATAACACAGTACAAAAATTTTCAGCTCATTGTATTGGGACTCAACTCTGAGAACTGCACGTGAAAGTAGCCCCAAAAATAAAGGTTTCAACATCATTCGTTTTGTCAAGTTACATGCCATTATTATGTAATATTGATTTGAGTTAGTAGAGATGGTGCCTCTATCCAACTGTGCGGATGTCCTCGACAAATACAAGGCCGACATCACCGCCATACAGGAAATGAGATGGAAGGGACAGGGATGCACACGACGAAAGAACTGTGACATCTTTCACAGCTGCCATGCAGAAAGACACAAATTTGGATGTGGTTTCATAGTCGGAAAGAGACTTCGACACCTGGTCCCGCGGTTTAACCCTGTAAGTGACCGAATAGCCACCATTCGCATCCGAGCGAAATCTTTATATATAAAATTCTAACGTACGTGTGTTGTGACTGAACTCCTCCTAAACGGCTGGACCGATTTGCATAAATTTTTTTGTATGCGTTTGGGTGGGGCCCCGGATGGTTTAGATTTACAATTCGGTCCAATTGGACAAAGGGGCGTGGCACCGCCCATACAACTTGAAAATCAGAAGGACTATATTTCATGAACTATCAGAGGTATGAAGATGAAATTTGGTATATATGTTGTTGAAGCAGTATTAATTTCAGCCAAGGTGGAAGTGGGCGGTGTCACGCCCCCTTTTCAAAAATCGCTCTAACGGCTTTCCTAATATACCGATTGATACGAAAATTTTACCAAGTGGTACTGTTGACCAGTTGATAGTCCCTGGCTATAATAGACTGTGATTGGATAAAGGGGCGTGGCACCGCCCATACAACTTGAACATCGAAAGGGCTATATCTCATGAACTATCAGAGGTATAAAGATGAGATTTGGTATATATGTTGTTGGAGCCGTATTAATTTCAACCAGGGTGGAAGTGGGCGGTGCCACGCCCCCTTTTAAAAAATCGCTTTGCAGGCTTTTCCAATAGACAGATTGATACGAAAATTTTCCGAGTGGTACTGTTGACCTGTAGATAGTCCCTGGCTATATTTGGTTGTGATTGGATAAAGGGGCGTGGCACCGCCCATACAACTTGAATATAAAATGGGCTATATCTCATGAACTAGCAGAGGTATGAAGATGAGATTTGGTATATATGTTGCTGGAGCAGTATTAATTACAGCCAGGGTGGAAGTGGGCTGTTCCACACCCCTTTTAAAATAAGTAGTTATAACTGTCAAAATTCCACAGTATATTGCAGTTCGCCTAGAGATATGAATAGTAAGGTGGGCCATTTTTTTATTTACAAAAATCGTAACCAAAATCGGAATTTACGATGAATTGTTAGAAAATTTCACCAATAAATTCCTAGCTTGCGCTAATAAGCAGAAAGATATCAGATAGAAATTTTTTTGTTTTTAAATGAGCACAAACCGAAAACTCCTGCGTAAAACTGACTTCCAAACAAACTAAATGAAGTATTACAGAAGTAAATCTATGTATTGGTTAAAAAGTTATGGCCTCTGAGTGTAGGCATACAGAAAACAATGTCCAAAATATACCATTCTCTTCGTCTTGGTCTCCAAGCATCGGAATAGTATGTAAAAATTACAGCCGGGGCCCATAAGTCAGAAGGTTTCAATAGTTGCTCATTGTTAAAAAAATATGTCTACCTGAAATCTTCATGCTTCTCAGCGCGAACTAGGTATTGATGATCGTGGATTCCGATCGAAAATATTGATCCGCCCTAATGAACAGGCTATATGGAAGGTTTAGAAGGTGTTTATGGCTAAAGCCATGAAGCTTCAAACGAAATTTTAATTTGCGGTCAATAGGAGGAGAAGGCATAACAAAAGTGATTTTAACGCCCAAAGACATAGTATACAGACGGTTCCCGCTACTACAGATAAATATAAAAATTAAATTTTGATCTTTAGAGGAATTTCTGTTTTCGATTTGTGAAAGAAGTGTTTTTTCTCCCTACATACAGACAAAACTTAATCTACATAACGAAACTGTAGATACGACTTTGATGATGAACTTTTTACTATCGTCATAGAGCCTATCATATTTAGAATTTAAAACAATAAAAGTTAATTAGTTAACTTCCATGTTAAGGAGTTACTTGAAATTAGTTACATAAATTAATAAACTCAACATATTATTGTCGGGCTTAAATACCGTTTTAAAGTACTTTGTAGACCTAAATGTGAAATATATTACAAGTTAATATGCAATAGCGAAGCATTGCCGGGCCCACTAGTATTTTTATATTACGCTGATTTTTGTACACGCCCCGACGGAAGATAAAGACGATGAGATTGAAGATGCATTTTACGAGCGCCTAGAGGAAACATACGACCGCTGCCCTGGCCACGACATTAAAATTGTTCTGGGAGACTTTAATGCAAAAATAGGAAGGGAAGATGTTCTTGGTCCATCGATCGGTAAATTCAGCCTTCATACCGACACGTCAGACAACGGGCTTAGGCTGGTTAGCTTCGCAGCGGAAAGGAACATGGTAGTTAGTGGAACCAGATTCCAGCACAAAGATATCCACAAGGCAACTTGGCTATCCCCCGTTTAAACACCAAAAATCAAATTGAGCATGTGGTAATTGATGGCAGGCATGCATCTTGTGTCATGAAAGTGCGTGTGATCCGTGGTGCTACTATTGGCTCGGATCATTACCTGTTTGCAGCCAAGGTGCGCACAAGATTGAGCATAGGCATAGCATCTGAGGAACAGTATGCTGCATATAAGGCAGTTACAGACAGTAAGACAGGCGAGACAGCTATTTAGGCGAAAAAAACTTCAGATGAAGGATCGGCAGAACGAGGATATAGAGCGATACAGGGATAGAGGTGAGGCCTGAAAATTTTACCAAAAAAGTAAGAGCAAATGGATACGGTAATGGCCCTCCCCACCTGTAAGGACAGTGATGGAAATCTGGTCACGGATACGCAGAGTGTGCTGCACATATGGAGAGAACACTTCCAGCAACTGCGTGAAGTTATCACGCCAATTGTCGACGACGGCTTTGATTGCCCACCACCAAGTCAAGCCGAGGTAAGAAGAGCTCGTGAGCTCCTGCGCACGATTTAGCTTAAAAAGTGCATGCCCGACGATTGGAATGTAAGCGTATTATGTCCTGTGCTGAAAAAAGGTGATCCAAGTGTGTGCTCCAACTACCCCGGGATCAGCTTTTTACCCATCGCATATAAGGTCCTGTCGAGTGTGCTATGTGAAAGACTAAGGCCAGTGTTATCCAACCTTAATCTGTTCATATAACGTTTCCCTACATAAGCAACAGTTTTCCATACTTTTCCATACATCAAATGATTTTGAACTGGGTTTATTTTGTAGCAGTTACAATAAAACTGTTGTTCTCCGTGGCGTATGATTTACGTGGAATATTACTTATGATAATCAAACGCTACCATATAAAAATATAACAAAAGAGCCTAAAACGTAACATATATCCTTATACGATACTTACTAACTTCAAATCGATATTAAATTATAATGGCATGTAACTTGAAAAAAAACGAATGATGCAGAACTTGCTCCTTTTGGGGCTACTTTCACAAGCAGTTCTTAGAATTGAGTCCCAAAATTATGTGTTGTACTGTGTAAGGAAATGAATTACAAAAAGATTTCGAATTTGTAATTACACACTTTAACATTGTTTTGGTGTACAGATCTCATTGAAAGACTACCACTGGAATTTAATGTTGATTTCGTATATGAGATGTGCGAAATTAATTCCAGCATTCAGAGGAAATGTAAATAAGTCGCTGTATTCACTGACACTGTTTTATTCTTAACTGATTTCCTCATTAATGGAACCATTGTTCATTGTCATCTTTCGTTGGTTGAGCCTTAGACAACTTCATTTAATTAAATCCTTGTACCGAATTCTCTTATTTGGTCTATAACAATATACGAAATAAATTATACTAAAGCTATACAGCACACACACACCACACCACACCACTCCACACCTTTTGCACTCCAGGCTTTTGTGTTAGGCATGTAACACTTTGATTTAGTTATATTCTTACAAAAGCCTTTCACCGCACTGAAGAGAGTGAGAGAAAAAGTGCACTTACATAGAAGTAGGACACGTTTTGATTTCATTCCTATTAAGAAGACAATGGTGAACGTGCGACAATATTTTGCAAAAGATAACATTTGGGTTTGCCAAAGACAATATTCAATTCGTTACTATGCTTGATGCTCCGCCAAAGCAATAGGACAGACAATGGAGAGGCTATGTTGACAAACACCCGACAACCGATATTCATTCTCATTCACATCCTTGTCTTTCGGACATGACAAGGCGCATTCCGTACGAACACGTTTGTAAGCAAATACATTAAGGACATTTAAGTGTTGAAGTTTATTCAGAGTGTGTACTCACGAACGTGTCTAGGCATCGCGTGTATTAAGACCCTGTGTATTAAGGCCTTGTTTCAGAGGCAGGGTGGCCTTAAGATTTCATGGCATATTATGTTATGTTGAGACTACGAAACATGCTAGTTAAAGCAAGCAACTATCATGCGGCATACCGGGGTTCGATTCCTGACTAAGACATTGACATTTTCTTAATCGGCGGCCCCTTGAAAATGTCAAAAGCAACCATAGTGTCGAGTCAGTCAAGTAGTCTTGTGAAAGCTTCTCAAACAGCTGACGTTCGGATTCCTCATTAAAGTGTAGATCCAGCTATAAAAATAGAAACCAACAAATTGTTACGCTACCCTAATGTCTATTCCGCCACTGATATTATCTCTCTCACTCTCGCTCTCTCTCTAAAAATTGCGAGTTTGTATGTAGTTTGATAAACAAACAATGAAGATGTGAACGGACGTGATTTGCAACAAACAAATAATTTCTATGACAAGTCAATATCATATTCCCAGTCATTCAATACACTCAACTATGTAAGTCACTTGAATTTAGAAGTAGAAACGGTAACAAAGAAAAACAACCTTCAAAGTTGGTAAGGATATCTTAAATTAGCTAAATGTTTAGTATACATATTAAGGTGGGACGTAATTTCAGCTTAAATGACCGCAATGTTAGTACGTGTGGGCTTCAAATCTTATTTAATATTTTTCCAGTAAATTTATTGTGCCTTTAGATTTGACTGTTGCCATTCAATCAGTAAATAGCCTGAGGTAAAACTAATCTTCAAATATTTTTATTTTTATTATTATTATAGAGGTACCAGAACAGCCATGAGATTTGGTACATAACACGTTACAACACATGATTTTGGGACTCAATTCTGAGAACTGAACGTGAAAGTAGCCCCAAAAAGAAGAAGTTCTGCATCATTCGTTTTGTCAAGTTACAAACCATAAAAATTTAATATCGATTTGAAGTTAGTAACTATCGTATAGGGGAATTTGTCACGTTTTAAGCTCTTTTGTTATATTGCTGCGTATGATTATCATAAGTAATATTCCACTTAAATCATACGCCACGGAGTAAATCGGACTAGTGGTTCTCGAGTTATGTCAAACAAAAGAGCATTAAACGTGACAAATTCCCCCATACGATACTTATTAACTTCAAATCGATATGAAATTATTATGGCATGTAACATTTGACAAAACGAATAATTCAGAACTTCTTCTTTTTGGGGCTACTTTCACATGCAGTACTCAGAATTGAGTCCCAAATCAATGAGCTGAAAAATGTTGTACTGTGTAATAAAAGACAAATGAGATTTGCCACACATTGAAGACAAAATCACAATAAACCGCTGCCCAAAACGAAATCGGCATGGATTAGTGAAACATCACTAGCTCTCATCAAACATTGCAGAACAATGAAAATTGCCAAAGATAGACCTTGCACTCTTTATCCAAGGACCGAACTTGACTGGGTACGTAAAGCTCCCTGCAAAGCGGTCAAACATTCTCGCCAAACATACAAACGGAATTTGTTCTCATATTTTGCAAACTAAGCCAAAGACGACACTGGGAAAAACAATCTCAAAGACACACTTGCGGACAAGAACAGAAACCGTACTTGTCCCATGCAAGATAAAGTCAGGCATACAATTGGTCCGGAAATGAGCTGCTCAACAGGTGGCACGAACACTTTTTGGAGAATCATGGTTTAACACTCCGATACAATAAGTCGGACGACTATATTTTATGAAAATGCAGTTACAAACGCATCACATCCGCCAGCACTATTGAGATCGCCAATACCATAAAACAGCTGAAGTTGGATCTCGATGACCTACAAACCAAAATGAATCTTCTGAACCAAAACGCACAATCTGTCAGCCTGCATATAAACAGCAATAAAACGGAATTAATCTTCAGCAGCAATTCCGATATAAGTCTTAAGGTTTACGGCGAACCAATAAAGCTCAATATCCTCTTTCTACTATATCCCACCGGCAAAACGAAGGACCTAGATGACCTTATAGAACGCCTTCAAAAGCAGTATGTAGGCCTGCGCTCTGCATTCCCTCTTCCTTTTCAAATAACATTGGGTGTAATTGGGAGGCAAAGCCTTTCATCGTCGCTTCCTACAAGAAGGCCTGCATACACATGAAATAGAAGGACTTGAAAAATAAAAAAAAAATATGCAGCTGGTCCCCCTCAAATTGTTTAGTTTATTTTTAGATACATCTCACTTCTATATATTTCTCTCTATACTAACACATTGTTTTCCAACGGCAGTAAATCTTGCTGGAGCTTAAACTTACTACCTCGCGATTTCTAGTCAGTCATGCTTAAATCTAAAACTAACAAGTGACTAAAACTAATGATTAACTGTTTTAAAAAGAACACACGAACATCTTCCTCGTTGCCTTTTCTTCTCTCATGCCTTCTATGAGAAGGTAAACGGAATGTGTATACACACAGAATGGTGGAATAACAACTCATCGATTCTCCTTCCCAAAGAAGTTCTGCAGCATTGGTCTTTAAAGAATGGAGTGAACATGTGCTCGACATATTTTAATAAGGAAAGAGAAGGTCTGTGTTCCGGCACGTGAAAACTAGGGCCTGATGACATGACGTCTAAATCTCTCAGAAAGCCTTGTTGCATGCCTGCTTGTACAGGCCTTGGGATTGGCTGTCTAATTAGTCCTGATAGGAGAATCACACTCGATGTGACTTTCCGCATTAACAAAGGAAGATAAGTATTCGCCTTGCTGAAAAAGTTTCGTTTTCAAATGAGATTTAACGCAAAAAATATGTGTTTAATTCGAGTGTAAAAACAATTCTGTTCTACGGATGTGAGTCGTGGGCGCTCACGTCCGCGATGTCGCCTAAGCTCTAGGCTTTTGTCAACAGCTGTCTACGGAAAAATCAAAGAATTTCGTGGACCAACATTGCATAAGTATTTATCTAATCAGGAAAAACTGCACTCGACAAACCAGTCTGAACGTAACGGTAAAACAACGTCGTTTCAGTGGGTTGGGAAACAAAATACGCAAGGACGACAAAGAAATCTGTAGCCTGGTACTATGGTGGAACCTCCGGGTACAAGAAGTGGAGGCAGACCCAGGCCATCATGGCGCTGGACTATGAATGCCGACCTAGACTCTGGCAATGTCATGTGGAACAGACTGAGAAGCTTGACACGAGATCGAACAAATTACAAATGTTTTTTTTAGGCACTATGCTCCAACCGGAGTTCAGGGAACTTATTTCCATACATTAGACGAGTATTGATCGCAAACCGCTGCTACTATGCGCTAAGCAAGCGATTTAACGACAAAGCGCTCTCTCGAAAAACAAAGATCCAGCTCTACCAGACTCTGATCCTACCTGTCTTGCTCTACAGCGCAGAATCGTGGGTAATGACACAAGCGGATCAATCTATTCTGGGAGTCTTCGAGAGAAAAATACTCCGCAAAATATTTGGACCCATCATCGTGAACGGCGAGTACCGTCGTCGAATGAATCATGAGCTGTATGAGCTGTACAACGACATCGACGTGGTCAAGCGCGTTCAAATAGACCGAATGCGCTGGCTTGGACACGTTGTACGAATGGACGATAACGCTCCGGCTCGAAAAGTCTTCGGCAATAAACTCGTTGGGCGGCGCAGGAGGGGGCGACCAAAACTCCGATGGATAGACCAGGTGACGGAAATGTTAAGTAAGCTTAGTATGACGAACTATCTACGGAGCTCAAAAGACCGAAGCGCTTGGAATGGTTTTCTGTCAGTAAAGAAGAAGAAGAAGAAGGGTGGCAGAGAAAATTCAACTTTAGATTTTTGGTAATGTTCGTGCGGAATATTGTGTCAGTTGTTATAAAATAACTTTGGTCAACATTTAAGCAAAATAGGACACACTTTAACACTCGTAATCAAACGCAAAGGAAGCTAGACATCACAAAGCTACATACCACAGACATAGCCAATGCCTACTCCAACCAACTCTCTCAATTACTCCAAACAAATTCTCCTAGTTCTGATGTTCCCGACACACAGTGGCAGCATTATGCGAATTCTATGACCACTGCCGCAACGGCCATACTGGATTATGAGAAACAAGCCCTGGTAAGATGATGAATGTCGCGAAATATCTAAGGAAATTGATGCTGCATGCAGGGCAAAACTGCAGCCAATGGCAACGCATGCAGTGACGGAGCGTTATAATAAGAAGAGGAGGGAGGTCACACGCCTCTTCAGGCGGAAAAAGTGTCTATGGAAGAAAAGAGAGAGCCAGGATAGCGAAAACTACAGGGATAGAGGTGAAGCCCGAAAGTTCTACCAAAGGTAAAAACTAAAGGATTTGGAACAGGGATCCCCACCTGTAAGGACAGAGACGGATATCTGGTCACGGACACTCAGAGAGTGCTGCAAATCTGGAGGAAACATTTTCGATGTCTACTCATTCCAGAAGGCAGCATAAGTGACGAAATCACACCAATCATCGACGATGGAGTAGACTGTCCACCACCGTGCCAAAACGAGATCTGCACGGCGATGAGCTGGCAACGTGCATGCACCAGCTTATAAACACGATTTGGCTCAAGAGATGCATGCCCGATGATTGGAATCTGAGTGTTTTATGTTCTCTGCTTAAAAAAGGCGATCCCTGTGTGTGTACCAATTATCGCGGGATCAGCCGTTTACCCATCACATACATGGTCCTGTCTAGTGTGTTATGTGAAAGACTAAAAAAGCCCATTTTAGCAACCCTGATTGTACCTTATCAGTGTGGCTTTGGACCTGTTAAATCCACGACCGACCAGATATTCACACTACGACATATCCTGGAGAAGACCCAAGAAATGCAGATCGAAACGTACCATCTGTCTATCGACTACAAAGCTGCATTCGACAGTCCGATACGGCAAAAACTATTAGATGGTATGGCTGATTTTGGTATCCCCGCGAAGCTAATTCGACTTTGCGGGATAACACTGACTGACACAAAGTCTTCAGTGAAAATAGGCACAAATCTAACAGAGCCATTTTCTACCAAGCGAGGCTTCAGACAAGGTGAATTCAGTCATGCGATCTCTTTGGTATCATAATGGAGATAATAATGCGGACTAGTAAACACGACTGGCACCATCTTTATCAAAAGCCACATGCAGCCCGCGTATGCCGATGATATCATAGGCCAAGGACTGCGAGATGTTACTGCGGCCTTTTCGAGCATTGAGAAGCAGTCGGCAGAAGTGGGTCTGTTGACAAAACTAAGTTACTTGTTTCAACGAACAAATAGTTTACTCGTTTTGGACGCTGCGTGAACGTTGACAACTATAACTTTAAAGTAGTAACTGATTTTGTTTACCTCGGCTCCGCCATAAACAAAAATAATAATATCAGCATGGAAATCAAGAGACGAGTATTGATCGCAAACCGCTGCTACTATGCGCTAAGCAAGCGATTCAATGACAAAGCGCTCTCTCAAAGAACAAAGATCCAACTCTACCAGACACTGATCCTGCCTGTCTTACTCTATAGCGTAGCATCCTGGGTATTGAAGCGGGCGGGTCACTCTATTGAAAGTTTTGGAGAGAAAAATACTACGCAAAATATTTGGACCCATCATCATTAACGGCGAGTACCTTCGTCGAATGAATAATGAGCTGTATGAGCTGTACAACGACATTGACGTAGTCAAATAGACCGAATGCGCTGGTTTGGATACGTTGTGCGAATGGACGAAATCGCTCCAGCTCGAAAAGTCTTCGGCAATAAACTCATTGAGTGGCGCAGGAGGGGCGACCAAAACTCCGATTGATGGACCAGGTGAAAGAGCTGTTTTCTAAGTTTGGTGTGACGAACTATCTACGGAGCGCAAAAGACCGAAGCGCTTGGAATACTTTTCTATGTGCGGCTACTGATAGATAAATTTCTGTAGTTGCTGCCTTTAAAAAAGAAGAATGAGGTCTTTTAATTAATAATAAGTTTTCATACAATTTACATCTCAACTTCCTAATACTAATAATATTGTAAGCCTTAAAGCCTTTCACTACCGACAACAGCAATCGGAAGACTTTTTATTGTGCTGGGCATACAAGATATTTAACTTTTTCCGTCTTGTATTTGTTATTGCATGAAAAGATAGTCAATTTGCTCATTCGGACTGTTGCCAGAAAAATATGCGAATAGTGTACGTGCAACATTATTCAATGACCTTGTGACCACGGTCGTGCCTGTTTTCGTGGTCGTTGATGTTATTCTTTAAATATTCAATGAATCCTTGTTGGTCCTTGTTGAGATAATAGTTTACATTAGTGGTATGTAATGTGGATATGTATGCTGCAGCTCAGATACATAAAGTACATACACACACACACACACACTTCCTACTTCTAGGAATATGTGATTTTGGTGTTGTTTATAGATTCGTTAGAAGTACTATTTTTTATAGCTGTAGCTTGCTGTTACTAATGTATGTCATTTTAGTGTGACGTGTAATCGTAAATTATTTGGTTATACTCGTGCAGTAAATTTTTGTTTTACGACAATAAAATAAGTTAGTTTGGCTTTGAGTTGGTTTAACATTGCAACTTTCTCACATTTGCTACCACTGAACAGATTTTCAGTAAAACTGGAAAGGGGACACGTGATCTATAGAACGTTGTGATCTGCTTGGGGAGCTTCAAAAAGAGATCCTGGTTACTCCCAAGTGAATAACGACCAACAAACTCAATAGGAATAGAAAAAAATAGGAATGGAAAAAAATTGTGCTTCAAAAGGGATCAAAAAAACAATGAGAGGATTATTCTCTCAAATGTATGAAATTTGTGGAAATTACACAGTACAACATTTTTCAGCCCAAAAAGAAGAAGTTCTGTTTCACTTTTCACTTTCCATTCATCAAATGACAATAAAACTGTTTTACTCCGTGGCGTATGATTTACGTGGAATATTACTTATGATAATCATACGCCACCATATAACAATATAACAAAAGAGCCTAAAACGTGACGAATTCCCCTATACGATACTTTCTAACTTTAAATCGATATTCAATTATTATGGCATGTAACTTGACAAAACGAATGATGCAGAACTTCTTATTTTTGGGGCTACTTTCACGTGTAGTTCTCAGAATTGAGTCCCAAAATCATGTATTGTACTGTGTTATCAATTTAAGTATTTCGTACATTTTTTTCATCAGTGGAATTTTTATTACAATTTCTGAATAACATCTTTTATTGTTACTTTTTGCCGTAGCACCGCTTCTGTTCCAATTTCTGATTTAAACCTATTGTCTTTACACGCCAACACAAAGAGTGTAGCTCTACCTTTTATTGTGTTTTATTTTCTAAAATAATTATCTAAATTTAACAGGTTTTAAACTATCTGCCCATGCATATGCATATAAACACGTAAGCTTAAGTGCTGCCTTTATTGTACTACTATCTGCATAACTTTTATAAACTTTATCCTTTATTATCCTTGAAAAGCCACACACACACTACGGTGTGGCAAGACATTTCAACCTTTCTGTGGGTAATTGTTTCTTAATTTTTGTAAATTTGTTTTTATACGTTTTTATCCCAAACTTTACACCTGACTTGATATGAAAATACTGAAAATACAGCAACAACAAAAAAAAACTACGAAACTATGAAATCTCTTTATATCTCACACAAATACGTAACTTTACAAATATTGCAACAGTACAAAGTGCAATCTCCTCTGTAAACAGGAAAAAAAAACGTACGACAGAGAAAAAACTGAAAAATATAACAATTTCATAACAAGTAAAAGTCTGCATATAAAATCTTTTCCACACCATTACACTTGGAGACCTTCCCAGAGAGTTTCTTGGATGGAAAGAATTTTCAATTTCCATTAAATCACACAGACTTTGGGCATGCGAGCGTAAACTCGAAGCAGCCAGATACGAGTTGTGGGTGTCACTTTCCTCACATGCGAACAAAGAAACTATAGCATCGATGGAAAAAACTTTTCATCTTTAGAAGCAAAGCAGAGAGACATAGAGAGAAAGAGAGACCGACAAAAGTGCTACGAATTCAAATTGCATGGAACAGGCGGTATGCAATGGAGATTGTCTGCGAAAATGTTGCCTGTGATGACATTGATGATACCCATAATGACGTGACGCTGAGGTGGATGATGTCTCATCGAAGTTTTGTGCTACAAAAATATTTGCAACTGTTATTGGTAGCGTGCGGCAAAAAAACTGTTGATTTTTTGCATTCTTCATTTCAAGTTGCGGATTTAGTATCATGGCTCAGCGTGGATACAGCGTTAGCTGTTCTGCATCGCTTCATCTAAACTGATTGCTTCATGTATCCGCATTTGCCTCAATTCTGTAGAAGGGCAACTCAATGGAAAATACAATTGTGGATGTAAAACGACTGAAGTTGTTGGTATTTTTTTTTGGTTTTTAATTTTATTTTGTAGTTCTAGTCGCGTATTTTATTTTTTTTTTATTTCTGCAGCAAAGTTTGCTCAATTTTATTTTCAAATATTTTTTGTCTAATTTTGGGAATGTTGTTTTTTTTTGTTATTTGTATCCAACATTTAACTGCAGTTTACAAACACCTTAGCTAAAGGGAGATATACAGTGACACCAATGGTATTTTATGACTATTTCATAATTTCACTAAAAAGAAAATTTATAATGCTGGAGATGTTTGTAGGCTATCATGCCAAAGACTTTTGATATAAGTGTACAGTTTTTTTTTTGATATCCTTTGGGTTGTATTAAAGGTCGCCTTCAAGAGTGGCGTTAAGGGTAACGCTATATGATCTTCACTTCCTCTGCGATATGAATCCTCTGGTTTAACTCTGGTCTACGAAACTTCATTGAATCTAGACTGCACACTTTAGGTACTTGCTAAGGACACACCTTGTATGGGATTTTTAATGAATGTGTACGGAATGTGTACTTATTCGTACGAAGAATCCCTAAGGTTTCTCCGGGACACCCTCTTTTAGAGCAATTACTTAGACACTTGTCATCAGCTAGACTGGCTAGATGGAAGCCCACTTAGCTAAAATACAGTTCGCTCGATAATGAGCAGAAATCTGTGGTTTAGGTTAAGGACATGTAATAACACAGTGCAATACCATGTCATTACAATACTAGAAGACCATTTTGGTCTATTGCGATTATCCTGATTTAAGAAAGAAGAAATATAAAGAAAAGAGTATTTTACAATATATAAAGAGTTTACAAGATAGGTACATTGGAAGAGAGATAGAAGTGATACAAAGTAATTCCGGTGTGTTGTCTCCGACAACTTTATTGTTTAGACGGGATCGACCTATAATTGAGCTTTGACTCCGAATGATTGATATTATTTTGGGCATATAATACAGATATTTGTAGCTTGAGCTCATGTGGCTCAGACCACCTTGTCTCGGGAGTATCTGACCCATCGCTCATACCGTACCTTTTCTCAAACCTGTTTCCACTTAAAATACAAAGACTTTAATTTACAGCATCAATAATGAGATGGGATTACCATGAATCGACTCAAACCCCTTAGTCATTGTACGCGGACCCCGTAGAAACCCTCAGCATGGATAAAAGTGTTGCCACCAGGAAAAATATCCTACAAAATATATAGTGTCCGTGACCAGATTCCCGTCTCTGTCGTTACAGGTGAGGATCTTTGTTCCAAAACCATTGCTCTTTAACTTTTGGTAGAACTTTCGGGCTTCACCTCTATCCCTGTAATTTTCGCTACCCCGGCTCTCCTTTCTTTCATAGTCTATTTTTCCGCCTGAAGATTCTAAAGCTTCGTCGCCACACGTGCTGTTATTGGCTGCAGTTTTGCCTTGCGTGCAGACATTTCGTGACAATCAATATTTTTCTAGGGCTTGTCTGAGCGTGGTTTTTCATAACCCAGTACGGTCGTTGCGACAGTGGTCATAGAATTCGCAATATGCTGCCACTGGGTGTCGAGAACCTCAGAATTATGTTGGTTAGTTTGAAGTAATTGAGAGAGTTGATTGAAGTAGGCATTGGCTATCTCGGTGATATGCAGCTTTGTGATGTCCAGCTTCCTTTACGTTTGGTTACGAACCGTTTTAGCACCACTTAATGGCATGGGTACCTTGGCTGCAACTAGGTGATGTTCCGAGTCAATATTTGCACCGCGCATTACACTTACTTCCCTAGTGCTTGAGACTTGCCTTCTATCGATTTCCATGTGGTCAGTCTGGTTTCTTGTCTTTTGATCAGGGGACCAGCTAACCAGAAGCTAACCAGTCTGAATCTATTATCGTAGATGTTGTTGTGTAGACTGAGTTTTCCGACTGCTGAACCAAGAGCAACTTCCCTCCCTATTTTAGCATTAACATCTCCGAGATGTTGTGTGAAGGGCAGCGGTCATATATTTCCTCCAGGCGCGCATAGAATGCATCTTTAATGTCCTCATCTTTGTCTTCAGTCGGGGCGTGTACACAAACCAGGATGATGTAAAAATAGTTCGCCTTGATGGGGATAGCGACTACTCGGTCACTGACAGGGTTAAACCGTAAGACCAGATGTCGAAGTCTCTTGCCGACTATGAAACCACATCCAAATTTGTGTCTTTCTGCATGGCAGCTGTAAGAGATGTCACAGTTCTTTCGTCGTGTACATCTCTGTCCCGTCCATCTTATTTCCTGTATGGCAGTGATGTCAGCCTTGTATTTGTCGAGGACATCCGCCAGTTGGATAGAGACACTATCTCTGTATAGAGTTCGGAAATTCCAGGTGCATATCCTTAAATCATGGTCCTAATATCGTTTGCGGGGTCGTCAACATTTGGGGGGGTTCTTGTTTTTTTCTTTTATTCGTGTTTTCATAATAAATGGTTTTGTTGAAGGAGAGTGGCTTATTTGAAAAGGATCGTCAGAAAAGGATCTTTACATGGGACTTTAAAACATTCTAACGTTCTACAAAAATGCTGAATAAAAAAAAATACACCATTAGTGTTGGAGTATGTATGGGTAGCGCATCTTTTTATGCCATAAATGAGATAAAGGAAATCTTTGCACATTCTCTAAGTTTAAAGCGGTAAAATTCCGATTACCAGTTCAAAAAAAAACTATCACTGACGATGGCTATATACAAAAATTTAACTTTTATTGCCCACAATTCGTAGTAAAAGTTTCACAGTGCTTTCGATTTAAGTTTTACAACTCAATGTTGTTACCTCTGCTGCAGCAAAATATAACGATAAACACGAAACTTTACACAGACATTCTCGCACTCGAGCACATACAATTACAATTCTATTTCGAATGTTTATTCAACATTTCTTTCTGCATTATTTTTCTCGTTTGCTTGGGTTGTTTTTTTTTTTTTTTTTGCTTTGAACTTAAAGTGTTGCATTTTTGTGTATGATTGTAAATGTCATTGGGCCAACAACACAGCCAGCAAAACTGCAACTGCAAATGTAAAAAGTTGCACCAACAACATTTTCGGCACAAAACAAACAACTCAACAAAAAGTTGCCACACAAACACACACACACACACACAGGACCCACATAAAGGCGTATTCGACATTTGTGCATTGAATTTGGTTGCCAAAAAGGCAATTGCCTCAAGGATGTGCAACGACAGCAAATGCAGCACTTTGTTGCAAGCATTTCGCCACCACCGCCACCATCGCCATCATCCTCGCTCAGCCTCTGGACCAGCATCAATTTCATGCAGCCCCAAGTCGACAAAAATTGTTGTTGTCATTGTTGTGCCATTTTCTGTTGCAACAATTTTAACTTTCAATGGCTTCTGTAGATATTTGCAACAAACCAATGTAAAAGTTAGCATTTCGTCTTTTAGTTTTTTTTTTTGCTTTTGGTCTTTTTCCTATGCTTCATTTTGCAGTTATATATGTTTGTTGATCTTCGGTTGTGGGAGCCAAGGAAACCTCAACCAAAAAATAAGGTAAAGTTTTATATAAAGTAAACGAACACACACAACTGATACGTCGTCGTTGAGTTTTAGTTGCCACTCAATATGAGGAAATGTTTAAAGTAAATATTGCCAGAGAGATATTGAAATCCTTTGGAAAAGAGTTCGTTAAACTTAAACATCACTGTCAGAGTTAATGGTAGGTATGGTAATTACTAAGGAGTAATTTATCAAAGCTTTTGACAATTGGTGTCGATAATATGAAGTAAAGATTTAGAAACTCTTGTTTTGGGGTTTTAATGAATAAAAATTTAAATGATGAAAATCCGCATTTCTTTATATCGAAAAATAAGAAACAACTTACAGCAAAGCTGCACAACATTCAATAGATGCACAACTTTTACTGATTTTATTCTAAAGACTTTTCTATAACAAAGTAGTATGGAGATGTTATAGAGTAACATATATGCATGCCACCACCGATGAGATGGACGGGACAGAGATGCACACGACGAAAGAACTGTGACATCTTTTACAGCTGCCATGCAGAAAGACACAAATTTGGATGTGGTCTTACGGTTTAACCATGTCAGTGACCGAGTAGTCGATATCCCCATCAAGGCGAACTATTTTTACATCATCCTGATTTGTGTACACGTCCCGACTGAAGACAAAGACAAGGACATGAAAATTGCATTCTATGAGCGCCTGGAGGAAATATATGACCACTGCCATGCGCATGATGTTAAAATTTTTCTGGTAGATGTGAATGCTAAAATAGGAAGGAAAGATGCTCTAGATTCAGCTGTCGGAAAATTCAAACTACACAACAACTCCTCCGATAACGTATTCAGAGTGGTAAGTTTCGCGTCGACAAGTCACCTGGTAGTATGTGGAACCAGATTCCTGCATGCAGATATCAACAAGGCAAACTGGATAACCCCTCATCCAAAGACAAGAAACCAGATTGAACACGTAGTAATCGATGGAAGGCATGTCTCAAGCATTATGGAGGTAAATGTGATGCGCGTTACAAACATAGACTCGGAACACCACCTAGATTGCAGCCAAGGTACGTGAAATTGCCCATATTCATGAATCAGTCAAAATTTTTTAATCGTTCGCAATATATAACTGAATTCAGCGTTCTACAAAATTGATATGTGAAAAGTGAGGATGAAATCGGCTATTTCTTCGTAAGGTGCCAGAAGGGAGGTGGCAAAGTTTTTGGGTTTTCTGAGGGGTTTGTCTAGTGTTACAAGGTTATTTAACTGGCCAAATTCAAATATCCAGCAGTTTTTCGTTTGGAAGTAAAATTAAAATAGATTTTCCGAAAAAAAACTATCATTTTGTATGGGAGATACCAGTAGGGGTGGGGCTATTCTGCCCATTTTCAATCCCATAACTTTATTTTGGAAAATATTGTCCATGAGCCACACAACCAGACAAACGGCTAAAAAGGATTAGTAAAAGTTGAAAATATCGATATTTGGTTTATAAATAGAAGACTAAGTAAAATTTTTTTTGCAACATTATTGTAGAACATTTGAATGTTTTAAAGTCCCTTATACTGATCTTTTTCTGAAGCTTCTCGAAATAAGGACGAAAAGGACACGTCAATAGTCGAGACAGAATATTCCTCTTTAAAAAATGTTTGGGACGATGCTCTTGGTTCAGTAGTTGGAAAATTAAGTCTACACAACAACACTTCCGAAAAAGGAGTCAGACTGGTAAGCTTCGTGTCGGCAAGAAACATGGTTGTGAGTGGAACCAGATTCTCGCATAAAGATATCCACAAGGCAATCTGGACATCCCCTGTTCCAAAGACAAGAAACCACATTGTTTACGTAGTAATCGATGGAAGGCATGTCTCAAGCATTATGTAGGTAAGTGTGATGCGCGGTGCAAATATTGACTCGGATTACCACCTAGTTGCAGCCACAGTACGCACGCGATTAAGTAGTGCTAAAAACGCTCGTAACCAAACGCAAAGGAAGCTAGACATCACAAAGCTACACAGCACCGAGATAGCCAATGCCTATTCCAATCAACTCTCTTAATTACTCAAAACAAACTGACTTAATTCTGATGTTTTCGACACCCAGATGCAGCATATTCCGAATTTGATATTCCGGATTATGGATTATGCTGCATACAGGGCAAAATTGCAGCCAATGGCAACGTATCCAGTGACGGAGCGTTATAATTTGAAAAGGAGGGAAATGCAACGCCTCTTCAGATGCAAAACGCGTCTATGGAAGAAAAGAAAGCGCCAGAATATCGAAAACTACAGGGATAGAGGTGAAGCCCGAAAGTTCTATCAAAAGGTAAAAAAGCAAAGGTTTTAGAAAAGGGAACCCACCGAGAAAGAGCAGCGATGAAAATCTAGTCACGGACACTCAAGGTGTGCTGCAAATATGAAAGGGAAACTTTCGTTCTCCTCTCGTTCTAAAGACAGCTAAGTGACAAGATCACGTCAATCATCGACGACAGAGTAGATTGTCCACAACCGAGGCAAAACGAGATCATCACGGCAGCTGCACGGCTTAAAATAATAAAGCTGCGGGAACCAATGGACTACTGGCAGAGCATTTTAAAGTTGGCGACGATAACTTAGCAACGTGCATGCACAAGCTCATAAACAGGATTTTGCTCAAGGAATGCATACCAGATGATTGGATTCTGAGTGTTCTATGTCAAGAAAGGCGATCCAAGTGTACGTAACAAATATTGCGTGATCAGCCTTTTAACCATCGCATACAAGGTCCTGTCGAGTGTGTTATGTGAAAGACTAAAGCCCATTTTAGCGAACCTGATTAGACCTTATCCGTGTGGCTTTAGATATGGTATAATCACAACCGACCAGATATTCACAATACGACAAATCCTGGAGAAGACTCCAGAAATACAGATTGACACCTACCATCTGTTTATCGATTACAAAGCTGCATTCGATAGTCCGATGCGACATAAACTATTAGATGCTATGGCTGAGTTTGGTGTCACCGCAAAGCTGGTACGACTTTGCAGGATGACACTGATTGATACAAAGACTTCAGTGAAAAGCCATTTTCTATCTAGCGATGCTTTAGACAAGGCGATAGGCTGTCATGCGGATGATCATGTGGGAGCCTACAGTAAACAGGGATGGTGCCAACTGTAAAAAAAGCCACATGCTGCTGGCGTATGCCGACGACGTAGATATTATTGGCTGTGGGATGTTACTGCTGCTTTTTCGAGCATTGAGAAACAGTCGTCGGATGTGGGTCTAGTGATAATTGTGGAGCGTTTACAACTATAACTTGGAAGTGGAAGATGATTTTCTATACCTTAGCTCCGCCGTAAACAAAAATAAAAATGTCAGCCTGGAAATCGAGAGACGAGTACTAATTGCAAACCGATGCTAGTATACGCTAAGCAAGCGATTTAGTGATAAGGCCTCTCTTGTCGAACAAAAGTCCAACTCTACCAGACACAGATCCTAACTATTTTTTTCTACATATCAGAATCCTGGGTAATGACAAAAACCTACCAATCCATCATGGGAGTCTTTGAGAGAAATAGTTCGCAAAATCTTTAGACCCATCATTGTTAACGGCGAGTATCGACGTCGCATGTACTATGAGCTGTGTGAGATGTATAATGACATCGACGTAATCAAGCGCGTTCAAATAGATTGAATGCGCTGGCTTCGACACGTTGTACGAATGAATGAAAATGCTCCAGCTCAAAAAGTCTTCAGCAATAAACTCAATATCTTAACTAGGTGAGAGGAACTGTCTTCCTCTTCTTCTTTTATAACAGCAACAACAGAAATTCATGCATCAGTAGCCGCACGTAGAAAATAATTCCAAGTGCTTCGGTCTTATTGCCCTTCGTTGATAGTTCGCCACATCAAACGGAATGTTACTGCGGTCTTTCCGAGCTTTGAGAGCAGTCGGCGGAAGTGGGTCTGGTGAAAAATTAGAACAAAATCAAGTTATTTATTTTATTGACGTTTGGGACGTTGCGTGGTCATTGACAACTTTAAGTGGTATGTGATTGTGTGTACCTTGGCTCTGTTGTTAACAAAGAAAATTAAGAGACGAGCTTTTTCATCTGGTCTCTCCAACGTAGTTATGGTCTCCCCCTCCTGCGCCACCCATCGAACTGACGAACTATCTACAGAGCGCGACAGACGGAGACGTTTGGAATTATTTTATGTGTGCGGCCACTTATGGATGACTATCTGCTGCTACTGCCAAATTAGAAGAAGATTCGACCATCGTCATACCTACAAGAGGTCCTCTCCGGAGGACTTGGGGTAGTATCGGTCCCGCATACCAGACTGAACCACCGATAGACCTGTTGGTCGACTCTGCGATGGCAAAAGGTGGTAGTAGAGACGTATGCACTTGCAAACTTCTGCCAGGAAGGAAAACTGTTGCTACGACATGCCAGGTTTGACCATAGTTGGTGATGCCAGGTAGCGGCTGTGGAAAAACCAAAAAGACGTTGGTAAATTAAAAGTTAATGTTCGAGTTATGTTGACACGTGTTTCTAGATACTATTAATCCCGCATTTCTAATGTGCATCAGGTATCCTTTTGGTTAAGCCTTGATTAAGGAGATTATTTTACTATTCGCAGAACCATGCTCAACGACCGAAAAATACTCTAAACGTTGGGAGCATATGAACGAGAAATATTCTACGAAAAGTGTCTTTCAACGTTAACGAAGATCTGAGAGGTCCTTGTTATAAACTGTTGCGTGTGATAGAACCAACTCGGTAAACAAATAACAAACTGCCATGTTATCGATCGTGTGTACCGGCTTGTACGATAATTAATGACAGAAAATGGCAACGAGAACTCCAAGAATCACTATCGAGCTCCAGAGAAAACGCATCACAAATTCAAAGCAATAATGTTGTCTCTTGAATCCTTTTCTTGTAACCCCCACTAATCATCGCATAACTTTGTACGTATGCACTTAAATTCAATATACCCAATTAAGATAATTCTTGTTAATCTTGTAGCCATATCAGAGGCGAAAATTTTCTACTGCATTGGTTTTATTTAATTGTAGTGTCGTAAATTTTAAATTCTCAACAAAATGTAAATTCTCAAAAGAAAAGACAATGCACTTTGAATTATTCCCTTTATTTCTTGGATACAGGTGGACATGAATCGAGATAACCGCCATCCCTCATACGTCTGAATGAAACCATTGGATCATAATCACTAAAACCCACATGAAAATTAACAGAAATTAAACGCGCAAAGATAATATTCATACTTACGTATAAAAATTTGCATATTTTTCTTTGCGTCTCAAGTTGTGGAGAACATAAAAAGAACATGTTGCGGAGAGTGAAATCAAAACAGCCATGGCAACGGTTTTCAAGCTCTTACGGAAATGATAACCGTGCATGGGAAATACGGGTCGGGGCATCTTTGCTTTTGCTCTAGAAAGAGGCAGTAATTCAAAAAACAAGATCTAATTACTTAAATATAGAATATCTAGCATTTACCTCTATTTTTATTCAAATCTCCCTAGATATGTATGTTCTAAATTGTAATTGTTTTGTATACAAAATTAAATGAGTTATGAAAATTTTTCATATTTATTTGATAATTAATTCAAAGTTGACACAATCCACACACACATAGTTTCTATGTTTGTTTAAAATTTGTTGAGCATTTCTTTTTTGTTGCTTATATGAGTTTTAATTTTTGTAACGTTGGTTATACACTTTGTGTGCTCACAATTTGCTCTGAAGTGCTCTCAGGCAAATTCTCACTCAACTGTGATATGTCACATGTGCTCATTTTAGAACTCAATTTTCAACACATATTGGAGAACTTCACATCGTTGAGTAAGAGGAGGAGGAGGAGTGGACGAGAAACAGCAAGAAAAACTAAACATTCAAACTAATGATGCTAATGTCGTTTCACTTGAGATGAGTGCCAGCGTTTAGAGACGACGCCGTTGACGATAATGATGGCAAGGATAACGGCTCTGATACAGATGACGCTGTTAAGGAGTAGTTATTCATGACTCTGATGGAGCGAATGACTCTGACAGCTATTGCCCAGTAAAAATATTTGCTGTAAGATCATTTAAAACTAAAGCTTAGAGAGAGATAGAATTTGACTTACAGATAGGGTTGGGCACTTCAAGATTTAATTTGCAAACAAAGTTTTTATTTTCGATAAGTAGAGGTAATGGGAGGGGCAAAACTTTAAGGGTAGGGCGTGCCAAAACTAAATGTTAGCCCTAAAAAATTAAAATTTGGTTCATATTTTCACATAAAATTTTTAGCTTCGTTCGGTGGACGGAAGTGGCTCGTCAAAGGTATTTTTAGCCTCAAAGATAAAAACTTTGACATGCATATAGTATCCGGCTTTATGAGTTCAAATGTTCAGACAAAATGTTGTTTTAGAACAGTGGGCAAAGGGGGAGTGGCAAGTTGTTTTTTTAGCATCAGAGCAACACAAATTGATACCCAGTTAGTATCTATGTATTCGGTACTACAGCTATGCATGTACGAAGATGGGCGAGGTAGAAGTGTTTTTTAGGGCTAGAAGTTAATTTTTTGTGTACAGATAGTACTCGGCAATCTATATATATATATATATTTATATATATAAAAGCACTGACTGACTAATGACTCCCCAGACAAACGTCTAAAGCTAAAAACTTGAAATTTAGCGTGTAGGTTGTTTTTATGATATAAGCGCGCGATAAGAAAAGATTTGTCTAAATTCGGACTGAAGGGTTTAAACCGAAATCAATGATAGAGTGAGTCTTCGAGCTCGATGTGAAGTAGCATTGCAACCAGGTGCTATACACCCATAAATTAGCGAAGGTGGTAAGATAGGCCTCAACTTGACCAGAAGGAGATATGACCCATACTTTCATATCCAATTTAATATCCTCTGGCTGGAAGAAAGAGCCGACAATTGCGGCAGCTTGTTCCCAAATTGTAGACTCCTATTCCTAGATAGCTCAAGCTTGCTTGTGTTATCCCAGGGGGGCGCTGGCAATCGCATTGTAATATGCCCAGTGTGATCAGCACACTATGGGCCTTCAACGGCGAGATTCATGCTAAACTCTCGTGGAGTAGAGAATTGCAGTTTATATCTACAGTCGAGGCAATCAATAGTTCTGTTAGGGATAAATGTGTACTAATAAAACTTTAATTATTCCAAAGCTGGGACAAGAATACGGGTCATAACAGCGGCATTATATGATGAGGTCAGACCGTCAATGTGATACCATAGAAAACTCACACAGGTTCTGCAAGGGGTGTGGGGGAAAACCTTATGAAGACTGGTTGAACGTACTATGTGATTTTCCCTTATATGATGATATAAGGTATTTCCACGGATTATCGATTACTGGAGTTCCTACTCTATAAGTGGAATGTAAGGGAGATGTTCTAGACTCCTGGGCCGTTGGCTAGAGCAACAAAGTTTGCTTCCAGACTATTTGCACGACGTAGAACTATTATAAGATAATTGTGAAAGCGGATCTACCAACCTTTTCGGGGTGTCTGGGGTTGCAAGGCTGTTGGATCGGTCCGATTCCACAATCTTGTTTAGTGTAATGATGTTTGACATGTTGCGGGGCAAGGGGTTAAAACTGAAAGTAGATCGACTATGAGGTCTCACCAGAGGCTTTTCTGTTACCTTGTGTGACATGGGATACACACGTGAAAGGTATTGAGAGCGTGTCTTTGTTTATCTGTGTCTTATTGATCTCACGGTGTTTCCGAGGTACTTTTAATGTACTTTTCGGCACAAAGTACTTTATTTTGTACCAGAGTACTTTTAACAGAGTCCAACATCACTTTTCTGTCGCACAAAGTACTTTTTTTTGTACCAGAGTACTTTTGTGTACCAAAAAGTACTTTTAATGTACTTTTCGGTACAAAGTCCTTTTTTTGTACCAAAGTACTTTTTTTGTACCAAAAGTACTTCTAATGGCCCAAAAACACTTTTATGTTGCACAAAGTACTTTTGTACCAGAAAGTACTTTGTACAGAAAAGTACATTAAAAGTACTTTTTGGTACACAAAAGTACTCTGGTACAAAAAAAGTACTTTGGGCGACAGAAAAGTTCTGTTGGGCTAATAAAAATACTTTTTGGTAGAAAAAAAAGTATTTTGGAACAAAAAAAAAGTTCCTTGTGCCGAAAAGTACATAAAAAGTACTTTTTGGTACACAAAAGTACTCTGGTACATAAAAAGTACTTTGTGCAAGAGAAAAGTGCTTTAGGCTTATAAAAGTACTCTTTCGCATGAAAAAGTACTTTGGTAGAAAAAATATACTTTGGGACGAAAAGTACATTAAAAGTACTTTTTGGTACAAAAAATTACTCTGGTACAAAAAAAATTACTTTTTGAAATAAAGTACTTCAGTACAAAAGAAAGTGTACCAAAAAGTACTATAAAAGTACTTTTTCGTATTTTCTTGCATATGGATTTTATTTATTGAAATTAATAAATATTGGCTCATAGCCCCCGAGCCAAGAGCCACAAAATTTCAAATGAACTCTCGGCTCGCGAACCAAGAACAAAGAGTCAGCTCGCGAGCCAGCTCTTTATTTGGGCTCCTGGCTCGCGAGCCGAGAGCTCATATCGCTCATTTCGTTCAAGACCGTCATAACTCAAAAACGTGATTTTTGAGTTAATTATGTAGAATTGTTCATTTAATCATACTCCATGTTGTGTAAAAAAAGTCATATTAATATCTTTTTAACACACCGCATGAGAGCTTTTTGAATTCCTCCATTTCGTACAAGTTGGGTGTAAATGGAAAACTTAAAAGTTATGACGGTCTTGCACCAAATGAGCGATATGGTATTTTGTGGCTCCTGGCTCACGAGCTGAGAACCCATTTGAAATTTTGTGGGTTCTTGGCTTGCGAGCTAAGAGCCAAAAAAAACGTTTCAACGTCCCCTTCCTAAAAATGTGTGCATCCCATGTCCCTCGGACCATACAGCTCGAAATTTTAAATTACCATATCTCACGAACCATTAGAGGTACCATTAGGAATGTGAGATTTGGTACATATGTTGGTCGTGCAAGAAATATAATTTTTTTGTGAAATGTAAGAAATGCCACACCCCTTGTTTACAAATCGTTATATCAAATTCATGTATTTTCACTGTGTGGTACTGTCGGCAGGAACTTTGTAATATGCTACATAATCAGAGAAAGGGGCATGCCACGCGTAGCACAGATCACACAAACCGAAATTTGAATTGGTCATATTTTACGACACATTATCAATCATACGAGTAAAAAATATTCACAAAGGGGTTATCAAAATCTTGATCTATGATGAAATCTAAGAATATGTACCCGAAAAAACAAAATCGAGCCCCCTGTTTTTAACGAGAAGATTTAAAAACTTCAAACTTTAATATGAAATAGGGTTGATACAGTGTTCGGGGAAAATGTAAGGAGGACAATACTAGTGGGAGTCTGTCATACATGTTACCCCTCTAGGAGGCACCATGCAAGCGGAATTGCTGATTTCATAAAACAAATTATAAAAATAAAAAAAATGTATGGGCACCACTTTTAGGGTTGAAGATAGAAGGTAAATGTGATCTGAGAAACTGTTGGTGTTGCTCAAATATTTGGAGGTCTGTCATACATTTGACTTCTGTAGGTGCACCTTTAGGGCAGTTAGAGCGGTGGGAACGAATTTAAACAAAAAATTGATTTTTATATGGAAGCCTCCTTGAGGGATGAAGATGGGGGGTAGATATGTTTGGCGAAAATGTTAAGAGGGAATAATGACTGGCGGTCGGTCAGCTCTCTAGCTCCGATTCCGAGGCAACCATTTGTCCCTACCCCATCACCCCCATTTTATCGCTCATGAATTATTCTTCCCAACCGCACAAATTTGAGGGGTGAGATATATCCAAGTCTTATTACTATGGATCTCCACGCAATACTATCGCAACTCTTATATGAAATACGAAAAGTTTCTCGTTAAAAACCGTTCACAACTAACGGCACCTACTGTTTATTGACGAATGCGAACGACACTGTTTAAGAAGTTTTTACTAGCCATGCCGATTAATTCGACCCTATACTGCGAAGTTGCTGTCGACAACATCGAGGGGGCCGGCAATGAAAGAAAAATTTAGATTACTGGGAAGGTAATCGAACCCGGGATCTTCCGCATAATAGTCGCGTGTTCTAGCCACCATGTCATGGCCGGCCCCAACGGCTACAGTTACAACCACAGAAATAGGGGTAACTATTTATCTTATAGAGCAGTTGTGCGGGATTTCGTTCTTTTAGCGATAAAAAAAAAGCAAGGTCAAAAGCCCATCGCTCAGACCAAACGGCTTAAGGTACAATCATTTAATTACACATTTCTTAATAAGCACATTTGAGGTACATGCAAAAATAGGTGGTCTCGCCACCCAGACCGTTCAAGCTACATTATTTAAAAATGTTTCCCAAATAATTAGCGGCGAAGCAATGCAAGCCCAAAAATCTAGCTATTAGAAGGCGAATTTTTTATATCAGTTCATTACGTATAAGCTAAATTTTGACATAATTCTTAATACCTAAAAAATATGAATTGAATGAAATTTTAATAATTTCAAATTAATATTAAATTTTATACAAATTAACTTCACTCACACTTCGCCGCGCACATTTCGTGTGGTATACTATATAATTTTTATATTACCGCAAAATCTGTCATTGGGTAACCCAATTTTATGTTTAACTTAAACATTTTCAGAGAAAATCATACATCACTTAACTACGACGACGACGACGACGACGATGATGATGACGATGACTACGTCGACTACCACTCCTGCTGCACTGCTACTTATGTTGTACATGCAACATACAATTACCACTCTTCTCGCTTGCTGACACAAAGGCACACGCTCAACCGCTGACATGTCAACCATGTTGCATGCAGCAAAGCACAAGAATGTTGAGGCACACAAAACCAACATTTTTTGGTGTGACATTGTAAAAAGATTATTCTAAACTTGAACTGCATCCTAGATGTCAGTTCACAGTGCCTCTCAGTGTTGTTGCACTCATTCGCTCTCGCTCCATCTCTCTCTTCTCCTTACTTTCTTTTTTTTGTCACTGTACTCGCACGAGTGTGTGGCAAAATGAGGATGCCAATAAAGTGAAGATGCAGGAGCAACAAGGAATGTACAGAAACCATGAAGTTGTGGAAACATTGTTCGTCGTTGTGTTGTCGAGATTGTGGTTTTTATTAGGCGTCCGGACTAAAATTTTGCCTGACACAGTGGGAGGTACAGTTGGCTGCTGCTACTACTGCTGCTGCTGGTGCATTAGGAGAAATGTGTGATTAAAACTTGTATGGATTTTTAATTAAAAATTTAAAAAATGTTAGCTTGAATTAACTTTTTTTTTTGCTGCGCAACTATTCGCAGAAGTTTATGTGTGGCAACAATTGGAGGTTATCTCATAGAGGTGATTAAAATGTCAGTCTTTTTATGGGGTCAGTATTTAAATGGCATTTTGTGTGTGTGTGTGAAACATATTTGTTATTAAAAAAGTTAAAGTTGATTTATATGTGGTGAGCAACGGACGATTTTGCATAAGTCCGTTAAAGAAAGTGGATCGGAGGAAGAGGAATATTGGAATATTGAAAGCGCAGATGCAACACAATGTTTATATATATAAATGATACCATTACACATAGGCTATTGGTATGCGGATAACCGGTATATATTTTATTTCAAAAGTCACATAAGAATGGTTTACACGCTACATACCCGTATCTACACATCATATCAAATCAAACACAAAAGCAAGATATCCTAATAAGAAAACATGTAGAAGTAAGCATAGACCCACACTACTCAATTATAGCAAAACTAGCTTTCCCGGCTCGCTTTGCTTCGCCCGTACTTACAATGAACATTCTTATTAATTTTAGCCATACAGTCAAAATCCGAACGCTTTGTAAGACGAATGCTTTATAAGACTACCCATTTATGTGACTACCCATTTATCTCATTGGTCTTAGAGCTTGTACCACCTTAGTCCCTTTTAATACGAATTTCAAAAGATACATTCGTATCGCACAACTCAAATGGATTGGTAACCCTTCTAATCCTATAGGAAGCATGCCCATATACGTTTATAGCTTTAGCTCTTCGGTCTGGGGGATGATATCAGTTTTATTCCTATTCGGTCTTTTTACCCCTAAATGTTCGAATTTCTAAACATCGCATCTGGCTGCTTGCTAATTCGATAGGGAGCACTTCTATATACATTTTCGTAGCTCTACCTTTAGGCATTTGGTCTGGGCGATAGTTCCAGTTTTATCCATTTTTCGGTACTTTTACAACTAAAGAATGAATTTTGAAGAATAACTTATTATCGCTTAACTAAAATATACACTTAAATTTTTGAGACTATACCTTTAGCCGTTTATTACCAGTTCTATCCCTTTTCAGTCCTTTTTCCCCTAAAAGGTAAGAATTTCGAAAACCATCCTTGCTTCGTTCTAATTCCATTGGGAGCAAACCTATGTAACTTATCATGATTACATCATTAGCCGTTTGGTCTGGGGGATATTATAATTTTTATTCCTTTTAAAATTTGTTTTACCCAGAAACATCGGATTTAAAAAAAAATACTTCAATCCAATTTGATAGTAAGCATTTCCATATCAATATTTGCGATTGAACCATTAGCCGATTGGTTTAGGTTGATGATACAACTTGTATCCCTTATTGGTAGTTCTTAACCCATAAAAAAGGGGCGTGGCACTGCCCATTTCCCGGTGAGACGTTAACCCCCATGTACCATTAATCTTCATACCATTAATGGCTCGCGAAATATGACCGATTGAAATTTTGGTTTGTGTGGGCGGTGCCACGCCCCTTTGTCTAAGTATGTTTTCATGAAGCCTATGATAGAGACCGATGTAGCCTACGACCGATATAGGTACCAAATCTCGACTTCGTACCTATAATGGTTCAAAAGATACAGTCATTTTAAAATTCCAGTTCAGTCGGAATTTCCAAAAATCCCTTCTTAGTGCGCGCCTACGTCATAAAATAAATCGTCATTCTAAATTTCGCGGTTCTAGCCTTAGCCGTTTGGGCTGGGGAGTGATCAGTCAGTCACCCAAGCCTTTTATATATACAGATAGATATAGAATTATAGAAAGGTGGGTAGAAAATCAAAATGTATTGATTAGAATGAGGATATGGGTGGTCAGGGTGTAAATCAGCCCTTACAAATGCTAATTTGATTTAAAGATTTGATTTATAGAAAAAAAGTCTTTTATACAAGTTCTTCTTATTCTTCTTGAGTAATAGCAGCAACAGAACTTCATCTATCAGTTGCCGCACATAGAAAATTATTTCAAGCACTTTGGTCTTTTGCGCTTCGTAGATAGTTCGCCACACTAAGTTAAAATAACAGCTCCTAAATCAGGACCATCCAACGAAGTTTTGGTCGCCCCCTCCTGTACTGCCCATAGAGTTTATTGACGAAAACTTTTCGAGCTAGAACATTTTTATTCGTATAATGTGTTCAAGCTCGCAAAATCGGTGTATTTCAACACGCTTGACTACATCGATATCGTTGTACAGCTTATACAGCTCGTGGTTCATTCGGCGATGATACTCGCCGTTTACGCTAATGTGTCCAACTATTTTGCGAAGTATTTTTCTCTCGAAGACTCCCAGAATAGATTGATCCGCTTGTGTCATTACCCAAGAATCTGCATCTGTCTGTAGAGTTGAGTTGGATGTTCGTTCTTCGAGAGAGCGCTTTGTCACTACATCGCTTGCTTAGCGCATAGTAGCAGCGGTTTGCGATCAATACTCGTCTTTTAATTTCCATGCTGACATTTTTATTTTTGTTTATGGCGGAGCCAAGGTAGACAAAATCATCTACACACTTCAAAATTATAGTGGTCAACGTTCACGCAGGTTTTGTTCTCATTTATCACCAGACCCATGTCTGCCGACTGCTTTTCAATGCTCGAAAGAGCCGCAGTAACATCCCACAATCCACGATATCTATATCAATGATATCTATATCATCGGCATACGCGAGTGAATTTTGTTAAAGATGGTACCATTCCTGTTTACTGCAGCCTTCCACAAGATCATCTCCATTACGATGTTAAATAGATCGCACTACAGATGGCTCTGTTAGATCTGTGCCAATTTTCACTGAAGACTTCGTGTCAGACAGTGTCATCTCGCAAAGTCGTATAGGCTTCGCGGGGATACCACACTAACATCTAGCAATTTCTGTCGTATCGGACTGTCGAATGCAGCTTTATAGTCGATGAACAGATGGTAGGTGTTGATCTGCATTTCTTGGGTCTTCTCCGGGATTTGTCGTAGTGTGAATATCTGGTCGGTCGTGGACTTATCAGGTCTAAAGTCACACTGATAAAGTCCAATCAGGTTCGCCAGAATGGGCTTTAGTCTTTCACATAACACACTAGAAAGGACCTTGTATGCGATGGGTAAAAGGCTAATCCCACGATAGTTGGTTAACACACTTAGATCTTAAGCACAGAACATAGAACACTCACATTCCAATCATCGGGCATGCATTCGTTGCGCCAAATCGTGTTTATGAGCTGGTGCATGCATGTTACCAGCTTTTAAAAGCTCTGACTCGGTGGTGCATAATCTACTCCGTCTTCTATGATTAGTGTTAATTTGTCATTTATGCTGCCTTCGGGAACGAGTAGAGATCGAAAGTGTTCCCTCCATATTTGCACCACACTCTGAGTGTCCGTGACCAGATTTCCGTCTCTGTGCTTACAGGTGGGGATCCCTGCTCCAAAACCTTTGCTTTTAACCTTTTGGTAGAAGTGTCGGGCTTCGCCTCTATCCCTGTAGTTTGCGATATCATGGCTCTTTCTTTTCTTTCACAGACGCTTTTTTCGCCTGAACATGCGTTTCATCTCCCTCTTCTACTCATTATAAAGCTGCATTTTTGCCTTGTATGCAGCATCCATTTCCTCAGACATTTTGTGACATTCATTATCGTACCAGATCTTGTCTGAGCGTGGCTTTTCATAACCCAGTACGGTCATTGCGGCAGTGGTCATAGAATTTGCAATATGCTGTCACTGTGTGTCGGGAACATCAGAACTTTGGGGTTTTTTTTTTAAGTAAATGAGAGAGTCGGTTGGAGTAGGCATTGGCTATCTCGGTGGTATGCAGCTTTGTGACGTCTAGCTTCCTTTTCGTTTGGTAACGAGTGTTTTTGGCACTACTTAATCGTGTGCGTACCTTGGCTGCAACTAGGTGATAATCCGAGTCAATATTTGCACCGCGCATCACACGAACTTCAATAACGCCTGAGACGTGTATTCCATCAATTACCACGTGATCAATCTGATTTTGTGTATTTTGATCGGGAGATATTAAGTTACCTTGTGGATGTTTTTATGCGGGAATCTGGTTCCACTCACAACCATGTTTCCTGCCGACGCGAAATTTACAAGTCTGAATTCGTTATCGGTATTGTGTAAACTGAATTTTCCGACTGCTGAACCAAGAGCATCTTCCCTTCCTATTTTGGCATTAAAATCTCTCAGAACAATATAAATGTCATGTGCAGAGCAGAGGTCATATATTTATCTCCTCCAGGCGCTCATAGAATGCATCATAAATGCCACCGTCTTCGTCTTCCATCGAGGGTGTGTATTAGCGTAATGTAAAAATATGTAGCCTTGATGCGGATAGTGGCTATTCGGTCACCTACAGGGTTAAACCGAGAGACTAGGTGTCAAGTCTCTTGTCGACTATAAAACCACATCCAAATTCTTGTCTCTTTCTGCATGGCAGCTGTAAAAGATGTCACAGTTCTTTCGTCGAGTGCATTCCTGCCTTGTCCATCTCATTTCCTGTATGGCGGTAATGTCAGCCTTTTATTTGTCGAGTACATCCGCCAGTTGGATAGCGGCACCATCTCTGTATAGAGTTCGGACTTTTGAGGTGCATATCCGTAAATCATGGTCCTTATAACGTTTTCATGGGTCGTCAACATTTTGGGAGGGTTCTTGTTATTTATTTTCTTTGTGTTTCCTTAATAAATGGTTTTGTTTAAGGAGAGTGGCTTATTAGGCCACCGTGCCCGTTCCCAGTTTCTTGGGGCTGCCAATGCCACTAAGAGAGCCTCAGTGTTGAGCTCCAGTAACTTCTGTTAGTTCCCTCAACATTGCGCCTTCTAACATTTGCTACCACTGAACGGATGTTCAGTGACATTGCCCGTGGAATACGTCATCTTTAGGACGTTGTGAGCTTGGGAACCTCCAAATGAAGGGACCGGGGACCGGCCGTGGTATAGTGGTTAGAACACGCGACTACCATGCGGGAGATCGCAGGTTCAAACCTGGCTCAAGTCATCTTAAAAAAAAAAAAAAAAAAATTGTTCTTTCATTGTCGGCTCCCCTCGAATGTTGTTGACAGCAACTTCGCAGTAAAAGCGTCGAGTCAATCGGCGTATCTAGTAAGAGCTTCTCAAACAGTGACGTTCGTATTCGTCAATAAACAAGTAGGTGCCGTTAGTTGTGAATCTAAAAATAGAAAGCGTGTTAATTCGCAACAACGCGAGAAGCTATCCCATACCTCATTCATGGGGTGCAAAGGGAAATTAAGTTTTTAAGTTTAAGAATATCAATCATAAAGACTCAAATTAGAATATCAACCATTCCCCCTTGAATATAAGTTAACACCAAAAATGTTGTCCCAACTTTGCATTGGTTGAAGTATATAACCTGCCACATAGTTAAATATACAGTTGACAGCAACTGCGATATATTAACTATGAATAACTAACTAATCATCACTTTATTGTTTACATGGGTTACACAGAACTTAAGGCCTCAATTACATACAAATCATAAATTGACCATAATACAAAAATCGCAAATGTAAAATTCTTAAATGTCATACATTTATGGCATTTCACAATCACCAACAGCAGCAATATCTACTTTGTAGCTTATGAGCCAAGTACTCACCACAAAGAGCCAACACGTTATAATTTAAACTGCTGCTTATCATAATAATCTACTTTCAAATCTCGTGCATGTGTGTGAGTGTGGCATTACTTACCAACATATTTACTTGCTGCGTCTACCAGTTTAGTCGACCGTCGAATCACACTGTCAATTCTTGAAAGTGCGCCGAGTCGCAAAGCGATGCAAAGACAGATGACAACTTAAACTGACACATTAATACAGACAAACACTTACACATACTTGTACAATCGACCAGTCACTTAACCAGAGACGAATACCAGGATAAAAGGAAAACAAAAGATTTCTCTTACATAGGTGTGCGTATGTATGTTATGTATATGTCATATTTGTATATAAATATAGATATCAGTGGTAGTTTACACAGGCGAATGTTGAAAATCCAAGTTTTGTTCAGATAATATGTCGAGTATATGACCATATACATACGCTTCAATGTATAAATTGGTATTAACTTTCCAGTGATCCGTTAATATCAGTTTGAATACATGTGTAAACTATACAGCTTGGGCGACAATGTTGTCTTATACACTTGTATGTATGTGGCTATGGATCTGTGGTTGTCTATGTGTGTGAATTGGCTACATCAGCCAATCATCGTTGGCTGGCTAACAAGAAACCACTTTGATGCTAATACCACAAAGTATTTATAGCGTATTAACCGTAGCCATCTAATAAGTGTCTGTCACAAGATATCAGTATGTCTGGAAATATTTGTGGAAACGGATTTCGTTTTGTAGAGTGAGGAAGTTTGATATGTTAAGAAAAAACATATGCGATGAAAATTTGTATACGATGTACCTACTCTATATATTAGGTTGCTTACATCGCTGAAATAAGAATCACTTTCTGATGTAAGGACAACGATTTTGGAAAGATTACAGTAACGTCATACCTCATTCATAGGGTGTAAAGGAAAATTAAGTTCTTGTAGTATGCATGTATGCGGAATCGGCCGTGGCATAGTGGTTAGAACACGCGTCTATAATACGGGAGATCCAGGGTTTCGATTTCTGTCTCCATGCATTAACATTTTTTCTTTCATTGCCGGCCCCCCTCGATGTTGTCGACAGCAACTTTGGAATATAAGTGTCGATATAATCGGCATGTCTAATAAAAAGCTTATCAAACATTGACGTTCGCATTCGTCGATAAACAAGTTTGTGTCGTTTGTTGTGAAATAAAACTAGGAAGCGTGTTAATTCACAACAATGCGAGAAGCGTCCCATACCTCATTCATAGGGTGTAAAGGGAAATTAAGTATTTTTTTACTTAAGATTTTGCCGCTTAGGTAAAGGATGGCCTGGATCATAACCCGGATTCAGCTAAGGTGCGCATAAAATTAAGCAGAGAAAAAAACGCACGTTATCAATCAGACAGAATGGTGAATATCTCGAAGGTGCAAGCGGCAGAGATAGCCACTGCCTACTACAACCAGCTCTCTCAACTACTACGATACAACGCCTCGTCTTCTGATGTTCTCAATACACAGTGGTAGCATATTGGAGACCTGGTACGATGAAAAATGTTGCATAGCGTCCAAGGAACAGGATGCTACTTATAGGGCAATACTACAGCCAATTGTAAACCGGGCTGTTAGTGAGCGGCACATGGAGACAGTAAAACAGGCGAGGCAATTATTTAAGCGATAAAAACGTCAGATGATGGTAAGTGAAAATGAGGATATAGAAAAGTACATGGAAAACAGGTGAACCCCGAAAGTTTAACCGCAAAGTAAAAGCAAATGGTTAAGGTACTTGGCTTCCAGAGTGTGCTGCATATATGAACGGCATATATGAAGAGAGCGACTAAATCTGCTCTGGAAAGACTAGATTACTTAGAACTTTGCGAAACTAGGTGTCACAAACTGGAATGGAAGCGCTGAAAATCGTGCGGCATATAAATCCCAATATACGATTGCAAGAAAGTGCCAACTTAGTAAGTACTTCAAAAAGCTATGGGATTTTGTCACAGCACATAGACTATGACTTTTGCACCATTAAGCCTTGTTCACAAATAAGTTGACTTGAGAACATTTTACAGCACACCGTAGGTATATTCTGAATTTCATTAAGCATCACCTACAGGGTCCAAACTACATGTTTCGGGTACAAACCGAACATGTGGGGTGAATAGCTCTTATCGTTAAGATCTAATAGTTAAATAAACATATGCACGAACGATTTTATATATTAAGACTAGCTATTTGGTTTGAGTATTTTCGAAAAATCCCTCTGCGAAATATACCTCCCTGTCGCGATTCTAGCTTTGGCCGTATCGTCTGGGTGATGGTATAAGTTTTATTCCGTTTTTAGTCTTTTTACCCCCAAAAATTACGAATGACGTTAAATCTCTTCAAAAATAAAAACTCACCCCAATTTTAAGACCGCACATCTTATATATAAAAATGAATCGATGTGCAGTTGTCTCGCTAAAACTCAAAAACGGCTGGACCGATTTTCAAAATTTTTTTTTTGTTTTGTTCGCTATAGCTTCCGGATGGTTTAAAAGGTTTTATTTTTTCCAAAAGTGGGCGGCGCCACGCCCCTTTTTTTCAAATATCGCACAGACGGCTTTTCTAATAGACCGATTGATACAAAAATTTTACCATGAGGTATTGTTGACCTGCGCAGCTAATTTTCAAGTTAAATGGGCGGTGCTACGCCCCTTTATCCAACCACAACCAAAACAGTAATCAAGAGTACCACTTGGCAAATTTGTCGTACCAATCGATCTGTTAGAAAAGCCGTTAGAGCGATTTTTGAAAAGAGGGTGTGGCACCGCCCACTTCATCCCTGGATGTAATTAGTACTGCTCCAACAAAACATATACCAAATCTCATCTACATACCTCTGACAGTTCATAAGATACAGCCCTATAGGATAAAGGGGCGTGGCACCGCCCATACAACTTGAAAATTAAAAAGGCTATATTTCATGAACTATAAGAGATATGAAGATGAGATTTGGTATATATGTTGTTGGAGCAGTATTAATTACACCCAGGATGGAAGTGGGCGGTGCCACGCCCCCTTTTCAAAAACCGCTCTAACGGCTTTTCCAATAGTCCGATTGATACAAAAATTTTACCATGAGGTACTGTTGACCTGTAGATAGTTCCTGACTACATTTGGTTGTAATTCGATAAAAAGGCGTGGCACCGCCCATACAACTTAAAAATTAAAAAGGCTATATTTCATGAACTATCAGAGGAATGAAGATGAGATTTGGTATATATGTTGTTGGGGAAGTATTAATTACAGTCAGGATGGAAGTGGGCGGCGCCACGCCCCTTTTTTCAAATATCGCTCTGACGGCTTTTCTAATACACCGTTTGATACAAAAATTTTACGATGAGGTACTGTTGACCTGTAGATAGTTTCTGACTACATTTGGTTGTAATTGGATAAAGGGGCGTGGCACCGCCCATACAACTTGAAAATTAAAGAGGCTATATTTCATGAACTATCAGAGGTATGAAGATGAGATTTGGTATATATGTTGCTGCGGAAGTATTAATTACAGCCAGGATGGAAGTGGGCGGTGCCACGCCCCCTTTTCAAAAATCGCTCTAACGGCTTTTCTAATAGATCGATTGATACAAAAATTTTACCATGAGGTACTGTTGACCTGTAGATAGTTCCTGACTACATTTGGTTGTAATTGGATAAAGGGGCGTGGCACCGCCCATACAACTTGAAAATTAAAAAGGCTATATTTCATGAACTATCAGAGGTATGAAGATGATATTTGGTATATATGTTGTTGGAGCAGTATTAATTACAGCCAGGATGGAAGTGGGCGGTGCCACGCCCTCTTTTCAAAAATCGCTCTAACGGATTTTTCTAATAGATTGATTGATACGAAAATTTTACCAAGTGGTACTGTTGACCTGTTGATAGTCCCAGGCTATATTTGGTTGTGATTGGATAAAGGGGCGTGGCACCGCCCATTCAACTTGAAAATTAAAAGGGCTATATCTCATGAGCTATCAGAGGTATGAAGATGAGACTTGTTACATATGTTGTTGTTGCAGTATGAATTACAGTAAGGTTGGAAATGGGCTGTTCCACACCCTTTTTAAAACAAACGGTTAAAACTGTCAAAATTCCACAGTATATTGCTGTTGGCCTAGAGATATGAACAGTAAGGTGGGCCAATTTTTTTATTCGCAAAAATCATAACCAAAATCGGAATCTACGATGAATTTTAAGAAAATTTCACCAAAAAACTTTGTGTCTAAAATCAATTCCTAACTCGCGTTGGAAAGCATGAAGATTTCAAATAAAGATTTTTTTGTTTTTAAATGAGCACAAACCGAAAACTTCAGATATATATTTTTTTAAACCTTCCGCGTAAAACTGACTTCCCAACAAACTAAATGAGGGCCCAATAAAAAAATCAAAAATATACTATTCTTTTCGTCTTGGTCTCCAAACATCGGTAGGTAAAAAAGCGCCGGGCCCATAGGTCTGAAGTAACTGAATAATTGCTCATTGCTAAAAAAAATATCTCTACCCGAAATTTTCATGCTTCTCAGCGCGAACTAGGAATTGATTTTCGACATATAGTTTCTTAGTGAAATTTTCTAAGAATTCGTAGTACATTCCAATACTGGTATACGATTAACACGTTTTGTTTTTTGACGCGAACTAATTGATTCGCCCTAATGATCAGGCTATTTCGAACTAAATAAGTTAAAAGTGCCGAGGCGCTGCCCACGCACTTCAATACTTTACAGGTGTGTATTTTTCAATTACTTTTCAGGAGATCGAATCGGTAATAAATCATATTGATAGAAAATGTTAGCAATATTCATTGCAGTTATACTACAATGGTTAAATTTTTATAGTATATCAGAGGTAACATTAGCAAACAATTGTAAATAACCTATGCATGGGGTATTTTTCTTGACATATAGAACTTCTGATAGATATAAGTGTAAATCTAGCTGTCATTCTAATGAAGTGTGATAGACTTTCTATTAGTATACTTTGCAAAATCACCATGTAAAAACTAAATAAGAACAACGTTTACAAATCTTGCAAATTTATTTTCAAATTGCACGTTCTGTTCGCCAAACTTATGGAGCCCTTTGTGAAATTGAGGGTGCATATAATGATCCATCTGTGCAGCAATAGAAGCCATCGACGCTGTAGACGTTAGTGTGACAGGGGACTCGAATTTATCGAACCGATCAGCAACTCGGTCCCTGCAAATGCTGAGGAAAGATCTTGGCGTACATTCATATAAAATCCAACTGGTAGAAGAACTAGAGCCAGTGGACGATCAATTGATTTTTTTTATTTATCATGTCATTGCACATTATTTGAAGGAGAAATGGTTCCAACACGACGGTGTAACATACCATACAGCCCGTGAGACCATCACTTTGTTAAGCCAAACGTTGGTGACCGAGTTATCTCAAAAAATGGTAACACGAGTTCAATACAAAGATAGTATTCGGAAATATTCTTGATCCATGTGAGAAGAAGACATGGCAAAAGAGGTTTTTATGGCTAAAGGCATGAAGCTTCAAACGAAATTTTCATTTTCGGTCAATAGGAGGAGAAGGCATAACAAAAGTTATTTTTACGCCTAAAGACAAAGTTAGTATACAGGCGGTTCCCGCTACTACAGATAAATATAAAAATTGAATTTTGATCTTTAGATAAATTTCATATATAGAATTTAAAACAATAAAACTTAATTAGTTAACTTCCATGCTAAGGAGTTACTTGAAATTAGTTACATAAATTAATAAACTCAACATATTATTGTCGAGCTTAAGTACCGTTTTCAAAGTACTTTGTAGACCTAAATGTGAAATATATTACAAGTTAATATGCAATAGCGAAGCATTGCCGGGCCCACTAGTCTTCTATATAAAATAAATATTCGCCTCAATTCTCGCCGTATGGCCTAGGTGAAGAAGCCAGTTTTATACCTTTTTTTTGGCCTTTATACCCCTAGAACTTTAAGTTTTGAAAAATCCCTTCCCATCGCACGACAATTCTATAAACTTATTACTAACCTTGATTTTCGCCACTTTAAATTTAGCTGTTTGGTCTCGGCTATAGTACCAGTTTTATCCCCATTTCGGTCTTTTTATCCCTTAAAGTACAAATATTGAAATATCCCTTTTTACGCACAACTTTTTTATACAATAAACGTTCACCCATATTTTCGAGATTCTGCCAATAGCCGTTGCTGCAAACGATGGCACCAGTTTTATTCCTTTAGTCATTGGAGAAACAGACATGCCTAATTTTAATGACCTTGCTTTAGCCGCTTGTACTGAGTTATGACATGAGAGTCATTCAGTCTGTTAGTCTGACCGATAAAACGTTTTTTTTACAAAGGGGCGTGGCACCGTCCATTCCCTAGCGAGACGTTATCCTCCTTGTACCAGTAACATATGTAGCAAATCTCATCTTTATACCTCTAATGCCTCTAATGATATGACCGATTGAAATTTCGCTTTTTGTAGGCGATGCCTACACCGGCCGTGGTATAGTGGTTAGAACACGCGACTACCATGCGGGAGATCCCAGGTTATACTACTGGCTCCAGCCATCTATAAAAAAAAGATTTTTTAAAAAGCGCATGGCATCGGCCCCTTTCCACAAATATAGCATTTTTTTCTTATGCGACCGATATACGTACCAAATCTCGACTTCATACCTATTAGGGTTGCTATCAGGCAGTTGCTGTGAATGGTGTTCGCTATCGTGAGATGATAACGAACTTTTTATGGCCCGAATTGGAAGATATGGTAGCGATGTCAATTGGCCGCCAAGATCATGAGATTTGACTTCTTTCTTTGGGGTTATTTGAAAGAAAAGGTGTACGTCGATAAGCCACCAACAATTCGTGAGAAAAAAGATGAGATAATTCGGCACATTAGCGGCATAGAACCTCAATTATGCCTCAGCTTCATCGAAAATTTGGACCATCGGATGGAGGTGAGCTATTTGGCCGATATTTTGTTTCATACATAATTGAACCATACCTATATTATCATAATAAAAAGAAATGACAATAATTTTCTAAATATTTGGTGTTTTATTCAAAATCAACATCGGCCCTTCCAATGTAGCCACCCTTTTATATATAGATTGTTCTATTTTGTGTTAATATAAAATGACGCTTAACATGCAATTTTAACACAAAAATCTGGTTTGGAAACAAAAACCGACCACATTGCATCTAATCTTAAAAAGATCTGCAGAAGAAGATTTTGTGAAAGACAATTTTGGAAAAATCTTCCGGAAATGTCGGAAAATGGGAAAAATCGAAAATTGCCTTTTTGCATGGAATTTTCTGTGCAATTGTTACAGAATGACTTTTCAAATAGAAAAATTAAAAATTGTTGTTGAAAAATGTGGAAAATTCCGGAAAAATTCAAAAAATTTTAATTTGTTTTTTCGGCGAAATTCTGCATTTTATAGTATCATTTAATAAATTTGGACGATGGAACTGTGAAAAATTTCGGATAATTATTCCAAAATGACTTTTCGAATGGAAAAATAGAAAATTTTTGGTGGAAAACTCGGAAAATTCGGGAAAAACTTAGATTTTTTCTACAAAATTTTGCATTGTATCGCTTGATTTGATAAAAATCGATAATTGAAATTTTGTTTAAAATTTTGTGTGCAATTGTTCCTTAGTGGCTTTACGAATGGAAAAATATAAAATTTTTGTCGAAAAATTAGGGAAAAATGCCAACAAATTTAATTTTTATTAGACGAAATTTTGAATTTTATCCTATGATTGATAATTTTGGACGATGTTAATCTGCAATATTTCGGATAATAGAAAAATTCTTGGTGGAAAACTCGAAATATTCCGTAAAAACTCGAAAAATTTAGATTTTTGGACGAAATTTTGCACTGTATCGCTTCATTTAATGATTTCTGTCGACGTAAAGGTGGAAAATTCGTTATGTTGCTTGGAAAATTTGGGATTAATATGTTAAAAGATTAAACACGAAATGTTCGAACAATTTCAAAAACTTCTGCATGAGAATAACGCATTAGTCCGATTGTTCAAAACCGCATTGAATACAATGCATTCCGACGACCACAAAATCAGAGCAGACAAAAGACCCTCTGGATGCCATTCAGGACAATTCAAAGCTCCCACTATAAATGAAGGCGCAGTGGTGATTGTTGGGAAGAATGTGGAATGTTCTCAAGCGTCGGGATGGTAGACAACTGGGGCATGACTCATCGGCCATATGTTGCACTTCAATACCCGTTGATGTTCTGTCGTGGAGAGGATTTAAAAATGGTCAACAGAACAAAAGGTTTGTTTACAAGTCATCACTTCTTTTTCATTTTCCATTTAAGTTCGAATTTCGATCTTGAAATTAACTTCTGATCGAAGACAAGTGCGTGCTCATGTGCGGCAGTCTATTTTCGAATTTGGAATACCAGCGTCAAATAGTTGGATGTACGATGCATTCAATCATGCATTCATTCAATTGCAACGAGAACAAGGATTGATTGAGATGAACTGACTGGAAGAGTCCGAAAAAATGTGCCGCCATTGAATGCCAAGCAAACGAACGTGTACGATTCGCTGATGGAGGTTGTTGACGATGGAACGGGAGGCATTTACTTTCTCGATGCTCCCCCAGGCAAAACATTCGTCATTTCTTTGATTCTGGCAACATTTGGTCAAGATCGCAAATTTAGTTAGCTGTTGCATTCGCTCACGGTTGGCAAGCCAATGTGCAGCGATGGCACATTTTTTTTTCTTTATTTGTTTTTTTTTATTTACTGCAACTAGTTATTAATAACTAACAAGCATTTTTTTTCGGACTTATAATTAAATTTTACATTATTTTATATATAATATTATTATGCGAAACGTTCGAGCAGGTGACATTTAAATATTAATAAGATCTGAAGGCTTCCTTCTTTGTAAACGGCGTACAACGCCGCTGGGATTTATTAGGGCCGATGCTTCAGGATTAACATGTATCAGCAGACGACTGTTGTGCCTAGTGGCAATGTTACCAATTTCATGTTCAACTGGATTTATTCCAAGATCCCTCTGCAGATCTTCGTTTCGTATATACCAAGGAGCATTGACTATACATCTAAGTATTTTGTTCTGTATACGCTGGATGATGGCGATATTGTTAGGCGCAGTACATCCCCATAGTTGGGCTCCGTATGTCCATATGGGTTTAATCATTTGTTTATAAATTAACAGCTTATTTTCAATGCTTAACTCTGACTTTCTACCTATAAGCCAATTCATTTTTCTTAGTTTCAGCTGGAGTTCTTTACTTTTGATTTTAACATGCATGCGATGGCACATAAACGAGTTTTGGAGGCAGTTGACCAAACGATTAAAGATTTACGAGGTGATTCGAGATAATTTGGTGTGGCTATGGTATTTAAGTTATGGTATTTAAGTCATCCCAAAATCAACTGCTGCTAATGAAATTAACGCATGCCCGAAATCGCCATCTTCGTGTTAGTGAACTGTCAGGCTTTGAAAAAAATTATAAAAATCTAGATTGGATAAGTGAACGGGCCATACTAGCAGCGAAGAATAAGTTCGTCGATATCTTGAATGTTATTATTCAAAGTCGAATCGATGGAGAACTGCATTCATACAAATCCGTTGACAGTATGACCAACGAAAATGAGGCGACCAACTATCCGACAGAATTTTTGAAATTTTTAGATGTGTCAGGAACTCCGCCGCATTATTTACAGCTGACGGCGGGATCGATCATAAGCATGTTGCGGAATCTGAATCATCTTAAATTGTGCAACGGTACGCATGTGTCGGTCAAAAAACTGATCATCAATGTGATTAAAGCGACGTTCATCAGGGGCAAATTCCAAGGAGAAGAAATCCTTATCCCACGAATTTCTGTTATTCTAACCGATCTTCCCTTCCAAATTCAAGCGAATTCAACGCCCCATTCTATTGGCTTTTGCGATGACAATCAATAAATCGCAAAACCCATCAATGAAAGTTTGTGGGATCAATCTCGAATTTCCCTGCTTTTCACAAGATCAGCCGTTCGTTGTCTGTTCGCGTATTGGCAAACCGTCTTTATTGTTTGTTTTTACGCCGGAAAACAAATCGAAAAACATTGTTAATCAGATCGCTCTTCACTAATTTCGATTAAATTCAAATAAATCACATTAAAACTTGAACTAACTGTGTTTTACTATACCCCTGGAGCTTATATGAATTCGTTACCTTAGGAGCGAGACGAAGTTTGCCGGGTCCGAAGTTGTATGGCAGAACAACGTTTGCCGGGTCCGCTAGTAACTTAATTAAAATTGTCCCCATTGCCCTTACCCATCCTCGTATACATGTTCAGTAAGTACATATGTGTTACATACATACTGGTCCTATACACTTTAATATATTCTGGCGTTAAATTGAAATGAATCTTTAGTAATTTACGCACTAATTTCATATTCTTAGTGTTTAATTTAATTAAATTACGTACACTTAACACAAACACTTGTCAATGCGGCATGTCGCACCAGAGATTACTTGTGCTCGTCGGCAGACTGCACAACCACTAATGCCATTTGTTGTCCTGGTCATGTGCTCTCTCTCAGTATAACTTAGCCTAGATTAGATGTCGCATTATTGAAGAAAGTATCTGGTGTTGATTTCGTTTTTTTGTTTTGCTTTGTGTGTTAGTGAATGACACAGAGTGTGTCAGTGTGTTTGTATGTTTCTGTGTTTGTGTATGGTGCTTGGTGTTTGTCCTTGTGCTGTGGTGACCATCATGCAATTTGTTTGAATTTCAAATTTTAAATATATATTTGTGCAATAAATCTTCAACAACATCAACAGACCGACCGACCGATCGACTGTTCTCATCCTTGAGCACAACACCAAAACACACAGCAACAAAATATTTATCACTTTAATAGCTTTGAAAGCCGCACAATTAAATGCATACAATTATTTATAATTAAATGAAATTATATGAGGTATTTAGTACTCCAACTAGTACAGTGTTGTTTGCGTTTTTGTTTTGGCTTCGACCTTAGAAAGGTCCAGTCACAATTGTCACAGTTTGGAGGCAACAACAACAAACAACAACAATATTTTGAGTGGTCATTAAAGATGGCAGAGGACGATGGAGTATTTATCAAGCCATGGGTACTTTGGGCACAAAGTTTTTGTGTACCTGCTTTATTGCCAGACTCCATTAATTGACAATAAGATTTAAAACTTAAAAAAAATATTTAATATTTCAAGAAGTTGGAAATTTATTACTAATGCTCTTTGGTTGCTGTTAACTTTAAAGAAATTGCACTTATAATAACACAGTACAATATTTTTTAGCTCATTGATTTGAGACGTTTGAACTTTAGCAATGAAAAGATGTAAGAAATTTACATAATGGACTCCCCAAAATGTCAAGGACCACTGCAAACGAATTAAGGACCATGATTGGAGGATATGCACCTGGAATTTTAGAACACTATATAGACCAGGTGCTTCCATCCAACTGTCGGAAGTCCTCGAAGAATACAAGGCTGAAATAACGGCTTTACAAGAAATTCAGTGGACGGGACACGGGTGCTCGCGCATGAAGACGTGCGACATCTACTATAGCGGTCATGCGGTCATGCGGTCATGCACGAATTTGGATGTAGATTTGTGGTTGACAAGAGACTGCGACAACCCACCATAAGAGTCAAACCAAAGTTTTTCCACAAAACACTTATATGTGCCCTTGCTCCGACAGAACAGAAAAGCGATGAGGACAAAGACGACTTCTACGAGAGCCTAGAAAATATATATGACCGTAGCCCGAGCCATGACATTAAAATTGTACTAGGCGATTTTAATGCTAAAATAGGCAGGGAAACCGCATTTAAGCCTACCATCGGAAAATTCAGTCTGCACACCGAAACTTCGAACAATGGCATCAGACTGATTGATTTCTCTGCGGCAAGAAATATGGTAGTTAGCAGCACTAGATTTGACCATAAAAATATTCATAAAGCAGAATGGTTATCTCCAGATCAATTGACGAGGAAACAGATAGATCACTTGATAGCCGATGAAAGGCACGCATCGAGTGTTCTGGACGTACGAGTGATCAGCGGTGCGAACGTTGACTCCGAGCACTTCTTTACCGCAGTTAAGATACGCACAAGGCTAAGCATGGCGAAAAACGTACGTAACCAGGCAAAACGAAAGCTGGACATTGGTAAACTACGAACCCCAGGGTTAGCGGACCCCTACTCCAACCACCTAACTCAACTGCTGCGGAATGCTCCAACCCCTGATAATATTACCTCGCAGTGGCAATATAAAGCCCACTCCATAGAACGGACTGCGAGTAGCATACTTGGGTACTCAATGCCGTCTCAAGAAGATGCCTGGTACGATGATGCATGTCGCAACGCCACGACAGAGACGGATGCTGCATACAGAGCGAAACAGCAGCCAATGGCAACGCAAGCTGTACATGAACGGCACAGGGAGAAGAGACGAGAGGCAACTCGTCTTTTTAGGCGGAGGAACTGAAGAAGAGGCAGAATGAGTGCACAGAGTTACTCCGAAGTAGAGGGGAAGCCCGATAATTCTACAAGAGAGTTAAGGCGAGTATGTGTGGAACAGGGTTGCCCTCCTGCAAGGACAGCGATGGTCAACTAGTGACGGACCCGGATAACGTACTGAAGATATGGAAAAATCATTTCAGAAATTTACTAGATACGGATATTAACTGTGTCCACCTTCGAGCCAGAGCAAGATACGTGCGGCAATCTCCCGCCTTAAAAACAACAAAGCTGCTGAAGCCGATGGTCTTCCTGCTGAATTGAATTGCTGGCGGGGAAGAGCTGATTAGGAGCATGCATCAGCTCATGGAGAACATCTGGCTAGAGGAGAGCTTGACCGGGGATTGGAGTCTCAGTCTGTTATGTCCCAAATCCAAGAAAGGATATCGTAGTGAATGTAAAAACTACCGTGGAATAAGCCTATTACCAACTGCGTACATGGTCCTCTCAAGAATATTGTGTAAACTTCTAAAGCCAATTGTAGAAAAACTAATTGGACCATATCAGTGCGGCTTTAGACCTGTTAAGTTTACGACGGATCAAATATTCACCTTACGACAAATTTTGGAAAAAACCCATGAAAAGCAGATCTAAAACCTACCAGCTCTTTGTCGACTACAAAGCTGCTTTCGACTCTCCGATAAGGAATAGGCTTAATGAGGCAATGACTGCAAAGTTGATTGGACTTTGCAGATGTACCTTGGAATACACCAAATCCTCGGTTAAAATTAGTAAAGATCAGTCTGAACTATTCAACACGGAAAGAGGTCTCAGATAGGGCGATAGCTTGTCCTGTACACTATTTAACATGGTGATGAGAAAGGCTGGTGTCAACAGCTTAGCACAAGAGCTGTGCCGATGATTTAGACATTATTGGCCGAAATTTGCTGGATGTTACTGCAGTTTTCTCATCACTAGAAAAGGAGTCGGCAAAAATGGGACTAGCGAGGACAAAGCAAAAATAATGATTTCGAAGAACAAAGAGTGCTCTCGATGGGGACGCATCGTTAACTTTGACAATTATTGTTTTGAGAAAGTAGATGAATTTGCCTACCTCGAATCTTCCGTCAATAAGAATAATAGTGTCTGCCAAGAGGAATAGTGCTCGCCAATAGATATTTTTACGGACTTCGGCAGCACTTTAGTAATACCACCTTATCTCGGAATACTAAGAAACAGCTTTACCACGTGATAATCTTACCCGTTCTGTTGTATGCTGCCGAATCGTGGGTGCTTACGAAAACGGACATACAAAACCTGAGAGTATTCCAGAGTAAAGTATTCCGAAAAATATTTGGACCTATCTGTGTCGACGGCGAGTTTCGCCATCAAATGAACCGTAAGCTGTATGAGCATTACCACGACATCGACGTAGCTAAAAGAGTCAGAATTCAACGACTACGATGGCTGGGACATGTTGCCAGAATGAATGTAAATGATCCAGCGAGAAAGATGTTTGAAGGCGAACCTGAAGGACGGCGCAGAGCAGGGAGACCCAAACTCCGAGTGGTAGGCGACGTGCCATCATCTGGTAGGACTAACTGGAGAACACACGCAGAAGACCGAAGCTTGAGGAATTCTTTAATACTTCAGGCCTCAAATTTATGAACCAAGTTCGTAAGTTGTAATGGGCCCCTTAAGTAAGAAGGTAAGTATTTGGGATTCAATTATGAGAACTGCACGTGAAAGTAGCCCCATAAAGAAGAAGTTCTGCATTGTTAGTTTTGTCAAGTTACATGCCATAATAATTTCATATTGATTTTAAGTTAGTAAGTATCGTATGGGGAATTTTGCCAATTTTTGGGCTCTTTTGCTTGACATAACTCGAGATCCACAAGACCGATTAAGCAGAAACAAAATCTAAATAATTAAGAAATTCAATTCCTTGAATCTGTTCATATAACGGTTCCCTACATAAGCATTAGTTTCACTTTTCCATTCATCAAATGATTTTGAACTTGTTTTATTTTGTAGCAGTTACAAAAAAAACTGTTGTACTCCGTGGCGTATGATTTTCGTGGAATATTATTTATGATAATCATACGCCACCATATAACAATATAACAAAAGAGCCTAAAACGTGACAAACTCCCCTATACGATACTTACTAACTTTAAATCGATATTAAATTATTATGGCATGAAACTTGAAAAAACGAATGATGCAGAACTTCTTCTTTTTGGGGCTTCTTTCAAGTGCAGTTCTCAAAATTGAGTTCCAAAATTATGTATTGTACTGTGTAATTGTTAGGGTACAGATTAAAACCTTACCGACCGACCAACCGTATTGTCCTCCGCATACAATGCAAAATTGCTTTGAACAAAAAAACATATCCCCATACAATATATTATAATTTCGTTATAATATTCCCATCACACCCAAGCTTTGTGCGGCCCACTCACTAACACTTGTCTTAATCAACTTGGCAGAATATTTATACATAGTTTTTTCCTCAAATTTCTTGATAAAACAAATTAAATAAATATTAACCAATTCGATCAATCACTAACAGTTATACTGTCTATATATGTATGTGTGCAATTATTGGAATAAATCATTACGAATCCCATTAACAAATTCCCAGATACTACCAAACAATTCCGACAGAATTCACTAAAACAAAATCACAGAACAATATAAAACTTTTTGTCTATAAGCAAATAGACAACAAAGCAAAGAACTCAATTCATCGCCAATAATAATAACATAAAGAATCAAAGAAAAAAAAAAACATTTGGCCTTTTTTCCGACAAATCCTCCAACAGAGACGAAATTGCGATAGTAAATCCCAAAGACAGAGAAGCCATCGTGGATGGTAACAGAGTTACGAAACTACTTAGCGCGACAACAGCAAATGATTGTGAAAGCAGAAATATCTTGGCTTTATCTGATTAAAAAACACAACCAAGAGAAGAAGCAAAAAAAAAAATAAAACCAAAACAGATTCTATTAACGAATGACAACAAAGAGCGGGGGTGGATAAAGAGTACTACACAAAGTATACTTGAAGTAGATCGAAGTAGTAGCGGGGCGAGGGCAAGCCAAAGATGCTGGCGATGACTTAAGAAACTTGTAAAACAATTTTTTTACTTTGACTTAAACCTTCAGCACAATACCAATTGATGTTTTTCTTAGAGTTGCAAAGAGTAGCAAACAAACTTTTCGATTTTGCAAATAAATAAATTATTAAAAAAAGATTAAATCTTTTGATTTATTTTGGGGAGGAGTAAGAAACAGGAAAACTCACCTCATTGATGTATGAAGGCAGAAGTAAAACTTATGACAAACAGCAGTTTGTTTGAAAACTAAGGCCAAGTGTCGAGAAATGCGGGTTAATACAGATATACATATATTTGGTTAAAAAGAATTCTGTAAAGTAGATTTAATATGACAGATAAACCATAAACTTTGCTCTTCCTTCAGTGTTTAGGGATAAAACAAATCAATCACAATCGCAGCCAACTGTCAAACAAAGGAACGAATCAAAAGTTAAGCGTATTATAAAACTTACAATGGACTGACGCCATATCATAGTATATTGAAGTCGACAGATGCAATACCCTATAGACTACATCATATCAATATGTACGTAATACAACATATTTAATAGTGTCGAGTTTATTGACATGTCTATAAAACAGTGACGTTCGCAGTCGTTGATAAAGAAGTAGGTACGGTTTTTTTTTTAATCTAAAATAGAAAGCGTGTTAAATCACAACAACGCGAGAAGCATCCCATACCTCTTTCATGGGCTGTAAAGGAATTGCTTACATGCGCAGAGAATATTGCTATAAAATGTTTAACCGCCAAAAAGGGGGTTTAGTACGATAGGTAGGAGTAGTTTTTGCCCGATTTGCTCATCTTATAACTAAAATTTCGCTTAGATGGTAAAAGCTTCTATGACAAGTTTCAGCTTAATAGCTCTTTAATTAAGGACACCCCCAAAAAGGGGGAATTTGTATGGAAAGTGAAAGTAGTTTTTATGCAATTTTACTCAATTCAGAACATAATCGCCGCCTAGAGAAAGAAGCTTGCATACCAAATTTTAGCTCGATAGTTCTACAACTATTGCTGTAATCGCGGCGACAGATAGACGGACACCCCTAGAAAGGGGGTGTTTGTATGGAAGGCAATTTGTATGAGAATTTTACTCAATTCAGAACATAACCGCCGCCTAGAGAAAGAAGCTTGCATACCAAATTTTAGCTCGATAGTTCTACAACTATTGCTGTTATCGCGGGGACAGATAGACGGACACCCCTAGAAAGGGGGTGTTTGTATGGGAGGCAATTTGTATGAGAAGTTAAAGTAGTTTTTGACTGATCTAGCTTACCTTAGACCTCAACCTCAATAAATGGTAGCATACAGCTATAAAGCGAACGTTAAGTTCTAAGATCAGCCAAAAACTGCTCTCATCTCCCATACAAACTCCCATTTTTTTAGACTTTCCCTGCAATTATTCCCTAAGCGGAGGTTGAGGTCTAAGATGAGCAAGATCCGTAAAAAAACTACTCTAACCTCCCATACAAATTGCCTCCCTTTTGGGTAAAGTTCGCTTTGAGGATAGCGTTGAGCTCGGTAGGTAGATGCATAAAACAGCAATTTCCGGGATCCACCCATAACGCTATATCTATAAATACACAATATCTGGAAAACTATAGCATTATATGTCTAAAACATTAGTATGTATTCATTTTAGGATGAATTCTAAGATAATTTGCCAGGAAACCATAGATCTAAAATTAAAATCGAGCCCCCGGTTTTTAACGATGGGGAAAAACTCCACAACAAGCCCGCAACTGCCCTGAAAACTTCCCTTGAGGATTCTAACCGACCCCAAGTAATTTTTCCCTCCTAAAATTCTTCCCAAACATATCTACACGGTGGGAGCAAATTTTATAAAAATTTTATTTATGGGTTGCAGATGGGGGTAGTTATGTTTGGGAAAAGTGTTGGGAGGGACTGCAGATCGGTCACACATATGCACTCTCTAAAGGCGATTCCGTGGTACTTGTTGTGGATTTCTCCCCAATGCGAAATGTTTCTCGATAAAAATCGATTTTGATTTTAGACCTATGGTTTCTTGGGCAAAATTTCCTTAGAATTCATCGTAGATTACAATTTTGACAACGACGCTTGGTCGAGGAAAAAATTGACCCACTGTAAAAATGGTACCCGCCGTGGTACCCATCCCTGTTAGGAAGTTAAAGAGATCACATGGCAGATTATAGCCCTGCCTATATGACTGTTTTAGATTTGTGCCTTTAGTTACTAAAGACTTTGTGTCGACCAATGTTATCCACTAAGTCGTGATAGTTTCGCAGGGTTACCACACCCAACCATGGCATCTAATTGATTAACAGATGGTTAGAGTCGCATGGCAGATTATAGCCCTGCCTAAATGACTGTTTTACATTTGTGCCTTTAGTTACTAAAGACTTTGTGTCGATCAATGTTATCCACTAAGTCGTGATAGTTTCGCAGGGATACCACACCCAACCATGGCATCTAATTGATTAACAGATGGTTAGTGTCGATCTGCATTTCTTGAATGGATGCAGTGCTAGATGGATTAACCAGATCTTAAACCACACTGATAAGGTACAACCACGTTCGCTAGGATGAGCTTTAGTCTTTTACATATCATAATAGACAGGAGCTTGTATAAGCTGGATATGAGGATAATCCCCCAATAGTTTGCGCACATACATGAATGGTCAGATTCAAATCATGGGGCATGCATTCCTTTAGTCAAACCTAGTTTATGAGCTGGTTCACGCACGTTGCAAGCTTAGGGCCACCGACCTTAAAAAGCTCTGTCGGTAGTCCTTCGACACCTGCAGCATTATTGTTTTTAAGTCGTGCTGATCTCATATTGGCTCGGTGGTGAACATTGTATGCCGTCGGCGATGATTTGCATGGTTCAGCTACTTGTGCTGCCTTCGGGAACGACCAGATTACAAAAATGATCCCCCGCACACTTTGCATGTCTGTGATCAGTTTGCATTTTTGTCCCTACAAGTGGGGCTGCCTGTTCCAAAACCTTTCTTTTCATCTTTTTGACAAAACATTCGCGCTCACCTCTATCTGTTTCCTTTTCGACATCTTCACCCTCCTTATTCTTCTATAGACTGCTTGTTGAGGCATTTCGTCTCCCTCCTCTACCTCATACTCATCGTTCTCTTGTAGCACGCGTTCACATTGCTGCAGTGTTGCCTTGTATGCAGCACCCATTTCCGCAGACATCACATTTTTCGCGATCCTTCAGGGCTTATCTGAGCGTTCTTGCACCTGTGGTCAGATGTGTCGGGAATATCAGAATTAGGGACGTTTGTATGAAGTAATTGAGGGATTCGGTTAAAGTTGGCATTGGCTATCTCGGTGGTTTTTCATTTCCATTTGCAAATATGTCAACTATCTTAAACATATGAATTTTTTTCCATTTATTAAATAACTTTAAGAGTCATCACTTTGTTGAAGAAAAATAGTTATGATCCCAATAAATGCAATTGGGCAGATGTATTTAGAATCCTGTTTAAAACCGAAGGTCTACAACACTGTGGAACATTTTCGGGTCATTGGTTGGGAACGATGTGCATTTGATTAATATAAAGACCGCATAAAATTATTGTTACTTATACGTTAAACATACATATGTAGGGAGTACCATATGCAAACTCCCTACATATGTCATTTGTAGGACTTGGGTTATGATCGTCATTAAATATTATCAGTAACGATGATATTTAATTAGTTTTTTACGGCGCCGTGCAAAATAAAGCCATATCATCATTTCACCTTCGACAATTTTTTGAATAAAATGTATCTAGTATGTTTGTTTTGCGCGTATTTCCCATTCGATTGGGAAATGAGGCCATATGGCTTTATTACCTATGGCTTTATTGCACGTGACCGTTTTCTGCGTATTACAGATAAGACAGCCTATATATAGCCTCAAATTCGGAACTATTAGGAACAATTTATGAATAAAATCGATAAATGAAAATTGTTGAAGATTTCATTAGATGAATTTAGTTCAACTTGATTTTGTTCATACACACAGAAAAAAAATTTAAGAAAAAATTCTCATTTTTGGCCAAAATCGTACTTAAAAAATTTGAGTACGTTTATACTTGATTCAAGTACAGAACGAGATACGGGCAAAATATCAAGAGTAAAAGGGATTAAAATAAGTAAACAATACTTCAAATCGAATAAACTTTTCTCAGAACGAAAATTAATCTTAAAAATGGCTTAAAATAAGAAAACAGCGATTATATCCAACTGTGAGAGTGAAGAAATTAATGACGGAAACCAAGATTATTCTCTCGAACAGTCTCATTAGTTTTGGATAAGTGTGGATTACTGATGTAAGCAAGAAATACTTACTTTTAGTGCATAGACGTCGAAAATGAAATGAGTTGCTATTAGTGTGGGAGAGAGAGGGATAGACGCTTAATTCAAGTGTAAATAGCGCTCAAATCAAGTATAGAACACGCTTAAAAAAGTACGGATCAGGTTTAAATTAAGAAAAATATGACTTAAAATAAGTACACATCTAGCTTAAATCAAGCCCAAAACGGACTTAAATTAAATGCAAATTTGCTTAAATCAAGTATACATCTGGATAAAATTAAGTACAGTTCTTGCATATATCAAGTACGGTTAGGCTTAAATTAAGAAAATATCGCTTACAATTTCTTACTTGAATCAAGTTTTATTTACATGGTTTAAGAAAAACCGCACTTCAATACTTTTGACACCGCTTTTGCTTAATTCAAGTAAAGTTTTCTCTATTTTTTGGTTGGGAGTAGATATATTAACAGAAATTATTTTTTTAAACCTTAGCTACAATTCTGCTGAAGAACAAAATGAGAAATCATCAATGGTTCGTGAGTTATAGCTCAAAAACTAAGCGAACAAACACCAAGATAAGCAAAATATATAAAACGTAGTACAAAAGTTTGGTCTGAGAATGCTAAACCCTTTGGGGGTTTTACTATAATGACCTAGTACCTTCACCCCGACTTGGAATTTTTCACTCCCAAGATTGGCTGTTGCTCACTGTAATATGATATATTCGGAGTTAAAGTAAATTAAGTTTTGTAGATATATAAAACGAATATTACTTTGATTTTCTGTCGATTAAAAGCACTATATGCAGCCACAATTAAGATTCCATTTCTAACAAACAAATATTTTTTTAAAGTATGAACCGTCAGTTTTTAATAACTTTGTAAAAAAATTTTTATACATACCAAACAAAAACTGAATTTAGTAATCCTGAAAAATTATCTGTAAAGAAAGGAAATTTATATCAATAGTTAATAAGACCAAGATACGAATATTAAAAAAAAAACAACGAATAGAGTATAATAATAATTCTTAGTTCACAATAATTTTCTACAAAAACTGTGATCACACTCACAGACACTTACATCCAAACCATTTCTAGTCTTAAACTCAATACAATCCTTCCCTTTCTATTCTAACTACAGATTTTTACATGACGACAGCCCTTTGCAATAATTAAAATATCTAAAACTTTCTTTCTTATTTTAATTTACAAAAAAATTCTTCTATAGAAGTTTCTTCCTTCTAAGATATCTCTTGTAGGCATCCTGCTGCTCTGTCCATAATGTCTTGCAGACCAACAGAAACAACAATGTTTTCAATGTGCCTTTTGAAGGTTTGCACATATTGTCCATTTCCCATGTGCACAGATCATAAATTTGCATGCTATGCATGTATTACTAGTCCTTTTCTCTCCCCCCGCCCCTTGTTAGCTACGTTATACATGTTAGAAATGCTAGTAAGTATTATAGAATGGCTCGGCCATTCCAAATGTTAAGTTACAGAACAAATGGTCTCTAATAATAATAATAGAAAAGTTTTGTTGCCCTTCCTTCCAAAAATATTCATTTAAATGTCCCTTTTTATGGACTTTTGCAAAGTATGTATAATGCGATGAACATATCAAACAAATGTATGTATGCAAAGTCCATTATAATTAAACAAAAGAAAGTCCATTTCTCTTGAAAATCTGTACCAGATGTGAAAAACTTTTTAAGCAGCTTGACTGTTCGGTTGAAATCTTTCGAGTGCCAAAGTTTGTGTGAATTTTTCGTTTTAAGCATGGGGACATGTTTATAGGATGTCCTTCAACTGGTATTAAATACTCACAAACACACACACACAAACATACATATACATTTATATTGTATCTTTATAGTGAACTAGCAATACTTAAACACTGAATAGGTAAAATGCTGGCACATTATTAAAACTTATCTTAATAAATGCTCATGTACACGACTTAAATTGATTGTTAAATAATAATTTTAAAGTTTTTCTCAGTAAACGCTCCTTTATGAGATTAGCAGCTCGCTGAATTTTATTAAACTGTGGTAGGGGCAATTATTTACCTGTATAACAAAATATATATAAACAAAAATTGAAAAGTCTCTATTAGCAGATTGCTACACACTTTTGCATTCTTTCGCAATCAAAATTTAATAATAATGAGTATAGAAAAATATCATAAAATAAAGATAACTTCAATTATAATATCTTTAATATCATATCATCATTACCCAGGCTTCTGTGCTGTAGAGCAAGACAGGTAGGATGAGTGTCTGGTAGAGTTGGATCTTTATTTGTCGAGAGAGGGTTTTGTCATTAAATCGCTTGCTTAGCTCTCATATCTTGATATTTAGGCTGACATTATAATTTGTGTTTCCGGTGAAGCTAAGGTGGACAAAATCATCTAACTCTTCAAAGTTATAGTTGTCAAGGTTCAAGCAGGGTTCCAAGCGAGTAGACGCTTTGGTGTCTTGAAACTGATAACATAGATTTGTCCTCATTCACCACCAGATCCACTTCTGCCGACTGTTTCTCAATGCTCGAGAAGGCCGCAGTAACATGCCACAGTCCAGGGCCAATGATATCTATGTCATCGGCATAGGCAAGCAGGCTGTGACTTTTATTAAACATGGTGCCAATCGTGTTTAATGCAACCTTCCGCATTTTCTTCTCCATTATAAACCTAAAGAGATCGAATGACAGACTATCGCCTTTTCTAATGCCTCTTAAACTTAATTTCCCTTTGCACCCCATGAATGAGGTATGGGATAGCTTCTCGCGTTGTTGTGAATTAACACGCTTTCTAGTTTTAGATTCACAACTAACAGCACCTACTTGTTTATCGACAAATGCGAACGTCACTGTTTGAGAAGCTCTTACTAGACATGCCGATTGACTCGACACTAATACTGCGAAGTTGCTGTCGAAAACATTCAAGGGAAGCCGACAATGAAAAATTTTTTTTTTTTTAAGATGTCTGGAGCCAGGAGTTCAATCTGTGATCTCCCCTATGGTAGTCGCGTGTTCTAACCACTATGTCACGGCCGGTCCTCGCTTGGTAGAAAATGACTGCGTCAGATTTTTATCTATTTTCACAGAAGACTTCTTGTCGTTCAGTGCCACCCTGCAAAGTCGTATCAGCTTCCCGGGGATACCAAAGTTAGCCATTGCATCTTATAGTTTCTGTCGTAATCGATTATCAGATCGTAGGTGTCGATCAGCAATTATTGAATCTTCTGTCGTAGTGTAAATAACACAGTGCAACAGTGAAAAAAATACAAAAACGGGATAGTATAGGTTCGATTCTACTATCAAAGGGTAATAAAACCCTCAGTTTGGCGAGATTGGTGACCAATTTTTTTTTATGGGCCCCTAAAGATTCTCAAAATCAGTGAGCCCCATGAAAAAAGGTGTGATCGTTTTTGTCCAACAGCTAACTCACACTTCGTGATAGCGCTAAACTGTATTCGGCAATAATGTAGATGGGAGTTTTGCGCACTAACTTTATTAACAAATTATGTCAAAAAGATTGGTTATTCCTGCCCTTTTAAAAAAAAATTGAAGATGAATTTATTATTTTTTCACTTTTTTGAGCATTACTTTGAGGGAGTCCAAATTTTTCTCTAACAATGTTCGCCAAAATTGTAGCCCTGGTAAAGATAAACAACTTTCGTGATCATATCAATCCAATCTGAACGTGTCTAGGCAACCTAAATAGCTCATAAAGTCCACGTTGATACCGGTTTTTCGAACCTTTACGCACTTATACCATATATCTATATATCTATATATATAAAAGTGAACATTTGTTTCTACGTATGTCCACTATAGACTTCAAAACTACCCAACCGATGTGCAACAAACCGGCATCAATAGAAAGACAATCTTTCGAGGATCGTTATAGGTTATTTAAACATTGCATTTGAATCATGTGGTCCATTTATTGAGTCGATTTTCGATTTTCCCATACAAAAAATTTTCAAAAGTTTTAAATTGTGAAAACTTAAATAGTATGTCAATGTTAAATTTGTCAATATTTGAATTTTCAAATGATACAGACAAATGGTATATTCATGTATATAAGATTTAAATTGAGTTTGTTTGAAACTCAGTGGATGCTACAGCATTTAACTGATGTCTCTGAGGTGAGGCCAATCCTTTCCACCCCATTAACAAAAATGCAAAATCTGGCGTACTACTAAAATAAGTGACTTTAAATCAGTGGATGCAATATTATCAGGCCAAAAACTGGAACGATTAGATTATAAGGCGTGATCCCGCCCCCAGGAGCTAATTTGTTAAAGTGCGGTATCTGAAGTACTAGATTAGTAGGAATAGCCCTACACATAGGACCTAAAAGTGCAATATCTGATGGCCTAGATCATTAGGCGTGGCTCCGTCCGTAGGACGTATTCTAAAGAAAAAGGGGCGATTTGAAATGGGATGTGGATTAAACACCAATATACGTGATCAAGCATAAGGGGTAAACCTGCCAAATTCTGTTTCCCAAAAGCAATAGCTGAAGGACTGCAGCACTATTCGTCTTGATATTTGGTATGCAATTTTTTGATACCAGTGGTGTATGTAACTGAGATCTGCGGCAGAAAAAATCGAATAATCACGAATTTAAACATTTCTCAAATCTGCATTCTATAAAATTTTGATCGACGAACGTCATACAACAGTGTAATATTAGCAGTTACGAATTAGTGTTGAGGATTTTATTTCCAATATTGCACCAATGGGTTTTGATATTGTTGATTTTGCAAAATGTTTGATTGCGTTGGCTATTGCATCCTCCTGTATTGCGCAGCTGTTTTAGATGTTGCAGAATAGAGCAAAAAATTTAAATTTTCCGAGAACCGCACATGAGTTATTAATTTAAAAGTTGTTCCAAACATGTCAAATCATAATGAGGGATGAGTGTACTATGACACACAAAAAATCGTTAAAACCGCTTGATCGCGTATTATAGGATTTAAGAAGCAATACATGATTGAGTTATCCTTCTTGAATTAACTTACCCAGAAAATATTTGGGAACCGAAGTGTTGCTACTATGTATAACAATGATACCCACGGATTTGCCGTTAGATTTAAATGACTACAGTTTCCAGTTCGGTTAAAATTTGCAATGACATTCAATAAATCTGAGGGACAGACTATTCAAATTTGAAAAATCCAAATTTTTCGCATGAACACCTTCATGTTGCATGTTCACGTGTAGAATGACCCACTGATTAAAACATGTACACTTCTTTGGTTATTCCATACATAATCTATTATCAAAAGCATTACAATAAATTTCTGTCATTAAAACTATATTATGTTTTAATATACTTCAAAATTGTTGTTAAATTTCGATGCAAATATCAAAACAAACTAACACAACCCGAAGACTTATTCCAATCAAAAAAAAAATTAAATTTCAGTCAATACTTCTTTAGGCAGGACGAAGTCTGCCCGGTCAGCTAGTATAGTTATATTGGTAACTTGTCATATCTGCTGGTTTTTTGCCTCGAAATTTCAAACTTATGCAATTTTTTCACTATTTTTAAGTTTGATGAAGTTTGTAGCCCCTATTTTATAAGGACACCCTAATGTTTACTACTTTATTTAGAAAGTGCACGCTTTCACGAGTTAAACGCATATGTGTTTGTAAAAATCGGTTAACAGCTAGTTAAGTAATTCATGTTTTCCGAGGGACGCAACTTTCATATCCTATGCTAAAATCAAAGTTGAAGTAATTAACAACAACACCAAAACAATGCTTCTTCTTCAACTCTTTAATTTTAGTATAGGATATGAAAGTTGCGTCCCTCGGAAAACATGAATAACTTAACTAGCTGTTAACCGATTTTTTTTTAAAGATTCTCAAAATCTTTAGGGGCCCATAAAAAAAATTGGTCACCAATCTCGCCAAACTGAGTATAGGGTTTTATTACCCTTCGATAGTAGAATCGAACCTATACTATCCTGTTTTTGTATTTTTCAAAAAGTCGTCATTTGTTGCATAGTGTAATTGGTCGGTCGTGGATTTACCAGGTCTTAAGCCGCCCTGATAAAAAACAATAAGGTTCGCTAGCATAGGCTTTAGTCTTTCACATAATACACCAGACAGGACCTTGTATGCTATGGGTAAAAGGCTAATCTCGAGATAGTTGGATCGCCTTTATTCAGCATAGGACAAGGAACACTCAGATTTTAATTATCGGGTATGCATTTCTTGAGCCAAATCGTATTTATGAGCTGGCGCATGCATGTTGCCTTTTTTTATTTTTTTTAGGCCAGGCAATTGGCGTCCTGATCTCTTTTTATCTCGTAGGTGGACAATCTACTCCATCGTCGATGTTTGGCGTGATTTCCTCACATATGCTGCCTTCGGAAATGTGCAAAGAACGAAAATGTTCTCTACATATTTGCAGCAAACTCTGAGTGTTTGTGACCAGATCGCCATCTCTGTCCTTACAGGTAGGGATCTCTGTTACAAAGCTTTTGCTTCCTACCTTTTGGTAGAACTTTCGGGCTTTACCTCTATCTCAGTAATTTTCGATATCCCTTTTCACACTATATCGCTCCGTCAGCGCACGCATTGTCATTGGCTGCAGTTTTGCCATATATGCAGCATCCTTTCCTCCGATATTGCGTGACAGTCCCCATCGTGCCACGGCTTCTCCGAGCGTGATTTTTCATAAGCAAGTACGGTCGCTTCGGCAATGATAATAGCAATCGCAATATGCTGCATCTGTGTGTCGAGAACATCAGATTTAGGGTGGTTTCGTGAAGGTAACTGAAAGAGTTGATTTGAGTAGGCATTGGCTTTGTCGGTGGTATGCAGCTTTGAGATATCTAACTTCCTTTGCGTTTGGTTTCGATCATTTGTAGCACTACTTAATCGCGGGTGCAACTAGGTGGTCATCCGAGTGAATATTTCCAATTCGCATCACACGCACGTCCATAACGCTTTAGACATGCCATCCATCGATTACAAAGTGATCAAAGTGGTTTCATGTCTTTTGATCAGGGGATATCCAGTGTGGATATCTTTATGCGGGAATCTGGTTCGGAGGTGTTGTGTAGACTGTATGTTCCCACTGCTGAACCAAGAACATCTTAAATAAAAAAAAACGTTAGTGTATCGAAATGTTACAACAGCTCTTACTAGACACGCCGATTGACTCGACACTAATACTGCGAAGTTGCTGTCGACAACATTCGAGGGAGCTGAAAATGAAAGAAATTTTTTTTTTTAAGATGTCTGGAGCCTGGATTTCAACCTGTGATCTCCCGCATTGTAGTCGCGTGTTCTAACCACTATGCCACGGCCGGTCCCGAACTAAGAACATCTTTCCTTCTTATTTTAGCCTTAATATCTTATAACGGGGAGTTTATCTTAGGTTGAGGTATTCTCAGCCGCCTCAAGGGTCTTCGCAATGACCCTCAAATTCTTACGAAATAAAAGAGTGGATTTTCACTGTCTAGGACAAGATATTATATATTTATTTCCCTATTTTACAATTCACAAAATTTAAATAGAACAAAACACTCCGGATCCTTATGCTAAAGTACAATCACGAATCTGATATCCTTAAGATGTTTGATGGCGGGTAATGATGTCTGGGGTATGTTTGGTCAGTGGCCTCGTATTGTTGATAGTGTCTGGTGTAATGTTTTGCGGTGCCTGGGGTTGTCGTCCTTTGTACAGAGAAGCGGTCCTTAGACGAGCGGCGGTAAATCGGTGACAGGAAACAGGACGCTTGACGTTGTGGTAATTCGGTGATTGGAAGCAGGGCGGGTTTAACGTTGCGGTAATTCGGGTGTCATTGGGCGTCGAGCACTCGCAGATAAATTCTGTAGGACTTTTTGATGAAGTTTGCTAAGAAGGTCCTGGAATAGGAGAATAATAACAACTATTAATAGGCCCTGGCCTTACAAGCACGAGGACTCGTTGTACAGACTTAGAGTCCGTTGTGCAGACTCGTAAGTCCTATTTTACATACTTATTATCCGATTGTACATACTTGTAGTTCCGATAGTACATGGTCGTAGACCGGTTGTACAGACTCAAGGCCTGATTATACAGGCTTATAGCCAGATTGTACTGGCTTATAGTCCGGTGGTACAGGCTCAAGGTCCGATTGTACAGACATATTGTCCGATTGTACTGGCTCGTAGCCCGGTTGTACAGACTCAAGGTCCGAATGTACAGGCCTATAGCCCGATTGTATAGCCCTGTAGACCGGATGTAGAGACTTGTTGTCCTATTGTACACACTCAAGGTCCGATTGTACAGGCTTATAGTCCGGTTGTACAGACTTGCTGTTCTAAGGGATCACGAAGTTCAGATAACAACCATTGACTTGGCAATAAACTTCGTCTTGGAGTTGTCACCGACGATCGTAGTAGAAAAATTTCGTCTCTTTATATTATGGGTGACATGAACTAAATGAGAATTGTGAAGTAGTCGTCCGTGTTAGAAATAACCTTTGCGCTGTTGACCGATGATGCTGTTGTGTGGTGGTACGGTATGTTATCCTCGCGTCGCTGGCGTCGTAACCAGTTGACATGAATATAGATGTTGAAAGCTTTTCTGAACCGTTATTGAGTAACGATGATTACCAAAGCTTACTGGGATCCTTATTATACATAGCTGTCAATTCTCGCCCTGACATAGCAACAAGTGTCTCAATACTCGCAAGAAAAACAAGTTGTCCAACGCAAGAAGATTGGAATGAACTTAAGAGAGTGGCGAAGTATTTGAAGCGAACTGCAGACATGTACTTAATATTAAATCGTGATCTTAAGGAACGCAACATTCTTATTGGGTATGCAGATGCAAATTGGGCAGAATGTCGAATTGATAGAAAATCAAATTCTGGATATATTTTTTTACTAAATGGGAGTGCAATCAGTTGGGCATGCAAAAAGCAAACCTTAGTTTCCCTAACAACCACTGAAGCTGAGTTCATTGCTCTTACAGAAGCCGCTAAAGAAGCAGCTTGGATAAGATATATTCTTAACGACTTCGGATGTAAGCTAGAAAGTCCAACTATTATGAAAGAAAACAACAGAAGCTGTTTGAATCTCATCAAGGAAGAAAAACTAAGCAATAGGACGAAGCATATCGACACAAAATATAATACTATTTTGTGAAAGACTACGTTGATCGAAAAATAATACAATGCGAATATTGTCCATCCGAGGAAATGCTTGCGGATATGATGACAAAGGCTCTACCAGAAACGAAGTTATCAAAATTCAGATCGTTGTCATATACAATTGAGATGGAATGTTGAAAACACTTTAATAAGAAACACTTGTACATTAATATTCTAAATATTGTTTCGTTTGGTCTAGTTATGACAGTCTACATTATTCATTGTAAACTATTTTTCTAGTCATTATTTTTTCACTCTTCGAAATAAATACATCAAAACCTTTTCTTATAAAACTTAAAACGTTTCTCGTGCCTGAATATTTTAAAATTAATCATGTTTCTTTACAAATGCTACAAATCCACAGTTCCCCTACTGTGAACAATATAATGGCCACCATTTTTTTTTTTTGTACAACTACACATTTCCAGCCTTGACTTTTAGCCCAGTTGACCACCACACGAGAATCACATTTGCACCGAATATTGCATAATATTACCTTCAAAGTCAAATTGCGCATAACATTAAATGTATTAATTAAATGTTTCATTTAAAATTCATTTCATTTTTAATTTTAACCAAAAAGAAAAACGAAAGCAAAACCACACAGTCATGCTCATTGGCCCCCTCCCTAAATATTACAGCAACAGCGATGCAGTGCGGCAATTACTCCCTCTTTGCACTCGTGCGAATTGTCAGAAAACTAAAGTGATTTGAAAACTTTTCATTTCAAATATTAAAAAAAAACTATGAACGCAAAACGGGATTCATATCTAGCTACCAACCAGTCTATGCTCAGCTGATGTTGTGACCGTTCCATATCAAGCGAGAAATATAATTTTCATTAAAATAGAATGAACCAAAATATAAGTGAATTTGAGAGGAAAAACAGAGCGTATGCTCATTGAATACCAACCAATAGGAGGGGTGGGGGTATGGTATGAAAAATCCATTTGAATTCTGTTACAAAACAACAAATACAAACACAATTGCTTAGAACAAACTGTGGCATAGTCCCAATAGAGTCATTGCACTTGGTTAACGTTACTTTGCGAAATGTTTTAATTTTCTATAGTTTTTCCTTTCGACAAAAACAAAGGCAGTGGCGGCAAACGAGGACACAGGTTGGAAAACTCACAAACTTACAGAAAATATGGGAGAATGCATAGAAACCATACGACGATCCATACGAAAGCTCAAAGAAAAAAATGCATTACAACCTTATTACTTAGAAAATTTTAGCAAAGGATGATTTGACAAATCCTGTTTAAAATTTCCAAAATGGAAAAATCCCTCAATAACACAGTACAACATTTTTCAGCTCATTGATTCTGAGAACTGCACGTGAAAGTAGCCCCAAAAAGAAGAAGTTCTGCATCATTCGTTTTGTCAAGTTACATGCCATAATAATTTAATGTCGATTTAAAGATAGTAAGTATCGTGAAAGGGAATTTGTCACCACTAGTCCGATTTAGCTGAAACAAATTTAAAAAACTAAGAATTACAATTCCTTTAGTCTGTTCATATAACGTTTCCCTACATAGGCAACTGTATCACTTTTCCATTCATAAAATGATTTTGAACTGGTTTTATTTTGTAGCAGTTACAATAAAACTGTTGTACTCCGTGGCGTATTATTTACGTGGAATATTACTTATGATAATCATAGGCCACCATATAACCATATAACAAACGTGACAAATTTCCCTTTACGATATTTACTAACTTCAAATCGATATTAAATTATTAAGGCATGTAACTTGACGAAACGAATTATGCAGAACTTCTTCTTTTTGGGGCTTCTTTCACGTATAGTTCTCAGAATTGAGTCCCAAAACCATTTTTGTGCTATGTAACATAAACTGTCTAATTTGTATTGTTCGTTAAAGGCTGATTTACACGCTATCCACCCATATCCCCTATCTCCTGTCATATCAATACATTTTGATTTCCTATCCACCTTCCTATAATTCAATATTACTTTGCTATAATTTTGTAGTGTTTGTCTTTGCTTACTCTTACATGTTTTCTAATTAGGCTATCTCGCTCATGCAGCTGAGGGGATATGAGTAGATATGGGTAGATAGTGTGTAAACCATACTTAATGGAAAGCAAGTCAAGCTAGATTGGCTATTGCACTGTGGAATAAGATTTTTTTTTTTTAATTTTTCTTATAAGTGACTTCCATTTTTCCACAGTACCGCTAGATAAGATAATATCAGCTTTGCTTAACACTCTCAACTTCTATAAGTGACAACATTACATTATGTAAAAAACACATGTAAAGCATATGTAGTAATATCAACCAACCCATTTCGTTGAGTGTATTCTATATTACACAAATAAAAACTAAACCAGAGGTTTTGACTGCCAACGCAAATATTCTACTGTCAGTGTTTCAGTAAGACATGACGTTGAAAAGCCAAATTTAATTTTCCTAAAAAAAGTTTCTCAAAATGAAAACAAGTAAAACGAAATTATTAAAATCTCCCGCAAAAATAAAATCACTGGACGTTTACAGTATGGGAATATGCACTGGAGCATTGGAGGTTGCCAGGACACACCAGTGCTCTTAACAAATGGTTGAAAATGCCACAACCATATCATGAAGCAACAAGTCACCAATGTATGTAATGAAAGTCAGAGAAATTTGATAATACTGAGAGAGGACATCAGGTGGTCTTCAAAGAATAGTTAAAAGATAAAACTGTAGATAAATGAATATAACATTTGTGATCGTAACAACTTGTATGTATGTTATGTTGTGTCCATAGAAATAAAAACTTAATTTCCCTTTACACCCCATGAATGAGGTATGGGATAGCTTCTCGCGTTGTTGTGAATTAACACGTATTCTATTTAACATTCACGACAAATGACACCTACTTGTTTTCCGACGAATGCGAACGTCACTGTTTGAGAAGCTTTTACTAGACATGCCGATTGACTCGATACTATACTGGGAAGTTGACGTGTTCAATATAGAGGGGGCCGGCAATGAAAAAAAAATGTAGATGAGTGGAGCAGATCTCCCGCGTGGTAGTCGCGTGTTCTAACCACAATGCCACGGTCGGTACCAACGGGCCGGTCAAACGGGCACAACACAAGCCATTAACATTCATGTTACTGGTGTAATTGACATTCCTGACATTGGTGGTTTAGTGAACCTTGTTGAGGCCAACCACTCGCAAACGTTTTAAGGACCATAATATAAGAATATGCAACTGGAATGGCTGAACTCTCTACAAAAATTGTGGCTCTATCCAATCGGCGAATGTGCTCGACAAATACAAGGCTGGCATCACCGCCATACAAGAAATGCGACGGACAGGACAGGTATGTACAAGACGAAAATACTTTTAAATTGCGGCGTTCAGTGCAAACTACTACTTCATAATTCTCAATTAGTTCATGTCACCCATAATATAGGGAGACGACGTTCTTCCACAACGATCGTCGGTAACTCCTCTACGACGAAGTTTATTGCCAATTTAAGGAATGTTATCTGATCTTCTTGATCCCTTGGGATTGTACTAAGACAAGCATCTTTGTTAAACGGACAACAAGTCTGTACAACCGGGCTACGAGCCTGTACAATCGGATCTTGAGTCTGTAAATCGGACTTGCGAGTTTGTGCGACGGACGCTTAGTCTGTACAACGAGTCCTTGTACTTGTAAGGCCAGGGCCTATTAATAGTTGTTCTTACTCTTCTGTTCCAGGACCTTAGCAAATTTCACCAGAAGGTAGTACCGAATTTACTTCAACGCCAACCGAATTACCTCAACGTAAAACCCGTCCTATTTCCAATCACCGAATTACCGCCGCGTCAAGCCCGTCCTGTTTCCCGTCACCGAATTACCACCGCTCGTCTAAAGACCGCTTCTCCGTATAAAGGACAACATCCCTAGGCACCGCAATACATTACACCAAACACCATCAACGATATGAGGCCACCGACCAAGCATAATCCCCAGACATCATTACCCGCCATCAAAACTTCTTAAGGATATCAGATCAGTGATTGCACTTTAGCTTAAGGATCTGGAATGTTTCGTTCTTTTTCAATTTTGTGGATAAAAAAATTAGAAAATAAATATATAATATCTTGCCTAGTTCTTTTATTTCGTAACGTTTTAAGGGTCCTTGCGAAGACCCTGGAGGCTTCTGAGACTACCTCAGCCTGAGATAAAACCCCCGTTATACTCTAAGTGACTGAATAGACTCTATTCGCATCAAGGCGAAATATTTTTTCATTACGCTGATTTGTGTAGACGCCCCGATGGAAGACAATGACGAGGACATTAAAGAAGCTGTGTTCAACTAGATTCCCGCATAAAGATATCCAGAAGGTAACCTGGCTATCTCTGATCAAAAGACAAGAAACCAGATTGATCACGTGGTAATCGATGGAAGGCATGTCTCTCGCGTTAAGGATGTGAGTGTGGTGCGCGGTGCAAATATTAACTCGGACAACCACCTAGTTGCAGTCAAGGTACGCAAACGATTATGTAGTGAAAACGCTTGTAACCTAACGTAAAGGAAGCTAGACATCGCAAAGCTGTATACCTCCAATGCCTACTAGAAACAAGCGTTTTGGGATTGAGTGCGCGATGCACATATTGACTCGGATCACCACCTAGTTACAGGCGTCACAAATCTACATACCACCGAGATAGCCAATGCCTATACCAACCAACTCTCTCAATAGAAGCAAACAAACCCCTCTACTTCTGATATTCCCGACACACAGTGGCAGCATATTGCGAATTATATAACCACTGCCACAACGACCTCACTGGGTTATGAAAAATAACTCTCAGATACGCCCCAAAGATTCAAGAAATATAAGCTGCACACAAGGCTAACTGCAGCTTATGGTAACACGTGCTATGACGGAGGATGTAACTAGAAGAGGAAAGAGACAAAATGGCTCTTAATAAGGAAAAATCGTCTTTAGAAGGAAAAAGAGAGAGCCAGGATATAAACGACCGAAAGTTTTACCAAAAGGTATAAGCAAAAGTTACGGAACAGGTATCACTATCTGTAATGACCGAGATAGAAGTCTGGTCATATACACGCAGAGTGCGCTGCAACTTGGAAGAGAAAATTTTCTTACTCTGTTCGTTCCCGAGGGCTGTTCAAGTGACGATATCAAATTATTGTCCACTATTGCAAGTCTTAAGAATACTAAAGCTGCGAGTTTCGATGTAGACCTGGTAAATCCACGACCGACCATATTTTTACAATAATTTTTACAGAAATTCTGGAGAAGACCCAAGAAATCCAGATCTACACTACAAACTGGGTATCAATTACAAAGGGAATTCGATAGTCCGATACGACAGAATCTAATAGTTGCCTTGGCTAAGTATGGTATCCCTGAGAAGCTGATATGACTATCCCGCACAGTCTGGCCGACACGAAGTCTTCAATAAAAATAGGCAAAAATCTGATAGCCAATTTCTACCATGCGAAGCTTTAGACAAGGCGATAGTCGGTTATGTGATCTCTTTAACATTTTTACGGAAATGATCATGTGGAAGGCTGTAGTGAGTAGGACTTGTACCATCTTAAATAAAATCTTCTTGCCTGTATCAATGGACGAGGACTGCGGTATGTTACTGCGGTTTCGGGTATTGAGAAGCAGTCGACAGATGTAGGTCTGGTAATAAATAAGGACAAACCCAAATTATTTGTTTCATCGAACAAAGAGTCCACTCGTCTGGGATGCTGCGCGAACGTTGACAACTATAACTTTGAAGTGGTAGATGATTTTGTCTACCTTGCCTCCGCCATAAACAAAAATAATAATGTCAGCCTGGAAATTAAAAGACGAGTATTGATCGTAAACCGCTTCTACTATGCGCTAAGCAAGTGATTTAATGACAAAGTTCCTCTCGACGAACAAAGATCAAATCGTGCCAGACACTGATCCCACATGTCTTGCTCTACATATCAGCATCCTGTTTATTGACACAAGCGGATCAATCTATTCTAGGAATCTTTAAGAGAAAATATTTGGACCCATCATCGTTAACGGTAAGTGTCGATGTCGTATGAAACATGAGATGTACATAATATCGAATTTGCCAAGCAAATTCAAACAAACCGAATGCGTTGGCTTGGGCACGTTGTACTAATGAATGAAAATGCTGGGCAATAAAATCAATGGGCGTCGCAGAAAAGTGCGGCCAAGTGAAAGAGCTGTTATCTAAACTTGGTGTGCCGAACTGTCTACGAAGCGCAACAGACCGAAACGCTTGGAATTCTTCTCTACGTGCAGCAACTGACTTGTTACTGAGTTGTTACTGCCAAATTGTGTGTTAAAGTCACTTTAATAACAAGACCTCACTGAGGTAATTAATTTCCTTTCCACAAACTATGTATCGCAGCCAAATACTCAACAAACCCGAACATTAAATACATCCATCATTACTATTCTGGTGAAATAAAATTCTTCAAAATTTCACATCTCATATTTCCAAATATTTCCATTGAACCATCGAGTGAACATCAACTTCAAATGGACAATGGTGCATAAACCTTTGGCCCTAAGCGACAATTCAACATTGAACTTAACAGAACATTTCGTTCAACTAAGATTAAATGTTAAATGATAACAACTTTATCCCAGTCATGTTCACTTGCTGCTTTCAGCTGTGTGCTTGCATTCCTCTGGAGATTGGAAACCATTTGCTGGCATTCCTTTTATATTCACACATGCACACACACACACGCGAGAACATGACAATGGGTCATTGTGAAACCATTAAAGGACATTAGAGATGTCATTACCAAGAAGTGTTTAATATTTAAATTACACCAACATCTATCTCATTTTCATTTCACTTCGTTTTTTTTTTGTGTGCCAACATTATAACCGGTCTGCAACATGGGGACCGGAAATAAGGAATTTGAAGTAAAACGAAAAAATATTTGAAATCTAGAGAAAGAGTGAAAAAGAATTCCCCGAAAATAGTATGACAAGTATAAACCCAAGTGGAGGACACTAAATACTACAATATGCTAACATTGGACTAGCTGTGGTTCGCACAAATAGATGACCCTTGTACATGCTGCAACATAAAGTAGCATTGCGATGAGAGAGAGAAAGAGAGAAAAACGAGAAATATGCGGTACTTCGTGGCACCCGTACGTCAGGTTCGTATGTTTAAGGCTTATGTGAATATTTATGACAAAATATTTCTAGTAATTTTTTCATATTGTTGGCCCTACAATGTTGCCATTCACTGCCCCTATTCTTGTTATTCTGCTTTAGCTTTCTGTTATTTTCTCTTTTTTTTTTGGTTACATCCGTTGCTTTTGGCATCAAATGTTGACTAAATTAGTGACGACATGTTTGTCCTTTTTTTTGCCGTTAGTTGCAACTATTTCCGTCAGTGTAGCAGCAGCAGTTGCTTGCTGAGCTTAATGCTGCCACCGACAACAACAAGTTCGAATGGAATAGTTTTAGTCCTTTTTTCCGATTTTGTTTATTTTTGGTTTTTTTTCTCCCTCTCTCATTCTCTGTTTACTGTGTCATTTGTAATTGAGGATGCAAATGTTACTCGAGTTACAGTTAAACAAATTAAATAATAACAAATGACTGTTTTCATCCGCTGAGACCATAGATGGTGCATGAGGAGGGCAGAGAATAAACTCAAATTATGGCAGTTCAGATTTTACTCTTGACTGTGGTAAAGGTTTAAAGATGTAGCAACGTTGGGTTATAGTTTTATACTTTATCAAATCTGAAAATAATTGCAAATAATAATTGTATACTACTGGGTTGACTGTTAAATAAATCGTGGTCTGTTCGAACGCTTAAAACTTTAAAATGGCTGTACCAAAATAGATACATTCTTTTGCGGATTAGTTCGTAATTGCAACGTGAAGGTTTAGAAGAGAGGAAACTTAAAATATGTTTTAGTTTATGTTTGAGTTATATAGGCTACTTAACTATTAATCTTGCGTAAAAGACAACTCTGCTCTGTCCGAGCATCATATCATAACGATAAGAGCTGCACAAGACATATTCACATCATAGGTTCGATTTGTACCCAAACATGTAGTTGTTGGCGGTAGGTGGCACCGGGATGGATTTATACCAAAAATTTTAATGTATTTACCAATTCAACTTAAATTCAGAACGTTTGTTTGTTTTTTCATGAGAAAAAAGTGTCTGTATAAATCAGTGAACGGCAGCCCAATACAACCACAATATGAGTTTGTGTAGGTGAGTTGTCCTCTTCCCTCTCTCACTGTAGTGAAGAAAATTGTTGTATAGTTTTTTTCATAACTATGAACAAAATAATAATATAATAATCCAGGAAATATTACTGCAGTGCGCCTGGCAGTTTACATTAACATATAAGAATTAATTTTTATCAAAAAAATTCATTTCTTGTATTGTCGTGCTAACAACAAGCGTCGACACAACCGCGTCGGACGAATGCTCAAGTGAGACTCAATGCATTCGTTTGTTTTCATTCTATGTGTGTGAGAATACATGTGTGGCTCTCTCGCTTATGTTGCCCTTGGGCTAGCTCTCGCGGTTCGCTGGTATAAATGGACCCGATAGTTTGGCGCTGGGTTAAACTATTTCGAAAATTTATATTTATGGTCCAACAAAATTCAAAATGTATTTTTTGAACATAAGAATATTGTGTATTAGGGTGGTAGCGAAAATTCAACTTTGGATTTTCGGTAATGCCCGAGCGGAATATTGTGTCAGTTGTTAATAAACGACGGCCGTCGCAAGTGCGATGCAAGGTAAAGCTTCTGAGCGGTTTAACTTGGCAAACCTAAGGTGATCCTGGTTATTACACTTCATGTTAACTCACATATTCGTGGTACTACTGCGGACGGACTACCTCCATATGGTGACGCCTGCAAACGTGATTTTGGCACCCGTCAGATCTCGGCTAACTGTGAGAGATGAAATCTAAAAGCCAGGCATGTCGGATCAGAGTGAGCGGTAACCTGGTCAGCGTCTGAACCAGAATATAAAATCCTGACAGGAGGAGAAAACTGCGACAGGTTAAGCTGGGCTTGCAACCCGCCACCGACGTTTAAACCTTGGCAATGAAAAGAAGTAAGAAAATAATAAAACGGACAACCAAAATGTTGACGACCACCGCAAACGAATTAAGGATCATGATTTGAAGATATGCACCTGGTATGTTAGAGCACTGTATAGACCAGGTCCCTCAATACAACTAACGGAGGTCTTCGAAGAATACAACGCTGGTGCTCGCGCATTAAAGCGTGCGACATCGTCTATAGTGGTCATGCGGACAAGCACAAGTTTTGATGTGGATTTGTGGTTGGCAAGAGATCGCGACACCTAATCTCACGGTTTAACCCCCCCTAATAGCCACCATAAGAGTCAAAACAAAGTTGTTCCATATAACCCTTATATTTGCCCATGATCCCATAGAAAAGAAAATCGATGAGGAAAAGGACGAGTTCTACGAGAACCTAGAAAATGTATATGACCGGACTGCGTAAAGCGTACTTGAGTACTCAAAGCCATCTCAAGTTGATGCCCGGTATGATGATGAATGTCGCAATGCCACGAGAGAGACGGATGCTGCATACAGAGAAAAACTGCTGCCAATGGTAACGCGAGCTGTTCGTGAACGGCACAGGGAGAAGAGACAAGAGGCAACTCGTCTCTTTAAACGGAAAATAAAAAAGACCTGAAGAAGAGGCAGGATGAATGCACAGAGCTGTTCCGAAGTAGAGGGGAAGCTTGAACATTTAACCAGTGGGTTAAGGCCAGAATGCGTGGAACAGGGAGGGTAACCATCCCGCAAAGGCAGCAATGGCCAACTAGTGACGGACTCGGATAACGTTCTGAAGATATGGAAAGATAATTTCAGAAATCTACTGGACACGGACAGGGCAGGGTCTTCTGGAGGGGACCCTGCTCCAATCCCTGGAGATGGTATTAACTGCTCACCTCCGAGCCAGAGCGCCTTAAAAGTAAGGGAGCGGCTGGAGCCGATGGTCTCCCGGCTGAATTGTTTAAGGCATGTGGGGAGGAGGATTGGAGTGTCAGTCTACTATGTTCCATATACAAGAAAAGATATCGTAGTGAGTGTAAGAACCACATGCGGAATAAGCCTATTACCAATTGCGTACAAGGTCCTTTCGAGAATATTGTGTGAACGTCTTAAGCTAATTGTAAAAAAACTAATTTGACCTTATCAGTGCGGCTTTAGACCTGGAAATACTACGACAAATCAAATATTCACATTAAGACAAATCCTGGAAAAAAAAAACTCAGATCGACACCTACTACCTCTTTGTCGACTACAAAGCTGCCTTCGACTCTATAATAAGGAATATGTTATTTGAAGCCATGTCTGAGTTTGGTATTCCTGCAAAGCTAGTTCGACTTTGCATATGTACATTGGAAAACACTAAATCCTCGATTAAGGTTGGCAAGAATCACTCTGAATCATTCAACACGGAAAGAGGTCTCAGGCAGGGTGATAGCCTGTCCTGTACACTATTTAATATAGTCATGAAGAAGGTGATAAGAAAGGCTAGTGTCAACATGTCTGGCAACATATACCACGCGAGAGCTACATGTCACTAGCCTATGCCGATGACATAGACATCATTGACCGAAATCTGCGGAATGTTACTGCAGTTTTCTCATCACTGGAAAAGGAGTTAGCAAAAATGGGTTGAGGTTATAGATGAATTCCTACCTCGAATCATCCGTCAATAAGAAAAATAGTGTCAACCAAGAAATCAAGCGGAGAATAGTACTTGCCAATAGATGTTTTTACTGACTTCGGCAGCACTTTGATAACACCACCTTATCTCGAGATACTAAGCTAACAGCTGTACAGGTGCTAATTTTACCCGTTCTGTTGACTGCTATCGGATCGTGGGTGCATTCAACAACAGACATACAAAACCTGGGAGTATTCGAGAGAAAAGTACTCCGAAAAATATATTTCCCCATCAGATGAACCATGAGCTGTATGAGCTTTACCGCGACATCGACGTAGCTAAAAGAGTCAGAAGCCAACGACTACGATGGCTGGGACATGTTGCCAGGATGGATGTAAATGCTCCAGCCAGAATGTTTGAAGGACGGCGCAGAGCAGGAAGAGCCAAACTTCGTTAGAAGGACCAAGTGGTTAGCGACGTGCCACCATCTGGTAGGGTCAACTGAAAAACGCAAGCAGAAGACCGAAGTGTGTGGAATTCTTTAACACTTCAGGCCTCAAAATTATAAACTACGTTCGTAAGTTATAATAGGCCACTTAAGAAAGTAAGTAAGGTTCGATTTGTGCCCGAACCATGTAGTAGGTGTATGTTTTTTCATGAGAAAAAAATTTTATGTATAAATAGACCCGATAGTTGGCGCTGGGTGAACTATTTCCAAAAATGTTGTATGTTAGGACATAAGTATGTTTGGATCCAGTAGGTGGCGCTTTGGTGATAATATGCCTAATATATATTAATTAGCACATCATTCGGAATTGATTGCACTGCTATAAACATTTGTTATCATGAAAATATTTAGAAGTAGTATAAATTAAACTGATAAAAATAAAATTTTGTGGATTTATCTAAAACAAAGTCATGTAAGTTTCACCATTTAAAACTCGAAAACGGAAGAACCGATTCTGATAAAATTTTGTGGGTCTGTATGATAAGTTCCAGCTTAAAGTATAGTGTATAAGTGGCGCTGGTGTCGCTTTTATCCGAAAATTCTTAATTATGTACGGATTTGACTCAAATTCGTACAGTATTGTATCAAAATATAAAAAAAGTCTTTGCAAAATTTTTTGTCCGATAGGTGGAGCTGAAGTCTATATCTACATATATCTATATATATAAAATGGAATGTGTGTTTGTTTATTTATTTGTTTGTTTGTACCTTATAGGAGACCAAACCTCTGGACCGATCTTCCTGAAATTTTCACAGCATTTAACTGGGACTCTGGCACGACTTATAGGGTACTTTTTTCGACCACGCCCACTTTTACGCCCATTTTTTTAATCTATATATATAAAAGGCTTGGGTGACTGACTGATCACTCCCCAACCCAAACGGCTAAAGCTAGAACCGTGAAATTTAGAATGTAGGTTCCTTTTATGACGTAGGCGCGCACTTAGACGGGATTTTTGGAAATTCGGACTGCAAAGGGGTAAAATCGGCGTGGCACCGCTCCATACAACTCGAATTTTTAAATGAATGTATTTTTTAAGCCACAATGGGTTCGAAGTCGAGATTTGGTACGTATATGGGACGTATAAGAAAAAATATTTTGTTTTAGGAAAGTGGGCGGAGCCACGCCCCTTTAAAAAAAAATAGTTATATTGGCCAAATAAATGGTCCGATTGTAATTATATTTTCTTTGTGTGATATTGTCCATAGGACCTTCATCATAGGCTACATGGAAACATATTTAGACAAAGGGGCGTGGCACCGCCCACTCAAGCCTCAATTTCAATCGGTCATATCTCAAGAGCCATTAGAGGTATATAGATGAGATTTGCTACATATGTTACTGATACGAAGAGGAACCCGTCTCGATAAAAAATGGGCGGTGCCACACCCCATTTGAAAAATCATTATCTGGGCGAAATACATAAATGGACCGATTGCAATGAAATTTGGACTGTGTAGTACTATCCGCAGGGTCTCTATCATAGGCTACATGAAAACATACCTAGACAAAAGGGCGTGGCACCGCCCACACAAACCAAAATTTAAATCGGTCATATTTCGCGAGCCATTAAAGGTATGAAGATGAGATTTGCTACATAAGTAAATGGTACATGGGAGATAACGTCCCGCTGGGAAATGGGCAGTGCCACTCCCCTTTTGAAACAATTGTTATGTCGGTCATATAAATAGAACGATTGTAATTACAATTTCGTATATTTCAAATTAGTTAACTAACTGATTGAGTGAAATGGCTGTAGATAGGATGATGAAATTTGGGGTAGTTGTTCTCCTTTTCGATTAAACGTCAGCTAAGAATGGATTTTGGAAAATGCGTACTTTATGGTGTAAACATTACCAATAAGGGATAAACTCAGACGAACCGGTTAAAGCTTTAATTGATATGGACATGCATTGGATTGAAGGTATTTTCTGGGTAAAAAATATCGAAAAGGGATGTAATTATGAAAATTAGAACGAAGCAAGGAGGGTTTTAGAAATTCTTACCTTCTAGGGGTAAAAAAGGGCGAATATGAATAAAACTGGTACTAAACGGCTAAAGGATAAGTCTTAAAAATTGAAGTGAATGTTTTAGTTGTACGATGTTAAGTAATTTTTCGAAATTCGTTCTTTAGTTGTAAAAATACTGAAAAGCAATAAAACTGGTACAAGCGCCCAGACCAAATAACTAAAAGTAGAGCTGCGAATATATATTTAGCATTGCTTCCTATAGAATTAGATACCCGCCAGATGTATTCAGAAATTTGAACATTGGGGGGTGAAAAAGACCGAAAGGGGATATAACTGGTACCATCGCCCAGACCAAACGGCTAAAGCTACCACTCAATTATAGTTTTAGGGATAAAAATGATTAAAGCGGTACAATCACTCAGACAAATGGGATAAAACTACAATCACATAAATTTGTGTCCGTTAGTCTTATGAAACGTTTGCATTTTATTTGTATTGATTACATTCTTTAGAAGTTTCATTGTAGGTACGGGTGAAGCAAAGCGAGCCGGGAAAGCTAGTATATATATATATTTATGTACCTTATAGACACGAGAAGATCGGTGGTGTTATCGGCAGTGAAAATAGGCTACTTGAGTTTTTGATATATCTAGTCTCCAATATCTGCAGGACTGTTTCACCAATCAGAGGTATGAAGATGATATTTGGTATATATGTTGTTCGTACAGTAAGAATTACTGCCAGGGAGGAAGTGGGCGGTGGCACGCTCCCTTTTCAAAAATCGCTCTGACGGCTTTTCTAATAGAGCGATTGATATAAAAATACATACCTATACATCTTGAAAGGCTATATTTCATGAACTATCAGAGGTATGAAGATGATATTTAGTATATATGTTTTTGGTGCAGTATGAATTAGAACCCATGTTACCCCTTTGCATTCCGAATTTTCAAAAATCTCTTTTTAGAGCGTACCTACGTCATAAAAGAAACCTACATTTCAAATTTCACTGTTCTCTTTTTAGCCTGATTTAAATTTCTATACTGGTTTTATTTATATTTATTTTATCTGTAGTTTTTACTTTAACATTAAATTAAGAACACAGATATAAATGCAATCTCATTGGGTGACCCAGTAGTAGATAGAACACAACTTAAAAAGAACTTAAAGTAAACGTTTTTTTAAACACTAGAAGCGACAAATTTAATTTTTTTTTAATCTTAAGCAAAATATTTTTTTACGCATCCAATATACCCTACCGTTAACTCTATGCGTTAATTCTTAACTTTAAAATTCTCTTCTTAAATTAACTAATTCTTCCAGCCTCTACTACATTTTTGAATTTATGTTAACCTCCCTTACCTTTTTTTTATATTTGACACAACTCCTTGTCAGTTTTCGTTGCAACGACGCCAACTGATATCAGCTAGAACAGTTGACAAAATATGCAGATAGAACTGACTAAAATACAAATATTTTGGTGTAAACTATGAATTTTAAGCGCGCACACACTTACACACACACACACACAGCACGCAATTGCTTTAATTAGATTTTAGCTGTTGGCAAATTAAATGTCAAAAGAATTAACCAAATAAACTTATGCTCGTGTCATCGTACCATTCTTGTTCACCCTGACGACGTTTTCCACATAGACGCTGTGATGCTGAAAAATGATATTGTGGTGGAGCCCCCATCCCAAAAGTATGCAGTAACATTTTATGTTCTTTCATCCACGAAGTATACTATAGCAATATACCAAAGGTTATTAAGTACGCATGTATGTATGCGGGTAAGGAGGGAATAGCAGTAAATATGCACGAGTATGACTTCAATTCATGTTTCTAATTAACTCGACAATTTCATATTCCCTTTCCACTAGTTCTTCCTCTTACCCCTCTCTCTCTTTATCTTTCTCTCTCTGTCTATCTCTTTCTTTGGCTATATTTTGCTACTTGTCGTCAGTTTTATTGCTGTTCGTCTTTAATTTAGTGTGGCATTAAATGAAAAAAGACAGATTTACACGAATCGTTGAATTAGTCTACATGGCCACACTGGGCATTTTCATATTATGACTGTGAAATATCTCACGTTTTTCTCTAACCCCTTATTTATGAGTGATTCCTCTTGTGTTTATAGTTGGGTGGGGCATATGACTGCGTTCGTTGCTGTGTGTGCTCTCCAAACATATGAAAATCTGCTGCTTGTCATCATTTACCACAAATTATTTTGGTATTTGAATCGCGTTTGCTGTGTATTTTTGCGGTAATTTGTTACATGCGTTGCTGGGCATAGCTTTGCCAAAGTTTTGCCTATTTTATTACCGAAAATAACTCTAGCGCCCACCCGCTTGGGTACACACGAAATTGTTATTTTGCGGTACATGTTTAGAATGGGAATGACCATCAAATGCATGATAGGGCTAATTAGCCATGTAATGGTATGCCTTTGGTGGTGACGACGGCCATAATGTTGGGGCGACATGATGAGGTCTGTTTCACGTCTCTTTTACGATTATTAAAAATGATCAGCTTTTAGGGGGCAACGTGGAAACACTTTTCGTTTACAGATTGTATGATATTTTAGTTAAATTCTATGTGGAAAGAATGTAGATTTTATTAGAATGATGCTTGGGTCATTTTGTGTTACACTTTTAGAAGTCATTATTACGAGAGGCATACTACCGGAACTGGTATATAGATTCGTTACAATAAGATATTATGTCAAAAGTTTAAAATTTGTTATTAAAACAAAAACAAAATTTGTTCAAAATGTTTTAAAAATACATACTAAATACACTAGTGCACCGACTTGCGTCGTTTCGATTTGCGTCGCGTTTTAAAAACGGGAAATATTCGATTTGCGTCGTTGCAATTTCAAGTTGCGTCGGTCCGAGTTGTGCCATTTTGAACCAGATTTGCGCCGGTTCGATTTGCGTCGTTTTGGTTTCGATTTGTGTCGCTAAAAACGGTTAAATACTTCTTATAAATATACATAATTTTTAAATATATTTTAATTTTTGTTATGTTTTTTTTTTTAATTTATTGGTTTGTTTTTCTTTATAATAATTGTAAACATTTGTTGAAGTAAATTAAATAAATAAAAATATAAATATACTTGTTTTTTTTTATCAAAAATACAAAATTTTTTACTCTGCTTTGAATATTTTCCCCAATAAACTAAATTTAAGTGCATTATATGGTAAAAGGTGATTCGATTTGCGTCGCGTTTAACGACGCAAGTCGGGGCTCTAGTGTATATTATAAAGCTAAGACATTTGTTCGTTTGTTAGTTTGTTTGTATGTAGTTTGTTTGTATGTAGAGAGTGATCTTCTACCCAGCGGCAGAATTTGAGAGGCCTTCCTCATATGATGCATGCAGTAGTCATTATTTGGGAATAACATTTCAAATAAGGAATACAGAACGCATGAGTTTTCATCAGATTTAGGCATTTTATGGACTGACCTGCCAAAGACATGTAAAAAGAAGGCAGAGGGATTTCATACACATCCCCTCTCGCTTTCAAATAACAGGGGTATTGCATGCCTTCTAAATGGAAAGAATTGTTAATACGTTTTTTTTAACTTTTATGAAGGCCTGCCAGAGGCCTTTGAAAAGAAGGCAGAGGGATTTCATACACATACCCTCTCGCTTCCAAATATAAGGGGTATTGGATGTCTTCCAAATGGAAAAAATTGTTAATTTCCGTGGAAGGGGTTTTTTTACACAGTGTATCATTAGTTTCAACCACACAATTCGAATGCATCTTCATAGGCTAGACATTAGCATGGCTGACTAACAATCACTCGAGCAATGTTTACTGTCGTTGGAAAAAAATTTAAGTATAGAGAAAAATATATATAAGTGAGAAATATCTAAAAATAACCGGTGCGCTCTCAAAAAAACTACATTATATGAGGGTGCACTGTATAGTTTTTGTTGTATTTGCAAGTCATTACTTTTTCATGTGTATGCAGGCCTTCCATAATGCCTTCTTATAGAAAGCTTCCATAGGGCCCCTTTATAGAAACTTTCCATGAGGCCTTCTTATAGAAAGCATCCATAAGGCCTTCTTATGGAAACCGGCGACGGAAGGCCTTCTTTTCCAATGTCACGCAATGTAAAAAAAGAAAGGAAGAAAGAAGGTCAAGGAAGGCATACCGGATCCAAAAGATGGCCTTCAAACTCATAAACGAAGGCCTTCCTTCTCATGATTTCTGCCGCTGGGTACTTATCCGATTTTAAAAATCTTTCACCAATGGATAGCTACGTTATCATTGAGTGCTATAGGCTATTCGAAATTCGTACTTTTTGAGGTAAGAAGGCCCATCGGGAGATAAAAATTAAAACCATCACCCAGACCAAATGGGGTGCATATTTATTTTACAGTCGTTGAGCGATCCAAAGGAGTAAACTGGTTACATCACCCGGGTACAGCCAGTATCAGACGAGCCCAAACCGCGCGAAGGGAGTTTTCGAAATTCGTACTTTAAGGGCTCAAAAAAGGTCCAACAAAGGTAAAAACTGGTACCATTATTCGGTCCAAGTAGATAAAGGTCGAATCGCGAAAATGTTAGTAAATATCTTTTTGTTGAGTGGTATTAAGGGATTTTTTGAATTTCGTACTTTTTTGGGGGGGAAAGGTCGGAAAAGGGATAAATTTGGTACTATCTCTCAGACCATACCACACAAGGTAGAAACGCAAAACTGAGCTTAATGCTTATTTTATGGGGTATTTATTCGATTTGAAGGGATGTTCGAAATTCATACTTTTAGGGACATAAGGCCAGATTGAATCTTATATCTCAAGCCGACTCACAACCTCCACGTGGTAGCACCTGGACAATGTTGTTCGTGATATTTTTATGCCCTCACCCTACGCGTAGGACGATATATATCATTTGATACGACCTAAAAGAGTAACACATAGAAGGAGTCACTTTAGACCCTAAGTTTCTTTGAACCAAATTCGATTCATGACTTTTTAAGTCGTTTGAGCCATGTCCGTCTGTCTGTCAGCCTGGTACGCACGATAACTTTCAAAAAATGCAACCAAATGGTTTAAAACTTTGCACGTGTTAATATTTCCCCAAAACTACTTACAGTATTGTAAATGGGCTACATGGCCGCGCTCCTTCTGGTACTTCCCATACAAATATACTATTCCGCCCACTTTAGAAATCGAGTAATAATAATAACACAGTACAACACATGATTTTGGGACTCAATTGTGAGAACTGCACGTGAAAATAGCCCAAAAAAAAAGAAAAAGTGCATCATTCGTTTTGTCAAGTTACATGCCATAATAATTTAATATCGACTGGAAGTTAGTAAGTATCGGTACCAGCTCCTCGCACGTTAACGAGTACATGCATGATGATTGGAATCTAAGCGCATTTTGTACTGTTCTGACAAAAGGTGATCCAAGGTGATCCCAAAGCATATAAGGTCCTGCCAAGTGTGCTATGTTAAAGGCTATTGACAGGGTTATCACACATAATCGGGCCTTGTCAGTGTGGCTTTACACCTGGTAAATCTTACACCATCGATAGCTCAGTGGAAGCGACGTAGACGTAGCAATCCGAAGTGGCCGAGTTCGATTTCCTGCCGGGGCACTGGCCAAATCAACATCGATGAAAAATTACTTTTCAAATTACTTTTCGAGTTCTCCAGCCAACAATTGTATGTCCGATCTAGTGCCGATAAATTGAAAATCGTTATAAAGAATAATCACCCCAGCTACTTCCACCACCTGTTACAACAACAACAACTGGCCACATATTCACACATTTGGCAAATCCTGGAAAATACACAAAAGAAACAGATCGACACTTACCATCTTTTCGTAGACTATAAAGCTGCCATCGACAGCCCGATACTGCAGAAATTACTTGAAGCCATGGCTGAGTTTGGTATTCCCGCAAAGCTGATATGTATTTGAGGAATGACGCGACTGAAACGAAGTACCCAACGAAGAATGGCAAGGACCTTACCATTCTATACCAGATGATGTCTAAAGCCCTCATGCAGAAAAACGCGCACATCTGCGCTGTAGCAGAATTTTTGTATACGTGCACTGATTTCTCGGCCTGCGCGATCGGGCAACTAGTGATTAGTGTAACGATTGATTTAGTCGTCAAAGCGACGAAGTGCATTCTGAGTACACTGGGTACACGATTTTCTTTTGAAACAAACAAGTATTGTACTCCCACACAGACAAATGTTTAAGTATAGGTATGTGCATGCCTGGTCTACCATAAAACAAAGCGACAGCCTATTGTGTGATCTCTTCAACATATCGATGAGGATGATAATGAGGAAAGCTGTAGTAAACACGAGTGGCACGATATTCAACAAAAACCACGTACGTAACGTAATTTCCCTTTGCACCCCATGAATGAGGTATGGGATAGCTTCTCGCGTTGTTGTGAATTAACACGCTTTCTATTTTTAGATTCACAACTAACGGCACCTACTTACTTATCGACGAATGCGAACGTCACTGTTTTGAGAAGCTCTTACTAGACACGACGAATAAATCGACGCTTAATACTGCGAAGTTGCTGTCAAACAACATTCGAAGGGATCCGACAATGAAAGAAAATTTTATTTATTTTTTTCTTTTTTAAGATGACTGGAGCCAGGTTTGAACCTGCGATCTCCCGCATGGTAGTCGCGTGTTCTAACCACTATGCCACGGCCTGTCCCCAACAAAAGCCACATTATTATTATTACTAGCCTTTAAAACAACTTGACACATATATATATTTATATCTTAGTGTCTAAGTCAGAGGCCGAAATGATCAAAGATTTCCATTCGCTTCGATCTTGTGCGCACCGTCTCTAGTCAGTCCTACCAAGCAGCGTCAGTGATTCCTCCACCTGGTCCTTCCAACGTAGTCGCGGTCTCCCTCTTTTGCGCCGTCCTTCGAGGTCTGGATAGAATACATTTTGCGCTAGAGTTTCCTCATCCGTTCTCACGTCATGGCCTAGCCAGCGTAATCGTTGCACTTTGATTCGCTTGACGACATCAATGTCGTGGTATAACTCGTACAGCTCATGGTTCATCCGAATCCTAAACTCGCCGTTTACGCAAATATATTTTGCGAAGTATTTTTCTCTCAAACACCGCCAGATGAGCTGCATCTGCCTGTGTAAGCACCCAAGATTCGGAGGCGTACAACAGGACCGGTAAAATTAGTACCTGGCACAGCTGGACTTTGGTAGTTCGAGATAGGGTGGTGTTTATAAAGTGCTCGCGTAGTCCAAAGAAACACCTGTTAGCAAGCACTATTCTCCGTTTTATTTCGAGGCTGACACTGTTGTTCTTGTTCATGGCGGATCCAAGGTAGATAAATTCATCCACTACCTCAAAGCAATAGTTTTCAACGTTCACGCTGCGTTTCCAACGGGTGGACACTTTGTTCGATGATACCATTAACTTCGTCTTATCCTTATTCACTGCCAAACCCATTTTCGCTGACTCCCTTTCAACTGATGAGAAAACAGCTGTTACCTCTCGCATCGTTCGACCGATAATGTCGATATCATCGGCATATGCGAGCAGCATGTGGCTCTTATTAAATATGGTGCCAGAAATGTTAGCCGCTGCTTTCCTTAACACCTTCTCCATCACTATGTTGAACAGCATACATGACAAACCGTCACCCTGTCTAAGACCTCTCGTCGTATCGAATGGTGCAGATAGATCCTTGCCAATCCGAACAGAGGATTTGGTATTCGTAAGGGTACACCGGCAGAGACGAATTATCTTCGCAGGAATACCGAACTCAGACATGGCTTCGTATAGTCGATGCCTGATGGGACTATCGAAGGCAGCTTTGTAATCGACAAAGAGGTGGTAGGTGTCAATTTGCTTCTCATGGGTTTTCTCCAGAATCTGTCGTAGTGTAAATATCTGATCCGTCGTGGATTTGCCAGGTCTAAAGCCGCACTGATAAGGTCCAATCAGGTTTTCCATAATTGACTTTAGACGTTCACACAGTATGCTAGACAGGACCTTATACGCAATCGGTAAGAGGCTAATTCCACGATAGTTTTTACACTCACAACGGTCACGTTTTTTGTAGATTGGACATAGCACACTGAGATTCCAATCGTCTGGCATGCTCTCCTGAAGCCAAATGTTCTCTATGAGCTGTTGCATGTTTAAAACAAGCTCATCTCCACCCGCCTTAAACAACTCAGCTGGAAGACCATCAGCCCCAGCGGCCTTGTTGTTCTTTAGGCGGGATGTGGCAGTTGTTATCTCAGCTTGGCTCGGAGGTGGACACTCGATGTTATCGTCTCGAATTGGTGCACAGTCTTCTTCCGTCAAGTTTTCACACATCAATAGGCTGCAGAAGTGATCTTTATATATTCTCAGTACGCTCTCGGAGTCAGTAACGAGATGACCATCCTTGACGCGTGCCTTCCATCGATTATCACGTGATAAATTTGGTTTCTCGTTACTTGATCGGGAGATATCCACGTTGCTTTGTGAATGTTTTTGTGGTCAAATCGTGTGCTGCTAATTACCATGCTCCTTGCTGCAGAGAAATCAATCAGTTTGATTCCGTTTGGCGATGTGTCAGTATGCAGACTAAATTTTCCGACTGTTGGGCTAAAGACATTCTCCCGGCCAATTTTGGCATTAAAATCTCCCAGCACGATTTTAACATCATGGCCCGGGCTACGGTCATATGTTTCTTCAAGTTGGGCGTAGAATTCGTCGTTGACCTCGGCACTTTTCTCCTCCGTCGGAGCATGAGCACATATCACCGTGATGTAGAAAAATTGTGCCTTAAGTCTTATGGTGGCGATTCGTTCACTGACAGGAGTAAGCCTAGAGACCAGGTGTCGTAGCCTCTTGCCGACCACAAATCCACAACCAAACTCATGCTTTTCCGTGTGGCAGCTGTAGTACACGTCACACATCCCCATCCGCGAGCATCCATATCCAGTCCACCGAATTTCCTGTATAGCAGTAATGTCAGCCCTATACTCTTCGAGGACATCCGCCAGTTGAATAGAGGCACCTGGTCGGTAAAGAGTTCTAACATTCCAAGTGCATATTCTCAAATCATGGTCCTTATAACGTTTGCGGTGGTCGTCAACATTTTGGGAGTTTCTTTTTATCTTATTTCTCATTTTATTCACTGCCATTATACTGGTGGCGGATGGCAAGCCCAGCCCAAACAAAAGCCACATGCTACTTGCGACCGAAAACTGCGGGATGTGACTGCAGCCTTCTCAGCTTTATAGATGGAGTCAACAAAAATTGGATCCAGCTTGCAAATAGATGCTATTACGGACTAAGCTAGAGATTTAATGGCACAGCCCTTTCTAGACAAACAATAATCTAGCTATACCAGATACTGGTTCTAACTGTCTTGTTGTGTGGTTCAGAATAATGGGTTATGCGGATAAATTGGTTCTGGCAAAGGAAAGTACCGATGTCGTATGAATTATGAGCTTTATACACGAGTTGTATACCGACAACGACTTGGTTGGACGCATTAGGGTACAGCAGTTGCGCTGGCTAGGTCATTTTGTACGCATGGACCAATATGCTCCAACTCAAAAAGTCTTCGACAATGAACTAGATATACGTCGCAGAAGACGTTGACGAAAACCGCGTTGGAAAGCCCGGGTTACTGAGAACTTTGCAAAACTTAGTGTGACGAACTAAAAAAGAAACGCTGAAGATGAAAGCGCGTATAAACCTTTCCTACGTATACGATTGCAAAGAAATGTCAGCCTAGTAAGTAAGTCAATACATAATTATAAGGATCAGCCAGACGGACGGACTTTGATCAGTCGTCTTTAAATATCATTGAGTGAATTTAGTCTTAAGATACCTGAGGTCCAATTTTTCTTCTTTAATGAGTTACACTTTTTGACGCATCACAATATATAGTAGGAATACTGATGTTTTCAATAGCTCAAGCTAACATAAAATGGAATTATTGACCATTTTCCAGCCTGACCGGATCCCTCTAACATATTACGGTGATACCATACAAATACAGTTCTTTTTACGCTACGGCGACACAATTCAATTAAACTATTCTGCTTTCATTCTTCTTCGGTTATATTTCGAATCCATGCCATTTAACTCTAGACATTACATATCACAAATGCAAATAGCAAACAGCACCACAAAGCGGATTAGACTGAAAAGAATTAACCAACCAACAACAAATATGAAGAGATTTGCTCTGACTGTAGGTTATACACACATATACACACGTACATTTGTCAGTTTGTATAGTATGTGACATATAATTTGAAAACGAACAAATAGAAAAACAAACATCTTTAATAACATTAAAAAGTAAATTCTGTTTTGTTTTTTTGTACTTTGCTCCTCCTTTATGAGATACAAGTTTTAACAGAAGGCATAGGACAACAATATGTGCCTATATAAAAATAAGCAAATGCACGTGTTATCATTATTAACATACAGTATCAACAATGCGTACACAAGGAACATCATCATTGTCAGCAACGTCCTCGTCATCATCGTCATCGACATCATCATCATTGGTATGTGAACCGAACTGTTATACAAACCTCTGACTTTGGCACATCTGTATGTAGGTAGCCTACATATGTTACCGTACAACGTACAACGAGATATCCTGGCAATACTTGGGGTTGCACAAAATAAGAGATTTTACATAAAATGTGACTGTAACGGAAGTTGTACCATTCGGTATTTGAGTTGAAATGTCCTAGTAGTAGTAGTACAACATGTCCTTAGTTGATCAAACATGCAATTTAAACAAACATTGACTTCCTGGAGAATTCGAATGGACCCAGGCACACACACACACATGCGTCCCCAAATAAAGTGTGAAGATATGTTGAACTCCTGTACAAGTGTGTCACCAATGTTGGCCCTGCCGGTTATACACATCCTATGGCGAATATTTGGTACGCCGTCATCACTGCAATGATGAGCAATATATACAAGAGAGAGTTTAGCAAATGTCTCATATGCATTTTTACAAGAGTGTGAGTGTTTGAGTACACACTTGCCTATACATCTGCATATCTGCACTTCTATGTCATACCCTCTCTTATCTAACAGGATGTAACCTAAAAGAGATGCAGGCAAACATAAAAAAATAGTTGCAAAATGTATGCTAAATTGTTAAAATCATTAAATATTAATTAAAAATTCAAGACGAGTTAAATGCATAAATACATTTTTCTCCCTTCCAGCGACTATGACTATGACGTGCAGTCAGACGTGCAATGTGTGAGCGCAGGACAGCGAGGCTACGAGTAAGAGGACATTTCAAAGTCATCTCGATGTTGCCCAGATGAAAAACTATGCGAAACACATTAAGCAAATACATTAAAGGATTACTCACGAATGAGGATTCATGTAAATTACTATCACAGCTGTGCAAGAGGCAAGACAGCCGATGTGTACTAATGATGTGGAATGTGCGCTTAAACTAAGGATAATTACCACTAAAAATTACAATGCTATGGTGCGATGATATTTTCTAAAGAATAATATTAAATAGGATCGTCAATTTCGCTTATGGAACACTTTCATTTCTGAATCTAGGCAATAGGAAGAGAGATCCGTCCGAGGTCAAACTTTCTTTTCATGGCCCGGTGATGTTTTCACTTTAACTTGAAACAGAGTTTGACAAAGGTCCATCTATGTTTCATCTAACGAGGATTCTTTTTGTGGAACATTTTAACTTTCTATCTCGATTCCTCACGTGTCCTTTTCAGTTAAAAGTAAGAAAAGTGTCCTGAAATGGGTCTTTAGAACATTTAAATGTTCTACACAAATGTTGCTCAGAAAATTCTACTTGGGTTGTTCTAAGAGCAAAAATCGATATCTCCAACTTTTACTGTTCATTTTGTCTCTTTTTAATTTGATTGGAAGGGGCGAATTTACTTGATTGTATCCTGTCTATTCTTCCAAAGAATATTGAATACTATACTGATCTTAAAAGGAATCCATACCAAAATTTTAAAAAGTCGTTCACTTACTGCATTTTCTAATATAGGATCCTATAGGTGGGGCCACGCCTGAAACTTAATATATCAGGGCCACGCCCACTTAATATATCAAAATTGCATGTAGCCTATTGTCTCTTTCAGACATCCAACTATATGCTGACAAAATTTAAGTTTCAAATTAGAAGACTACTTTGCCAATAACCGTGACATTTTGTATGTAGTCATGAGACCACATTAATATAAATTCAATATCTATCGTCCATTACTCTGAATGCACCCCACATAATTTTATTGGGCGGGGTCACACTCCTTGACCGTATCCTACTCATTTTTCCAAAGAATATTTCACACTATACTGACCTCAAGCGAATCTATATCAAATTTTAAGAAGAATGACATAAAAGTCGTGTGACCGGCCGTGGCATAGTGGTTAGAACACGCGACTACCATGCGGGAGATCACAGGTTCAAACCTGGCTCCAGTCATCTTAAAAGAAAAAAAATAAATAAAATTTTCTTTCATTGTCGGCTCCCCTCGAATGTTGTTGACAGCAACTTCGCAATATTAAGCGTCGATTCAATCGTCGTGTCTAGTAAGAGCTTCTCAAACATTGACGTTCGCATTCGTCGATATACAAGTAAATGCCGTTAGTTGTGAATCTAAAAATAGAAAGCGTGTTACTTCACAACAACGCGAGAAGCTATCCCATACCTTATTCATGGGGTGCAAAGGGAAATTATTTTTTTTTTAAGACATAAAAGTCGTTCATGTATTTCATTTTCAAATATAGGGTTGTATGGGTGGGGCCACGCCCACTTAATATATCAAGATTTCATGTAGCCTATTGTCCCTACCAGACATCCAATTATACGCTGACAAAATGTAAGTATCAAATTGAAAGACTATTATGCCAAAAACCACTGACATTTTGAGTGGATTAATTTCAGGTCAAAGGTCAGCAGTGGTCCTGCCCATTAGACCCCATAACAATAAATGTCTAGTCCACTACTCTGAATGATTTGTAATTAGGTGTGGAATCATTTGATAGCAACATCCATGCTTAGAAAAAATGGGAGGGATTAGTAGGAGTGGCCCCGCCCATGTGATATATTTTCGAAAACGTAATAACCATTCGCCTTGAAATTTGGTATTGATTCGGTTGAGACTGGTCCCTCCAACGAAGTATTGGTCGCCCCATCACCCTGGACCGCCCATCGAGTTTGTTGCTGAAGACCTTTCGAGCTATGTTAAAGCATTTTCATCTATCTGTGCAACGTGTCCAAGCCTGCGCATTCGGTCTAATTGAACGAGGTTGACTTCGTCGATGTCGTTATAAAGCTCACTTCTTAAGAATTTGTCGTAGTGCATATATATGGCCGTTCGCAGATACTTACTTACTTAATTTCCCTTCGCACCCCATGAACGAGGTATGGGATAGCTTCTCGCGTTGTTGTGAATTAACACGCTTTCTATTTTTAGATTCACAACTAACGGCATTTACTTGTTTATCGACGAATGCGAACGTCACTGTTTGAGAAGCTCTTACTAGACACGACTATTGAATCGATGCTTAATACTGCGAAGTTCCTGTCAACAACATTCGAGGGGAGCCGACAATGAAAGAAAATTTTATTTTTTCTTTAAGATGACTGGAGCCAGGTTTGAACCTGCGATCTCCCGCATGGTAATCGCGTGTTCTAACCACTATGCCACGGCCGGTCCCGACCGATCGCAGATATGCCAGGTATAAAGCCACACTTATAAGATCCAATCATGTTCGCTAGAATGGGCTTAAGTCTTTCACACAACACACTAGACAGGACCTTGTATGCGACGGGTAAAAGTCTTATCCCACGATATTTGATACTGGATCGCCTTTTTTAAGCACTTCTTTCTTTAATGGCAGCAACAACAGAAATTTATCCATCAGCCGCACGTAGAAAAGTTTTCCAAGCGTTTTGGTCCGTAGAGAGTTCGACACGAAACTTAGATAACAGTTCTTTCACCTGGTCCATCCATCGAAGTTTTGGTCGCGCCTTTTCGTCCTTTCGTACAACGTATCCAAGCCAACGCATTTGGTCTATTTGAATGCGCTTGACTACGTAGATGTCGTTGTACAGCTCATACAGCTCATGATTCATTCGACGACGGTACTCGCCGTTAACTATAATAGGTCCAAAGATATTGCGAAGTATTTTTCTCTCGAAAACTCCCAGATTATATAGATCCGCCTGCGTCAATACCCAGGATTCTGAGCAAGACAGATACGATCAGTGTCTGGTAGAGTTGGATCTTCGGTCGTCGAGAGACTCTTGCTCAGCGCATGGTAGCAGCGGTTTGCGATCAATACTTGTCTCTTGATTTATAGGCTGACATTATTATTTTGGTTTATGACGGAGCTGAGGAATACAAAATCATTTATTACCTAAAAGTTATAGTTGTCAACGTTAACAAAGCGTAGCATACCGTAGTTGTCGGACAATGATATCTATATTATCGGCATACGCGAGCAGAATGTGCCTTTTGTTTAAACTGGTAGCAGTCCTGTTTACTGCAGCCTTCCTCGTGGTCATACCCATGTTAAAGAGATCGCATGACAGACTATCACCTTGTCTAAAGCCTAGCTTGGTAGAAAATGGCTCCGTCAGATTTTATCCACTTTTAACTGAAGACTTCGTGTCAGTCAGTGTTATCCCGCAAAGTTGTATTATCTGCGCAGGGATACCAAACTCAGCCATAGCACTTAACAATTTCTGTCGTATCAGAGTGTCGAATGCAGCTTTTTAATCGATGAACAGATGGTAGGTGTCGATCTGCATTTCTTGAGTCTTCTCCAGGATTTGTCGTAGTGTGAATATCTGGTCGATCGTGGATTCACAAGGTCCAAAGCCACACAGATTAAGTCCAATCAGGTTCGCTAGAATGGGCTTTAGTCTTTCACATAACACACTAGACACGACCTTGTCTGCGATGGGTAAAAGGCGGTAGTTATTGTACCCTCTTGTATCGCCCCTCTTAAGCTTAGATTGTAAAACACTCAGATTCCAATCATAGGGCATACAATCCTTTAGCCAAACCGTGTCTATGAGCTGGAACATGCACTATGACCGCTCATGGCCGCCGACATTCGAAAACTCTGCCGATAGTCCCTCAGCTCCCGCAGCTTTGTTGTTTTTATGCCGTGGAATTCTCGTGCTGACCTCGTTTTGGTTCGATGGTGGACATTCTACTCCATTATCGATGATTGGCGTGATTTCGTCAATTATGCTGCCTTTGGGAATGAGCAGAGTACGGAAGTGTTCCCTCCATTTTTGCAGCACACTCTCAGTGTCCGTGACCAGATTTTCATCTCTGTCCTTACCTGAGGGGATCCCGGTGCCTAAACCTTTGCTTTTTATATATTGTTCGAACTTTTGGTATCCTAGCTTTCTCTTTTCTATCTCCTGAAGAGCCGTTATATCGTTCTGTCACAGCACGCGTTACCATTAGTTTAAGTTTTACCCTCAGATACTGCGCGGCATTCTTCATCGTACTTGCCTAAGCGTGGCTTTGCATAACCCAGTATGTCATATAATTCGCAATACGCTGCCCCTGTGTGTCGGATTAGAGTTAGGAAGGTTGGTTCATAGTAATTGAACGAGTTAGTTAGAGTAGGCATTGGCTATCTCGATGGTATGCAGCTTTGCGACGTCTCCTTTGCGTTTGGTTACGAGCGTTTTTAGCACTACTTAATCGCGTGAGTACCTTGGCTAAAAATAAGTGATGATCCAAGTATTTGTATGCCTTCCATCAATTACCACATGATCAATCTGGATTCTTGTATTTTGACTAGAGAATATCCAGGTTGCCTTGTGGATATCTTTATGCGGGAATCTGGTTCCACTCACTACCATGCTTCTTGCCGACGCAAAGCTAACCAGTCTGAATCGGAAGTGTTGTTGTGTAGACTGAGAGCTAAAGCGAGAGCTGAAACAAGAGCATATTCCCTTCCTATTTTAGCATTAAAATTTGCCAGAACAACTTTAATATCCTGGGCAGGGCAGTAGTCATATTTTTCCTTCCAGGAGCTCATAGAAAGCATCTTTTATATGTAACTGATTTATAACTGATTTTAAACAAGAATTTGTATTTTGGGACAGGCCGCGGCATAGTAGTTAGAACACGCGACTACCTTGCGAGAGATACATGGTCCGATTCCCGGCTCCAGTCATCTACATTTTTCTTTCATTGCCGGCCCCCTCGATGTTTATGTGTAGAGTGTAGAGTCAATCGGCATGTCTAGTCAAAGCTTCTCATTCGTCGCATTCGTCGATAAACAAGTAGGTGCCGTTAGTTGTGAATCTAAAAAAGAAGCTATCCCATACCTCATTCATGGGGTATAAAGGAAAATAAAGTTTTTTTTAATTGAATGTATTTTCTATATTTCAGTAATTTCTCTTTAACTTTTAGTCATTTACTGCCATCACTGGTCCATCGCTTGTTTGCTTCTCATTTATTTCATTGGCCGCTCGCTCGCTCGCTCGTTCATTTCAAATTGAATGATGTCCAAACGTTTGATGGTCTTAGCATCCAATTATTTTCAATTTGTTGTCCCGTAGCCTCTGAATGACTACGGCGGCTCTACAATGGCAACAACAACAACAACAACAACTTTGAACTGCAACTAACCAACCAACCAACCAACCAACTACCATATCAATATGAATGGAAAAATGTTAACAGAGCGAGAGTGATTTCATTGAAAGGGTAAACTCGTGCACGAGAATGCATTGAGAATTCCCTGAAAAGTTGTGTCATTTCGTTTTATTTTAGTGGCCCACTCACTAAAACACTGCCATAGTAACGAATCTACCGCAATTGGACCACCTCATCTATCTCAAGCTATGTAGTCGGGCAGAGGAGTGAGAGGAATAAATTAATTTATTTTCTTTGGTTTTCATTGTTATACAAACCGACGACTGTAATGACTGTATTATTGTTCCAAGAAGTAAAGTGTAACCAATGAAGATACTGTGGGGCGGTGAGTACCCAGCAAACCAAAAGTTCCGACGTGTCGGACATCAGATATTTCTCTTACATTTCATCAGAAAATTTGCCGAAAATGAACGATATCGTCATAAATGCCTTTAGAAATAAGACCGAGTTTTTCTGCACACTCTTCCGAATTTGTCCGCAAAGTCAGCAGGTTCTCTGAATTTTTATACACTTTAAACGATTTTGTCTGCACATTCTCTAAAGGGTGTTTTTTTTCTTCTTCTTCCTACAAGAGAAACCTGTCGCTAGGGCATTTTTTGTTTTGTTTTCTCTCACAAACAACAACAACAAAAGAAAACTAGTTTAGCTATTCCTAAAACGGGTTATTGTTGTTGTTGTTTGTTGTTTTTTTTTAAAGTGCGTTGCGCATTCCAATGTGTGTTTTTCATCTCCATTATCAGTTATGATTGTGCAATCAATATATTAAGACGTCACGTCGCGGAATGTGTTACAAACATTTAAAGGTGAATATAGCATGTATCAGAAAATAAGAAAAGAAATGTTTTGTTGCCAAGCAATTAGAAAAAAAAAATGAAAATGATGCTGAAGTACTGTTAAAAAAATGATTGCCAGAAGAAGACAATGAAATTAGTAAAACTAGTAATGAAATTAGTAAAAACTAAGAAAAAATAATTTTTGGAATTTTTGTGTCAACAAAAAAACAGAACTCTGACGATTTTCTTACATTTATTCAGAATTCTGTCCGAAAATCTTAAGAATTCTCTTATAAAATATCCGTATACTGTCAGACATTTCTGGTAATATTCGGATTATGTGCCAGAGTTACTTCAGAAAAATCCAAAAGTCCCTTCGAAATTTCTCCAAATTTCCTCCAGATATCTGACCGAATTCTGACCGAAAAATCCGCAAAAGTTTCCGAATTTCCCCAGACATTTCGGTCCGAATTCTTGTCAACCACCCATACAACTTTCGGACAGAATGCTGACAGAATTCGGCATCAGAATCGGCAACTTGTGCAGACTTTCTGTCAGACATCTGACCGAATTCGGAGAAAATGGTTTGCTGGGTATAGATGAGGGTTAAGCGCGGGAAGTATACTGCTTCATCTGGGATCAGAACAGTGAATATTCGAAATGAAGGAGTGTTCGATAGTGCAAGTGCTGGTATAGGTGGTGAAATGTCATTTACACCTGCTAAACTTTACACAAACTGAATGATTAGAATTATTAAAATGTGAATATATGAAAAACCAATTCTTGTGAATAAATCACCGTTACAAACTCACACTCATACTCAAAGGCTTACCTAACATTTCAGTGGTTAGCCATTAAAGCATTCTGCATTTCATCTGACATCTCCTGCTAACTATACACACAAATCTCTCCTTACATTTGCACTTGCAAACGATTTATGGTCTACCCTAGTATATACTAAACTAATCAATGGCCTTGTACATTTTCATCTTCAATTTGTTGTACATGTGCCATAGTAAAACACAAACCAAGTAGTGGTGCAATGGTTACAACAAACATACATAGTTACTGATGTGTTTGTCATGTGTCGTAGATAACTGCTATTTATTTGTAACTTTAGCAATCATCGTTTAATATATCAGCTGTGATACCTTCCGGTGCCCTGTCAGGCAATAAGTGTAGATTGGTCAAGCATTCAATCGTTTTGACTTGTTCTTCAAATAAAAACGCAATTCTATCAAACTGTGCAACCTATTCACCGGAAGTCTATGAGTGAATGCATGAATGGGGATGTTTATAGCTGTCTGCTGTGTGTCGAAAGAATACTTCCTTTCAATGTGAACATTACATGTCTCCTTCCGCCCCTCTTGCTTTGGTTTCTTTCTACATGTTTTTTTTTCTTTCTATCTTCCGTTCTTTTTCGTTTACTTTTGATTGGGCATTCAAATATTTAAAAATCAGCAAAAGAACGATTTGAATTGACATTACAATGAGAACACACACACACAAGCACAAGTCATTTCATGTCAAACAGCAACATTACTGGCACAAATTGACTTTTAGTTCTAGTGTTTTTTTGTTTTTGCTTTTGTTGTATTTTAAGTAAATAGAGAAAAAATAAATCTTTAAAAATGATATGAATATTATGGGAGTATGATACTGTTCAAATAGATATTGAATGAAAATATAATGGCAGGTCGACTAAGAAGAAAAACTTTGGATGATAAAAAAAAACCTTAAAGGATACAAATAGGCATATAGCATTCTTCTTCTTTTTCCTTTTCTTACTTGGCAGTAACAACTAAAACAACAGATATGGCATATCCTTTCCTCTAAACAAATATTATAAGGAGAAGATGTTTGTTAGTTTGTTTGTATGTATGGGGCAATCTTCTAACCACACTACCGATTTTAATAAATGTATCACTTGTAGAATGTTACGTTGTCACTGAGTGATATAGGTTACATTTAAACTTAATGAGGACCAAGACTTAAGGATATGCACCTGAAACGTTGTAACGTCGATTTTTCGTCGGCTGAGGTAAATCCAACCGTCGTCAGGGTCGCCATAAGGACCCACCAAACCTTACGGTAAAAGAATTTAGAAGATTTTCCCTGACTAGGGCAAAATAACAATATTGTTTATTGATGGTGTAATTCAAACTTATAATCTACTGGATAAAGTATTTAGATACGAAAACAATTCAGATTCGGATTCAGTGAGCGATGTTGTCCTGTCCCAGGACAATTTTTGATAAACGGGAACTTTTCGTATACGCTCGGCGAGATGTGGTCTATGAATGCAATGTCAGGTTTCGGGACTCGGGTCGATTGAAGATATTCGGGAACTTTACAGGATCAGGAACTATACTCCCAAAACTGTAGAGGCCAGATAGGTCAGAATCTTTTCGGTAACATGGCAAATCGGGTACTTTCGATAATTTAGGTTCGTACCAGCTACTCGATGATTCGGGTTCGTCGGTAGTTATGATTAATATCAGCAATACTTTGTCAGCTTGGCGATTCGGGTTTGTAGGGGTTTTTGGTTAATATCAGTAAGTGATGATTGATGACTTGGGTTTGTCGGTGGTTTAGGTTTATATTAGGAATACGTGGCCGTCTTGGTGATTTGTGTATTGTCGGGTATTCAAGTTACTTTCTGTAATTCTGCTTTCGTCAGGTTATCTGTTTGGTATCGGCAACTCATGATCGTATTGATGAATCGCGTTCTTCTGCAAATCGACTTTTGCAACACATGGTTGTATCGATGATTCGGCTTCCGTCGGAAATCAGTTTGATATCTGCAACTCAGGATCGTGTTGATAACTCGTGTTTTTCAGCAAATCGGCTTTGCAATTAGTGGTGGTATCGATGATTAGGCTTTCGACGGTAATCAGTTTGGTATCCGCAACTTAGGATTGTGTTGATGACACGAGTTCCTCCGCGAATCGACTTTTGCTACTTCTATTTGTATTGATTGCGAATTCGCGACCGAACTAATAATCGTATCCGACGGAGTGTTAGTGTCAAAATGCTACGGTGCTATATTCTTATACAATGTTACGGGAACGAAGAGTATCTTCGTGTACCAAACCGAAATCTGTGAAACCGACGAGTCGGTATAACCAACCGGAGTTGTATTCAACAGACCGAAATCCGATTTAACAAGCCGAAGACCGATTTAACAGACCAAAGTCCGATACAACAGACCAAAGTCCGATTTAACAGACCGAAGTCCAATTCAACAGTCCGAAGTTTGATTCAACAGACCGAAGTCCAATTTAACAGACCAAAGTCCGATACAACAGACCAAAGTCCAATTCAACTGACCGAAGTCCGATTCAACAGACCGCAGCCCGACTCAACAGACCGAAGACCGATTCAACAAACCGAAATCCGATTCAACATTCTTGGTTATATTGGTTTTATCGGGTATTCTGGTTAATTTAAGTAATTCGGAAATATACCTATGCTTCAGCTTTCATCTGTAAATCAGTTTGATATCCGCTACTTAGGATCGTGGTGATGATTTGCGTTCTTTATCAAATCGACTTTTGCAACTCGTGGTTATATCGATGCTTCGGCTTTCATCGGAAAATCAGTTTGGTATCTGCAAATCAGGATCGTGTTGATGACTCGCGTTCTTCAGCGAATCGACTTTTGCAAATCGTAGTTGTATTGATACCGAATTCGTGACCGATTCAACATACTGAAATCCGATTCAACAGACCTAATCCCAATTCAACAGACTGAAGTCCAATTCCACAGACCGAAGTCCGATTCAACAGACCGATGTCCGATTCAACAGACCGAAGTCCGATTTAACATACCGAAGTCCGATTTAACCGACCGTAGTCAAGTTAAACTAATGGAATTTGGGTTAAACCAACAAAAGTTGGTTTACAGACCGAAGTCCGATTAAACAAATGAACATTTCTATCGATAAAATATTTCCTTGAGAAGGGCAGAGGAGATCGGGTACAGAGTAACTAACCAACGAATTTACCAAGCAAAATGCTCGATCATTTAAGTAAGAGGAGCTTTCGATGTAGTGAGAATTATATCGCATCATACTGCATCGATTAAAACTTGCCCTTGTAATTTTGTTCCCTGAATGTGTTTGGTTGAATGTTGGTCGTCGTGCAAAGGCGCCATTCGTGGCCCTTGAAGCTATTGAAACAGTGTACGCAGATTGGATTGGTTGGTGGTATTCAAGAGTAAATGAAGGGAGAGTATATTATTAGTGGTTAGAGGTTAAAAGGTCATAATTGTGTAGTTAGCGCTAGAAGTGTATATGTAGGAGGAGGTCGGCGGACGACTTTCGTCACGTTACAACGTCCGGACTATCTAAAGAGAAGGCACCACTAACCGACTGGCTGATGTACTCAAAAATACAAGACTGACATCACTGCCGTCCAGAAGATGAGATATCCAGAGCAGGAATGCTTGCGGCGCAAAAATTGCGACATCTTTTAGAGTTGACATGCGAAAAAGTACGAAATCGGATGAGCATCCTGTTACTGATCGTATAGCTATAATCCACATCAAGGCGAAATACTTCTACGTCACGCTGATTGGTGCCCAAGATAATCATGATTATCTTTCCTGCAAAAGATAAGGACGAGCGCCTTGAAGAAACATACGACCAGTGCCCTGGCCATGACAGTAAAATTGTCTTGGGAGATTTTTATGCAACATTCGGAAAGGAAGAAGTTCTTGGTCCATCGATCGGTGAATTCAGCCTACTTAACGACAAGTCCGACAATGGGTTTAGGGTTTAAGTGGAACCAGATTTCAACATAAAGATATCCACAGGACTTCTGGCTATCCCCCGATCAATACAACAAAAATCATATTGATCATGTGGCAAACGATAACAGGCATGCATCTAGTGTCATGGAAGTGGATCTGTGGTGCTAACGTTAGCTCGGATTATTTTCTGGTTGCACAAGATTGAGCACTGCAAATAACGTACGTAATGAATCACAGAGAAAGCTGAACACCGCTAAGCTCCAAACCCCAAGCCACTACTCCAAAAAGTTCTCCTAACTGCTACGACACAACGCCTCTACTTCTGAGGTGCCGGATACACAGTGGCAGCACTTTGAGCATACCATGGCAAACGTACTTGGATATAAAAAACGGCGCTCAGACGAATCTTGGTAAGAATGTCGCATAGCATCTGAGGAACTGGATGCTGCTCATATGCCAACGCTATAGCCAATTGTAACCCGTGCTGTTAGGGAACGGCATAAGGAGAAAGCAAAACAGGCGAGACAGCTATTTAAGCGAAAAAACGTCAGATAAAGAAACGGGAGAACGAGGATATAGAGCGATACAGGGATAGAGGCGAGGCCCAAAAATTTTACCAGAAAGTAAGAGCAAAAGGTTACGGTAATGGGCTCCCCTTCTGTAGGGACAAGGATGGAAATGTGGTCACGGATACGCAGAGTGTGCTGCACATGTAGAGAGAACACTTCCAGCAACTGCTGGTTCCAGAAGGCAGCGCACGTGAAGTTATCACGCCAATTGTCGACGATGGTTTAGATTGCCCAACACCAAGTCAAGCCAAGGTAAGAAGAGCAATATCGCGGCTGAAAAACAATAAAGCAGCCGGTGCCGACGGACTTCCGGCAGAGCTCTTCAAGTCCGGTGGCGAGGAGCTGATAACGAGCATGCACCAGCTCCTACGCACGGTTTGGCTTAAAGAGTACATGCCCAACGGTTGTAATTTAAGTGTATTATTTCCTGTGCTGAAAAAAGGTGATCTAAGTGTGTGCTCTAACTACCGCGGGATCAGCCTTTTACCCATCGCATATAAGGTCCTGTCGAGTGTGCTATGTGAAAGACTAAAGCCAGTGTTATCCAACCTGATCGGACCTTATCAGTGTGGCTTTAGACCTGGTAAATCAACAACTGACAAGATATTCACACTTCGGCAAATCCTGGAAAAGACCCAAGAGAAACAGATCGAGACGAACCATCTTTTCGTCGACTATAAAGCTGCCTTCAACAGCCCGATACGGCAGAAATTACTCGAAGCCATGACTGAGTTTGGTATTCCTGCGAAGCTGATACGTCTTTGCGGAATGACGCAGACTGACACGAAGTCTTCAGTGAAGATTGGCAAGGACCTTACGGAGCCATTCTATACCAGACTAGTCCTAAAACAAGGCGATGGCCTATCGTGTGACCTCTTCAACGTAGTGATGGAGATCATAATGAGGAAAGCTTACGCTGATGACGTAGACATCAGGTCGAAAATTGCGGGATGTGACTGCAGTCTTTTCAGGTATACAGAAGCGAAATTGGCTCTAACAGTGAACGAGGACAAAACGAAGTTATTTGTTTCAACGAACAAAGAATCTACTATTTTGGGAAACTGCGGGAACGCGGGAACTATAATTTCGAGGTGATAGATAATTTTATCTACCTAGGTTCCGCCATCAACAAAAGAAATAATGTCAACCTCGAAATCCGGAGAAGAATTCTGCTTGCCAATGAATGCTATTACGGACTAAGCAAGCTATTCAATGACAGAGCCCTCTCTCGACGCACAAAAATCCAGCTATACTAGATACTGGTTCTAGCTGTCTTAATGTATGGTTCAGAATCCTGGGTTATGACACAAGCGGATGAATCGGTTCTGGCTGTATTCGAGAGAAAAATACTTCGTTAAATGTATGGGCCCATCATCGTTAACGGAGAGTATCGTCGGCGTATGAAATATGAGCTGTACACTGACATTGATGTGGTCAGACGCATTAAGGTTCAGCGGTTGCGTTGGCTAAGTCATATTGTACGCATGGACAAAAATGCTCCAGCTCAAAAAGTATTCGACAATGAACTCGATGGCAGGCGCAGAAGAGGGCGACCAAAACTCCGTTGGAAAGACCAGGTTACTAAGAACCTTGCAGAACTTGTTGTGACAAACTGGGGAAGAAGCTCAGTAGATCGAAGCGCATATAATACTTTTCTACGTGGGGCATATAATCACAATAAACGACTGCAAGGAAATGTCAGCTAAGTAAGTAAATAAATAAGTATGTGTTAGCAGATTATGGGAGCCATCAAAATTGATTTATTTTGAACATTTTCTTTCCACTCATATAAAAGTGCATACCGAACAATGTGCAGATATGTGCTTTATATTGGCAAATGTATTGAAAATTACACAGTTATTATTATAAGTATCCTTTGTACGTACTTCATCGTTACCACAGATTCATGGAGGTGAACAAATGGTCATTTGTGAATTAATGGTATTTTTATTACACAGTTTAAAGTTTTGTTAATGAAAACATTGTTTTTGTTCGTGTAACTGAGAGTGTGTTGTCACAGATGAAGGAACACATTGCTCGAATTTATTCTCTAACCATAACCATTTTTTGCAACACTTATACGCGCATCCATGGACCAGGGCTCAGTCACTCTCATAAACTATGCACGAGTATGTTGTTGAATCACTGCTACAGCCAGGAATACTAAGTGTGTATGAAAAGTTTTGCGTAGAAATCGGACCACCCAGCAGCGAATAGGATGAATTTAAAGCAGGGCCATTTATTTGAGACTACAAAAAATTATATTAAAAAAATAATGTTAACTTTGCTGCAGAAAATAATATGCGGGGCAAGCTAATTACACTAGGTGTCACTCAGTAGTTTCGGAGTTAAACTGAAAGAATGTATTACATTACAAATAGTAAACTAAATTGTAATTTTTAAATTTAATACTATTGCTTTCATCCGCCCCTGTTGTGTGTGTGTTCGTGTGTGACCACCCCAATTGTACGATTGTGGTGAAAACCACAATTTCCGTATTGGAGTTGCGAACAACAATGTCCTGTACATTTCCTTCTACACATATGTGTGTACCTTTATGTATTTCAGCAATATTTTAGTGGCACCACCAGCTACCGCATGCAACGATGCCAATGAAGAACGCTCGCCTGCAACATATGCAGAAGACAAGTGCGCGTGTGTGAGTGTGATTCGCATGCATTAGAACATTTCAGCGTGTGCGAAAAGCGTGAATATCAAGTTGAAGTTGTGCTTAAAATATTTGCTGAAATGTTGCAAACTGGTGGTCGCAGAGAGCGCGGTGGCGCAAGCAAATTCATTCAACATAATGAAACTAACGACAGCATTTACGGCGCTCACACATTCCGAGACACCAACTTGCACGGAGCATTAGAGGAAAGGTATATGGCAGCAAAAACTGGCCAAAACGCAAAAAGTTGCACTCAATGACACCTGGTGGAGGAGATGCCTTCGCATTGCCGTTGATGTTGCCAGTGTCAGTGTTGTTGTTATTGTTGTTGTTGTCGCACTGTGTTGAATGGTTTAGTGAATAAATGAAACATTTGTATTTATGTTCTTTAACACACACGCACACACACACACACGTATTACATAAACATTCGTTTATAACATTTCGTATATCCACATATCCTTAGCGTTTATGTGCATGTGTGTGTGTCGTAGTTGTAGCATTGAAAACCACAATATTTAGCCGATGAGGGGTGTGGGGGATAGAGAGAGGGATAGATGAGCAAATGGTTAAGAGCAACGGCAACCCCAAAAGTGAATCACGGAAATTGTTTTAGTTGCAATTCAACTCGAAGTTTACGTGATGTTCATTTTATTTGATATGTATGCATCAAAACAGAAGAACCTCTGTCGACTCCTTTGGCGTTGTCGTCCTTTTATGGTTTTTACATTGGGCTGGAGAAGCGATAATTTGTCCGTGTGTTTAGACAGTGGTTTTTTGTAGTAGAAAATATGATATTGTGGACAGAAAATCTTTAAAATGCGGTACTATCCTAATAGTTGTAGGGAAACAAAAAGTGTTCGGTTGATCAACTAAATCTTAAAGTCAGATGTGTTATGATGTATATATATTAGAGTGGGTCAATTTGTATAGAATAAAAAAATGTATCAAGTGGTTATTAAATTGTAATCTACTATTAATTCTACGAAAAGATGCCCAAGAAACCATGGGTCAAAAATAAAAACTAGCCCCCGGTTTATAATAAGTAACTTCTCGCATTGGGCAAAAATCCACAACAAGGCCCACAGCTGCCCCGGTATCGACCGTAGAGGGTTCGAATGTATGTGCGACCCCAGTCATTATATCCTTCTAACATTTGTCCTAAACATACCTACTCCCCATCTTCACTATAACTACCCACCAATATTTGTTCAACCTCAACCGTTTTTCGGATCATATCTTCCCTTTATCTTCAACCCTTATGGTGGTACCATAACAGCTCCTGCTGCTCCCATGGTGCCTCCAGAGGGTTGAATGTACAACTGACCCTCAATAGTAATTCCCTCCTAACATCTTTACCGAACATACCTACCCCTTATCCCCAGCCCCTAAGGGAACCCATACAAAATACACTTAAAACGCAAAAATTCTCCACAAAATAATGGAATGGTTATTTTCCAACTCACCTGTATTCCATTTTCTCTTCGGTTGGTTGAACCCAATATCTCTTGTTTTAACTCAAGCTTTAATCGGACATCGGTTAATAAATATCCGACGCACCTGAATCTTAAATCGTTTGGTTGAACCCATTTTTTATTGGTTTAACTCGTCTTCGGTCGGTTTAATATAACTTCGGTGTGTTATCCAATTTCAGTTGGTTGAACTCAATTTCTATTGGCTTAACTCGATTTCGATCGATTTAATCAGACTTCGGTGGGTTGAAACCAACTTCAGTTGAAACCAACTTCTGTTGAAACCAACTTCAGTTGGTGGAACCCAATATCTATTGATTTAACCCGTCTTCGTTCGTTTGAATCGGACTTCGGTTGTTTGAACCCAATATCTATTGGTTTAACTCGTATTCGGTAGTTTTAATCGTACTTCGATCTGTTAAATCCATCTTCGGTTGGTTGAACCCATTTTCCATTGGTTTAAATCAATTTCGATCGGTTTGAGTCCAACTTCAGTTGGTTGACCCCAATATCTATTAGTTTAAATCGACTCCGGTTCGTTTATGAGAACTTCGGTGTGTTATCCAACTTCGGTTGGTTGAACCAAATTTCTATTAGCTAAGCCCGATTCCGATCGGATTAATCAGACTTCGGTCTGTTGAAATCAACTTCGGTAAGTTGAACTCAATTAACTCGACTTCGATCTTTTGAATCCAACTTCGGTTGGTTGAACCCAATATCTATTGGTTTAACTTGACTTCGGTCATATTAATCAGACTTCGGTCTGTTGAATCCATATTCGGTTGGTTGAACCCTATTCCCACTGGTTTTAATCGATTTCGATCGGTTTGAGTCTTCCTACGGTTGGTTTAAGCAAATTTCTATTGGCTAAACTCGATTCCGATCGGTTTTACTCGACTTTGGTCTGTTAAAACCAACATCGGTTTGTTGAACCCAATATTTATTAGTTTAACTGGACTTCGGTCGTTTTAATCGGACATCGGTCTATTGAAACTAACTTCGGTTTAATATACCCAATATCATTTGGTTAAGCTTAACTTCGGTCGGTTTAATCGCTCTTGGTCCGTTGAATCCAACTTCGGTTGGTTGAACCCAATTTCTATTGGGCATCTATGGGTTGAATATTACTTGTGATGGTAAATTTCCGACGCAACTGAATCTTACTTCGGTTGTTGAAACTTAATTTCTATTATTTTAACTCAACTCCGGTCGGTTTGATCGGACTTCGGTCTGTAGAATCCAACTTTGATAGGTAACCTGAATCACAAGTAGTTTGTTTGAACCCAATTTATATTGTTTTATATTTCTCCTTCCTCTTTGAAATATTCCGTGCAAATGTTCCCTCTATTCTTTGAAGACCAGTGCTGCAGGACTTCTTTAAGAAGGAAGAATCAAGGTCTTCGATGATTTGTAATTTCACCATTCCGAGTATATACACATTCCATTTCCCTTCTCATAGAAGGCATGAAAAGGCAACGAGGAATGTGTTCGTGTGTTTTTCTTAAACTTCATTTTTTAAAGACCAATGCTGCAGGCCTTCTTTGAGAAGGAAGAATTAAGGTCTTCGATGAATTGTTACTCCACCATTGTCAGTGAATACACATTCCATTTCCCTTCTCATAGAAGGCATGAACATAAAAGGCAAAGAGGAAGGTATTCGTGTGTTTTTCTAAAACAATTTATGATTAGTTTCAGTCACACAATTCGAATCATCTTCATAGGCTAAATGGTAGCACGGCTGACTAACAATCGCGAGATAGTTCAAACACCAGCAAGGTTTGCTGTCGTTAGAAAAAAAGTGTTAGTATAGAGAGTAATATATAAAAGTGGGAAATATTAAAAAAAAACCCATCAATTTGAGGGTGGCCAACTGCATAGTTCTTTTTTGATTTTCAAGCCCTCCTTTTTTCATTTTAATGTGTATGCAAACCTTCCATTAGTCCTTCAACGAAAGGAATAGGGAATGCAGAGGGAGGGCTTACTGACTGCTTGTGAAGACATTCTATGAGGCTTTCTAGGTCTTTCCTTTAGCCGTTGGGTAGAATCTATACTACCGACAACCCTGAATCAACTATGCACCCCGAAATGCTGGTGCTTACCAGAATCGACGATGAACCCGAATCACCAGAAAGACCCCGCATAGCTGATATGAACATGAATTTAAATTAAAGAAAATACCACGTTCCCCAGTACCGATATGATCCTGACCTATTACCGGAGAAAAAAAATAATCAATCATGCCAAATCGGCCCGAGTAAGAAAGCTTCCGATCACCTCAAATCGGCTTAAGCCACGAAACCCGAATCGTAGTCAAAGATCACATCAATACATAGAGCGGCTCTATGAAATAAGGCCCCAAATCCAAAATGAAATAAAGCCCCAAAAATGGGGATTTATTTCTTTATGGAACAAAGCCCCAATATCAAGAATGAAATAGGACCCCAACCAAATACAAAAACACCCCCAACGCATTCGTCTTTTTATAATGCCAGAGAGTGAAAGTTGCCAAGTTGACTACGACGTATGCATTCGTCTTTTAAAAATGCCGGAGAGTGAAAGTTGCCAAGTTCACTACGGGGCGCACGCCCCCCACCGCATTCGTCTTTTATTAATGCCAGAGAAAAAGAGTTACGATATTAGGGCATTATTTCATTTTCGAAATTTGGGGCTTTATTTCATACCGAAATAAGGCCCCCCTTATTTCATAGAGCCACATAGAGCTTTTGATACATAGAGTTTCTGTCTTCAACATCGAGGGAACCGCCAATCAAAGAAATATAGGTGACTGCAACAGTTTCCAGGTCTTCATCAAGATTGTCGCGATTTCCAACCATCATGCCGCGATCGATCCCTGCGAACAAAAGGGGTCTCGCACTGCAATATAACAAAAAAATCTAACTCTTATCTTACAAAATTTGAAAAAATATTAAGAATTCTTCATATTTTTTTTTTATTAATTCAGTGCCTCAAATATCACTGTCCCACTGACAGAATATCCAAATTTTGAGGAGGATATGACAGTTTTTTAACCACCGAATCTAAATATATGTAATTCTCACATGATTAATGTATGTATAATTAGGCCACACCACTGTCATAACTTTATTGTTAAAATCTACAAGAAATCAAACCCTTTTAGACACCCACTGACATGCAACATTCCTTTTGCTTCGCATATCAGAATTAACGCCATTGCTTGTGCTTTCGTTGCAATTGCATGTTGTATGTGGTAACAGCGACAAATTGTGGTCTCTATGGCAGCAACAGCTACAACGATGTCATTCGTGTAAGATGCAATGCAACAATGCTACCTTAAGACTATTGTGTGGCATGTAGGTGTGAGTTCCAAGACAAATCCCACAATCTTAAGTTGCTCACAAATTGTGAAATAACTGCGACTACCTCCTATTCATTCGTTCTCGGCATTACTATGCACATTGCACATTTTCGGTTTAGTTAGGATACGTAGATATCTTGGTGTGTGATGTAAGAGAATAGGTAGTCTACTAACATTTCTTGTTTGCATTTGCATGTGGGGTTATGCCTGTATGTGGGTGTGTGTGTGTTTGCCTTAAGGCAAATTATGTGTACGTGCTTGTTTGATTTTACGTGTTGGTACTCGACCATATTTGAGTTCCAAGCAAAGGTTTTTATTCACCTTGGCCTGGCCATTTAGGCAGCCCATCCCAATTTTCCTGGCCATGGACCTACGTACAGACAGACATAACTTTGCCTTTTTGTCTGCTTTTCACGTTTCCCATTAGATGAGTGAGTAGCTCCTGTGAACCTTGGCAAAGTGTTGTCCTTTCCTCTTTCCTGCTGCTGCCGCACTCACATGTTTATTTTGTTTTCATTATGGCATTGTTTGATCTTCATTGCCATAGGAAATTGAAGGTTCTCGTTGTATTCTCGTTCCTATTGCAATGCAATGTTGATGGTGCAACATTCCTAATTTGTTTACAAATAGATTTGCTTATGAAAAAGCTCGAATGTTGCAATGTAGCAAAGGTGCAGACTATGTTTATAAGGGAGCTAAACTCATTTGCATACGTGTACGTGGTACAGACGATGTCATACAATGTTGCATGTGTATGTTCCAAATGGAAGAAACAGTGTTGCACGAACAGTTGCAACAGATAAAGATTTTAGTTTGCTTTTGAGTGAGTTAACAAGAGTGTTTTTTAAGACTCATGCAAAGGGTTTAGCGACGATTCTAAACGTCAGCGCAAGTCAATTGATTATTATCTCGAAATTCTTTCAATAACATTTAAATTAGTATTCTAAATTCTGGGTGCCGTCGGGGGTGTAAAGTGAATTTTACATCTCAAGCCGACTCACAAACTCCTTCGTGGTGGCACCTGAGCAACGTCGTTTCACGATATTTTTAACTTGAAAAGCAGCAGATAGTGGGTGATGAAACCTGATGCTTAGGCTAGCCACCCGCCTTCAGGTCCTACACTGTCTATGAAAACACAAGAAATAAAAAGTAACAAATGGAAACCCTACAAACAAATGTTGACGTAGCCAGCAAACGTATTAAGAATCATGATTTGTGGCTATGTATTATGGAAAGTCCGGAATCTCTATAAAGAAATCTCCGGAATCTATATAAAAAGATATCACTATTCGACAGGACAGGGATTCAGAAGACAGAAGAACTGCAACAAAGATACGAAATTAGATGTGAATTTACAGTCGATAAGGGACTTCGACATCTGGTCTCCCGGTTCAATCCTGTGATCGAATAGCTACAATCCACATCAAGGCGAAATATTTCTTCATCACGCTGTTTTATGCATATGCCCCGACAAACGATAAATACGATGATATTAGAATTGCATTCTACGAGTGCCTAGGGGAAACATACGACCGTTGCCCTGCACACGATATTTAAATTGTCCTGAGAGATTTTAATGGAAAAATTGTAAGGAAAGATGTTCTTGGTGCATCGATCGCTAAGGGTCCATCGATAAGGCTGCATACCGACACGTTCAACAATGGGATTAGGCTCGTTAGCTTCGCAGCGGCAAGAAACATTATAATGAAAACATATTTCAGCTTAATGATATCCACAAGACAACTTGGCTATCCCCCAGACCAAAACAAGTTAAATCATATTAACCATGTGGTAATTGATGGCAGGCATGCATCTAGTGTCATGAACGTGCGCATCATTCGTAGTTGCAGCTAAACTGTGCACAAGATTGCGCAGATCGAAAATCACACGTAATCAATAACTGTACAAGGATAGAGCAAAACAGACGAGGCATCTTAAAAAAACGTTATTTCCCTTTACACCTCATGAATGAGGTATGGGATAGTTTCTCGCATTGTTGCTAATTAACATGTCTATTTTAGATTTACCACAAACGGCACCTGCTTGTTTATCGACGAATGCGAATGCCACTGTTTGAAAAGCTTTTATTAGACATGTCGATTGACTCGACACTTCCACTACGAAGTTGCTGTCGACAACATCGAGGAGGCCGGCAATGAAAGAAAAATGAAGATGACTGGAAACAGGAATCGAACTATGTATCTCCCGCATGGTAGTCACGTATTCTAACCACTATGCCACGGCCGGTCCCGGTACACCAGACGAGGCCTAAAACAAGGCCACTGCATATTGTGTGACCTCTTCAACATAGTGATGGAGATGATAATTAGGAAAACTGCAGTAAACACGAGTAGCATGTTATTCAACAAAAGCCACATGATATTTGCGAACGCTGATGATGTAGACATCATCGGCCGAAAACTGCGTAATATGACTGCAGCCTTCTCAGGTATACAGAAGGAATCAGCAAAAATAGCTCTAACAGTGAACAAGGACATAACGAAGTTAGCAGTTTCAACGAACAATAATCTACTCGTTTGGGACGGTGACGTGCAATAAAGCCAAAGGTAATAAAGCTATATGGCATTATTGCCACAGAAGGTGTGAAATAAAGCCATTATGGCATTACTTCACCTTTGACAATTTTTTGAATAAAATGTATCAAGTATGTTTGTTTTGCGTGCCCTAGTCTAGCTGCGTAAACAGCATATGCGAATGCGAACGTTCGTTACATCCCTAGTCTGAACGCGCCTTTACACTTACTTTCTTAAATACTGACTTATGTATGAGTAATTAATTAAATTAAACATAACTCGTACGCTCTGACATGGGTAAACTTCATATCATCTCATAATATGCTATAACCTTATTATATAGCTTATTGCGACACAATAACATTTATTTCATAAAAAAATAAAGTTAAAATTTAATAAAGTTTTACTTACAAAAGCCAAACCACAAATAACGAGATATAACCATAATAAAATATAGAAAAAGTGCGAAAAATCCACCGTGAGCAAAAAAATCGTATGACCATTAAGTTACTATTGCAGCCAACTTGACAAAACGAATGACGCAGAATTTTTTGTATCTGGGACTACTTTCACGTGGAACGCTCAGAATTTATTTTCCTTTAAGCGCCCCATACACGAGTACTGCCGCAGTTCATGCTGATGAACCCCTTATGTACGTGTGTGATTGATAGTTTCGATACACACTTATCAATCATTGTTTTATTTTGAATTTGGAAACAGTAACACTTGGCTATTCCTTCAAAATTATGTTCCACAATGCCGAAAAGGACTGGTACAATCCTATAAATTTAAGAACAAATCACTTTTCTATTTCTTCTTTTTATTTTTTACAACAAACAATTTCCAAATTTCGTTGTTTATACTTTCACAAAACAATTTTGTAGTAGAATCTGACATATCTTATATATAAAAATGAATTGCTGTGCAGTTGTCTCGCTAAAACTCAAAAACGGCTGGACCGATTTTCAAAAATTTTTTTTTGTTTTGTTCGCTATAGCTTCCGGATGGTTTAAAAGGTTTTTTATTTTCAAAAAGTGGGCGGCGCCACGCCCCTTTTTTCAAATATCGCTCAGACGGCTTTTCTAATAGACCGATTGATACAAAAATTTTACCATGAGGTACTGTTGACCTGTAGATAGTTTCTGACTACATTTGGTTGTAATTGGATAAAGGGGCGTGGCACCGCCCATACAACTTGAAAATCAAAAGGGCTATATCTCATGAACTATCAGAGGTATGAATATGAGATTTGGTATATATGTTGTTTGAGCAGTATTATTGACAGCCAGGACGGAAGTGGGCGGTGCCACGCCCCCTTTTCAAAAATCTCTCTAACGGCTTTTCTAATAGATCGATTGATACAAAAATTTTACCATGAGGTACTGTTGACCTGTAGATAGTCTCAGGCTATATTTGGTTGTGATTGAATAAAGGGGCGTGGCACCGCCCATACAACTTGAAAATCAAAAGGGTTATATCTCATGAACTATCAGAGGTATGAATATGAGATTTGGTATATATGTTGTTTGAGCAGTATTAATTACATCCAGGGAGGAAGTGGGCGGTGCCACTCCCTCTTTTCAAAAATCGCTCTAACGGCTTTTCTAATAGATCGATTGATACAAAAATTTTACCATGAGGTACTGTTGACCTGTTGATAGTCCCAGGCTATATTTGGTTGTGATTGGATAAAGGGGCGTGGCACCGCCCATTCAACTTGAAAGTTAAAAGGGCTATATCTCATAAACTATCAGAGGTATGAAGCTGAGATTCGTTACATATGTTGTTGTTGCAGTATGAATTACAGTAAGGGTGTGCCACACCCCTTTTAAAATAAACAGCTATAACTGTCAAAATTCCACAGTATATTGCTGTTCGCCTAGAGATAATTTTTTTATTTGCAAAAATCGTAACCAAAATCGGAATCTACGATGAATTTTAAGAAAATTTCACCAATAAACTTTGTGTCTAAAATCAATTCCTAGCTCGCGTGGGGAAGCATGAAGATTTCAGATAGAGATTTTTTTGTTTGTTTTTTAAATGAGCACAAACTGAAAACTTCATATATATATATTTTTTGAGACCTTCTGCGTAAAACTGACTTCCCAACAAACTAAATGAGGTATTACGGAAGCAAATCTATGTATTGGTTAAAAAGTTATGGTTTCTGAGAGTTGGCAAACAGAAATTAAGTTTTTAAAAATAATTTTTCAGAATATTGGGCGGGATCCCAATAAAAAAATCAAAAATATACTATTATTTTCGTCTTGGTCTCCAAACATCGGAATGGTAGGTAAAAATTAGAGCCGGGGCCCATAGGTCTGAAGTTACTGAATAATTGCTCATTGCTAAAAAAAATATCTCTACCTGAAATCTTCATGCTTCTCAGCGCGAACTAGGAATTGATTTTAGACATATAGTTTCTTAGTGAAATTTTCTAAGAATTCGTCGTACATTCCAAAACTGGTATACGATTAACACGTGTTTTTTTGATGCGAACTAATTGATTCGCCCTAATGATCAGGCTATTTCGAACTAAATAAGTTAAAAGTGCTGAGGCGCTGCCCACGCACTTCAATAGTTAACTTCAATAGTTAACTTCAATAGTTAACTTCCGTACACCAGGCAGTTGAGGATGCGCAGATTAAAATAGTGATTTTTTTTTTAATTTACTTTACAGGTATGTATTTTTCAATTACTTTTCAGGAGAGCGAATCGGTAATAAATCATATAGATAGAAAAATTAAGCAATATTCATTGTAGTTATACTACAATGGTTAAATTTTTATAGTATATCAGAGGTAACATTAGCAAACAATTGTAAATAACCTATGCATGGGGTATTTTTCTTGACATATAGAACTTCTGATAGGTATAAGTGTAAATCTAGCTGTCATACTAATGAAGTGTGATAGACTTTCTTTTAGTATACTTTGCAAAATCACCTTGCAAAAACTAAACAAGAACAACGTTTACAAATATTGCAAATTTATTTTCAAAATGCGCGTTCTGTTCGCCAAATTTATGCAGCCCTTTGTGAAGTTGAGGGTGCATATAATTATCCATCTGAGCAGCTAATAGAAGCCATCGACGCTGTAGACGTTAGTGTGACAGGGGACTCGAATTTATCGAACCGACGTCTTTCTTAGCAACTCGGTCTCTGCAGATGCTAAGGTAAGATCTTGGCCCACATTCATATAAAATCCAACTGGTAGAAGAACTAGAGGAATGTCTGTTTCCGATTTGTGGAAGAAGTGGGTTTTCGCACTACATAGAGAAAAAACTTAATCTACATGCCGGCACTATAGATATGACTTTGTTGATGAACTTTTTATTAGCATTTACAACAATAAAACTTAATTGGTTAACTTTAATATTAAGGAGTTACTTTAAATAAGTTACATAGATAAATAAACTCAATATATTATTGTCGAGCTTAAGCACCGTTTTCAAAGTACTTTGTAGACCTAAATGTGAAATATATTACAAGTTAATATGCAATAGCGAAGCATTGCCGGGCCCACTAGTTTGAAATATAAAAATACACAAAGTTCATCTGATTGATAGGTGTTCATTTTGAAAATCAAAACTATTTTGATTTTGATACTGCATTGTCTGTGTGACAAATACATTCTTATGTTCTATCAAATTCACAAATACACATATATTGCCGTTCCAGCGGCAGTACTCGTCTATGGGGCGTTTTATATTTTTCATGGAGCATTTATCAGTTATCATTTTTGTGTTTGTTGTTGAACTTTTTCATAATTTCCTTAAAGTTTCCTCGTTTTTTTTTCGAAATTTTCATAAGTGCATTTTTTTACGGAATAACCAATTAAATAATAACTTTTATTATTATCATAAACCTGAGAATTAATTTGTTGCCTAAAAAGTGGAGACAGAACACATTTTGTTCGATAAAAAAAGTTCCACCAAATCCTTTAAAAAAAACTATACAATGCATGTTTCATTTAAAATTTCAATTCCTGCTGTTCTAAATGCAATCCTCTGTTGTTGTTATTGATGCCACCTACAAACGTTGCTGCTGTTGTCTTAATTTGTTGTTTGATTTTTGGAATTCTGACCTAACGTTGAACTTTAGCCTAAAACCCTTGACGAAGTACAATAAAGTGTTAATATGTAATATATGCAGTGTTTGCGTATAATTTCTTTTAAACCTACTTTACAATACAAACAGACATTCATGTATAAATGTGCAATATGCTCGTTCGTATTTGATCGCGCGCTATTGGTCGGTCGACACATTTACTCACACAACTGTAGAACATATTGCGCGTTCCAAGGATTCAGGCTTTAGGGAAAACCACACTTTTAACACAAAACTAATTAAGTTTTACTCTGTAGTGCTCGTGGTATTGTTGTTATTGTATATGTATAATAAAGTGTACACTGTTAAACAGTGAGAGAATACAGCTGGTAAGAATATGTTTTTTAGCTATTATATACAAAATGTATACAAATACATAAAGTCTTGTGCTGACAGGACAGGGGTTCTAAATACTAAGTTGGGAATGGCACCAGACTGATTAGACTATCCAGAAGTTTCTACAACATTTGAGGCGCAACTGAGCAAAGAAATGATAACGCATGATAGTCGTGTGCTGTTATCATTATGCCACGGACGGCCCCCAGTAATATAGTCGCTACTAAAGGCCTGCAGCGTTCCATTCATTCTATTTGTACAAACAGATAAAACAAGTAAGAACCAGATATTATCGGTACAAATACAACAAAGAGTAGAACAAAACATGTGCTCATGCGTTTTGGATTGAGTAGATCGCGTATCATATCTTTCTCTGGCTCTCATTGTAGTAGAAACTGTTTTTTCTCTTTATCTGTTCTACTCTGTGAAGTAACTGTTGTTCCTTTTTTTTAAATGGATATATCCATTTAATATAGATATTCCAGGCTACTTTTGGGGGGAAAAATCGGTAGAAAATTCAAAACTATTTTCTTTCTTTATAAAATGTATAATTGTTAAGAACTCAATCTTACCCAGTACAACATTTTTCAGCTCATTGATTTGGGACTCAATTCTGAGAACTGCACGTGAAAGTATCCGCAAAAAGAAGAAGTTATCCATCATTCGTTTTGTCAAGTTACATGCCATAATAATTTAATATCGATTTGAAGTTAGTAAGTATCTTAAAGGGGAATTTGTCACGTTTTATGCTCTTTTGTTTAACATAACTCGAGAAACACAAGTCCGATTAAGCTAAAACAAATTTAAAAAAATTAAGAATTACAATTTCTTTAATCTGTTCATATAACGTTTCACTACAAAAGCAACAGTTTTACTTTTCCATTCATCAAATGATTTTGAACTGGGTTTATTATGTAGCAGTTACAATAAAACTGGTGTACTCCGTGGCGTATGATTTAAGTGGAATATTACTTATGATAATCATACGCCATATTATATTATGTCAACCAGAAGTGCCTAAAACAAGACAAATTCCCCTTTACGATACTTACTAACTTCAAATCGATATTAAATTATTATGGCATGTAACTTGACAAAACAAATGAAGCAGAACTTCTTCTTTTTAAGGCTACAATCACGTGCAGTTTTTAGAATTGAGTCCCAAAACCATGTGTTGTACTCGACGATTTGATATATTCGGAGACATCAAGAAGAAACTGAAAGCATTGGCGAAATCTTGTGAATATTTATATTTTCCATTATCCAGAACGTCTTCCATAGTACTGCTCAAACATTTTCTTCCACTGTGCTCTGCAAATATTAGGCCAGCAGAATAATTCGTGTCTAGTGTTAGTTTAGCGCTGTTGATGCAGTTAAGGTTTCGACAAGTGTACTCTGTAGTAGTGGGGCGTTAGTGCTGGCACACTGGTGGCGGTAGTTGGAGGATATCTTGTGGTTGTTACTGTAATTGTGTGCCATATCCACCCCTACCCCTCCCCCTCATAACCTTTCAGCCAACACTTTATCAATGTAAATAATTTGCTGCTTTTATTTTGGGTTTTCTGTGAAATTTTGTTTCATTGTATCCGTCTGCCATTGCGCTTTTGCTTCAAATGCTTTACATATAAAATATAGTAGTACTTGAATTTATTTAAAACAGTTGTTATCTTAGTAAATAGAAAAAAGAGAACAGCTACACAATTAACTAGAACATCATTAAAGAAAACACATAGGGCTATAACATTATAAGGCATCCTTTAGAATATATACAAAGGCATTGATGCAATTGTGGTTTGTTGGCATTAGCACTTTGCAGTTGTTGTAGTTTTCATTTGGCATAGCCAACTATTGATTGTAGAATGACGAAGAAGAAGAACTAGTTGCTCTTGCTTATAAGCTTGATGTGTAGTTGAACAGAATGACAACACTCTAAGAATTTAACAAAGTGTTACAAACCGATCTATGAGTATTCAAGCTACGAGAGATGCTGTTACATCACAGGTTGCGGTTTACGTGAGTACGAAATACCCTTCATGGATGCGAAGGGTTTGGCTCATACTATGTTATATATAAATTATAAAAAATATACAGATGTATTAAGAGTATCACCAAAAATGTTGACGAAAACATAGTTTAAGAATTTGCATTTTTAATGTCAGGGCTTAAGGAATAAAGGATGTACTTGGCAAACATAAGAACAAATTACCGCCATTCAGCTATTTAAAAATTGTACAACACCCCAGTGTGCCATGCGGATCAGTATCGGATCCGATCCTGATTCGATTCTACGGACATTTTATCCGAATCAGATTCCGGATCGGATCCGGTCCGACAAAACGTTTCGGATCCGACTGCGCGGATTCCGTTTTGTCGGATACGAAACTGAACAGTTTTGGATCCGCGTCCGCATTTGTGCACATTGGGACAGTACAACACATGATTTCGGTATGCAATTCTGAGAACTGCACGTGAAAGTAGCCCCAAAAATAAGAACTTCTGCATCATTCGTTGTGTCTAGTTGGCTGCTTTAATAACTCGACTCTTTAGGCGAAAAAAACGAGAGCTGAAGGAGCGGAATAATGTGTGTATTGAAAAATACAGGAACAGAGGTGAAGCCCGAAAATTCTACCAGAAGATATAAGGTAGAGTACATGGAACAGGTCTCCCCTCCTGTAAAGACAAGGATGGTCAGCTCGTTACTGACTCCGAGAGCGTACTGAGAGTAGGGAAATGTCACTTCTGGGGCCTATTGATGTCTGAAAACTCGGCTGCTGAAGATTGTGTACCAATCCGAGACGATAGCATCGAGTGTACCCCTCCGAGCCAAGCTGAGATAACAACTGCCATATCCCGCCTAAAGAACAACAAGGCCGCTGGGGCTGATGGTCTTACAGCTGAGTTGTATAAGGTGGGTGGAAATGAGCCTATTTTAAGCATGCATGCTATATCCTATCTACAAAAACGGTGACCGCAGTGAGTATAAAATCTACCGTGGAATTAGCTTTTTACCGATTGCGTATAAGGTCCTGTCTAGCATACTGTGTGAACGTCTAAAGCTAATTGTGGAAAACCTGATTGGACCTTATCAGTGCGATATTTACACTACGGCAGATTCTAGAGAAAACCCATGAGAAGCAAATCGACACTTATCACCTCTTTGTCGATTGCAAAGCTGCCTTCGATAGTTCCATCAGGCATCGACTATACAAAGCCATGTCTGAGTTCGGTATCCCTGCGAAGATTATTCGTCTCTGCCGGTGTACCCTTACGAATACCAAATCCTCTGTTCGGATTGGCAAGGATCTATCTGCGCCATTCGATACGACGAGAGGTCTTAGACAGGGTGATGGTATGTCATTCATACTGTTCAACATAGTGATGGAGAAGGTGTTAAGGAAAGCAGCGGTTAACATGTCTGGCACCAAATTTAATAAGAGCCACATGCTGCTCGCATATGTCGATGATATCGGAATTATCGGTCGACGATGCGAGAGGTAACATCTGTCTGTTTATCTGTTGAAAGGGAGTCAGCGAAAATGGGTTTGGAAGTAAATGAGAAGAACACGTAGTTAATGGTATTATCGAACAAAGTGTCCACCCGTTGGGTCGCAGCTTGAACGTTGAAAACTATTGCTTTGAGGTAGTGGATGAATTTATCTACCTCGGATCCGCCATGGACAAAAACAACAGTGTCAGCCTTGAAATAAAACGGAGGAAAGTGCTCGCCAACAGTTGTTTCTTTGGGCTACGCGAGCACTTCATAAACACCACCCTATCTCGAACCACCTAAGTCCAACTGTACCAGGTACTAATTTTACCGGTCCTGTTGTATGCCTCCGAATCTTGGGTGCTTACACAGGCGGAAGCAGCTCATCTGGCGCTGTTTGAGAGAAAAATACTCCGCAAAATATATGGACGTAAACGGCGAGTTTAGGATTCGGATGAACCATGAGCTGTACGAGTTATACCACGACATTGATGTGGTCAAGCGAGTCCATGTCATGAGGATGGATGAGGAAACTCCAGCGCGAAAGGTATTCTATCAAGACCTCGAAGGACGGCGGAAAAGAGGGATATCAGTGACGCTGCTGGTAGTACTGACTGGAGACGGTGCGCACAAGATCGAAGCGAATGAAAATCTCTAATAATTTCGGACACAAGGAATCTCTCGAAAAATGTGTCTGTCAGGAGTGTTATTTACAACGAATTGCTATGACATTGTTGTTGTCGACATCCGTTCAAACACAAAATTTTCTCGCGCCGCCTTAGATATAAGTTTCGTATCTCATCTCATCACTATTAATGCAGCCAACTTAACAAAACGAATGATGCAGAAGTTCTTATTTTTGGGGTTACTTTTACAAGCAATTCTAAGAATTGAGTTCCAAATCAATGAATTTAAAAAATGTTGTGCTATATAATAAATACAAAAAAGAAAATTTTTTTTTGTCTCCGACAAGTCTTTTGTAAATTTTACTTATATTGCTGTTTTCCACTAGTTTCATTACATAATTAATAATTACATAATTTTTTTGTACCTTAGGAAGAGATTGCCAAAAATGTTATGATATTTAAACTGTTGACACTCTGCCTCTAAACCAAACCACCACCAACTTACAACATTCATTATCAAAGTGACAATCATCTTGTACCTTAAAATCCATAGCGCTGACTATTTCCTGAAATGAGTTGAGTTCCTTTTTCCATTAGGCTTTCCCTGCGCCAAATTTTTTCGTCCTTTCACATGTTTCTATTTAACTTTCTAAATGTATCATAATTAACACGAACTGTAGATATTGTTTGATATTCCCACATACTAACTAGTTGGTTAACTTTTCTCACAACATGTCATTATGCCTCAAGCGTAATCTCAATAATAATAATAGTCGTGTGTGACACACACACAACAAAACAAGTTCAGAAGACAATCTTGAGTTATTAAAAGCACCAGCAACTTCATCATATTTGTGTAATATGTAAAACTTTTCAACCTCAAAATTTCACCCGTCGTTATTTGAACATCCAGCGGGGTTGGAGGGCATAGAAAAAAAGTACTATAATTTATCATACTCGTAAAAAGAAAGTTTTCTTGAAATAATAAAACTTTGTCAAATTCAACAAATATGTATGTCTTAATACTTTTCATCGTATCCTAGTAGCACATCACTACAAATACTTATAGCTTCAATGAAACGATATGCTGAAGTGTAAATTAAACACCAATGTGCACCGAACAGTGAAGGCCCCCTATGGGACACAAATCACGGAATTAGTTCTGGGAGGTGCATGAACTGAAGAATGAAATGAGAAATAATCAATGGTTCTTAAACTTTGGCTGAAAAATTAGGCAAACAAATGTTAAGATAAACAAAAAATAAAAAGGGGAAAACCCTTTGGGGGTTTTACCTTACTAGCCTAGTACCTTTACCTTGATTCGGAATATCTCACACCCCAGACAATGGTCCCGAAAATATTACTCAGTGTTCAAAATAAGTGTTAGTTATTTAAGAGGATTGGGAATTCTGCAGATAGATCACGTATAATAAGGCACAAAACTAAAAATGCCCAGAGAAAAGAAAAATAAAAACAAGAACCCATTCAAAACCCCCAAACAGTATAAAGGCCATAATTGAAGGATATACACCTGGAGTGTCCAAATTCTCTACAGATTTGGTGCCTGTATCCAATTGGCGGATGTCCGTAACAAATACAATGGTAGCATCACCGCCATATAAGAAATGCGATAGACCAGACAGGGTGGACCGAATAGCATCATGACGAAGTACTTCTACATCACGCTGATTTGTGTACAAGGACATTAAAGATGCACGCAATGAGCGCCTCGAGGAAATATATAACCGCTGCCTTGCGCATGACAATTAATTTGTTTTAGGAGATTTTAATGCTAAAATGCTAGTTCAGCAATCGGAAAATTCTGCCTACCCAACAACAGCTCCGGATTCAGACTGGTTCGCTTCGTGTCGGCAAGAATCCTGGTGGTGAGTGGAACCAGATTCCAGCATAAAGATATCCACAAGGCAACCTGGACATCCCCTGATCACAAAGAATAGAAACCAGATTGATCACGAGGTAATCGACGGAAGACAGTTTCTAAGTTTGCTCGTGGCCAAACGCCAAGGCAGCTAGATATCACAAAGTTGCATACCACCGAGATAGTCAATGCCTATATCAACCAACTGTCTCAATAACTGCAAAAATCGCCCCTAATTCTGATGTTCCTGACACCCAATGGCAGCTTATTGCGCATTGTCTGAGAAATTAAATGTTACATATAAGGCAAAATAGCAGCCAATGGTAACGCTTGCTATGACGGAACGATATAATAGAAGATTAGACAGATGAAACGCAGAAATGGCGTCTATAGAAGAAAAGATAAAATCAGGATATTGTAAAGTTCAGGGATAGACGTGAAACCCGAAAGTGCTATCAAAAGATAAAAAGCAAAAGTTTTGGAACGAGATACCCCACCTGTAAGAACAGATATGGAAATTTGTTCAAGGACACAAACACTGTGCTGCAAGTATAAAGGGAACATTCTCGTCCTCTGATCTTTCCCAAAAGCAGCATAAGTGACGAAATCACGCCAATCACTGACGATCTGGAACAGCGTGGCTGATGAAATCCGCTACCAAAAGAAAACTTGATAACTTTCCTTCCAATCTAAGTTATCTTAAATTTTTTTGTTGTTTTTGTACACTTCCTGTTTACGATCTGGGGTGGGGCAACGGAAGGTTGAGTTTTTTTGATATGAACCTCAGGATAGAAAAAGCATGCTCAAGTAACTGTCTCCAGTAACAGTAACTCTTTGTCCGTTTTGTTTAAAGGGGTATGGCTACACCACACTGTGACGCGAATTAGATGCAATTTCCTCTCACGCTGTATTATTGGGTTGGATAGGTTCCGACAATTTTGTTTGTCTATGTTGCCGTTCAGATTGAAATGACCCTCATCAGTCATGATGGTATCCGCTTTTCACCCTGCAAAGGAATAGACGTGAAGCCCGAAAGTTCTATCAAAAGGTAAAAAGCAAAGGGTTTGGAACAGGGCTTCTTCGGAATTCTGGTCACGGGCGCACAGAGTGCGTTGCAAGTATGGAGGTAACATTATCGACCTCTGTTCATTCCCGAAAGGTACAATAAATCACGAAATCATCGACGACGGAGTAGGTTGTCCAGTATCAAGCTAAAACAAGATCAGCACGGCAATTCCACGGCTTAAAAATGATAAAGCTGCGGGAGCCGATGGACTGCTAGAAACGTACATGCATCAGCTCATAAACACGATTTGATTTAAGTAATGCATGCCCGATTATTGGAATCTGTGTGTTCTATGCCCTGTGCTGCAGAAAGACGATCCCAGTGGGTTACCAACTATCGCGGGATCGGCCTTTTACCCATCCCATACGAAATGTATTATGTGAAAGACTAAAGCCCATCCTAGCGAACCTGATTAGACCTAATCTTTGTGGCTTTATACCTGATACGGTCCAGATATTTACACTATAACAAATCTTGGAGAAGACCAAATAAATGCAGATCGACACTTACCATCTGTTCATAGATTACAAAACAGCATTCGACAGTCCGATACGACAGATATTATTAGATATTAAGGCTGAGTTTGGTATCACCTCAAAACTGATACGTCGTTGCTGTATGAACTGAATAACATTCAAAAGACGCAACCAAATGTTTTGAAACTTTGCACGAGTTAATATTTCCCCAAAACTACTTACGGAATTGTAAATGGGGTACATGGCCACGGCCCTTTTGGAACCACCCATGCAAATATATCATTCCGCCAACTTAAGAAATCGAGTAAGAATATCAATACAGCTATCGCGAACGTGTCCAAATTCTGTATTTAGTAAAGCAGGATAAAGTTTTGGAGAAAAAATTTGGAAGTTTAGCCACGTCCCTTTTTGAACCTTCCATACAAATGTACCACTCTGCCCATTTTAGAAATCGAGATATAATATCAATACACCCAACGCGATCGTGCCCAAATTTTGTATATAGTAAAGCTATATCAAGAAAAGGGTTTTGAAAAAAAAACTGGTAGCCTAGCCATGCCCCATTTGGTATCTCTCATGCCTATCTGGCCCACTTTTGGAATCGATTAATATTATTAATACACCCAACCCGATCGTGCCCAAATTCTGTATTTAATAAAGCTATATCAAGATAAAGTTTTGGAGAAAAGAACTGGTAGCCTATTCAAGTCCCATCTGGTACCTTCTATACAAATGTACCATTTCGCTAACTTTAGAGATGGAGTAATAATATCAATACACCCAACGCGATCGTACCCAAATTCTGTGTTTAGAAAAGCTAAATCAGGATAAAGTTTTGGAGAAAAAAATTGGTTGCCTATCCAGGCCCCTTCTGGTACCTCCCATACAAATGTACCATTACGCCTACTTTAAAAATCGAGTAATAATATCAATATACTAGAAAATTTTATGTTTTACTATGAGTGAGGGTGTACGTAAGTCGGATTTAACGACTTTCTTACTTGTTTTATAATTTGTATGCTCAAATCTTATTTCAGGGCCGGCAGTGGCATGATGGTTAGAACACGCGAATAACATGAGGGAGATCTTTGGTTTGATTCCTGTCTGCAGTCATCTACATTTTTCATTCATTACCGGGACCCTCCGCGTTGTCTACAGCAACTTCACAGTATAGTGTCAAATCAATTCTCAAACCGCTGACGTTCGCATTCGTCGATAAACAAGTAGGTGACGTTAGTTGTGCATCTAGAAATAGAATAGCGTGTTATTTCACAACAACGCGAGAAGCTGTCCCATCAGCTTATTGATTTGGGACTCAATTCTGAGGACTGCACGTGAAAGTCGCCCCAAAAAGAAGAAGTTTTGCATCATTCATTTTGTCAAGTTACATGCCATAATAATTCGATCGATTTGAAGTTAGTAAGTATCGTATAGGGGAATTTGTCCCGTTTTAGGCTCTTTCGTTTGACATAACTCAAGAACCGCTAGTCCGATTTAGCTGAAACAAATTTAAAAAAATTAAGAACTACAATTCCTTTAATCTGTTCATATAACGTTTCTCTATATAAGCAACAGTTTCACTTTTCCATTCATCAAATGATTTTGAACTCAGTTTATTTGGTAGCAGTCACAACAAAACTGTTGTACTCCGTGGCGTATGATTTACGTGGAATATTACTTATGATAATCATACGCCACCGTATAGTATTTATGTTATGTCAAACAAAAGAGCCTAAAACGTGACAAATTCCCCTATACGATACTTACTAACTTCAAATCGGTATTAAATTATTATGGCATGTAACTTAACAAAACGAATAATGCAGAACTTCTTCTTTTTGGGGCTAGTTTTAAGTGGAGTTCTCAGAATTGAGTCCCAAAATCATGTGTTGGACTGTGATATACATGGGGTGTTAAGGGAAATTAAGCTTTAAGTTTATTTTGATAGATTATCCCGCATACGTTTACAATAACTCGATTATTAACATATGATCACCATAGAGACTAAACCAATATCATTATAAGTATACCAAAATAGAGATCATCTTCGAAATTGCTGCCAAGCCATTGATGAACTAAGTAGAACGCCAACTCTCGTACATAGTAGAATACAAAGAGTTTAACACGAAAGGAAATATGTCACACGCAGCATAAACCTGGATGCACTCCGTTTTCGTTGATGCCACAACTAATGTTTGGCACACAACCACATTCGCCCACAAACGGTGCGGAGTCAGTCAGTTAGTCACGCTCACATATACTAACATACGAAGTTGGTACCTACAAGCTGTTTAGTATTTTATAAAAACTTGCTGCTGTTACCTCGTACCCTCGTCACCTCTACTACTACTACTACTAAAAACAACAATAACAATTTGGTTGTTTTGATGAAAAACATTTAATACAGCTGAGTGTGTGTGTGTGTGTGTAGGTGTTGATGTGTTGATGTCATGGAGTTTTAGTGTTAGTTGCAAGGAAACTGTCGTGTGTGTGTGTGTGTGTGTGTGCGGGTGAAGTTAGTAAAAGAAACGTAAAAAATAGTGTGACAAATTTACTAATTTCCGGTTTAACATGTTGTTATCAACAGCGTTGGCGGTGGTGGTGGCGGCATCACCAGCAGTAGCAGCATTTCCAACAACAACAAAACAGGCTATATAATAACAACCATAACAATGTGGTTGAATTATTTTATGCTATGAAGTTGAAAAAATTGACATTGTTGGAGCTGTGAAAAGTTAATATGATGGCAATAAAGTCATAATATCATAATGCGTAGTTGACAGCAGATTGAAAGCAAGTAAGATAGAAAAAAAACGCAAAAACAACACAGGTAACATGAATGAATAACCGCAAAATAAATATACGCGTATAGTACATACATAGTGTTGAAATGTGTGCATATAAATTAGATAGATTTCTGTAATGTGTTTTTAATCTATTGTCTATATATGAGATTTGTACGCGTATCACACGGCATGAAGGTATGACAGGATTTAGGAAATATCAATTTGACTCACTTGAGGTGAGAATATGTTAGGATTGGGTGAAATATACATATTAAACTTTACAAAATAACTCAGTACATCACATTATTTTGGTACTCAATTCCGAGAACTGCACGTGAAAGTAGCCCCAAAAAGAAGAATTTCTGCATCATTCGTTTTGTTAAGTTACATGCCATAATAAATTAATATCGATTTGTAGTTAGTAAGTATCGTATAGGGAAAATTGTCACGTTTTAAGCTCTTTTGTTATATTGTTATATGTATGATTATCATAAGTAACATTCAACGTAAATCATACGCCACGGAGTATAACAGTTTTATTTTGTGCTACAAAATAAACCCAGTTCAAAATCATTTGATGAATGAAAAAGTGAAACTTTTGCTTATGTAGGGAAGCGTTTTAAGAACAGATTTAAGGAATTGTAATTCTTAATTTTTTTAAATTCGTTTCACCTAAATCGGACTAGTGGTTCTCGAGTTATGTTAAACAAAAGAGCCTAAAACGTGACAAATTTCCCTATACGATACTTACTAACTTCAAATCGATATTAAATTATTATGGCATGTAACTTGACAAAACGAATGATGCAGAACTTCTTCTTTTTGGGGCTACTTTCACGTGCAGTTCTCATCATCGAGTCCCAAATCAATGAGCTGACAAATGTTGTACTGTGTAATGAAACCAGCCAGCAACCCAAACTCATATTTTAAGGTACAATAGTATTTTTGGGAATATAGGCCCTATTCCATGGATGCAACCTAGAGCGGGTGGTTGTATCACCCATTTTTAATCGCATATTGTTAAACGTAATTTCTTTAGGTGGTTCCTACAACTAGTCAAATAGTCTTCTTACATTCTTAACATTACAGATTAACTTTAAATTACACCCATTCGGCCAAATACTGACCTTAATTCAAATCAATTCTTTATAGTGGCATATATAATGAAATCTCCCACACACACATGTACAACAGTAATAGATTCAACTATAACGCCATAACCTAGTACTTTGACAAAGCCTTCAGCTATTGAAACAAATTTACTTTGTTGTTGCATTCTCACCTCACATCCCGTCCCTCAAAAAAAAAAAATAGTTAAAACCGGAAAGGAATCCAAATTACAGAAAATATCTAAAAACAAACAAAAACATAACAGCTTCAGTGAAATCATCGTTAGATTTTCACACATTTAACGCAAAGAATCGCAGTTAATTTCCGTTTTCATCTCACGTACTACACGAGTAATTGAGAAGAAGAAAACGCAAAGTAAACGTAGACGTAAATAGTGAAAGAACACAGGAAAAGGCGAAAAAAGTCGAAATGATGATGAGCTAGGTACCAACAACAATCAAAAGCAACAAAAAGAAAAATAAACTAAAAAAACTACGAAAAATTATAACGATGCAGTATTTGTTTCATAACTTTTTCCACCGGTATTGCTTTGCACACCATCAGGATGTCCAGGACCCAGAAAACCTTCACCCCCCCAAAAAAAAAGTAACATCATTCAAGCAATTTTCTTCAATTCTCTTCGGAGATTTTAAGCGTCAATAAAAAAAAAAGTTGAGTAATATATATATAAAAACAAAAAAACACACACACTCACACGAACAGTAGCAGAAAAGTTGATAGTTTGATTTGTTTTCGTTGTTGACCCACTCGTTCTCCTATTGAGCCACTACCGTTCCAAGAAGGATGTTTTTTCTGTTGGACTCTTTTGAAAGCTATATATGATATATTAAGTTTGTCACTGCGTTTGAACCCTTTAGCATATTTGCAGATATCATAGTGCAACAGCCAAAATGAGGGAAAGGTGAGAAATTCTAAGTCAGGGTGAAGTTTATCGGTCATCAGCTATGGCGTTCTCTACACTTATTTAGCAGAATTATTGCTGAGGCTTAAAAACTGTTTTAATATATCTATGTTAAACATCAAATTAGACCAATTTTGTAGAATGAAATTTTCATTTATGGCCATTTTTATAAATTTTCCCCAACAACACAATATTGTTGTCCATATATAGATTGTCACATCTGTGAAAAGTAGATAACTGATCATTGCTGATGATATTGAATAGAAACCCTGACCGTATTACTGTTTTGTGCATATGTAGCGAGTTTGCATATTGCACTCGCTACATACATATACTTCTTTTTTTCTTGGCAGCAGCAACAGAAATTGATCTATCCGCTCCGTAGATAGTTAGTCACACTTAGTGTAAATAGTGTAGATCTTTCACCTGGTCCATCCAACGAAGTTTTGGTCGCCCCCCTCCTGCGTCGCCCACCGAATTTATTGACGAAGACCTTTCGAGCTGGAACATTTCATCCATTCGTACAACGATGTCGTACGTCGATGTCGTTGTACAGCTCATACAGTTCGTGGTTCATTCGACGACGATACTCGCCGTTAACGATACTGGATCGAAGTATTTTGCGAAGTATTTTTCTCTCGAAGACTCCCAGAATAGATTGATCCACTTGAGTCATTACCCAGGATTCTGCGCTGTAAAGCAAGACAGGTAGGATCAGAGTCTGGTAGATTTTGGATCTACGTCCATCGAGAGAGGGTTTTATTACTAAAACGCTTGCTCAGCGCATAGTAGCAGGGGTTTGCGATCAATACTCTTCTCCTGATTTCACGACTGACATTATTATTTCTGTAAATGGCGGAGCCAAGGACGACAAAATCATCTGCCACTTCAAAGTTACAGTTGTCAAGGTTCACGCAACATCTCAACTTACTGCAGCCTTCAGCAAGATCAACACCATTACGATGTTAAAGAGATCGCAAGACAGACTATTGCCTTGTATAAAGTCTTGCTTGTAAGAAAATGGCTCTGTCAGATGTTTGCCAATTTTCACTGAAGACTTCGTGTCAGTCAGTGTCATCCCGCAAAGTCGTATCAGCTTCGCGGGAATACCAAACTCAGCCATAGCATCTAATAATATCTGTCGTATTGGCCTTGCGAATGCAGCTTTGTAGACGATTTTCTTGGGTCTTCTCCAGGATTTGTCGTAGTGTGAATAACTGGTCTGTGGTGGATTTACCAGGTCTAAAGCCACAATGATATGGTCCAATCAGATTCGCTAAAATAGACTTTACTCTCTCACATAAAACACTAGACAGGACCTTGTATGCGATAGGTAAAAGGCTGTTGCCGCGATAATTGGTACACACACTTGGATCGCAATTCTTAAGCACAGGACATAGAAAACACAGATTCCAATCATTGGACATGCATTCCTTGAGCCAAATCGTGTTTATGTGCCGGTGCATGCAAGTTGCCAGCTCATCGCTGCCGACTTTAAAAAGCTCTGCCGGCAGCCCATCCGCTCTCGCAGCTTTATTGTTTTATAGCCCTCCATATCTGCAGAACACTCTGAATGTCAGTGAACAGATTTCCGCCTCCGTCTTTACAGGTGTTGATCCCTGGCTTAAAAATTTTTCCATTTACCTTTTGGTAGAACTTTCAGGCTTCATCCCTATCCCTGTAATTTTCGACACTTGGCTCTCTCTTTTCTACCATAAACGCTTTTCCGCCTGAAGAGGTGTGTCATCTCTCTCTCTTCTCTTCACAGTATAACACTGCCACTCATGGCAGCGATGCCATTGGCTGCAGTTTTGCCTTCATCGAGTCAAGGCTTGTCTGAACGCTGTTTTTCATAACCCAGTATGGTCGTTGCGGCAGTCGTCATAGAATTCGCAATATGCTGCCATTGCGTGTCGGGAACATCAGAATTAAAGGGGTTAGTTCGAAGTAATTGAGAGACTTGGTTGGAGTATGCATTGGCTATCTCGGTGGTATGCGTTTGGTTACGAACGTTTTTAGCACTGCTTAATCGCGTGCGTACCTTGGCTGCAACTAGGAGGTGATCCGAGTCAATGTTTGCACATCGCACACACGCAAGTCCATAACGCTTAAGACATGTCTTCCAACAATTACCACGTCACCAATCTGGTTTCTTGTATTTTGATCAGGTTATATCCAGGTCGCCTTGTGGATATCTTTATATGGGAATTTGATTCCATTCACTGCCATGTTTCTTGATGACGCGAAGCTAACCCGTTTAAATCCATTATCGGAGTTTTTGTTGTGTAGACTAAATGTTCCCACTTCTGAACCAAGAGCATCTTCCCTTCCTATTTTAGCATTAAAATCTCCCAGAACAATTTGAATGTCATGTGGAGGGCAGTGGACATATTTTACCACCAGGCGCTCATAGAATGCATCTTTATTGTCCTCATATTTGCCTTCCGTCGGGGCGTTTATGCAAATCAGCGTGTTCGGTCACCTACAGGGTTAAACTGCGAGAACATATGTTGAAGACTCTTGCCGACTATGACACAACATCTAAATTCGTGTCTTTCTGCATGGCAGCTGTAAAAGATGTCACAGTTCTTTCGTCGTGTTCATCCTTGTGCCGTCCGTTGCATTTCCTGTATGGCGGTGATGTCAGCCTTGTGTTTGTCGAGGTGTATATCCGTAAGTCATGGTCCTTATAACGTTTGCGGGGGTCGGGTCGTCAACATTTGGAGGGAAGTTTTTGTTTTTTATTTTTCTTTCTTTAGGCTACTCAACATTGCGCCTTCTCATCTCTCGGAGAGAGATTCTGGTTATAGCAATGAAAATACTCAAATAAGAAAATCCCCCATTCCCCATACAGAATTAAGTGCAACGAACGTCGTAAATAATGACCTAGATAAAACTATTTATAACATTGATTTTGTGAACAAGTTTGTAACGGGTGAACTCAAAAAATACTGAACCGATTTTGACTATTCGTTTTTCATTAAATCTCTCGATTTGCCTAATAAAATGAGGGGGGTACTTTATTTTCTTATTTTCAATAGTCTCTTGCGGAATCCTTCTGGAACCTAAGTAGAAATTCCCCTCAGTGTATGAGATAGTTTCTGATTTCATGCCTTTGACTTTACCACTATACTAAATACATATTTTCCATACTAAATCTACAGGGTACACAAAAAGTCGCTGCCTGCCTCTCAATGTGCATTGATCAAAAACATTTTTAACCTTATCCCAGTTTGTTATTCGGTAGCCTTTTCCGGTTGTCCCACTGACGTTCATTGTAGCCTCCAACAACATCTTGAATTACTCAAGCGTTAAGTCGCAAGTGTTCAGTTTGCTTCTAAGGAATCCTTTTTCTTCATTGTACCCTTGCTTGAGTGTTTATTTGCGAAGACTCACACACACACAGATAGAGAGCGAGAGGACAATATTTAATATATACCTATATATTTATGGATGTATATATGTATTCAGGCTAAATTGTTGTACATAAATCTAGGACATGGCCCATATTTACAAAAACAAAACACATCAATTGGCGAAAAAGTAGACAAAGTTTGTTGATCTTCTTGTTTCATCGTCCTTTTCGTTTATGAAGTTTAGTTTCGTTTAAGTTTTTAGTTAAGTATTTGTTTGCTATAGTACATATACCTTAAGGCTCGAAAGTTTTCGATGTTCGTTTCTCGTTTAGTTGGGGACAAATACAAAAACAAAGCGGAACACAATTTTATTTTTTTTTTTTTTTGGATTTTTATTACTTAAGTATTCACAGTTCGTAATAATGCCTGAGTGCTAAAATAACAAGAAAATTCAGGAACAAAAATACTGACAAAGAAGAGTGGTAACAGAAGAAGAAGAAGAAGCTGTTCATCATTATAACTTATGTGTAGGTACAGTGGGTGCCATAATTGAGGGGACATACATTGTGGGGGTGTGTGATGATAACTAAGCCCTCATGCAGTTTGAAAAAAAGAAATATAATATACAATAATAAAATGTATGTTGAAGCTTAAGTAAATTAATTAGGTTTAATTTCCGCCTTTTAAAAACATCGTACAAAATTTCAAGTTCTCCTGGAAGCTTTCGGTATTTCTGAGCATAGTGGTAGAAAGTCGAATCAAATTAAGTAATGACAATAGTAAGATCTTGGTTGTGGTATACATAAAAAAGAGGCATTGTGCTCAACTCTGGGAACCAACAATATAGTGCGAATTGTCAGAATATATTATAGTCCGACAATTCGAGGTCTGCAGTGGTTTCTTTTCATGTTTTACAATGGCTGCATTGTTGTATCAAAACTTTTGGTTTACTCTGTATAATATCAATTCTTATTTCACACATACTTGCGTTCATACCAACATGTATTAGACCATTTCATTCAAGTTTATCAATGCAGTGCATGGGTGCGTGCTAGTGTCTGAGTGAGTCTTTTTTTCTATCAAACTTTATGTTTTTCTCTCCTTCATGCGTACAATTTTCTATTCCCTTTATAACACAGACACACACACACATAGTTAAACACTTTTTCGCACACATACACACACAAACTTCTCTTTTTCTACTTTTGCAGCAGTTATTTGTAGTTCAAGTCAAAGTTTATTACCGTCATCAGTGTCGGCATTAACACCAGGTGAATTCTTTCATTTACTATCTGCTGGAAATTCGTATTACAAGGAGAGAAAAAACTGACTACCAACAACACCAACTCCAACATCGTCACCATCAGCTTCAGAGTGCCTGGCAACGACTCCATCTAACTCATACTCTATGTATTTTTGCAACATTGTCTTTCTCCTCCTCGATGTATGGTAAGGAAGTCCATCATCTGCGTTTACGTTTTTGTTTTTGTTTAAATACTATCAGGATAACACTTGTAAATATTAAGACTAGGGGACTGTAATTTAAAATGATGTTGTTAATTAGGGTTAAGGCAGAATTCTGTGTGCCCTCTCTATAAACGTGCTTACGTTTACACTTGTTTACAATACTTGAGCGGAATGAAAATCAAATCAATATTAGAATTAACTAAGCGCCAAGGTCACGTCTTAATGAGCCAAAAAAAATTATCCGAAGTAGCTATGATTAGTCTCTTAAAGTTCAACTTTTTCATACTTCCTTATAATTGCGCGAAGGGCTCTGCAAAATTCGGCCGCAGGAAATGTAAAGGGAATGAAGTAACTCGTCAAAAGACACTATTAAAACTCTAGATATCTTAAGCGAAAAATTTGTGTTGGGGGCTATTTAATGTATGATACTAGGTAGTAAACACTATAACTCGAATATTTCTTATGCAATTATAATACAAATGTACCAGTGGCAATAAAATCGCTAGTCACGATCACGGATATATATTAGTAGATGTAACCACGCTCCTTTATGTATTTCCCATATCAGCTCTATAGCTTCTTTACTACGACTGTACTTACTTATTTACTTAGCTGGTACTTCTATGCAATCCCAGTGGATTATATACCGCACGTAGAATAATATTATAAGCGCCTCGATCTTCTGCGCTTCTTCTCCAATTAGTCACACCGAGTTCTGTAAGGTTCTCAGTAACCTGGTCTTTCCAACGGAGTTTTGGTCGCCCTCTTCTGCGCCGTCCATCGAGTTTATTGTCGAAGACTTTTCGAGCTGGAGCATTTTCGTCCATGCGTACAAAGTGACCTAGCCAACGCAACCGTTGCACCTTAATGCCTTTGACCACGTCAATGTCAGTGTACAGCTCGTACAGCTCATGATTCATACGACGCCGATACTCTAACGATGATGGACCCATATATTTTACGGAGTATTTTTCTCTCGAATATCGCCAGAACCGATTCATCCGCTTGTGTCATAACCCAGGATTCTGACCCATACATTAAGACAGGTAGCAGCTTTATAGTCGACAAAAAGATGGTACGTGTCGATCTGTTTCTCTTGGGTCTTTTCCAGGATTTGCCGAGGTTGTTGATTTTCCAGGTCTAAAGCCACACTGATAAGGCCCAATCAGGTTGGATAATACTGGCTTTAGTCTTCCACATAGCACACTCGACAGGACCTTATATATGATGGGTAAAAGGCTGATCCCGCGGTAGTTGGAGCACACACTTGGATCCCCTTTTTTCAGCACAGGACATAAAACGCTTACATTCCAATCGTCGGGAACAGTCATCCAAAAAATTAGAAATTTATTTGAGAGGTGAAAATAATATTACTATCCTTCTGAAAATATGCGACATAAAAATTGTTTCAAAAAGGGGCGTGGCACTGCCTTGGTCTAATTATATTTTCATGTAGCCTATGATAGAGGCCCTACTAATAGTACTACACAGTGAACATTTCATTGCAATCGGTACATTTATTTCGCCCAGACAATGATTTTTTCAAAAGAGGCATGACACCGCCCATTTTTCAGTGGGACATAATCCTATTTGTAGTAGTAACATATATAGCAAATCTCATCTTCATACCTCTAGTGTCTCTTGAGATATGACCGATTAAAAAAATGCAATGAAAATTTCATTGCAATCGGTCCATTTATGTGGCCCATATAACGATTTTTTAAAAAGAAGCGTTGCATCGTCCACTTTCCACAATCAACGATTTTTTTCTTATACAACCAATATATGTACCAAATCTTGACATCGTACCTATAATGGTTTGAAAGATACAGCCATTTCAAATTTAGAGCCGTATGGGCTGTGCCATACGACCAAAACTCCGTTGGAAAGACCAGGTTACTGAGAACCTTACAGAACTCGGTGTGACTAACTGGAGAAGAAGCGCAGAAGATCGAGGCGCTTATAATATTTTTCTACGTGCGGTATATAATCCACTGGGATTGCATAGAAGTACCAGCTAAGTAAGAAAGTAAGTATGGGCTGTGCCCATTTCAGCCCCTTGCAGTCCGAGTTTCCAAAAATCCTACGTCATAAAAGGAACCTACATTTAAAATTTTTCAGTTTTAGCTTTATCCGTTTGGGGTAGAGAGTGATCAATCAGTCAGTCACCCATGCTTTTTATATATATAGATTATATTGTCATATATACCACTCCTCCTTATGGGCGTTACAAATTGAAAAACAATGTGAATATACCCTTCTGTCTGTACATAAGCATGTTGAAGGGTATTAAAATAATGTCATTACATATGAGGTATTAAGCTTTACCACGCCCATGTAAGGTTAAGTGGCCCATGGGCTGTTCTGCCGATCTCCGAAATCTATATAAATAAAAATGAACTGCTGTGCAGTTGTCTCGCTAAAACTCAAAAACGGCTGGACCGATTTTCAAAATTTTTTTTTGTTTTGTTCGCTATAGCTTCCGGATGGTTTAAAAGCTTTTTTCTTTCAAATATCGCTCTGACGGCTTTTCCAATAGTCTGATTGATACAAAAATTTTACCATGAGGTACTGTTGACTTGTAGATAGTTCCTGACTACATTTGGTTGTAATTGGATAAAGGGGCGTGGCACCGCCCATTCAACTTGAAAATTAAAAAGGCTATATTTCATGAACTATCAGAGGTATAAAGATGAGATTTGGTATATATGTTGTTCGTACAGTAAGAATTACATCCAGGGAGCAAGTGGGCGGTGCCACGCCCTCTTTTAAAAAATCACTCTAACGGTTTTACTAATAGACCGATTGATACGAAAATTTTACCACGTGGTACTGGTGACCTGTTGGCAGTCCCTGGCTATATTTGGTTCTGATTGGCTCCGCCTATACAACTTGAAAATTAAAAGGGCTATATCTCATGAACTATCAGAGGTATGAAGATAAGATTTAATATACATATATGTTATTGGAGCAGTATTAATTACAGCCAGGGTGGAAGTGGGCGGTGCCACGCCCTCTTTTCTAAATTCGCTCTAACGCCTTTTCTAACAGACCGATTCATACGAAAATTTTACCAAGTGGTACTGTTGACCTGTTGATAGTCCCTGGCTATATTTTGCTGTGATTGGATAAAGGGGCCTGGCACCACTCATACAACTTGAAAATCGAAAGGGCTATATCTCATGAACTATCAGAGGTATGAAGATGTGATTTGTTACATATGCTGTTGTTACAGTATGAATTACAGTAAGCGTGGAAGTGGGCTGTACCGCACCTCTTTTAAAATAATCGGTTATAACCGCCATAGTAATAGTTTGATCGTCCTCAAAATTTATTTTTTTCCCGCAAAAATCGTATACCAATGTTGGAATCTACGATGAATTGCTAAAAAGTTTCACCAATAATTTTTGTGTCTAAAATAACTTTCTAATAGAAGCAAACCTATGTATTGGTTAAAAAGTTATGTCGCAGAATATTGGACGGGATTCCAAACAATGTCAAAAATATACCATTCTCTTCGTCTTGGTCTCCAAGCATCGGAATGGTAGTTCAAAATTAGAGCTGGGGCCCATCGTTCTGATGTTTTCGATAATTGCTCATACACTAAAGAAATATATCCACCTGAAATCTTCATGCTTCTCATCGCGAACTACGAATTGGGTTTAAAAATATACTTTCTTAGTGAAATTTTCTTAGAATTCATCGTAGATTTCGATTCTGGTATACTATAACCATTTTTCAATTACATTTGTATGTAACCTATGTATGGGGTATTTTTTTTTGACATTTAAAACTTCTTATGTAAATCTAGCTGCCATACCATGCAAGTATTTCTTTCAGTATACTTTGGCAAATCACCATGCAATGACTACACAAGAACAACGTTTACAAATCTTACAAATTTATTTTAAAAAATCGCTTCTGTTCACCATACTTATGGAGCCCTTTGTCAAGTTTACGGTGCACATAATCATCCATCTGAGTGGCTAATGGAAGCCATCGGCGCTGTAGAAGTAAGGGCGAATTTAGCGAACCGACGCCGTTCTCAGCAACTAGGTCTCTGCAAATGCTGAGGAAAGATCTTGACCTACATCTATATAAGATCCAACTGGTGGAAGAACCAGTGGAGCATCAATTGATTTTGTTATTTCTCATGCCATTGCAAAAACAAAGTTAATCTAGAACAAAGTTAATCTACATGTCGGCACTATAGATATGACTATCGTTGTAGAGGCTATGATATTTAGATTTTAAAACAATAAAACTTAATTGGTTAACTTCCATGTTAAGGAGTTACTTGAAATTAGTTACATTAGGTAATAAACTCAACATATTGTTGTCGAGCTTAAGTACCGTCTTCAAAGTAGTTTATAGACCTACAAATATATAAATTAGCGTTTATATAGCATTTAGGATAGTAAGAAATGTGAAATATATTACAAGTTAATATGCAATAGCGAAGCATTGCCGGGCCCACTAGTTAACTAATATATTTCAAAACCTTCAATTTAAACATTTAGTGTGGGGCTCGAAATTACGATTTATAAAAGAACCATTTTTAGATTTGTAAACTAATCGAATTCATTTTAGAATCGCATTTTACGAATTGCCAACTAATCGCTATATGATTTGTTTGGGATTTTATATAAATATTTTTTTACCTGTATGATTTTATTTTGATATAAGAACAAATTTTCCGAAAGACATATTGGATTTATCAGAATGTGGCAATTACCTGAAAATGAAGAAAAAAAAACATGTTATTTAAGGGACAATAATTGGTAAATTACAATAATTGGTAAGAAACAACAACAGAATAATTGATTTTTAAATGTTAATTTTATACAGGAAAATGTCTGCAAGAATTTGTTGAAAATATAACAATAACAATCGAATTCAATTTAAACACACTCCGCCATATTCATTCTGCCGCAGAATTGTAAAGAACTTAAAACCCTTATTTATATACTTTGAATTTATAACCCCCCAGATGGTTGTTGAACTGTGTTATTAATACATAAGCCCGCAAATATTGGAACGATGTGCGTATAATTAATATAAAATCAGCTTAAAATTATTATAACTCGTACGTTGGTCGTTCGAGCGAGTACCATATGCAAACTCGCTGCATATGTGCTGTGAAGTACTTGGGTCAGGGTCGTCATTCAATATCAAAAGCAATGGTCAGTTTTATACTTATCACCAGGGCCAACAAAAGTATGCAATGCATACTTGCATATGCAATTGCATATTACAGTCTTCCCGGCATGTTTTGGAGTTACATGCATATAAAAGCATATTTTGGGGTTTTTAAAGGCTGTATTTTTTAAAGTATAAATTTCCGGTACTAACTAAACTAAATATTATTTTGTGTTTATATTAAGGATTCCGTAGTCAAGAATTTCAATGAGTTCTACCTAGAGTTGCGTTGCCACCAGCTCCATCCACTACATGTTGGTATAGTTGGCAGAACTATCAAAGCACGTAAGGAAAGATGTTAAATAGTGTAACAGTGAGAAGGCTGAAGTAATACGTACTTCAAAAGAGAAGTAATCAATTAGCGTTTCACTTTTCAAATATGACAGAGCAGATAGCATTGCGAAAGAAAACAGTTTACGTTGAAATAATGGGCGGTGGGACTTTTAAAGTCAACACATATTATACAACTTGTACTTTTTAACTCCATCAGGAGCCATATAAATATGAAAATAATTCCCTTTTTTCACATATAAAACACTATGCAAGTTTTATCCTTGATCAAGATTTCAATAACGGAAATCAAGAATATTTGAGACAAATTATGTAGAAGGCGTATACATAATATTTATTATACCTTAAAATATTAAGAACTCCATTGAATTCACTAATGGAATTTTGTTTACAGTAGAGTAATTAATCAACAGTCTGAATTTTATAAATGTAATGTAAAAAATAACTTCATTTAATTTTCAACTTTTTGTGATGAATTTTTATTAAATAGGTATAAAATAATAAAATTAGCTACGAGTCAAAGTCTTTTGCGCTTTTTTTTTATCAGTTTTAAAGGCATTTTTAAGTGTTTTTTGTGCTTATCTAATGCGCATATTTTTAGTTTTTCCGGGCATATTTGTGTTGGCCCTGCTTATCACAGACGTGACCGCCTATAAATGAAAAATGAAATCATTTGATACGACCCAAAAGTGTAAAAAATAGAAGGGGTCACTTTAGACCGTAGGTTTCTTTGAACCAAATTCGATTCGTGACTTTTTAAGTCGTTTGAGCCATGTCCGTCTGTCGTCTGTCTGTCCGCCTGGTACGCTCGAATACTCTCGAAAGACACAACCAATTGTTTTGAAACTTTGCACAGATTCATATTTCCCCAAAACTACTTACGGTATTGCAAATGGACTGCATGGCCACGCCCCTTCTGGTACCTCCCATATAAACGTACCATTCTGCCTACTTTAGAAACCGAGTAATAATATCAATACACACAACGCGATCTTGCCCAAATTCTGTATTTAGTAAAGCGAAATAAGCATAAAGTTTTGGAGAAAAAATTGGAAGTGTGATTAGAACACGCGACTATCATGCGGGAGATCCGTGGTTCGATTCCTGGCTCCAGTCATCTACATTTTTCTTTCATTGCCGGCCCCCTCAATGTTGTCGACCTCAACTTCGCAGTATAAGTATCGAGTTAATCGGCATGTCTAGTTAAAGCTTCTCAAACTGTGACGTTCGCATTCGTCGATAAACAAGTAGGTGCCGTTTGTTGTGAATCTAAAATAGAAAACGTGTTCACAATAACTCGAGAAGCATCCCATACCTCATTAATGAAGTGTAAAGCGAAATTAAGTTAAAGTTTTTAAGCCACGCCCCTTGTGGTATCTCCAATAGAAATTTACCACTCCGAACGCTTTAAAAATCGAGTTAATATCAATATACCAGAAAATGTTATGTTATACTGAGGTTGAGGGTATATGTTAGTTTGGTTTCCGAACTGAAACTTTCACAACATTAATATTACTCATACGTTTTACATACATATAGCGAGTCATTTGCCGTCATTCAATATTATCAGCAATGACTAGATTTCTACCTATAACAGATAAAACAGTCTATCTATGGCGAAACTGAAGCCGTGTAATTATAATTAATTGTTCTTTCTGTTTATAATAAAATTAGTTTTTGATACAATAAACTGTACTTTTTAATACAATAAACAATACTTTTAAATACCAATTAAGTACTTCTTGATAACATAAATGTACTTTGTGGTACAATAAATTTACTCTTCTTTGTACTATAATAGTACTTTTAGGTACAATAAATTGTATATATTATTACAATAAATATACTTTTTGATACACTTAAATGTCATTTATCCATAATGTGTATCCATAATTATCTCTCTCGGCCTACAGTTTTGCCACGCCCCCTTCGCCCACTGATTGAGAATAACAATCTCATCAGTATTATACAATAAATTGTACTTTTTGGTACAATAAATGTAATTTTTAACAATAATATTACTTTTTGATACAATAAATGTACTTTATTCACAATAATAGTACTTTTTGGTACAATAAATTGTACAATGTATGTACTTTTTGACATACTAAATTGTAGTTTTTGGTATCTGTGTATCAAATATTATCGCTCTAGACGTAAAATACAGTTTTGCCATGCCCCGTTCGACCATTGATTGATAATAACAATTTCGTCTGCTAATTTGAACCTGAAATGCGAGTACCATCGTTGTACCAAATTTTATTTCTCTGGGGCTAAAATACAGTTTTGCCAAGCCCCCTCCGCACACTGATTCAAAATTTATTTTTATCTCTGGGGCTCAAATACAGCTTGGCTACGCCCATTGATCCAAAATTAACATGTCGTCTACAAATTGTATATCTCCGGGGTCCATAATATAGTTTGGCCACGCCCCCTCCGCCCACTGATCCAAAATAAAAATGTCGTTTGTGTATTCATATTTAGGGCTAAAATACACGCCAACACCGCCAACTGACCCACCATTCAAATTGTGCCTGTATATTTATCTTCTTGTTGTCATGTACTATCTGTATACCACATTTAAGAAATCTAGGGCTATAATACAGTTTTTGCCACGCTCACTCCGCCCACCGACCCAACTTTTTAATTTCGTCTGCATATTCATATTCTTGTTGTCGAGTACTTTTTGTGTACCAAATTTGATCTATCTGACCTTAATCGAAAATAAAATTTTCGTCCGCAAATTAAGACCGGAAGGCCTAAATCGCATATAAGGTCCTGTCGAGTGTGCTATGTGAAAGACTAAAGCCAGTGTTATCTTACCTGATCGGGCCTTATCAATGTTGCTAGGCCTGGTAAATCAACAACTGACCAAATATTCACACTTCGGCAAATCCTGGAAAAGACCCCAAAGCTGCCTTCGACAGCCCGATACGGTAGAGATTACTCGAAGCCATGGCTGATTTTGGTATTCCAGCAAAGCTTATACGCCTTTGCGCAATGAGGCTGACAGACACGAAGTCTTCAGTGAAGATTGGCAAGGACCTTACGGAGCCATTCTATACCAGACGAGGCCTTAAACAAGGCGACGGCCTATCGTGTGACCTCTTCAACATTATGATAGAGATAATAATGAGGAAAGTCGCAGTTAACACGAGTGGCACGATATTCAACAAAAGCCACATGCTACACGCGTACGCTGATGAAGTAGACATCATCGGTCTAAAACTGCGGGATGTGACTGCAGTCTTCTCACGTATATAGAAGGAGTCAGCAAAATTGGGTCTAACGGTGAAAAAGGACAAAACGAAGTTATTAGTTTCAATGAACAAAGAATCTACTCGTTTGGGAAACTGCGTGAACGTTGACAACTATAATTTCGAGGTGGTAGATAGTTTTATCTATCTAGGCTCCGCCATCAACAAAAGAAATAATGTCAGCCTCGAAATCCGGAGAAGAATCCTGCATGCTAATAGATGCTATTCCGGACTTAGCACGCAATTCAATGACAGAGCCCTCTCTCGAGGAACAAAATTCAAGCTATACCAGATAATGTTTCTACCTGTCTTGATGTACGGTTCAGAATCCTGGGGTATGACATAAGCGAATGAATCGGTTGTGGCAGTATTCGAGAGAAAAACTCCGTAAAATATATGGGCCCTTCATCGTTAGCGGAGAGTATCGGCGTACAGCTGTACGAGCTGTACACTGACATCGACGTGGTCAGACGTATTAAGGTGCAGCGGTTGCATTGGCTAGGTTATGTTGCACGCATGGACGAAAATACTCCAGCTCGAAAAGTCTTCGACAATAAACTTGATGGACGGCGCAAAAAAGGGGCGACCAAAACTCCGTTTGAACGACCCGGTTCAAACGCTTATAATATTTTTCTACGTGCGGTATATAATCGAATGGGATTGCAAAGACGTGCCAGCTAAGTAAGTAAGTAAGTGTTGCGTACTGTCTGTGTAGCAAATTTTATATCTTTAGGGCTAACATACACTTTTGCCCCTCCGCCCACTGATGGAAAATTAGGTATAAAATGTTATCTCTCTAGGACTAAAATACAGTTTTGCCACACCCACTCCGCCCATATGACAAAAAATGTAAAAATATATAGTCTTCGTTAATTTCCGTAAAGTACACCAACTGCCTACCAAATTTCATTAATATCGGTTCAGCCGTTTAGGCATAACTGACAACATTTTCCAGCTCATTGATTTGGGACTCAATTCTTAGATTTTCACCTGAAAGCTATCTCAAAAATAGGAACTTCTGCATCACTTGTTTTGTCGCGTTGGCTGCATTAATAGTTCAACGGCCATACGTTTTTTTTTTTGCTCAAGGTGGATTTTTACACTTTTTCTACATTTTAACATCTTACGGCTTTGTAACCAATAAGATATCCTAAGACGTTTCTATTACTAAGATGTCATACATTAAACAACTCAAATGTGCAATTTAAAACTATATATAACAGCTCGGCTAATAAACTATTTGTTGTACCCTGCCTCCCTCGATTGCGGCAGCAACAAACGCCAAGACTAACAAAACGTACATCTCATCATGGAGAAGAAGATACAAAAATAACACATGCAAATCTTTAAGATGTCTTAATGGTTTCGCATTTTATTTTTCTATTCCTTCAAATCTTTTGTAGTTTTATTATTGTTACTTCTATGTGGCGCCTTTTGGGGCCGTTGAGGGTTTCACGTAGAAGTTTCTGACTCTCGACAGATTTACATGGCCCACGTGTAATTAGCACAGTAGCAGCAGTCAGTCAGTCATAACAGTGAACCTTTGCGATTCGCTACTAAGATCCTTGAATTATACAGAGCTCGTGATTATAAGTGTTTGGCATTGGTGCGGCAGTAAAGTGTTTGGTATAGCCAAGTGTATAAGTTACTAGATATCCATCCCCCCTCCCCTACCATACTGCGAGAGTGTGAAAAGTGTTAAAAGCGCTGGCGCTCATGTATTGTGTTCGTGCTGGTGCTCTTAAGCAACCAACTTCCGCTTTTAGTTTAATTGCTTTTCATAATATATACAAGTAGCTATGATTTCTCCCCGAACAAACATACATACATACATGTGTAGTTACGCATGCCATGTGCAAGCGGATAAACACATACATACATTTACTATATTTAGCAATATAATATTCAAAATAATTGGCAACACAAGGATCGTGTGGGAGTAAGGCAAATAAATATAGAGCACATTTTGTGCGCTTAGGGGTAATCACTTAAAAGCCATCTTAAATTTCAATGCAAGTCTTTTAGCAAGTGTAGCGTGCCGCAACCCTTCAGTTGCTGTCAGAAATTCAGATTGGGTGACTATGAAATTTGTGGGCAAATTACAACATAATGTTGGTGTGCATTAGAGAAAATTAAGTAGATTATAATATTTGCACACTCTAGGGTGTAAAATAAAGTTAAGATTTTGTAATTTTTTTACAATTTCTATTTAGCCGTGGAGTGGCTAAAATTGATAATTAATTAATTGATTTTAATTGTAGGCGGTAGGGTATGTTAACAGATACATTTCAGAGATTTAAGATTATTTATTGAAAATTTGCTCTGAGAAGATTTAAGATTTGGGAGATTTAATTATGTTGATGCCGCTATATATTATCCAGATACAATGTGTCAAAGTTACTTGCAAGACCGTCTAAAAACTAGTATTGGAAGGGGTTTCAATATGGGCGGATCAATGTTGCTACACAACAGCACCTCCGATAACGGATTCAGCCGGGTTAGCGCCGCTTCGGCCAGTTATATGAAAACATAGAAACATGAACCAGATTCCCACATAAAGATATCCACAAGGCAACCTGTCTATCTCGCCTGATCAATAGACAAGAAACCAGATAGATAATGTGGTAATCGATGGAAGGCATGCCTCAAGCATAACACAGTACAACACGTGATTTTGAGAATCAATTCTGAGAACTGCACGTGAAAGTTGCCCCAAAAAGAAGAAGTTCTGCATCTTTCGTTTTGTCAAGTTACATAGGGGCATATGTCACGTTTTAGGCACTTTTGTTTAACATAATATAAATACTATATGGTGGCGTATGATTATCATAAGTAATATTCCACGTAAATCACACGCCACGGAGTACAACTGTTTCATTGTAACTGCTACAAAATAAACACAGTTCAAAATCATTTGATGAATGGAAAACTGAGACTGTTGCTTCTGTAGGGAAACGTTATGAACAGATTCAAGGAATTGTTATTCAAAATTTTTTTTTAAATTTGTTTCAGCTAAATCGGACTAGTGGTTCTCGAGTTATGTCAAACAAAAGAGCCTAAAACGTGACAAATTCCCCTATACGATACTTACTAACTTCAAATCGATATTAAATTATTACGAATGATGCAGAACTTCTTCTTTTTGAGGCTACTTTCAAGTGCAGTTTTCAGAATTGAGTCCCAAATCAGTGAGCGCGGTGCATATATTGACTCGGAACACCACCTAGTTGCAGCAAAGGTTCGAACACGATAAGGTAGTGCTAAATGTACTCGTAATCAAACGCAAAGACAGGTAGACATTACAAAGCATCCCACCGTAATAGCCAGTGCCTATTTTAACCAACTTTCTCAATTACTTCAAACAAACCCCCCTAATTCTGATGTTCCCGACACATAGTGACAGCATATTGCGAATTCTATGACCACTGTCGCAACGACCGCACTAGGTTATGAAAAACCACACTCAGGCAAGCCCTGGTACTATGTGGAATGTCGCGCAATGGCTGAGGAAATGGATGCTGCATACAAGGCAAAACTACAGCCAATGAGAAGAGGTGAGATATAAAACGCCCGTTCAGGCGAAAGAAAGCGTATATGGAAAAAAAAGATCCAGGATAGGATGCGGTGAAACCAGAAGTTCTACCAAAAGGTAAAAAGCAAAGGTTTTGGAACCGGAATCTCCACCATCCCTGTTTGGAACAGGGATCACCACCTAAAATAACAGAGATGGAAATATGGTCACTCAGAGTGTGCTGCAAATATGGTGGAAACACATTCGTACTATACTCGTTCCCGAAGGCAGCATAACCCAACAGCGAAAGGAAGGACCTAGAAGACCTTAGAGTAACCCTTCAAATGCAGTCAGTAGGCCTTCCATTTCCATTTCATCTTCCTTTCCAAATAACATAGGGTGTCGTTGGGAGCCATTGTCTTCCATCGTCGCTTCCTATAAGAATGCCTAATGAAAGGCCTGCAAAGACATGAAACAAAAATATGCAGATGGCCACCCTCAAATTGTTTAGTTTATTTTTAAATATTTCTCACTTCTATATGTTTCTGTCTATAATTACACTTTTTTCAACGACAATAACAATGAAACGAAGTACCTATTTAATAATCCATGGCATCAGTATGACATTGTAAGCGAGGATCTAAGTACTTAGCATGTAATGCGTGCGTGCAATATAAAAAACATCGTCCACTCATTAAAACTCCGATTCAAATGCTATTGAAATAACACCTACTGACTTCGTCACTTACTTCGTAATCAAGCGTGTTATCAAGTAGCCTACAGGCATATGCCATTTCTTGCAGGCTGATAACAAAATCATATAATACTTGGCGATTTTAATGCTCACCATGAGTGTTGGTACTCGCAATTATCAAATGACCCCCATGGTGTTCTCATTGCGGACCATATAGACCAGCTATGCCCAACGTCAATGTATTCGATTTGTTCGAGTGTGTTGGGTAAGTGTAAAAGCTCTTTTATTGTTATTTCGGCAAACAGTGCCGAAATAACATTTGTTTGTGTGAAAGCACAAAGCTCTTTATGTGTACATGTAAAAGCACAAAAAGCTGTTTTCGCTCGCGAGCTCAAGTGGTGGGCATACCTGATATAGACGAATCGGATTTCGCAGCAATCAATGAAGACTTCTCCCCTAGAATTACAGCTAGATGCTCAAGCTCCCCAGACATATCAATAGTCTGCTCGTCGCTACTTGCCCACACCACCTGGCAAACCCAAACAGCGTAAAGCTCAGGCCATATCCATATCCTGGTCACTGTAGACAAGCCAAGCGACTTTGTGGAGCCCGATAAGCTCACGTTTGTAAACTACAGCCTAGGTAACTGGCAGGGCTTTACAAACTTTATTGACGATTCCCTACATCACTTGCCTCCCCCCACATGCGTCAGAAAGGGTGAGAACATTTTCAGACAGACCGTTCTCAAGGCGGCAATGCGCTTCATCCCAAATGGAAGAATCCGCAATATTAGACCATATTACCCATCTCATGCAGCACGTTTACCAGTTGAACGCGATCACATACGTGCATGCAACCCAGCTGATGATCGAGTTACGCAGTTGACGGACGACGTTAACAATCTAGTTAATGAACATCGCCGCAACATATGGTAAGACCACCTCGACTATTGTAACCTCGATATGAAAAAGCTCTGGTCTAGTATTAAAAGTCTTTCTGTTTCCAAACACTACCAACACCTCGCTGCTATCGAATTCAACAGCAGACAATTTGTCGAACATTCCACCTCGCAGAACCAGAACAAAAGAGCCGTAATTGTTGAAGTGAAAAATATTATCTCCAAGGCAAACCCATCTAAAGCTCTTGGTCCCGATGGTATCTCTATGTTAATGCTAAAGAATCTTGGTACGGTAGCACTGGAATTCCTCTTTAAGATCCCAGAACTCTCAGTCCAGCCCATTTATCTCCCTTCTATCACTAACCCTTCTGTTACCAACCCTGAAGGAGCACTTTCAGCTCGCATCTCACCAGCACGGCTTCAGGGAATCTCATAGCACGACAACGGCTCTAAATTTACCACACAGATCGCAAATGGCTTCAATCCGCAACGACCATGTCAACGCACTGTTGTGACCATCCCAAGCTGATCAATGGCATCTCGAACTCCACCTTGCCAAATGACATCAAACGCTTGGTCACAAACTATCTCAGTGGTAGACAAGCATTTGTGGAGTCATGAGACCAAAAATCAAAATACCGCAAGATAAAGATGGGCGTGCCACAGGGGGGTGTTCTGTCACCCATTCTCTTTAACCTTTATCTTGTTAAGTTTCCCCCTCCTCCCGAAGATATGTCGATAGTATCGCACGCAGACTACTGCGCCATCTTTGCATTATGGTTTAAACCGACTGAGGTCGCCCTTTTTCTCCAGCTACCAGTATCACAAATTGACACTTACTCTAATTAATTAAATCTCTTATATCTCAACAGGAAAGGACCCTCGGAAACAGCCGAACTGTTACAACAACAACAACAACGATGATAGAAATGTATATTACTACACAAAAATCGAAACCTGGTCTACTGCATGAAAGTATCGTATTCTAAATATCATGCTATAGTGGGCTTCAAACAAAAATATACAAATACAGCCAAATGCTAATTTATATTTTCGATTTAATTTAAATTCATATTATTATTTTAATTTGTAGCAACAGCTTTTTCTCCACACTACCTTCCATAACATTTTTCAAAAATCAAGAAATTTCGCTACATTTGCGCTCTACCCACGGGTTGTCAACTTTCACTTCATGATAATTCTATACATATATAAATCTATAGATCCCTTACGAAATTGCAAAGAATACAAAAATAAAAAAAAAATAAAATCATTGAATAAATAAAATACATTCATTAACACAAACCACAAAATCGCTCTCTTGATTCAAATGTGAATGTTACATTCAGTTACAACAACAGCGTTTCGTGGGATATAAAACAGCACTTTTGTAAAGTTTTCACAACCCACTCAAAAATCAATTTGATTTTGTAATGAGACCACAACTGTAATTAACATTCGAAAGAAAAATTCTCACAACAGCAATGGGTGGTAGGATGGCGGTGGTGGTGGCCGCTTCACCCTCTTCTTTTCTATGATGTACAGACATAGTAAAAAACGCCCACTTTTGAGGTCGTTGAGATTTTAGCAGTTTTCATGCGTCGTCGTCGTCCGTCTTTACTTACTGCATGCCAATAATGATGAAAAATTTAAGCGTTTTTATCAAAACGCGTCAGCATGAATTTGATTAATAATTTATAGAAAGTAAGTTTTACGTTTATCGACATTAAAAAAGACCATGGAGAGCGATTTGTTCTTTTGCTTTTGATGAATGAACGGTGGCAAAACGCCATTGCCTATGTTTTAAGCCGGCCTTGACTTCGAGTCTGCCGTATTGTAAGAAACTGTTGTTATTGTATTCAAATATTTGTAGTAATGTACATTGAGGGTATGTCTTTAAATTTGTTGCTTCTCAACAAATAATGTTAAAATAATGGAGCCAATTACATCTGCCAGGAAGATGAGAACATCGGGAATATAATTGTAAAATATAAGTACAAAGTATTAAATATCCAAACCAAGCCGTGAAATTATAATCGAGTGGACTAGAATTTTGTAGAGAGATTAAGCAAACGATAGGCTGGGTAATTAATCTACGTGGTTGAAACTGTACATATTACATAGTACATGTGGATAGTCTTGGTATACTGATACAAAACAAATTTTAATTGAAATAACTTATGTATTATTATTGCCTGCTTGTGGACAGGAAACGGTTGGAGATAAGAAATTCGGTCGTAAGACCAGAAGTTTACAGACATGTTGTAAAACTGTTAACAAGGAAACACTGTTAAAAATGTTACTAAACCCGTAGCCAAATATAAAAAATTCAATTCACTTTTTCTGGGCATTTGGTTATTTTGAATGAGACTACCGAAAGGATCTTTTATGGTATCAACTGGGAACTTAGGTAAAGCTCTATAACACTGTGCAATATTTTCGGGATCAGTGTTTGGAGATTGAGAAATTCCAAGTAAGGGTGAAGGCACTAGGCCAGTATATAAAGTCCCTCAAAGAGGGACGCATTTCTGTGAACTGCATGTGAAAGTAGCCCCAAAAGAAGAAATTCGTTTTGTCAAGTTACATGCCATAATAATTTAATATCGATTTGAAGTTAGTAAGTATCGTATAGGGGAATTTGTCACGTTTTGTTACAAAGTATATAGTGGCGTATGATTATCATAAGTAATATTCCACGTAAATCATACGTTACGGGGTACAACAGTTTTATTGTAACTGCTTCAAAATAAACCCAGTTCAAAATCATTTGATGAATAGAAAAGTGCAGCTGTTGCTGATGTAGGGAAACTTTATATGAACAGATTGAAGGAATTGTAATTCTTAATTTTTTTAAATTTGTTTCTGCTAAATCGGACTAGTGGTTCTCGAGTTATGTCAGACAAAAGAGCACAAAGCGTGACAAATTCCCCTACACGATACTTACTAACTTCAAATCGATATTAAATTGTTATGGCATGTAACTTGACAAAAAGAACTATGTAGAACTTCTTCTTTTTAGGCCTACTTTTGTGTGCAGTTATCAGAATTGAGTCCCAAATTAATGAGCTAAAAAATATTGTACTGTGTTATTTATCAATCTATTTTCATTTGTTGACCTTATATCGCTCGTTTTCTGCAAGACCGTCATAACTCAAAAAACGTGATTTTTGAGCTAATGATGTAGAATTGTTCATAACATTATACTCCATGTTGTGTAAAAAATGCATGTTAATATCTTTTATACACTCCGCATCAGAGCTATTTGAATTCCTCCATTTCGTACAAGTTGGGTGTAAATTAAAAACTTTAAACGCGTTTATCTCGGAATCGATTTTTTTGAGATATGACGGTCTTGCAGAAAACGAGCGATATATTAATATGGGCGCCGGAAGTGTGATGCATGGTAAAGCTTATGATCGGTTTAACTTGGTAATCCCAAGGTGATCCTTGTCAATTACACTTCTAGACTACTCAAACAGCTCCGCATTCGTGTTTCTACTGCGGTCGAAGTACTTCCACGTGGTGACGCCTGGAGACGTACCTTTGACACCAATCAGAGCACGGCTAAATGAGATCAGCGAAACCTAAAACCCAGGCACGTCAGCTTAGAGAGAGTGGTACCCTGGTCAGCGTCTGATCCAAAATGGGCGGCTGTAATAAAATCCTGGCAGGAGGAGAAAACTGCGACGTGGTGCGCTGGGCTTGCAAACCGCCACCGACGTTTGAGCTATTGCAATGAGAAGAAGTAAGAAAAGAATAAAATGGACTCCTCAAATTGTTTGACGATCACCGCAAACAAAGAAGGCCAAGATTTGAGAATATTAACCTGGAATGTTAGAACACTGTATAGACCAGGTGCCTCCATCCAACTGACGAAAGTCCTCGAAGAATACAAGGTTGACATAAGCGCTTTACAGGAAATCCGGTGGACGGGACACGGGTGCTCGCGCATAAAGACGTGCACCATCTACTACGGGAGCCATGCGGACCAGCACGAGTTTGAATGTGGATTTGTGGTTGGCAAGTGATTGTGACACCTAGTCTCACGGTTTAACCCGTGTGAGAGAATAGCCACCATAAGAGTCCAAACAAAGTTTTTCCACATAACATTTAAATGTACCCATGCTCCGATAGAAGAAAAAAGCGATGAGGACAAAGACGAGTTTTACGCGAGAAGCTATCCCATACCTCATTCATTGGGTGCAAAGGGAAATTAAGTAAGTATATATGTACTAGGCGATTTTAGTTCTTAAATAGGCAGGGAGACCGCTTTTGAGCGTACCATCGAAAAATTCAGTCTGCAAACCGAAACATCCAACTATGGCATCAGACTGATTGATTTATCTGCGGCAAGAAATATTCATACGGCAACATGGCCTTGTATCTCCAGATCAATTGACGAGGAATCAGATACATCACGTAGTAGTCGATGGACGGCACGCATCGAGTGTTCTGGACGACCGAGTGATCAGGGGTGCGAACATTGACTCCGATCATTACCTTACCGCAGTTAAGGTACGCACACGGCTAAGCATGGCGAAAAACGTACGTAACCAGGCACAACGAAAGCTGGACATCGGTAAACTGCGGACCACAGAGGTAGCGAACGCCTACTCCGACCATCTAACTCAACTGCTGCGGAATGCTCCAACCCCTGATAATATTACCTCGTAGTGGCAATATATAGCCAACTCCATAGAACGGACTGTCAGGAGCGTACTTGGGTACTCAAAGCCGTCTCAAGATAATGGCTGGTACGATGATGAATGTCGCAATGCCACGAGAAAGACGGATGCTGCATACAGGGCGAAACTGCAGCCAATGGAAAAAAAGACGGAAAAAAAGAGACAGGATGAGTGCGCAGAGTTACTCATAAGTATAGGGGAACCCCGAAAATTCTACAAGAGAGTTAAGTCAAGAATGCGTGGAACAGGGTTTCCTTCCTAACAGCGATGACCAGCTAGTGAGGAAACCGAATAACTCTCTGAAGATATGAAGAGAACATTTCAAAAATCTTCTAAATATGGACACCACTCCAGAAGACCCCTCCCCAATCCATGACGATGGTATTAACTATCCACCTCCCAGCCAGAGCGAGATACGTGTGGCAATATCCCGCCTTAAAACTTACAAAGCAGCTAGAGCCGATGCACAGTGGAAAATGGTAGAGTAAGGCCAGCCCATAATTCATTTTTAAAAAGGTTCGAATTACACCATAATTTATTTTTTATCGAAAAGCTAAGATGTCGAACTTAATAATTTAAGGAAAATATTTGATGTTTGGTCAATAGTAATACCCGCAAATAAGGACCGTATTCAAATCTTTTTACGACAACGTTTTATTACTATAAAAATAAAACATATTTCAGAGTATATTTTTTTAATATTATTCACATTACGATTAAGGATTTATATACCTTATTGAAAAGGTAAGCGGATCAAGTTTTAGTGAAAAACTTTGGTAAGGCTTTTAATTAGGAGCTACGTTTAGCTCTGCGCTCATATGTAAACAATATTAATATATTAATAAAATACTATACAAATTTTAGCTGCATATTCGTGCATAAACAGAAGTTACATACAATAATGTTAAAAAACTCAGTTATTTATATAAAAAAACAAAGTTTTTGACTATATATTCTTTACTCTAGACTAGTGATGATCAAAAATTGAAAAACCTACCACTTGTGGCGACAAACCAATACAAGGTACAAGGTAAACTGACTGATAAATATCATCACCCAATATACGATTTTGCTTTAGTCTTGGGAGATATCAGAATGGGTGTGACAAATAGTTTGGCTTTCTGAGGTTTTATTAACTAACTAAATATCATTATCCCAAAAAATAGATCATTTTGTTTGGCTGGTACCAAAAGGGGTTAACTGATATAGTCCATATTCATTATCGATATAAATTTTCATAACCGTACAACTAACGCAAAATTTGACAGAACTCAGTGTTCTTATAAAAAAGATATACTTATAAGACTGTAAGGGTGAATTTGGTCATTTGCATGGGAGGTCCCAGAAGGGGTGTGTCAAATAGTTAGGTTTGGTGAGGTTTTGCCGCCTATTACAAGATAAATTAACCGACCAATTTTCATTACCCTCCAGATGTCCGTTTGGAAGTTATGAGTCCAATTTAATAAGCGTAAAGTCTTACCCAACATATTACTGAATTAAGTGTACTTACAAAAGAGATATGTATGTAAAACTATGAGGGTCAATTTGGTCATTTGTATGGGAGGTACCAGGAGGGGCGTGGCAAAAGTTTCGGTTTTCTTAGGGTTGGTCTACTTTTGCAAGATAAACAAACAGACGAAATTCAAATATACTCCGATCGTCCGTTCGGAAGTTATGAAAGAAAAATTAATTATCCAAAAATAGTCATTTTGTATGGGAGGTTACAGAAAGGGTGAATCTGCCCATTAAAATCCCATTAGTTCGTTTTAAATAGCATTTATACTGGTCAATTTTTATACCGATCCGTTAAGATTTACTCGATTTATCCGGATCACTAGCCATCCAGCCAGCCTGCCTGACAGACGGACATAGCTCAATCGTCTTAAAAAGTCCTGAAACGAATTTGATCTTAAGATTCTTGGGGTCTAACTCGTCTGTTTTAATGCCTTACACTTTTTTTCGTATCAAAAATTGTACCAAATACATGCACAAGTCATCTCTATATGCTAAAAAAAAAAACTTCTTACCTTTATTCTGAAATAAGTTCTGGTTTAATTTAGCTCATATTTTATAGAATAATACCAAATACATTTAAGATTATTCGTGCAAAATTTCAGAACTCTATCTCTAAGAACAAAAAAGATACAGATTTTTGATCCGATAAGGACTAAAATTTTCCACTGTGCGATGGTCTCCCGGCTTAATTGTTTAAGGCAGGTGGGGAGGAGCTAAGTAGGAGCAAGCATCAGCCTTTGGAGAACATCTGTAATATCCCATATACAAGACAGGAGATCGTAGCGAATGTAAGAACCTTGGACCTTATTAGTGCGGCTGTAGAGCTGGTAAATTTACGACGAATCAAATATTCACTTTACGACAAATCCTGGAAACAAAACTCATGAAAAGCAGATCGACACCTACCACCTCTTTATCGACAACGATAAGGAATGGGTTATACGAGGCCGTGTCTGAGTTTGGTACTCCTGCACAACTGATTCGACTTTGCTGATGTACCTTGGAAAACACCAAATCTTCGGTTAAGATTGGTAAGGATCACTCTGAACCATTCAACACGGAAAGAAGTCTAAGGCAGGGTGATAGCCTGTCCTGTACACTATTTAATATAGTTATGGAGAAGGTGATTAGAAAGGCTGGTGTCAACATGCCGGGCACCATATTCCTATGATGATATAGACATCATTGGCCGAAATCTACGTGATGTTACTGCAGTTTTCTCGTCACTAGAAAAGGAGTTCACAAAAATGGGTTTAGCGGTCAACGAGGACAAAACAAAAATAATAATTTCCATGAACAAAAAGTCCTATCGATGATGACGCACCGTCAATGTTGAAAATTATTGTTTTGAGGTGGAAGATGAATTTGCCTACCTCGGATCTTCTGTCAATAAGAATAGAATAGTGTCAGCCTTCAAGCGGAGAATAGTGTTCGCCAATAGATGATTTTATGATCTTCGGCAGCACTTTAGTAACACCACCTTATCTTGGGATGCTAAGAAACGTTCTGTTGCATGCTGCCGAATTGTGGGTGCTTACGACAACAGATATACAAGACCTGGGAGTATTCGAGAGAAAAGTACTCTGAAAAGTAAATGGACCTATCTGTGTCGACGGCAAGTTTCGACATCGGATGAACCATGAGCTGTATGAGCTTTACCACGACATCAACGTAGCTAAAACAGTCAGAATCCAACGACTACGATGGCTGGGACGACGCAGAGCAGGGAGACCCAAACTTCGTTGGAAGGAGAACTAACTGGAGAACGCAAGCAGAAGACCGGAACGTGTGTAATTCTTTAATAATTCAGGCCTCTTATTTATGAACCACGCTCGTAAGTTGTAATGGGATACTTTAGTAAGTAAGTAAGTAAGCGTTGTGTGTATTTATTATTTTAATCGATTTCTTAAGTGGGCGGTACCAGATAGGTATTGGAGGTACCATCTAATTTCCGGTAAATACTCATTTGAATAACAAATACTCGTCGTTACATAGAGTAAGAAATACCCAGGTGCTTGGGTAAATACCTGGGTGTTTACGTTTAAATACCCAATTTACCATTTGGGTATTTACCCTTGTTCCATCACTACCCAGGGCTGTGGATATTAAAATTTTACATTTGTTAGCCATAACCTTTTGTACATTTTTACTATATGTCTCATTTGGACATGCGACTGCAAGTAGTATGGGTGAGGGTACTTATCAGTCAGATCACCTAAGTGAACTTTATGTACTGATTTTGATCATCGTTTATACTTCTTTATGTCTAAACACCGTCAATTAATCATCTTTGTCATCGTTGTTGTCATCTATTATTTCTCAAGGATATACAATTTATTTAATATAATTTCCACCAATGCTACAATTTAACAGCTGCCACCAACAAAAAAGCTGACAAACAACAAACTGTTGTCATTATCAACGAGCGCATTGTCTGTATCATCATCAAAAATCATTGACAGCCTTCTCGTCGTCGTCACCATCGTCGTTGTCATCATTAGAAACCAAACATCAACAGCGCATCAGCAGCAGCAGCAGAAAATAAACGCCAACAACAACAAAATAGTAACAACAGCCAACAACAATTTCAGCCAGTACGAAGCTCAGGCTAACCAAAGTGAATTTGTTGAAACCAGCCAAAAGCACTCAGTGTGAATCTATCAACAACATTTTATTAAGAACAAATATCAGAAATGAAATGCTAACTCACTTTCAGTGTTTTCCGTAGAGCTATACAAAAGCACAATCATGCATACAAGCACACAAGCTCTCACTGATACAGAGATACAGAGTTTTTCGTTTTCAGTATGCAAAACATGATATAAAACTTAAAATTACTTTTTTCGAGATTGTGTGTGTGTGTTTGTGTGTATTTTTGTATTTTTGTTTTTTTTGTTGTTCCTAGAAGTTTATTATGTACCCTACTCCTACTATGGCAGACTCATTCTCTGAGGCTATAAAAAAAAATATTTATACACAATTGCCACACTGTGAAACTGTGCAGCACTGACAAACAAAATCCTTAATTGCAGGATGCAGCATCGGCATCGGCATCGCCAACTGCCACTGGAGCAACTGCAACATGAGCAACAATCAACTCAACACCAACACCAGCACCACAGCCATCATCAGCATCAACAGCAGCAGCAACACCATTTGCAGCATCAACAGCAACAGCATCAGCATTTCATCCCCTGCCAACCAACCACCAAAACTAAATTGAGTGACTTCAAACAATTTCAGAAATGAAAATTGAAATTGTTGCAAATGAACGTGCATTTTATAGAAAATAAGGCTGCTACATTCACGGCAACAACAATGACGTTAATGGCATCAACGAAAAATGCAAACAACTTTTGCCACAACTATGGTAAAAGCGCATCACATCGCCCACTCTTGCACTGCACAGCACTGCATGGCATTCTTTATTTGCATACGAAATATTTGCCCTGGCAAACGCCCACTGGCTGAAGGCAACAACAAATGTAGATTGATGTATTTGTACAATTGTTGTTGTTGTTGTTTTTCCTGTTTATACTCGTGAAATCACGATGTTGTGGGTAATGAACAGTTGGCATCTAAAGGTTTCATTTACACGCCAATGTATTAAATATATTGTTGCAATGCTTACGAAATACATTTTTATAGAATTGATAACAAAAACAACAACCCGGTTTTAATTAGTTGGTATTTTTGTAAAGACATATGCGGTGGTGTCCAAATTATGAATGACTTATTAAATTAACCTTCGGCAACAAGGTAATGAAATTAAAATATAATTTCCCATACACCAGTTTGTTAAAATAACCAATTATATTTTCTCCAGTTGTTCAGAATCCGGTTGATCGTAATATTGTGGATATCTACTTTTTTACTTACACAGCACAATACATGATTTTGGGACTCAATTCTAAGAACTGCACGTAGCTCCAAAAAGAAGAAGTTCTGCATCATTCGTTTTGTCATGTTACATGCCTTAATAATTTAATATCGATTTGAAGTTAGTAAGTATCGTATATGGGAATTTGTCACGTTTTAGGCTCTTTTGTTATGTTATTATATGGTGGCGTATCATTATCATAGGGAATATTCCACGTACATCATACGCCACGGAGTACAGCAGTTTTATTGTAACTGCTACAAAATAAACCTAGTTCAAGTCATTTGATGAATGGAAAAGTGAAACTGTTGCTTATGTAAGGGAACGTTATATGAACAGATTAGAGGAATTCTTTAATTTTTTAAATTCAAGTTTCAATTCAAGTTAAAAAGTTTCAGCTAAATCGGATTATTGGTTCTCGAGTTATGTCAAACAAAAGATACTTACCTAAACGATACTTACTAACTTCGAATCGATATTAAATTACTATGGCATGTAACTTGACAAAACGAATGATGTAGAACTTCTTCTTTATGGGGCTACTTTCACGTGTAGTTCTCAGAATTGAGTCCTAAATCAATGAGCTGAAAAATATTGTACTGTGTTACTTTCCCATTAAACATTTGAGTGGTTATAAGAAGCATGATTTAAGGAATGTCCGAACTCTATATAAAGATTGTGCCTCTATCCAACTGGCGGATATCCTTGACAAAAACAAGGCTGACATCACCGCCATACAGGAAATGAGATGGACGGGACAGGGATGGACACGACGAAAGAACTGTGACATCTTTTACAGCTGTCATGCAGAAAGACACGAATTTGGATGTGGTTTCATAGTCGGCAAGAGACTTCTACACATGGTCTCGCTGTTTAACCCTGTAAGTAACCAAATAGACACTATTCGCATCCAGGCGAAATATTTGTACATTACGCTGATTTGTGTACACTCCCCGACGGAAGACAAAGACGATGACAAAGATGCATTCTATGAGCGCCTGGATGATATATATGACCGCTGCCCTGCACATGACATTAAAATTGTTCTGGGAGATTTTAATGCTAAAAAATGAAGGGAAGATGCTCTTGGTTCAGCAGTCGGAAAATTCAGTCTACACAACGACACCTCCGATAACGGATTCAGACTGGTTAGTTTGGCGTCGGCAAGAAATATGGTTGTGAGTGAAACCAGATTCCAGCATAAAAATATCCACAAGGCAGCCTGGATATCTCCCGATCAAAATACAAGAAGTCAGATTGATCACATGGTAATTGATGGAATACATGTCTCAAGCGTTACGGACATGCGTGTGATGCGCGGTGCAAATATCGACTCGAATCACCACCTAGTTGCAGCCAACGTTTTTAGCACACGATTAAGTAGTGCCACTGAGATAGCCAATGCCTACTCCAACCAACTGTCTTAATGATTTCAAACAAACACCCCTAGTTCTGAAGTTCCCGACACACCAAAACCACGCTCAGTTAAGTCCTGCTACGTTGATGAATGTCGCGAAATGGAACTGGATGCTACGTACAAGCAAAACTGAAGCCTACGGCGACGCGTGCGGTGACGGAGCGTTAAAATGAGAAAAGGAGGGAGATGAAACGCCTGTTCAGACGGAAAAAACATCTATGGAAGAAAAGAGAGAGCCAGGATATCGAAAGCCACAGGGATAGAGGTGAACCCGAAAGTTTTACCAAAAGGTAAAAAGTTAAGGTTTTGGAACAGGGATCTCCACCTGAAAGGACAGAGACGGAAATCAGAGTGTGCTGCTAATATGGAGGGAACACTTTCGATCTCTACTCGTTCCCAATGGCAGCATTAGTGACAAAATCACATCAATAAACGACGGAGTAGATTGTCTACCACCGAGCCAAAACGAGATCAGTACGGCGATCGCAAGGCTTAAAAATAATAAGGCTGCAGGAGCCGATGGAGAGCTTTTTAAAGCCGGCGGCGATGACCTGGTAACATGCATGCACCAGCTCATAAACACGATTTGGCTCAGGGAGTGCATGCCCGATGATTGGAATCTGAGTGTCCTATGTCCCGTGCTTAAGAAAGGCAATCCTAGTGTGTGTACCAACTATCGCGGGATTAGCCTTTTACCCATCGCATACAAGGTCCTGTCTAATGTGTTATGTTAAAGACTAAAGCCCATTTTAGCGAACCTGATTGGACCTTATCAGTGTGGCTTTAGACCTGGTAAATCCAGGACCGACCAGATATACGACAAATCCTGGAGAAGACCCATAAAATGCAGATCGACACCTACCATCTGTTCATTGAATACAAAGCTGCATTCGACAGTCAGATACGACAGAAATTGTTGGATGCTATGACTGAGTTTGGAATCCCCGCGAAGCTAATACGACTTTGCGGGGTGACACTGACTGACACGAAGTCTTCAGTGAAAATTGGCAAAAATCTGTCACAGCCATTTTCTACCAAGCGACGCTTTAGACAAAGCGATAGTCTGCCCTGCGATCTCTTTAACATCGTAACGGAGATGATCATGCGGAAGGCTGCAGTAAACAGGAATGGTAAGTCACATGTCATATGTTGCTCGCGTATGCCGATGATATTGATATCATTGGTCGTTCTATATTACCAATACGTATTAATAGACATCCTAACCCATTCGTATACATTTAGAACCATTATGTTACAACATCTTCACACCTACAACAAAACCGACAACAACAAAAGAAGCCCCTTCATGCTTCCTTGCTACTATATTGCCACTCAACCAACCACACTACTTGTAGTAGCATTTGGTTCATTAAAACTATGTATATTGCTATGCATAAATATCAACTAAATAAAAGTTTTTGGCATCAAATCATGAAATTTCTTCTTTACGGTTATTTTACAAAGAACCATTTAAATACATCTTTTCTCCAACGCTCCCCCCACCCCCGGACGTTGCAGCTTGCCCAACTATATTACATTATACCATTGAAAAACTTCAAATACGATGACTAAATGACAAAAGGACCAACTCTATTTGCATTGTTTAACGACTGTTCAAGTAGTTCTATTCAACGAAATTTGCTTGTTTCTCGATGCAACGATGAACGAAAACTTAATAGAACTCAATGGTGGCGTATCCAGCTACTGCAGGGACAACGGGCAAAGTTTTATTGTTTTGTTGTTCTTGTTGCTGTCGTTGTTGTTGCTGTTGTTGGGTGCCACTTTTTAATTGTTTAGAGTTTTTCAGTTTGTTGGCTCGATGCTGTTGTTGTTGTTGTTTCGCTTTGCTGCGCTGTGTTGTTTGCTTTTGCATTTTCATTGGGTACCGCAGTGCATTTTACCATAAAACGTGATCCTTTTCCACAAGTTAAAATTTCTAAATTACAAACAGGACAACAACAAAAAAAACAGTAACAACGGCACTGGGCAATGTAAAGGACCTTCACGGTAAAGTAACTTTTATTTCGAGAATAAATAAAACTTCAAATAATTGCATTATGTCCCCATGCGAAAATAGCTCAAGAGTATGATTTGATTTTGGTGGAAGGAAGGAAAAACAAAACATTGTAAAAAAAAAATAACAAGCAAGAACGTGACGGCCTAAAGGATAGCTTAACATTTTGGCGATATTGCACTGCAGTTCTATGAATTTGTTAAGAGATATATTTGAATCTTGTTACCACTTAAAGTTGGGTTTCCATAGGTACTGCGTTCGATATTACTATAAAGTATTTAACGTAGGATGGGTGGTATACTTAATTATTGATTCCGTTTGTATAACTTTAAATAACTTTGTATAACTTTAAATAAATGGTGAGACAGAAATGTGGGGTATAGTAATGTTATTATTTCTGTTTTCTGATTGTGGTTCTCTTGGGAGTAAGCATAAACTCTCTGCGAAGTCCGAACTATCTACAGAGATAGTGCTTCTCTGCAATTGGCAGATGTCAGCGACAAATTACAGTTTAACATCACCGCAAATAGGAAATGCGATGGGTGAGATATAGGTGCACTCGACGAAAGAATTGTCCTATATTTTATAGCTGCAAAGCAGAATATCACGACTATGAATGTAGATTCATAGTGGAACAAAAAAGAACCAAGGTATGCACGATATTAAGCAGTCCCTAAAACGCTAGTAGTAACCAAACGCAGAGGAAGGTAGACATCTCAAGTCTGCATATCCCTGAGATAGCCAATGCCTATTCCGAATGGTAGATGTCAGCGAAAAATTACAGATTAATGTCATCGCCATACATGAAATGTGAGACAAAGGTGCACATGACGAGAGAACTGTAAAACGCTAGTAACCATACGCAGAGGAAGGTAAACATCAAAAGTCTGCATAGCCCTGAAATATCCAAGGCCTATTCCCAACTACACCCTTAATAACTGAAAACATAGGGCTCTTATTTCGACGTTTCTGATCCCAAGTGGCAGTATATAGCGCTTTTAAAGACTACTACCGCTATGACCGTAAATGGGTATGAAAAACCACTCTCATACATGTCCTGGTACGAAAAAAAATGTGTGGCGTATTGTCTGGAGAAAAGGATGCTTGCTATGAGGAACAATGTAAAGAGAAACTAGTTAGGTAATTATCTTCGGATACTCCGAAGTATATATACCCCTCACCAGTTGTAAAAATGGTGGTAAAACTTGTTATTTGCTCAACAACTATATTTTATTATACTTAGTACCGCACTAGATGGGAGCTTGTATAAGTTTTTAACCCCCAGAAAAAGGGAGTGGTGTAAGGGAGGTAGGAGTAGTTTTAGAAGGATTTTGCTTATCTTAGAACATAACCTCCGTTTTGAGGATACAAGCTTGTATATCAAATTTCAACTCGATAGCTCTTAAAAAAAGACTGTAATCGCAATGACCAAAAGATAGACAGACACCACCAAAAAGGGTGTGTTTGTATAGGAGATGGAAGTAGTTTTTGTCTGCTTGTACTCATCTTGTAATTTTACCTTCTCTAAGAGGATAGAAGATGATGTAACAAATTTCAGTTCGTTATCTCGTAAATAAAGACTGTAATCGCGGGGATAGGTTGACGGACACCCTCACAAAGGGGGAGAGGTGTATGGGATGTAGGAGAAGTTTTTGTACGATTTTGCTCATCTTGGAATTTTGCCTTCGCTTAGAGTATTGAAGCTTGCAAATCAAATTTCAGCACGATAGCTCTTAAACTACGACGCGAAGACAGATGGACGGACACCCCCACAAAGGGGCAGTTTGTTTGGGAGGTGGGAGTAGATATAGACCGATCTTACTCATATAGGAATTCAATCTACGCTTAAATGACAGAAGCTTGATTGCCAAATTTCAGCTCGATATTTCTTAAACTACAGCAGAAATCGATGGGTCAGATTAACGGTCACCCCAAAAAGGGGGAGTTTGTATGGGAGGTGGAAGTAGTTTTGGTTCGATCTTGTTTATATTTGCACATAACTGCCGCTTAGAGGATAGAAGCTGGCATACCAGCTCGATAGCACTTAACTAATGACCCTAATCGTAGGGATAGTACCCCCATAAGGGCAATTTGTATGGGAGGTGGGAGTAAGTATTGACCGATCTTACTCATATTGGAATTCAATCTCCGCTTAGAAGACAGAAGCTTGATTACCAAATTTTAGCTCGATATTTTTTAAACTGCGGCAGCAATCATAGGGACAAAAAGACGGACCCCCCAAAAATGGGGAGTTTGTATAGGAAGTGGGAGTAGTTATTGCCAAATTTCATAGCTATTAAACAATGGCTGTGATTGCGGGGACAGATAGACAACCACCCCTAAAAATGGGGAGTTTGTTTGGGAAGTGGGAATAGTTTTCGTTCGATCTGGTTCATCTTAGAACATAACTCCGCATATAGGATAAATGCTTATATACCAAATTTCAGCTTGATAGGGCAAAATCCACAAAAGGGACATTGTGTATGGAAGGTAGGATTAGTTTTGACTGATCTTGCTTGTCTTAGAATTCAACCTTAGCTTAAAGGATAGAAGTTACAATAAAAACTGTTAGTTCTACAGCTCTTAAAATACGGCTGTAATCGCATAGACAGACCCCAAAAATGGAAAGCTTGTATGGGAGGTAAGAGTAGCATTTGAACGATCTTGCTCATCTTAGAACTTAACCTCCGCTTAAAGAATAGTAATCGCAGGAACAGACAGACAGACAGATAAACATCTTTGAATCGACTCAGAATTCGACGCTGATCACTTATATATATGTGGGCTTTACAACACGGAGTGAAGAGTATAAAAAACCAGTGAGAAAGTTTCAAATCGGGAAAACCGACCTACATATACCCTCACCCTCAATAAAACATTAAATTTTCTAGTATATTGATTTCTTAAGTGGGCGGAGTGGTACATTTGTCTGGGAGGTACCAGAAGGGGCATGCATAGACTTTCAATTTGCTCTTAAAAAAAATTAAAAAATACAAAATTTGGGTGCGATCGAGTTGGATGTATTAATGTTATTACTCGATTTCTAAGGTGGGCGAAGTGGTACATTTGTATGGGAGGTACCACAAGGGGCGTGGCTAGACTACCAGTGTTTTCCTTAAAGCTTTATCCTGATATAGCTTTACTAAATACAGAATATGGGCACGGTCGCGTTGGGTGTTTTTATATTATTACTCGATTTCTAAAGTGGGCGGAATAATATATTTGTATGGGAGGCACTAAAAGGGACGTGGCCATGTAGCCCATTTGCACTAGCGTAAGTAGTTTTGGGGAAATATTAACTCGCGCAAAGTTTAAAAACATTTGGTTGCGTCTTTCGAGAGTTATTGTGAGTACCAGCCGAACAGGCGGGCATGGTTCAAACGCCTTAAAAAGTCATAAATCGAATTTGTTTCAAAGAAACCTAGGGTCGAAAGTGACTCCTTCTATGTTTTACACTTTTGGGTCGCTTCAAATGATATATACCCTCCTAAAGGGTGAGGGTATAAAGAAAAAAATAGAAAATCAAGAGGAGAGGTAGAAAGCGAATAGAAAGCGAATAGAAAGCTAAAGCCCCTATATTCTACCAAAAGATAAAATTAAATTACTATGAAACAGGTGTATTCCAGTGTAAAGACCTGCAAATATGAAGGAAACATTTCCGTCACCGATGATGAAGTAGATTGTCCAGCACAGAGCCAAAATAAGGCTAAGAATCTACGTAGATTCCGAGTGAACCAGATCCTGTAAGTGGGGACGAATAAGAAAGGTGGCAATGTTACCGGCTCATATGAACGATTATGGAAAAACAAATTTTAGGGTGTGGGCCTGGCAAAATCGCCGTTTTCGATATTTTTCCATAATATCGCTATTTGTAGATTTTAAAGATCTGTGACTAGTTGTAAAGTTATTAACAACAGCTTTGTTAGTGAGTTGGGGACATTAAACTTCCAAAGTAATCTACATTATATTTTTAAAAACCATCTCAGCATGCAATCTTCGGATATAAGGGTGAAGGTTTTTTCATAGTTTTAAGTAACTATGCTGCTACCAGAGCTCTTTTAATACCTCCTCAACGATATATAAAACGTAACAATCGGTCAGCGGAACCGGCCGTGGCATTATGGTTAGAACACGCGACTACCATGCGAGAGATCACAGGTTCAACTCCTGGCTCCAGTTATCTTAAAAAACCAGTACAGAAATTTCAGTCAGGTAAACTGACTGATAAATACCATCACCCAATATAAGAATATGTTTCAGTTTTGAGTAATTGAAATTAATAGATTTTTAATTAAAATAAAATTACTTATGTATTATTTTTTGCCTGCTTGTAAAGCAAAACCGTAAAAAATTTGACTTACTTGTACAGGAGGTACAATTAGAGCCAGAACAACGTGTCTGCTTTTTTTCGTAAATAAAAGTACAATGAACGCTTACCTTGGCAAAACTTGTCTGAATTCGGTGTATATACAAAATGATATGTATGTAAATGGGCAATATCGATTATTTATATAGGAGGTACCAGAAGGGGTGTGTCAAATAGTTAGTGCTTCTGAGGTTTTACCTCATATTATAAGATAAATCAAATGTGCAAATTTGATTATCCCCCAGGTGTCGGTTTAGAAATTATTTTAGAAATTATGGGAGAAGGGTGAAATCGGACATTTATATGGGAGGTACCAGAAGAGGTGTGCCAAATCGACAAATTTTCATTACCCCCCAAGTGTCCGTTTGGAAGTTATGGGAGAAATATTAATTTTTCAAATATAGGTCATTTTGTATGGGAGGTACCAGAAAGCGTGAACCGATATAGTCAATGTTCATTCCTGAGTCTAATTTTCCTAAGCGTACATCATACGCAAAATTTGAATGAATTCAATTTACTTACAAAAAAGATATATATGTAAGATTATGGGGGTGAATTCGGTCATTTGTATGGGAGGTTGCAGAAGGGGTGTATCAACTAGTTAGGTTTTCTGAGGTTATGCCTCCTATCCCAACATTAATTTATCGACCAATTTTCATAACCCCCCCAAGTGTCCGTTTGGAAGGTATAGGAGAAATATTAATTTTCCAAAAATAGGTCATTTTGTTTGGGAGGTACCAGAAGGCGTGAACCGATATAGTCCATATTCATACCTGAGTCTAATTTTCATAAGCAAACATCAAACGCAAAATTTGAGTGATCTCAGTTTACTTACAAAAAATATATGTATGTGAAACTATAGGGGTCAATTCGATCATTTGTATTGGAGGTACCAGAAGAGGTGTGGCAAAGGTTTCAGCTTTCTAAGGGTTTGTCTACTATTGCAAGATAAATAATCTGACCACATTTAGATATCCTCCGATGGTCTGTTTGGCAGCTATGGAAGAAATATTAATTCTCCAAAAATTACGTAATTTTGTATGGGAGGTACCAGTAGGGGTGGGTCTATTCTGCCCATTTACAATCCCATAAGTTAATACTGGTAAATGTTCATACCGATCCGTTAAGGTTTACTCGAGTTATCCTGCTGACCAGCCATCCAGCCAGCCAGACAGACGGACATAGCTCATTCTTCTTAAAAAGTTCTGAAACGAATTTGGTCTTAAGATACTTAGGGTCTAACTCGTCTCCTTTAATGCGTTACGCTTTTTTTCGTATCAAATGATATATATCCTCATCCCTAAGCGTGATGGTATAAAAAAACTAATTTCTTTCATTGTCGGCTCCCCTCGAATGTTGTCGACAGCAACTTCGCAGTATCAGTGTCGAGTCAATCGGCATGTCTAGTAAGAGCTTCTCAAACAGTGATAAACAAGTAGGTGCCGTTAGTTGTGAATCTATAAACAGAAAGCGTGTTATTTCACAACAAAGAGAGAAGCTATGCCATACCTCATTCATGGGGTGTAAAGGGAAATTAAGTTTTTTTTTAATCGGTCACGAATAACAAAGTTATGGACAAAACTCTAAAACCGGAGTTTTTCCCACGCCCACAAAAATGAAAATTCTTCACCTCCGAATTTTATTTGATATGATTCATATAAGGCGGTAATATTTACATACATTTTTTTCTCCATATAGATCGACCCTGTACTTAAAAAGGACGTCTCATGTATGTAAACAAACTCCCAAAGGATAAAATATTAACTTGAGTTAAATGATCTATAGACACTCAGTCGATCTTAAAAATTTTCAGATTACTCTGTATTAAGCCTCGTAACTCATGTATATACAGCCGCTCTGTAGAGGAAAATGCATGTTTCCTATTAAAATCTTTGATTTTTACTTTGTCATCTATCAAGAAAGAGAGAGACTCTTTCTTGTCCACGATCTCTCCTACCCTCATACCAGTTAATTACAATACAAAAGAGCATTTATGATATGAAAAACAACACAAATTTCCCTAAACGCTCGAATTTTAATTACTACCCCCTCTCATGTTCTTAGAGTCCTGCTGCCTTTTGGGTGTGTACGACACCGAATACCAAATCACAATTGTTGTACTTGAGACAACAACATACGATGCATTCGTATGCACTGGAGTATATTTTATTAAATTACTTTCACTTTGCATTTTACCAATTGCCAGAATGTTTGTGTGCCGTTGTCTATATGTTATCGCTTTAATGCTCCTCGGGGTAAGCAAATGTATCCCCTCCATGTATCCCCCACAGTTGTTTTTCAGGCAATGCAGAGTTACGATAGAACTAGAACGTAACGAGAGTAACGAAAGTTTGTTTTAATTTTGGTTCTCTATATATATTTTATTTTGTTCTTATTTTTTGTTCTGTTTCTTTAGTAAAAGTTTAATTAAATACAAAACACATAAGAAAAGTTTGTCCAGGCAACTTAACTCTGTCTTTCGTTCAGTTTACTTTTTGCTGCAATGTAAAGTTTCTAAATAATTGTACAAAGATATCTTCTGTTCCTTTTTGATATTTTGCAGGAAATTTTGTTCATTTTGCAGTTGTAAAACATAAGAGAGAAAATTATGATACCAAAAACAACAAAAAAAACACGCACACAGAGAGACAGAGAGGAGTAGACAGTATAGGAATGATTAGATCTTTAAAGTAATAATGGAGTTTTGTTTACATAGTGAAATAGTTGCGTTTTCTTTAAAATATCCTTAATTAAACATGTTGTTAAGAACTACGAACTACATCTGTTAGAAATAGGACACGAAGCACAGTGGTGCGAATTATCTTAATTAAATAATTCGATCTATTTATTATATATTATTATTTTACAGCTCATGTTTCATCTGACAACGATGCTCGCCTTTAACGATGGGTCCAAATATTTTGCGAAGTATATTTTTCTCGATGTGATGTAATTCCACAATTATTAAGTAAAACACATGATTTTGGGACTCAATTCTGAGAACTGCACGTAAAAGTAGCCCCAAAAAGAAGAAGTTCTGCTACATTCGTTTTGTCAAGTTACATGCCATAATAATTTAATATCGATTGGAGGTTAGTTAGTATCGCATAGGGGAATTTGTAACGTTTTTAGCTCTTTTGTTTGATATAACATAAATAATATATGGTGGCGTATGATTATCATACAGAAGATTCCACATAAATCATACGTCACGGAGTACAGCAGTTTTATCGTAACTGCTTCAAGATAAACCCAGTTCAAAATGACTTGATGAATGAAAAAATTGAAACTGATGCTTATGTAGGGAAGCGTTATATGAAAAGATTAAAGGAATTGCAATTCTTAATTTTTTTAACCTAAGACCCGACAAATTCCCTCATACGATACTTACTAACTTCAAATCGATATAAAATTATTATGGCATGTAACTTGACAAAACGAATGATGCAGAACTTCTTCTTTTTGGGGCATCTTTTACGTGCAGGTCTCAGAATTGAGTCCCAAATCAATGACTTGAAAAACGATATACTGTGTTAGTTCAAGGCTGAGGCTTCACTGACAATATTGTTAAAAAAAACAATTAAGTCAATTTCAATGATGAAGCATTCTTCTAACATTTTCCCCCCACAACTTAAGTACCAATTAAGCTAGTTATGCGACAAGCACAACTTTTCTTTCCTCATCTAAATCATCTTAAATGAATATGTAAAAATTTTAAGAAAAAAAACAACACAAATTGCACACACCTTATCATCTAACCTGACATATACGTACGCACTTTAAATGCAAATAATTTTGCAACTTTCTCAAACAAGTACAAGAAGTTATTATTATATTGTTATTATGCATATAAGGAGCCATAAAATATCTATACTACTTTGCATTTTCGCATACATTTGACGATACCACCACCACCATCATCACGAACATCTACAGCAATTCCCATTTAACGCATAAAAATGTTAAAACATCATATGATCCAATTACCAGGATAAGGAACTATGAGTTCACTCTCTCTCCCTCTTTCTCTCCCCCTCTCTCTTTGTCTGCGAGGCGACCGACAAAAGAATAAGAAAAATTGTCACCGCAATAGCAGAGTATAAGAACGGGAATGCAAGTTGCGGCGGCGACTGAAGTTGTTTGCATTTTTATGCAGAGCTCTTTATTGGTGCAGAGGATATTTTCTCACAAAAGAAAAAAATGGTCAGCCGTGATGCACTTAGCAAATTATCTAGCATGATGAAGAGGCTACATATAAATTGCTGTCTGGGGGGCAGCGTATAATGTAATTTATACAAGAGATAAATAATATGGTAGAAAATTTCTAAATAAAATAGGGTGTACATCGTTGTATGACTGTTATTTTGGTTCACTAAAGTGTAAAGGTTGTTTAACTTACTGACGACATTGTTCAACTTTCGAATTATGTATGGAAAATAGAAAATTTGCGATCTGAGTTTTTTTTCCAGGATTTGTCGTAAAGTGAATATTTGATCCATCGTAGATTTTCCAGGTCTAAAGTCGCACTGATAAGGCTTTAGACGTTCACATAATAAACTCGAAACGACCTTGTAGGCAATTGGTAATAGGCTTATTCCACGGTAGTTCCTACTTCCTACTATCCCCTTTTTGTATATGGACATAACAGACTAAGATTCCAATCCCCGGGCATGCTCTCTTGTAGCCAGATGTTCTCCATGATCATCTCATGCTTCTTATCTGCTTCTCCCCACCTGCCTTGAAATGATCTCTCCATATCTTCAGAACGTTATCCGGGTCCGTAACTAGCCGGCCATCGCTGTCCTTGCAGGAGGGCAACACTGTTTCACACATCCTCGCCTTAACTCTCTGGTAGAATTTTCGGGCTTCCCCTCTACTTCGGAGCAACTCTGCGCACTCATTCCTGTCTCTTCTTCAGCTCTTTCTTTTTCCGTCTAAAAAGACGAGTTGTCGCTCGTTTCTTCTCCCCTGCCGTTCACGAACAACTCGCGTTGCTATTTCGTTGTTCCTGGTTACGAACATTTTTCGACATGCTTAGCCTTGGGCGTACATTAACTTCGGTAAGGTAGTGATCGGAATCGATGTTCGTACCCTTTATCACTCGTACATCCAGAACACTCGCTGCGTGCCTTCCATCGACTACACGTGATCTACCTGATTCCTCGTCAATTGATCTGGAGATAACCATGTTGCCTTATGACTATTTCTGTGGTCAAATCTAGTGCTTCTAACTATCATATTTCTTGCCGCAGAGAAATAAATCCGTCTGATGCCTTTGTTGGAGGTTTCGGGGTGTAGACTGAATTTTTCGATGGTAGGCTCAAATGCGATCTCCCTGATTATTTTAGCATTAAAATCGCCTAGTATAATTTTGATGTCATTGCTTTGGCTATGGTCATATACAGTTCCTAGGCTCTCGTAGCACTTATCTTTGTCCTCATCGCATTTCTCCTCTGTCGTTAACTTTGTTTTGACTCTTATGGTAGCGATAGGTTCACACACCGGGTTGAACCGAGAGACTAGGTGTTGCAAACTCTTGCAAACCACAAATCCACATTCAAATCCACATTCAAATTCGGCTGATATCTACTTCACATGCACATGTTTGGCATAATTGTAGATATATATACAGCTGATGATGTACCATTGTGCATCAGTTGGTCACAAAGGGGTCTGAAGATGTACTCGTCATGGAGTTCGAAACGCGTCATCTTAGTGCGTGACACACTGAATTTGACCAAAAATATCACACAATAAATACAAAAAAAAATAAAAAATTCTGATCTTAAGCCGAATTTGATGTATCATACGATACACTAACGTTTTTTTAATACTTTCAACGCTAGGACTACCACTTCAGTATTGAGTTATTAAAATAATAACGCAGTTATATTAAAATTTTACATTTGATCTTATATGTGTGGCAATCATATCTCCTGCATAAAAAAATACCAACATGATGGTATCGTGTAATCACTTATCACTTCTTAACTTTTTAAAAAAATAACACTAAAATTAAACCAATATCTTCCACTCATCTCGTGCCTAAGTTATCTAAAAAATAATAAACCGTTCCGCTACTATTATATCCATTCTCTGTTATTCCTTTTCTCAGCCAATTAATAAATACTGTCAAATTAGACATACTCCAATAGCAAAGTCTGCTTTTGTAACAGCGAAAATATACTTGATTCCAGCGTAAATTATACAGTAGCATGATGCATACGACCACATTACAATGCATCACATAGTTATTAGCAACAGCTTCTTTTTGGGTTTTCTATCTTCTCAAGAAAACTTCAACATCTACAAATTATGAATGCAATTGCAGTAATTCAACGTAGGAAACGAAGCGTTCACCAAAAAAATTGCAACTAAGAAAAATTAACTTACATTCTCCTTTAGGTTCTGATTTATTTACAAACTTCAAGTGGGGAAAAACAAAGATATAAATCAAATCAAAATATGATAATAAAACGGAAATACCGGGAATTTAGAAAAGATGCTTGTTGGGTTGGTTGGTTGGGTGGCTGATATGTTGTGGCATGATGGTGTATGGGCTATGGTATGCAAAACCCGACTACGAAATGATAAATGTTTTTATCATCACGTTTTAAAATATCATTAAGCATTCGGTAGTATCTCTACTCAAGAAGCGTACGATAGATATCTTTGTATTCGTATTTTGTTTTATTATGACAACTAAATTTTTGTGAAATGTAAAATTTGTTTTGGCAATGGCATTCCCTAAGCAGCAAAATCTGGATTTAGTTTCTTTAAATGGCAAAATCTCCTGCACGTTTAGCAAAACTCACACGCAGCACCCATACCATTGCAAGAACAACAAAGTTTAGTGTTGCTAATGCTGCAATTGAATATGCTAAGAGAGAGAGAGAGAGGGGGAAATAACTAGACGAGTTAGCAGCAATGGGAAATGTGGGGCACGCCGATCGATGTCTGGTATCATAAAGTGTTTAATGAAACTAACCAACAAATTGTCTGTGGACAATAATAAGTGCATATAGGTTAATTCGTTTATTTCACAGTATAACATATGATTTTGGGACTCAATTATGAGAACTGCACGTGAAAGTAGCCCCAAAAAGAAGAACTTCTGCATTATTCGTTTTGTCAAGTTACATGCCATAATAATTTAATATCGATTTGAAGTTAGTAAGTATCGTATAGGGAAATTTGTCACGTTTTAGGATATTTTGTTATATTGTTATATGGTGAGTATGAATAACATAAGTAATATTCCACGTAAATCATACGCCGCGGAGTACAATAGTTTTACTGTAACAGCTACAAAATAAACCCAGTTCAAAAAAAAATTTGATCAATGAAAAAGTGCAACTGTTGCTTATGTAGGGAAACGTCATATGAACAGATTATAGGAATTGTAATTCTCAATATACTTACTACGATACTTACTAACTTCAAATCGATATTAAATTATAATGGCATGTAACTTGACGAAACGAATGATGTAGAACTTCTTCTTTTTGGGGCTACTTTCACGTGCAGTTCTCACAATTAAGTCCAAAATTAATGAGCTGAAAAATGTTGTACTGTGTTTGTAAAGGTTTTGCCTACGATTGCAATACTACAATCAAACAAACCAAATTTCATTATCCTCCAGTTTTTTATTTGCCCAAGCGGGGATATCAGCAGCAGAACTACCTTATGTCCTGTTGGAATGCAGCACACTCTCTTTTCAGACCTCTACAGGCTTTACTAGCTGTAAAACACTCAAGAAGCTATGATTTATATAAAATTTTTGCGTCACACTTATGTTTCATGACATTCCATTGTATTGTCACAAATTTCGCGTACAAACTGTCACACATACACCATCATTCGATTCCCAACTCGCCCTTTAGCTACCTTACAATTAAACATACGTAATGTACAAAGCTCATTTCATACCGCAGCAAAAACGTTCTTGAATAGGCTTTATAAAAAATTGATAAGAAGTGCCAAGGGGTTCTTTGAATCAGACCACTAAGATTCTTTTGTTTAATAACACTCACATACAATTCCCCTGTACTCAATTCTCAATTCATTAAAGTCATAATATTTTATAAATTCTGTGAAATCACACTTGTTGTTATTATTATTTTACGACGTTTACTTCGAATATCATTGAAATACTCGGTATTGTATCCAATCTAGCTACTTAATCTTTTCATCATTGACAGATACAATAACTCATCCATTACTCAGGGTTGACAGATTTTCATTAATATCTCTGCCATTACGTTGTAGGCATCGAAAAAAGGGATACACAGCCCAAGGATATTTTCAAAGTAGATGAGGCATAAAATAAATTAGCTAGATAAAGACCAATGATAAGTAGACAATAGGCAATAAGAGATTATAAGCAACAAGTGAATCCAAGCAAGTGGAATAAATATTAATTAAATATATAGTAAAATTAATAACAATTTATTTATTTATAGATATCAATCGCTCAATAGGTATTCCAGAAAAAAAACTATCTATAAAAAGCCAGTAATTTGTCTTAATACAATGAGTGGCCAAAAATCGAAGAAAGATTTAAGGCAGGTCGACGAAGGTATACTTCCAAAAAAAATCAAAACTTTAGCTGATTACACAAATCTATTACACAGCACAACATTTTTCAGCTCATTGATTTAGGACTCAATCCTGAGAACTGCATGTGAAAGTATCCCCAAAAAGATCAAGTTCGGCATCAAGTTACATGTCAAGTAACATGCCATAATAATTCGATATCGATTTGAAGTTAGTAAGTATCGTTATAGGGAAATTTTTCACATTTTAGGTTCTTTTATTTGACATAATTTGTATACTTGTGTGGAACTATACCTAACACACAGATAATACTTACAAACTCTTACTTGCGTTAAAAAAGACATGTTTGCACACCATTTATAACGATGGTTACCTCTACCTACACTTACTTTTGTTTCTCATACACAAGTATACACAAAATACACTCGACGCACACGAGGTCAGAAGCCGAAGCAGACTCAACTTAATTATGAAGTTTTTTATCTACGATAATGATCATCATAGATCATCGTGTTTGATCGTTCATACATTCGTCAACACTTCTAAGCACTACGAGTGACATGAGTACTCGTGTGTACTCCTGTACATTCCCATACTGTACGGAACAGAAGTAGAAACTTGACATGTATAACTAGCACCCAACACCACCAACACTTGTAACAACATGTGCTGGGTTCTCGTGTACTTGGGTATACCAATGCACAAGTGTGTGCGGGTATGGGCATGGTTTGATCGTTTACTCTTTACACATGTACACGTTTGGACATTAATACTTCAACAGTACTCTTATTATACATTTTGTCATTCTCTGGCGCGCACCGTCTCCAGTCAGTCCTACCAAGCAGCATCAGTGATTCCTCCACCTGGTCCTTCCAACGTAGTCGCAGTCTCCCTCTTTTGCGCCGTCCTTCGAGGTTTTGATAGAATACCTTTCGCGCTGGAGTTTCCTCATCCATTCTCACGACATGGCCTAGCCAGCGTAATCGTTGCACTTTGATTCACTTGACGACATCAATGTCGTGGTATAACTCGTACAGCTCATGGTTCATCCGAATCCAAAACTCGCCGTTTACGCAAATGGGTCCATATATTTTGCGGAGTATTTTTCTTTCAAACAGCGCCAGATGAGCTGCTTCCGCCTGTGCAAGCACCCAAGATTCGGAGGCGTACAACAGGACCGGTAAAATTAGTACCTGGTACAGCTGGACTTCGGTGGTTCTAGATAGGGTGGTGTTTATGAAGTGCTCGTGTAGTCCAAAGAAACACCTGTTGGCAAGCACTATTTTCCGTTTTATTTCGAGGCTTACACTGTTGTTTTTGTTCATGGCGGATCCGAGGTAGATAAATTCTTCCACTACCTCAAAGCAATAGTTTTCAACGTTCACGCTGCGTCCCCAACGGGTGGACATTTTGTTCGATGATACCATTAACTTCGTCTTGTCCTTATTCACTGCCAAACCCATTTTCGCTGACTCCCTTTCAACAGATGAGAAGACAGCTGTTACATCTCGCATCATCCAACCGATAATGTCGATATCATCGGCATATGCGAGCAGCATGTGGTTCTTATTAAATATGGTGCCAGACATGTTAACCGCTGCTTACCTTAACACCTTCTCTATCACTATGTTGAGCAGCATACATGACAAACCGTCACCCTTCCTAAGACCTCTCGTCGTATCGAATGGTGCAGATAGATCCTTGCCAATCCGAACAGAGGATTTGTTATTCGTAAGGGTACACCGGCAGAAACGAATTATCTTCGCAGAAATACCGAACTCAGACATGCCACTGATAAGGTCCAATCAGGTTTTCCACAATTGGCTTAAGACGTTCACACAGTATGCTAGACAGGACCTTATACGCAATCGGTAAGAGGCTAATTCCACGGTAATTTTTACACTCACTACGGTCGCCTTTTTTGTAGATTGGACATAGCACACAGAGATTCCAATCCTCTGGCATGCTCTCCTGAAGCCAAATATTCTCTATGAGCTGTTGCATGCTTAAAACAAGCTCATCTCCACGCACCTTAAACAACTCAGCTGGTAGACCATCATCCCCAGCGGCCTTGTTGTTATTTAGGCGGGATATGGCAGTTGTTATCTCAGCTTGGCTCGGAGGTGGACACTCGATGTTATCATCTCGAATTGGTACACAGTCTTTATCAGACGAGTTTTCAGACATCAATAGGCTGCAGAAGTGATCTTTATATATTCTCAGTACGCTCTCAGAGTCAGTACCGAGATGACCATCCTTGTCATTACAGGAGGGAAGACCTGTTCCATGTACCTTACCATTTATCTTCTGATAGTATTTTCGGGCTTCACCTCTGTTCCTGTAATCTTCAATACACACATTTTTTTCGCCTGAAGAGTCGAGTCGCCTTCCGCCTATTCTCCCTGTACTTTTCATGAACAGCTCGCGTTGCCATTGGCTGCAGTTTGGCCCTGTATGCAGCATCTTGTTCCCGGGTGGCATCACGGCATTCGTCATCGTACCAGGCATTATCGTTAAAGGGCTTCACATACCCCAGTACGGACCGCGCAGTCCTTTCCATCGAGTGGGCAACGTATTGCCATTGCGCGCTAGTATTTTCGGGAGTTGGAGCATCAAGAAGTAGTTGAGTGAGTTGGTCAGAATAGGCATTGGCTATCTCCGCGGTCTGCAGTTTAGCGATGTCCAGCTTTCTCTGTGCCTGGTTACGCAGGGTTTTCGCCATGCTTAGCCTAGTACGCACCTTGACTGCAGTGAGGTGATGATCTGAGTTGATGTTTGCACCTCTGATCACTCGTACGTCTAAGACACTTGACGCATGCCTTCCATCGATTACCACGTGATCAATTTGGTTTCTCGTTACTTGATCGGGAGATATCCACGTTGCTTTATGAATGTTTTTGTGGTCAAATCGTGTGCTGCTAATTACCATCGTGTGCTGCTAATTACCATGTTCCTTGCTGCAGAGAAATCAATCAGTTTGATTCCGTTTTTTTTTTTATTCCTATTTTGGCATTAAAATCTCCCAGCACGATTTTAACATCATGGCCCGGGCTACGGTCATATGTTTCTTCAAGTTGGGCGTAGAATTCGTCTTTGACCTCGTCACTTTCTCCTCCGTCGGTGCATGAGCACATATCAGCGTGATATAGAAAAATTTTGCCTTAACTCTTATAGTGGCGATTCGTTCACTGACAGGAGTAAACCTAGAGACCAAGTGTAGTAGTCTCTTGCCGACCAAAAATCCACAATCAAACTCATGCTTATCCGCGTGGCAGCTGTAGTACACGTCACACATCCTCATCCGCGAGCATCCATATCCAGTCCACCGGATTTCCTGTATAGCAGTTATGTCAGCCTTATACTCCTCAAGGACATCTGCCAGTTGAAAAGAGGCACCTGGTCGATAAAGAGTTCTAGATTGGTAATGCGGCTGCTATCTGCACGTCCAATCCCACGATGCAACCATGCTTCAGCGGTTTAGCATACTTTCCTGAGACGTCTCTTAGACCTTTCAAGATACATGGTTGTAATACCTTCTAACTTTAGCTAACTTTTAAGCGGTTGCTTTAAAGCCATTGCCCGGGTAATACTTGCCCGGTTAGCTGCTTGGACAGTGCCACAAAGGATTCGCTTCTGGTCACTCCCCAGTGAGTAACAATCAGTAACTTTCAACCTCTGAGCAAAGTCCCATTCCCCAATAAACGGTGGTCAAAAATAGAAGTAGTTATCATAGAAAAATGCAAATTGGTACACATTTCTTTTATAAGTAGAAAAGGACAAAAAGCTAAGTTTTGTGAATATCGTCGAAAGGACACGCCCACCTCCCATATATCTTGAAATGGAAAAAACTTATATTTTTCGCAATTTTTATTGCAATTGAAGCAAATTTGTTCTCTGAAATACTATTGATAACTGTGTTAAATTATAAGAAATTATCTCAAAGGACACGCCCACCTTCCATATATCAAACAACGATCAAGCCATTATTATGGCTGTTATAATGATTTTTTTTAGAAGGGGCGTGGCGCCGCCCAGTTCCACCCTGGCTGTAATTCTTACTGAACCAAGAACGGCTCCACGAAAAGCCCCCCAATGAAATAACGCCCAAACGAGAAATGAAATATTCCCCAAATTTTTTTCATACATTTTTGGGTGTTATTTCATATGAAAAAACTCCCAATTTTTTTGGGCCATTTTTCATTTTTCTTTGGGAATTATTTCATTCTTCATTTGGGGTTTTCAAATTATGAAATAATCTCCAACGAAATAACACCCAACCAATTTTTTAAATTTGGGGATTGTTTCATATCGTGTATAATTTGGGTGTTATTTCATTTTTTATTCGGGGGTTGTTTCATTTTAAAGTTGTTGGCTTTAGGGGTTATAATTATATAAAAATTGGCCTTTTACAAGAAAACTTTTAGTCTGTGAATATATTACAATATCTTTTGAATGTTTACAGATATTTCCATTTGTGTTCATATTGACGGATAGAAAATCAACAAAATGCTAAATTCGATTAGTACACACTAAGAATGTAATTATTTTATTAATTTGTAAGAGTTCTTCTAAAGGAAGAATTCAATAAAAGCATATAGTATGATTTGCTTGTGAACACTGGAGATGGTTGTGTAAAGGCCAAACGTAAAAGGCAAATTGTCTTCCGAACTGCAAAATAGAGCAGGGCTACAACGATCTACGATCCACACGATTCATTTCAATAATTTTGCGACTTTGCTGTTGGTCCATATTGACTTCATGAAATCCTTAGTGAAACAGACTCTTTTATGAATTTTGGGCATAATTTCATTTTTGTTGCTGATGGGGTTTATTTCATTGGGGGTTACTTCATTTTCATCATTGGGTGTTATTTCATATGAAATAACTCCCAAATATTGGGGATTTTTTCGTTTTCGCTTTGGGGTTTATTTCATTTATTTTTGGATGTTATTTCATTTACTGTTTTTGGGCGTTATTTCCAATTTTTTGGAGTTTATTTCATTGGTGGTTATTTCCTGGGCGTTATTTCATTGGGGGGCTTTTCGTGGAGCCACCAAGAACATACATATATGCCAAAACTCCCCTTCACACCTCTTAAAGTTCATGAGATATAGCAATTTTAAATTTAGAGAAGTACGAGCGATGCCACGCCCCTTTACACAATCAAAACCAAGTATAGCCAAGGACTATTAGCAGTACCACATTGTGAAATTTTCATAAAAAATCGTTCTATTAGAAATGTCGTCAGAGCTATGTTTGAAAAGTGGGCTTGGAAACGCCCACTTCCGCCTTGGATGTAATTTGAACTGTGGGAACAACATATATAATGAGTATCATTTTCAAACCTTTAATAGTTCTTTAGATACAGTCGTTTAAAATTTTAAGTTGTATGCCACGCCCACTGTTCTGATCCCGCCCATTTTTTCTTGGATCTCGAACATTGCTGCAAAATGTATCTACATATATATTCAAGGTGCGTTCATGATATTGCGTTTTTAAAAATAGGGATCAATGGGTGGAGCCACGCCCAATTGATATATAAACCAGTAAAAAAGTTTCAGTCAGGCCACCCGACTTACATATACCCTCACCCTCAGTAAAACATAAAATTTTCGATTTCTAAAGTGGGCGGAGTGGTACATTTGTATGGGAGGTACCAGAAGGGGCGTCGCTAGACTTCCAATTTTTTCTCCAAAACCTTATCCTATTGTGCTTAACAAAATATAGAATTTATATTGATATTATTACTCCATCTTTGAATTTCGCGGATTGGTACATTTGTATGGGAGGTACCAGAAGGGGCGTGTCTAGACTTCCAAATTTTTTCTCAAAAGCTTTATGATGCTAAAGCTTTACTAAATACAGAATTTGGGCACGATCGCTTTAGGTATATAAATAATATTAATGGATTTCTAAAGTGGGCGGTACAAGATGCGGGGCCAAATAGGGCGGGGCTAGACTTCCAGTTTTTATCTCCAAAACTGTATCCTGCTATAGCTTCACTAAATAAAGAATTTGGGTAGGATCGCGTTGGTTTTGTTGGTATTATTACTCCATCTCTAAAGTGGGCGTAAAGGTACATTTGTAAGGGAGGTAACAGAAGAGGCGTGGCTAGACTTCCAATTTTTTCCAAAACTTTATCCTGTTATAGCTTTACTAAATACAGAATTTGGGTACGATCCCGTTGCGTGTATTGATATTATAACTCGATTTCTAAAGTGGGCGGAATGATGGGAGGTACCAGAAGGTGCGGGGCCATGTAGTTCATTTGCAATACCGTAAGTAGTTTTGGGGAAATATTAACTCGTGCTAAATTTCAAAACATTTGGTTGCTTCTTTCCAAAGTTATCGTGAGTACCAGCCAGATAGCCAGACAGACTGGCGGACATGGCTCAAACGACTTAAAAAGTCATGAATCGAATTTGGTTCAAAGAAACCTAGGGTCTAAAGTGACTTCTTCTATGTGTTACACTTTTGGGTCGTATCAAATGATTGTACCCTTCTACCCGTTGGGTGAGGGTATAAAAATTCAAGTAACCTATTGTCACCACTGACCACACAGCTAAATACTGGGAAAATTTCAAAAATTCGTTTACCAGTACTAAAACACGCAAACAAACAAAAACTGATTTTTATACCCACACCACACGGAAAACGTAACGTATTAAAGGAAAAGTACTTGGAGTCTAGTGTCTTAAGACCAAATTCGTTTTAAGATGATTGAACCATGTCCGTCTGTCTGGCTGGATGGCTTGCGGACAGGATAACTCGAACCTTAACCTAAATTGATTCTTTATCCCTAGTAATATCTTTCAAAACAAAGTAATGGGATTATAAATGGGCAGGATAGCCCCACCTCTTCATACAAAATTACCTATTGTTGGGTTATTACTATACTATCTCTTCCATATATTTGAATTGGGTCAATTTAATTGTATTGTTATTATAAAAAAAAACCCCCGGGAAGCCGAAACCTTTGCCACACCCCTTCTGGGACCACCTCTACAAAATAACTTTTTTGGGAAATTCTATATTTCTTCCATAACTTCTAAACGGACAACTGAAGAATATATGAATTTGGTCAGTATAATTATCTTGGTATAGTATAAAAACCCTCAGAAACCAGAAACCTTTGCCACACCCCTTCTGGTACCTCTCATACAAAATTATCTATTTTTTGATAAATAATATATCTCTAATAACTACCAAACGGTCAACTTGTGGATGTTTAATTTTGGCCAGTTAACATTATCCTCTGATAGTAGCAAAACCTAGGAAATTCAAACTCTCCTTCGAGTACCTTTCCTTACAAATGACCGAAATTGCCCCCATACTTCTTTAAGATTTTTGTTCGAATTAATAAGAGACTTTTGCATTACTTTTCATTTGGTTCTTTTGAATTAAAACTTCTAGAAACTACCACAGAAGACTGTGGGTGGCCCTCTTGAAAATGATATTGTCCAGCTCATTGATATGCCAAGGAAATTCTATATATATATTATATGAAAAATTACATTTAAAGTAAATGCAATATGATATTTCCCTTTTACACGCGAAATGGCAAAGTAAGCTTTCCAAAATAGCAACGCAGATACGACGAAACCAAAACGGTGGCAAAAGTAATACGCCAGATATTGTAAGCAAGGGGAGAGAGAAGAAAGAATACACACCAAAAAAAAAACACAAAATAAACGAAAGCACTGGGATATATGCACAGCGAACAACAAACGAACGAACGTACGAACTTTGTCTTATTGCCACAAGCCAAAAAGAAAAGCAAACCAAGCCATAACAAAGGAGACTCGCGTCTACGCTCAGCAACAGGACCTTTTAAGGAGGATGAAGACAAATATAGTGGCATCCGCAGCAACAGCAGCAGTAGCAGCAACAACTTGAATTCCAAAAGGAGAAACCATGAAAATATGTTTTAACTAAATGCGGCGAGTATGAATGTACAAACACACACGCGCTCCCACAAACAATCGCATGCCAGGTACATACATAAGTTAGCATCCAGCAAAATTCGACTCGTTCTCGTATGGATTATCCTGCATGTTATACCTTGTGCTGTGCTGTGTCTTTGCCACCGGTACATGTGTTGTGATAATGCCACTCCGAAAAACATACACAGTGGACACGAACCATTTACATTTGTAAACATAAGACGGAGATGCAAACAAAAACAGAGAGATGCAGAATAGCAGAAGATTCGCCCAGCCAAAAAAAAAACTGAAACATCATACAAATAAGGAGGGGGAACAAATGAAATGTGAAATCCACAAAAGAAATTAATAAATGATCGGATTTTTACATATATATTAAAAAAAGTGAATCGTGGTTTGTTCGGATGCTTAAAACTTGAAATCGGCTTTACTAAATTGGTTACTTCTTTCTGCGGGTTAGTTTCTTATTTCTACTCGAAAGTTTTGAAAAAAAAACTGGCAAATTATCAACAGACGGCGCTGTAGGCGGTGATAAAACAAAATTTTTTAATTAGCGTATGAGTAGTGCGATTTACCATGTCTACATAAATATTAATCATTCGTATAGGATACTAAAATCAATATAATAACATCGCTCGTGCATGTTTGTTCACACCCTAGGTCGGTTTGTGCCCAAAACATTAGTTTGGACCCGGTAGTTGGGGCTGGGGTTGATTTATATCGAATATTGTAATCTATGTCTATTTGTTTTGAAAAAACTGGGAGACCCCTTGTCCTTGCATTTGAATATGGCAGAGGCCAAAAATAATTAACCAATAGGTTTTGGATTGCAACAGTACTCAACAGTTATATCAATAACTTTAAAGGCTTACAGACGGGACCTGATAAGCTCGTATACAGATAAAACTTGGTAAACCATTACAGAATTTTCAGTCAGGTGAACTGACTGATAAATAGCCTCATACATGCGACTTTCGGCCTTACAAATGAAAATGTTAATATCAATATATATTAGCATTTGGTAATTGTTTTATGGGGCTGCCGAAAGGGTCCTTTACGGTACCAACAGAGAATCAAAGAAAAAGTCTTTTATTAGTTCGAACAAAATCTTAAAAGAAATTATCATTTCTAATGGGTGGGTTCAACTCCCCGGTTGCGAAAGTGAATGTTCAATAAGCTTTTTCCTTGTGCAAAATTTTTCTGACATTAGTGTACTTTCAAAAAAAAGATATGCAAATAGAACTAGGGTGTGATTTCGGTAATTTGTATGAGAGGGGTGGGATAGGGGTGGCAAATACCAAAATTATCTGTGGTTTTGCCTAATATAAAATATAAAATAAGTCTATTCAGTCTATTTACAAACAAGATATGTGTGTTAAAGAATGACGTTGAATTCGGTCATTTGTATGGGAGGTACCGAAAGGGGTGTTGCAAAAGTTTTAGTTATTTAAGATTTTGTCTATTCTTACAAAATATCTAAAATGAAGAAATTTAATGTCCTTTTGTGGTCCATTTGTAAGTTATGTAAGAGAGAAAACTGTTCCAAAAATATACAAGTTTGTATGGGAGGTACCATCTTACGCAAAATATGACTGAATTCAGTAAACTTACAAAAAAGATATGAATGTACAACTATGAGGGTCAATTCTGTCATTTGTGTAGAATAGGGTAATAACTTTTTTTGGACAACATTCTTCCCAGGGCTTTTCTAATGGCAAATATTGTATTAATGATAAAACAACTATTTCAGTTCAATTTGCTAAAAAAACCTTACGCACCGACAGCGATTTCTAAAATGCCTTTAATATATTTTGTTTTAATTTTTTTTAAAAACAACTTTTTTACAATATGGTTTGCACATATGTAAGTATGTAAACAAATAATAACAATAAATGATTCAAAGTACGTATAGTAAGATATAAACTTAAGGTTCAAAGTACGCGATGATTTACCAAGCGGATATATATCTTGTACTATTTTTATTCCACGATCCGCACAAATATTACTGCGTTGTTGATTTGGAATTGTAGATGGTGTAGGTACCCAATGTCTGAGGAAACACTCGTGGGCTTTCGTAAAATTTATTAATGACTTGTTTATCTGTTTAAAGTCATTTTCGTGGAAACGTGGTCCGAAAACCAGATTTGAAACCATGCATCACAAATGAAATCACATATAGGTTGTAGAAGTTTTTGGTAGCTGTGAACAAGAACAAATGCTAAAATGCCAAATATTGCTCTTGAATTACACCTTGCATTACTAACCGATGGCAACGTTTTAAAATTTATAAATGGGAATATTCCGTGGGTTATAAAATATTTATATGAAAGAATTTTTTATATGAAACTAATTTTTTTTTTTAACTTTGTTTGATTTAAAACTTTAACGCGTTTGGTGCGTAACCTTTTTTAACGATAGCGAAAAACTAAAAACGCAGTTCTTAATATATGTCCATGCCCTACACGATATTGTCTGGGGAGATTTGATATATGCAAAAAATGCAAAAAGTTATTACCCTAGTGTAGACGCTACCAGAAGGTTTGTTTCAAAGGTATTGATTTTCTGAGGATTTGTCTACTATAAAGCATAATTAATACAGCCAAATTCAAATATCCTCCAGTTTAGAAGTTATGGAAGAAATATTAATTATCCAAATTAGGTCAGTTTGTATGGGAGGTACCAGATGGGGTGTGGCTATTCTGCAGATTTACAATCCCATTACTTCATTTTGGAAAATATTAATACTGATAAATTTTCATATAGTTAACGTTTTCTCTAGTTATCCAGCCCAGGAGCCATCCAGCCAGGCAGACTGACGGTCATGGCTTAATCGTCTTAAAAAGTCTTAAAACTTATTTGGTCTGAAGATACTTGGAGTCTAACACTTCTGTTTTAATGCGTTACACCTTTTCCGGTATCAAACGATATGTACCATCATCTCTAAGGGTGATGGTATAAAAAGTGGTACTCGACACCTCAGACATGAATATGCAGATGAGCTTTTTATTATCCATTCAGTATTCATTAGTTATTAGGGCGGCTGCAAAATATATTGACGATTATTTTGCGGAATTTTTCCTCCGGAATATTGTGCCACTAGATGTAAAAAATACATGACGGAAATTTGAGTGAGATCGGACAACTGTTTCCCGTGTTCCAAAGATGTCGAATATCAGGTTTATAGTAAATCCCATATGTTTTACCAATGTTTGAGTAAGGAATTGTATTTTTTTCTCGTAAATATGTAATAGTAAAGTATTAACTTGTGTGGACAGCGCATCGGCACACAACTATACTGTGAAATTTTCAGGACAATCAAACTATTGGCTATTATAATCTATTAAATGGGGAATGGCACAGCTCATCTTTATACCTCTTATAGATCATGAGATACAGCCGTTTTAAGTTTCAAGTATTAAATCACGCCCACTGAGACAATCCCGCCCATTTTTTTGTTGGATCACGAACTTTGCTGCCAAATGCATCCACATAAATTTCAAGGCGATTAGAGAAAAAGTCATCCAGATATTGTGGTTTTAAAAATAGGGCCCACTGGGCTGCCCACGTCCACTATATATATATATCAAAAAAGCATGTACCATATTTTCACCACCGACCACACAGCTACATTCTATGAAAATTTCAAAAAAATCGGTCGAGCCGTTTTCGATACTAAAAAATGCAAACAAAGAAAGACAAACTCATTTTCATATATGATGAATTTCATATCAAAACCTATAAAAAAAGGGACATTTTGAACGCCTTCAGATTTAAATGAATTTTGCATACAGCTACACTTTACCTACAGAAACACCACCTCATTTTTAGAAATTACATTTTTGAAAATATGTGGGCGTGGCAAGGTACCGAAATATTCGAAAAATGACGGATACTGGTACTTTTATGCTGCGATTACTATGGAATGACTCAACCGATTTGAAAGATCTTGGTGCCATTAGAAAGGTATATGTCAGTTTCGAAAACATACAATGTAAAATGTTTATATTACACTCAAAAAATTTTTGTGCCAAAAATAAAAGTTTAAACTTGGAAAACACTTCGTTTTTAAAAAAAAAAATATTTTTAAATAGGCCTATTTAACATATATAAAACATATCTGAAAACTAAAATGGGTTTTTTCTTATTTTATTTTTAAACAATTTTTAAGTAAATGCACCTCACCAGTCTGTGTTCTACAAATTCCTTGACAAAAAGCAGTAAGAAAGTTTCAGTCGGGCAACCCGACTTACATCTACCCTCACTCTCAATTGTAACGTTTTTTGTTGTTATACATATATTTTTCTTTTTTTTTACTGATTTGGATTAATGTTGCTCTTATATGTTAATTTTAAATGTTTTTGAAAAATACACATATGAAGTTTTAACTTGTCGTGTTGTGCAATCGCGAACAGTTAAGGGCATGACTTAGAAACTTGCATGTAAGGGCTGATAACTAGCATCAGCATGGCTGGGTGGGTAGATGCAATGGTAGCAGACTAACATCAAATGCTATCGCCTTAGTTTAACTTCGATCTATATTTCTTATTTCATTTTCCGGTTCTTCCACTATTAACTTGTCACCTTACAGTTTAGTACATGGAAAAGCTACCTTACAAACTTTTATTTATGGTAACGATTACTAACCTATTTACTCCGAAAAGAACTCCCCCATGACTGAGCACGCCCGGGGCCAGAAGGTAGCTGTCCTCGGAGGAAATAGAGTTTATTGGCATGTGGTCCGTTACACAATAAAACATAAAATTTTCTATTATATTGATATTATAACTCGATTTCTAAAGTGGGCGGAGCGGTACATTTGTATGGGAGGTACCAGAAGGGGTGTGTCTAAACTTCCATTTTTTTTCTCCAAAACTGTATCCTGCTATAGCTTTACTAAATACAGAATTTGGGCACGGCAGCATTGGGTGTATTGATATTATTACTCGATTTCTAAAGTGGGCGCGATGATGTATTTGTGTGAGAGGTACCAGAAGGGGCGGGGACATGTAGCCCATTTGCAATACCGTAAGTAGTTTTGGGGAAATATTAACTCGTGCAAAATTTCAAAACATTTGGTTGCGTCTTTCGAAAGTAATCGTGCGCACCAGCCGGACAGCCAGACAGACGGATATGACTCAAACGATTTAAAAAGTCATGAATCGAATTTGGTTCAAAGAAACCTAGGGTCTAAAGTGACTCCTTCAAACGGCGAAAGACCTTTATCATTGGGCTTCACAATCTTGTAAGACCTCCATAGAAGTTGCTTATGCAGACGCTGACGACAACAACAAAATAAAAGAAGAGCTATTTTCAAGGTATAAAAATGTTAATACTATTACAGGAACTCAAAGCTTCCATTCTTTTATACCTTTAGATGAAACTTCAATAAATGTTAGCAAATATTCCGAAAGTCAACAGTATTTCTTGCGCAAAATTTATCATATTTTTGGGGGTGTCTGAAAAATGTATAATACGATTCTTGTTCTAATCTATTAGAATTACCAAAACAATCTATATAACTTTCAAAGTTTAGCTACTTTATTTTTTTTTTTGTCACAAAAAGATATCAAAATATAAGGAAGTTAACATTAGATGCATTTGCTTAAAAGTTTTTTTTAAAAAAAATAAGAAAAACCTTATTTTAGTTTTTAGATATGTTGTATATATTAAATAGACCTATCTAAAAATATTTTTTTTTGGAAAAAAAGAATTGATCTTCGAAGTGTTTTCCAAGTTTAAACTTTTATTTTAGCACAACATTTTTTTCAGTGTAATATTTTTACAGTGTATGTTTTCGAAAGCTGACTTATATACCTTTCTAATGGCACCAAGATTTTTCAATTTGCTTAAGTCGTTCCATAGTAATTGTATCTTAAAAGTACCTATTACCGCCATTCACTCGAAATTCACTAAGTTCTTTGAAACGATTAGTAATAGTTTGAGATAACGATTTTATGTCTTACAGCACCCCAGGCAGCATTTCCTAAGCAACATTTTATAGAACATTTGAATGTTGTTAAGTCCTATTTCGATTATTCGTTTTCTAACTTTTATTTCGAAATTAGGACCAAAAGGACACATGAGGACTCGAGTTAGAGAATTTGAATGTACCACAAAAATATCTTCGTTAAATTTTATTTAAGACATTTGATATCGAAAATGCAGTAAAATAATAAGAAATATAGTTTTTTAGGACCTAATTCAAACTTTTTTTTAGTTTTTGTTGAAATCTTTACTAGCCCATAAAAACAGTTTGACCTAGGGAGGATCTGTCTTCCCCGAGTTTTAGTATAGCCATCTATAGGATCTAAACAAAAATAATAATGTCAGCCTCGAAATCAAAAGACGAGTATTGATCGCAAACCGCTCCTACTATGCCCTAAGCAAGCGATTTAACGACAAAGCGCTCTCTCGAAGAACAAAGATCCAGCTCTATCAGACTCTGATCCTACCTGTCTTGCTCTACAGCGCAGAATCGTGGGTAATGACACAAGCGGATCAATCTATTCTGAGAGTCTTCGAGAGAAAAATACTCCACAAAATATTTTGACCCATCTTCGTGGACGGCGAGTATCGTCGTCGAATGAATCATGAGCTGAAAAGACCGAAGCGCTTGGAATGGTTTTCTACGTGCGGCTACTGATAGATGAATTTCTGTTGTTGCTGCCAGTAAAGAAGAAGAAGAATCTATAGGATCTGCCCTCTTGGAATTTTAATATACTCATCTAAGGCTTTCATTCAATAAAAGAATTATTCTGCCCATCCCAAAAATTTATTGCACTGTGTAATCAAACTGAGCATATTCAGCATTGGGCAAAGTTATTTCTTACTCAGTGAAGACAAGGTATCCCATATTACCAATTTATTCAAGTAAAGCCAATTGTAAGTCACTGTGCAACACTTGTTATTATAAAAGAAATATCATCGCTGTGTGTATTCAAAGGCAGTGGTGTATGTGTGTGTGTGTGTCTGTGATATGCTAAGTAAATCGTTGCAAAGGTGGGAGAATAGCTCGTACAACATATCATCATTCTAGTGTTTGTTCTTCTTATGCTTATTTCAACCTTTTGTATTTCTTCTACTTTTACTCTTTTGTTTTGTTTCGTTTTTTTTTTGGGTTATTCGAATGGGAATGTGATTGTATTTGTTTTGCATTAACCTAAATGGTGGATTGTGTGCATGCAATGCCCAGCAAACTATGTGGGTGGGTGAAATGGTTTTCAGTTAAACATCGATTAATGTAAGAAATTGTAAAGTGAAGGATGTAATATAGACAACAAACACTTCTGCAGTCAAATCAATCATTTACCTTTCGGATACCTCGTTAAACTATAGATCCTGTTGAGAGAGTCTCATATGTCATCATGGAATGCAATGGAAAAAATACTTAAGTAATATTGGCCAAAAAAAATCTTTATTTCCCTTTACACCACATGACTAAGGTATGGGAAAGCTTCTCGCGTTGTTGTGAATTACCACGATTTCTATTTTTAGATTCACAACTAACGACACCTACTTGTGTATCGGCGTTGTTGTGAATTAACTACTTTATATTTTTAGATTTACAACTAATGGCACCTACTTGTTTATCGACGAGTGCGAACGTCACTGTTTGAGAAGCTTTTACTAGACATGCCGATTGGCTCAAAAATATACTGCGAAATTGCTGTCAACAAAAAACTGTTTTTTTGCTGCAATTTAAACTGTTATTAAGCGTCAAAAATTGTCTTGGGTTTTCACAATGACTTGCAACGAATATTGCCAATGTCGTGCACCTTTTGCTATATCGTGACGCTCTTTGTATGTGTGTATGCAGATACGTACACTGGGATCTGCTCCTCTACACACCAACTCTGGCACTATTGTGTGAGCAATGCAAACTATTTATTTTCGTTTGGACCCAGAAGCATTGGCTCTGTTGATGGTGCATAAAATACAATAAATGGTTATACGGATTTCACGTATTTTATTTTAAAAATTTAACATTTCTACGTGCATCTGTAAATTAAATCGGTGTTACCTTCATATTCACACAATACTAAATGTATCCCGAAACGGTAGAGGAGAAAAAAAAACTACTGGAAAAAATAACATTATTGATGACATATTCAAATATCTTTTAATGCACTTAAAAGCTTCCAAATGTCATCCATTTTTCGGTTATTTTAATGGAATTGCTAAATATTATCTACACACTGCAAAAAAACCATATACACATACATACACACACATGCATCCGAATGTGTTTTAAGGTAAATATAGCTATAAATATCGCATATAATTTCGAAGTTTGTTGCGGTTGCATTTGTGGGGGAGGCGGTGGTGAATGGAGCTTTATTCATTGCGCTGCATTTATTATTAAGGTTGAGGTGCGAAATTACTGCAATAGGATAACATTGACTAATCTGCAAAATGCTTCGTGGACTTAGCTTAATACAATCGAACTTTTTGTTAATGTTGGACGATACTACTTCGAAAAAATATAGTGGAAATTCTGATGTTTTTTTTTGTTGCATATTGTGATTAGCAACCGTTTAGTTTGCATCCCATAAATGATATATGGGATAGTTTTTTAGCATTTGATTGTGTAAACACTAGGGCGGGGCGATTTGTATGGAAGGAAAAAAAATCTTAATGGGCGCTTCGCGTTTCTGATTCTTGAAATTGTACTGAGCAAAAAAGTCCACTAGACCATAGGTCTACAGTGAAAATCGAGCTTCCCCATTTTGACAAAGTTTTTTCTCAAACTTTATTTTTTTCGAAAATTTGCAAATTTTCTTGGGCTCATATTTCGTAAACTATTTAAAATTTTGACTTATTTTCAAAAGTAAGGTTATAGCTATTGTCTCGGACTACAATTTCTCTGAACATATTACTTAGAAAAAACTTCGTTTTCATGGCCAAAAAGTCGAAAATGTAGAAAATTCACGACTTTTTGTCACGTTTTCTTAGATATTTTGGCCTATAACAGCCAAACCACGATCCAATACGAACACAAAAATTGTAGCCAAGACCATAGTTAAGAACTCTCTAGTACATCGCAAAAGCATTGGAATGCTTCTTCAGGCAGTTTTGGCCTTGTGAAAGAGCATATTTTTCGTGAAAATATTGATAAATTACCATTTTCAGTTGTTCAGTTCATAGCGCAAAATCATACAAATGTTCTATTTCTTATTTTTATTCTATTTTTATACCATCACCCTTAGGGATGAGGGAATATATCATTTGATACGAAAAAAAGTGTAACGCATTAAAGGAGACGAGTTAGACCCCAAATATCTTAAGACAAAATTCGTTTCAGGACTTTCTAAGACGACGGCTGGTCAGCAGGATAACTCGAGTAAACCTTAACGGATCAGTATAAAAATTTACCAGTGCTAATATTTTTCAAAACGAACTTATGGTATTGTAAATGGGCAGAATAGCCCCACCCCTTCTGGTACCTCCCATACAAAATTACCTATTTTTGGATAATTTATATTTCTTTCATAAATTCCAAACGGATGATCGTAGGATATTTGAATTTGGTCAGTTTATTTATCTTGCAAAAGTAGGCAAACCCTAAGGAAACCGAAACGTTTGCCGAATTGACCCTTATAGTTTTTCATACATATCTTTTTTCTAAGTAAACTAAATTCACTCAAATTTTGCGTATGATGTTCGCTTATGAAAATTGGACTCAGGAATAAATATGGAATATATCGGTTCACGCCTACTGGTACCTCCTATACAAAATGACCTATTTTTGGAAAATTAATATTTCTCCCATAACTTCCAAACGGACACTTGGGGGTAATGGAAATTGGTCGATTATTTTTTATTGTTATAGGAGGAAAAACCCCAGAAAACCTAACTATCTGACACACCCCTTCTGGTACCTCCCATACAAATGACCGAACTCACCCCCATAGTCTTACATACATTAATTTTTTGTAAGTACACTGAATTCAGTCAAATTATGCGTAAGATGTACGGTTATGAAAATATGAATCAAGAATGAATATGGACTATATTGGATCACCCCTTCTGGTACCTCCCATACAAAATGATATATTATTGGAAAATTTATATTTCTCCCATAACTTCTAAACGGACACTTGGGGACTATGGAAATTGATCGATTAATTTATATTGTGCAGTCACAAGCAGGCAAAAAATAATACATAAATAATTTTATTTCAAAAACTCAAAAACAATATTATATATTGTGTGATGGTATTTATCAGTCAGTTTACCTGACTGAAATTTATAATTTTATAGTTTACGAAATTTATAGTTTACAAAATATGAGCCCAAGAAAATTTGCAAATTTTCGAAAAAAAAAAAATTTTGAGAAAAAACTTCAAGTCAAAATGGGGAAGCTCGATTTTCACCGTACACCTATGGTCTAGTGGGCTTTTTTGCTCAGTACAATACCAAGAATCAGAAACGCGAAGCGCCCATTAAGATTTTCAAATCGCCCCACCCTAGTAAACACGCTTCTATTAGCAAACTCATACAACGGAACGATGATTCCGAACCTAAGAATGAAAAGCATCTACTAGACATGGCAATGTTTAAGTTCACTACAAAATTGCTTTCTTTAATATCGAAGAATAAGTAAACCTACACTGTTATCTATGGAAATTTAATTTAGACCCCAAGTATCTTAAGACAAAATTCGTTTTTATAACAATTGATCCATATCCGCCTGTATGGCTGGTTGGTTAGCTGGTGGGCAGAATAACTCGTGTAAACCTTAACTGATCCTTGCGAAAAGTTATCAGTAATAATGTTTTCCAAAATAAAGTAAAGGCAGAATATCCCCACCCTTTTTTGTACCTCCCAAACAAAATGACCTATTTTTGAAAAATTTGTATTTATATATTTACACGGAGAACTTTGACAGATTAATCTATATATATAAAAAGGAGTCTGTATCTGTTGGTTTCCTTGTGTGTTAGTTTGTTTGAATTTGAACCGATCTTTTTTTTTCAAAATGTTCGGTGGTGGAAATAGGCTACTTGAATTTTTGATAAGTCAGATGGACGTGGCCCCGCCTGTTGAACCCTATATTTAAAAACGCAATAACTGGAGCCCTGTTAAATTTGTGTGAATACATTTGGCATCAAAATTCGTGATCCACCAAAAAAAACAAGGCGAGATCGGATTAGTGGGCGTGACTTTAACCTTAAAGCTTTAAACGACTGTATCTCATAAACTATCATAGGTATAACGATGATATTTATCACATATGTTGTTCGTACTATTCGAACAACAGCCAGGGTGGAAGTGGGCGCTTACACGCCTCTTTTTTTAAAATTAGATTTTTACTGATTTTTATGAAAATGTAACAATGTGGTAGTGATGACCTGCTGATAATCCTTGGCTATACTTGGTTGTGATTAGATAAAGGGGCGTGGCAACGCCTGTACAACTTGAAATTTAAAAAGGCTATATTTCATGAACTATTAGAGGTATGAACATGCATTATAGCCATGGTGGAAGTGGGCGATGTCACACCTCTTTTAAAAGAAACCCTTATAAAAATTCCACAGTTTGTTATTGTCGCCCTAGAGAAATGAACAGGCTATTTGGAACCATGTTGGCAAAATGGGCCGAGGCGCCACCCACTCACGACAATATTTGACTATTTCATATACACTATAACGAAAAATTGTCTGTAAACCAAGCAGTTGAGAACATCTTTATATGTATCTCAAAAACCAGCACAGAAATTTCAGTCAGCTGAATATCCTCACCCATTGGGTGTATTGATATTATTACTCAATTGCTAAAGCAGACAAAATGATACAGTTATATGGGAGGTACCAGAAGGGGCGTTGCTAGACTTCCAGCTTTCCCTCCAAAACTTTATCCCTTTTTAGCTTTATCGCTTTATTGTTATTATTACTCGATTTCTAAAAAGGCAGAATGGTAGAATTTTATGTACCAGAAGGGAAGTGGTTAGACTTCCAGTTTTTCGTCAAGACTTTATACTGTTATAGCTTTACTAAATACACAATTTGGCCACGCTCACGTTGGGTGTATTGATATTATTACTCGATTTCTAAAGTGGGCAGAGTGGTACATTCGCATGGGAGGTACCAGAAGGGGCGTTGCTATACTTCCAGTTTTTTTCTTACCAATACTTTATCCTGCTATAGCTTAACAAACTACATAATTTGGCCACGATCACGATGGGTGTATTGATATTATTACTCGATTTCTCAAGTAGGCGGAGTGGTACATTGGCATGGGAGGTACCAGAAGGGGCGTGGCTAGACTTCCAGTTTTTTTTTACCAATACTTTACCCTGCTATAGCTTAAAAAAAAGAATTTGGGCACGATCGTGTTGAGTGTATTGATATTATTACTCGATATCTAAATTCTGCGGAGTGGTACATTTGTATGGGAGGTACCAGAAGGGGCGTGGTTATACTTCCAGTGTTTTCTCCAAAACCTTGAACAGGCTATTTGGAACCATGTTGGCAAAATGGGCCGAGGCGCCACCCACTCACGACAATATTTGACTATTTCATATACACTATAACGAAAAATTGTCTGTAGACCCAGCAGTTGAGAACATCTTTAAATATTCAAAAACCATCACAGAAAGTTCAGTCAGCTGAATACCCTCACCCATTGGGTGTATTGATATTATTACTCTATTGCTAAAGCAGACAAAATGATACAGTTATATGGGAGGTACCAGAAGGGGCGTTACTAGACGTGGTTAGACTTCCAGTTTATCCTCAAGACTTTATACTGTTATAGCTTTACTAAATATATAATTTGGCCACGATTACGTTGGGTGCATTGATATTATTACCCGCTTTCTAAAGTGGGCGGAGTGGTACATTCGCATGGGAGGTACCAGAAGGGGCGTGGCTAGACTTCCAGTTTTTTTTTACCAATACTTTACCCTGCTATAGCTTAAAAAAAAGAATTTGGGCACGATCGTGTTGAGTGTATTGATATTATTACTCGATATCTAAATTCTGCGGAGTGGTACATTTGTATGGGAGGTACCAGAAGGGGCGTGGTTATACTTCCAGTGTTTTCTCCAAAACCTTACCCTGGTATAGCTATACTAAATATGTACAGAATTTGATCACGATCACGTTTGGTGTATTGATATTATTACTCGATTTCTGGGCGGAGTGATACATTCGTATGGGAGGTACCAGAAGGGGCGTGGCTAGACTTCCAGTTTTTTCCCCCAAACTATATCCCATTATAACTTTACTAAATACAGAATTTGGCCATGATTACGTTGGGTGTATTGATATTATTACCCGCTTTCTAAAGCGGGCGGAATGGTACATTCGTATGAAAGGTACCATAAGGGGCGTGGCCATGTAGCCCATTTGCAATACCTAAAGTAGTTTTGGGGAAATGTCAATCCATGCAATGTTTCAAAATAATTGGTTGCGTTTTTCGAAAATGATCGTGCGTACCAGCCGGACAGACAGACGGACATGGCGCAAACGACTTAAAAAGTCATAAATCGAATTTGGTTTAAACAAACCTAGGGTCTAATCAAATGGGTCGTATCAAATAATATTTACCCTTCTACCCGTAGGGTGGGGGAATACATTTATTACCGAATCGATTTAAACCATTTTTTGTTATTTGAAATTTATATCAACTCAGTCATAAAATTTTTTGAATGATCAGTATGCGAAGTAGGCGTTGCAAAACTATATTTTAGATAAACAAAATTTGGTTCACAGAACCAAGAACTCGACACATAAGGTTCAAATTTGCAGACATGTTTATTTTCAATCAGTGGGCGGAGGGGGCGTGGCATCCCTAAAGAGATGCAACTTGGTAGTAAGAAGGTACTTGGGACAACTGTTGCAAATTATTGATCAGTGGGCAAAGGGGGCGTGGCTAAACTATATATTAGCCCCATTTGTAACGCCCATAAAGAAGCTTGGTAGGTATGACAATATATATAAATATATGATCAGCATCGAAATCTGAGTCGGTTCAAATGTGACCGTCTGTCCGTCCCCGTGATTGTAGCCGTAGTTTAAGAGATATCGAGCTAAAATTTGGAATGAAATAAATTCTAAATCAACGTTTGGAATAAAAGCTTAAATCATCAAAGCGAAGGTTAAGTTCTAACATTGACAATAACTATTCTCACATCCCATACAAATTGCCCTTTTTTGGGGTATGGCCCTGAGATTACGGCAGTAGTTTATTTTATTGAGTATTGAGCTGAAATTTGGTATACAAGCTTCTATTCTCTAAACGAAGTTTGAGTTTTAAGATGACCATGATCGGTCGAAAAATACTGCCACTTCCAATACAAATTGCAATTGCAAAACTACTTACGGTTTTGTAGAATGATACATAGGCACGCTTCTACTGGTAGCTCTCATACAAATATATCATTCCGCCCACTTTAGAGATGAAGTAATAATATTAGTAGACCCAACGTCATCGTGCACAAATTCTGTATATAGAAAAAAGTTGGAAGTCTAACCACTCCCCTTCTGGAACCTCACATACAAATGTACCACTCCGCCCACTTTAGAAATCGAGTAATAATGTCAATATACTAGAAAATTTTATTTATTTTTTTGACTGGGTAGGGAAACCATAATTCTAAATGTTACTAACTTTGCTTCCTTAAGCTGAAAATCAGGAAATTAAGTACGATTTTTTTTTTAAATTGTAAAATGCATGGCCGCCCTGGGATTCGAACCGGGCACCTCCGTCATACGCGTTTCATCTTTGGTGAAAGAATCGTCAGGGTTATGTTAATAAGGGTGAGGGTATATGTAAGTCGGTTTTCCCGACTAAAACTTTCTTACTTGTTTTTAATATTAGTCAACTATGTAATAGCGAAGCATTGCCGGGCCCACTAGTAACCTAATAAAATCTGGTAAATCTCTAAAAAACTGAAATTTTTACCATGCCTTAAACGTGACAAATTTCCCTACACGAAGCTTACTAACTTCAAATCGATATTATATTATTATGGCATGTAACTTGACAAAACGAATGATGCAGAACTTCTTCTTTTTGCGGCTGCTTTCACGTTCATCTCAGAATTGAGTCCCAAATCAATGAACTGAAAAATGTTGCACTTTGTAATCAAACTTACTAAATTTAAATATCCTGCAGTTTCCGCTCGGATGTTATTGGAGTTATATTAGTTTTCCAAAATACGACATTTTGTTTGGGATGTATCAAAAGTGTTCGGCCGATATGGTACATATTCATTCTAGAGTCAAATTTTCATAAGTGTACGTAAATTCAGAGCTCTGTGTTATATTTCACTATATGGTAAAATCTCAGAAAACCGAAACATTTGCCACACCTTCCTTTTACCTCCCACACGATTAGGGCACCTTAAGGGCAGTTAGAGCGGTGGGAGCAAATATTATAAAAATTTGATTTTTGAATGGGTTTGAAGGTGGGGGTAGGTATGTTTGGGAAAAATGTTAGGAAGGAAAAATGACTAGTGATGGGTCACACATTTGAACCATCTAGGGGCGATTCCGGGGAAGTTACGGGGCTTATTGTGGATTTTTCCCCCAATATAAAATGTTTCTCGTCAAAAACCGGGGTCTCGATTTTGATTTTAGATCTATGGTTGTTTGGGCAAATTTTCTTAGAATTCATCGTAGATTACGATTATGATAACCGCTTGGTCGAGAAAAAAAAATTGACCCACTCTAAACCTCATAGTTTTACATACACATTTTTTTGTAAGTACACTGAAAAGTTTATTGCACATTTACTTACGAATAAAAATCGGTAGCGTGGTGGTGCCTAGAGTGTTCAAAACCGAAACCGAAAACTGTCCAACCGGTTTTTTTCTCCGAAACCGTATGCCGGTTTCTTCAAAAATGCCACCCAGTAGGAAGTGTCTGCAAGACATCCTCAAGGATAGGTGCATGACCATAGTAATTCGTTGATGACACTTAAGGGACCGTCTATACAAATCGTCGACGAAATTTTCATACAAGTGTCCGCTTTGTCATGCACGACCTGATGAGCGACAATGTCGGTCAAATTTTCGTTGACGCCTATACAAAAGACCTGTCACCCACACAATCATGCACGACCTGATGGGTGACAATGTCGATTGAATTGTCGTTGATGACTATATAAGCGACACGTCGCCTAAACAATCATGCACGACCTGATGGGTGAAATAATCGGTCAAATTGTCATTAATTCCTATGTATGTCTTGAATTGTCATTCAAGCCATATTCGTAAAAGATGGATTTTTAGCTGTCTTTTTTAGCTTTTTATTAGTATGACTAATCGTTAAGACTTTGAGCAAACTACTGACCAAGAGAGAAGTAAAGGATATAAACTTTTATACGGCATTCATCTTCATTCGAGATTTCAAACTATTAAATTGCTGATGTTTACTCGACCGTTCAATAAACTGAAAATTTTTTACGTCAAATTCCATTTATTTGTCCTTTGATTTTGTTGAATGTGTTTGATGCACGACAACATCAGTATTTTGTCGGTGAGCTTGTCGTCAACCGAGTGTTTTGACGACAAGTACATCAATATTTCACATTTTTCTTTCTTAGATTTTGTTGATCGTGTTTGATGCACGACAACATTAGTATTTTGTCGGTCAACTTAAACTTAATTTCCCTTTGCACCCCATGAATGAGGTATGGGATAGCTTCTCGCGTTGTTGTGAATTAACACGCTTTCTATTTTTAGATTCACAACTAACGGCACCTACTTATTTATCGACGAATGCGAACGTCACTGTTTTGAGAAGCTCTTACTAGACACGACGATTGAATCGACGCTTAATACTGCGAAGTTGCTGTCAAACAACATTCGAGGGGAGCCGACAATGAAAGAAAATTTTATTTTTTTTTTTTCTTTTAAGATGACTGGAGCCTGGTTTGAACCTGCGATCTCCCGCATGGTAGTCGCGTGTTCTAACCACTATGCCACGGCCGGTCCCATTTTTTGTCGGTCAGCTTGTCGTCAACCGAGAGTTTTGACGACAAGTACATACATTTTTCAAATTTTGTCTTGAGGACAGCGTTGACGAAATGTCGTGTATGATGAAACTTCCTACTGGGGCAATTTCGAATACCAGGTTTAACCGGTTTTTTTATGTCGGTTAACCGGTTTTCCAAAAAGCAGTATTTCACAGAACATTGTTAGGTCAATTAAAGGTAAATTAGCAAAGAATGTTGTCTAGGTTTATCCGATATTCTTCAGGCAAATCTCAAAGGATACTTTCATTAAAATTTCCTTATGCAATACAAAAATTTGTTTGTAAAATGGTGTTAGATGACTTTTTCCTCTTATCTTTAAATGGGTGGAATGACTTCCGTATTCATTTAAAAAAAAACTTTCAATTGTCGCTATCTCCTAAACTAACATCCAATCGCGAAAACGGACTATGTCACTAAGATATAGTTGGGAACTCATCTTGTAATGGCTAGGAAGCCGGCCATATTTAGATGAACAAATTTAAATAAAGTTAACTCCTAAACTAAGTGTCCGATCGCAAAAAAGATCTTAAGTTATGATTACCATACAATATTTGGGATATCACCCAGTAATAGTTGGGATCTAATTTTGAAATAGATTGGGATCTCACCTCGAAATTAATGTGAAGCCGTCGATATGAATATGAAAAACTTTGTGCCTTTATTTCCTATGCTAAGCGCCCAATGGTAGAAAGGGGGTTAATTTGTGGTGAAATGCATACCTTAATTCTAAACCATGCTAATTGTAAAATGTAAGGAAATGTATTCAAAGTTTGTGAGTAATATAAATTCCATTTATACAGCTATGTTTTGGAAAACAAGGTAATACATTTCTACCAATTTTGCTTTGTTTTCAAACCGAATTGTTTTCCAGAACATGGCTGATATACTAAGTAAAAATTTTCTGATAACTTCTGTTTGGATGAACAGTTTATAAATTGAATGTATTAATGTATCAATATTTATATCTTTTCATATTTAATTGCATAGTTATTTCTATTTTACAATTTCCGAAAAACCGAACGAAACCGGTTAACCCGATTTTTTAGTAAATCATGTATTCGAAAACCGAATTGTTGGAAAAAGGCATTTTTCGAATAAGCCGGAAACCGGTTTTCTGAAAATTTCAAGTATTTGAACACTATAGTGGTGCCCCAACTGATATCTCCTATACAAATTACCCAATTTCTCTCGAAAATTAATATTTTCCAATATTTTCTAAAAGAAATCCCCCAAAACGTTGAAATTGTTTTACTTTAAATATATTGTATTTAAAGGTGAAACCTAAAAAACCGATAGTTTTACCCCTCTCATTAGAAATTATATATATATAATGTTGATGCTAATTTATTTGAGACTATTTGCTTGAATCTCAGTTGGTACCATAAAATATCCTATTGGTGCACCCACAAAAAAACTGCCCAGATGCTTCACTTGCTAAATCGATTAACTCCAGTCAATATAATTCGGATATTGTTTTTTTATTTACTATTTACTGTTCCCTTGGTTCCTTCGGTGGCTGCGACAATGGCATCATTATTCGAAATTAAGTAAAAAAATTAAGCAAAACACTTGCAGCAAAAAATTTCTTTATGTACATTGAGCCTATGTCATAAATTTGCAAGACATTCAATTTAACCATTTAACCAATTTCGAAAGTGAATAATAAATATTTCTTATGTGGCTTTTAAAATTTCACAGTTTTAAATAAAACAATTTAATAAGTTGCAAGCCTAAATGAATTATTTATCAGAAACTATATTCAAATTTTCAATATGTGGTATTTACTGTCAAACCTATCAAATTGTTAATCAATTAGAAATAGTATTTCAACAAAACGTATGTATATTGAACTCAAGTAATCAAATTTTTTTTTGCTACCTTTACCCCCATACATTTTAAGACTTGTCAACCGCATTACCACCCACCTACTACTCACTATAGCACACAATACATATTGGTGCCCATTTCTATATTTCATTTCAATATCATTATCCTTTTTAATGATACAAATACTTCAAGTGGACATACTAAGAATCACATCCAATCATTTTCATATGCAAATCTAACAACAACAACAACAGCAGCAAAATACCCCAACAAAAAAATACTGCATGACACTACTAAAAATTGCTTTGGTCATCACAATTTCTAGATGTGTCAGAGTTGTGGAAGTTTCAATGAAGTGCGGCGGGTGGGGGTTTCGTGGTAAAACTATGGGTGTAGCACAGTTAGAGGAGAGCAATGGAGTATGCATGTGTGTGTGTGATTTTTTTAAATAAATGATGATAGAATGCAAAACACAAAATGCATTTACCACATGTCAAGTGCAACTCATAATAATAATGGCCAACTTTGACTATGAATGAGTGCCATTGCAGACCTATCAACACACACGTACTCTTACACACGCTCACACGCTTACTTCCTCTCTCGCTTTTTTCACTGCTCCTGTCAACTGGACGTGGAGCGAAAAAATATTTGTATTTGCATTCGGGACATAAAATTCTTCCTGTCCAGGAAAACGGAGATCGTTAGCAGTAAAAATGTGTGGAGAAGGAAAATGTTATAAATAAACTAAATTACCTTATTTGACTCCATGCTAATGTTGTGTTCACCCCAGAGCATTTGTTGAGGGTTTGGTTGGAAATTTTACGAATAGTTGAAGAGTGAAGAAGTAAAAGAAGATTATGGCCTCGACTACATACGATACCTACCCTACCATGCGCATGCGCTCAATCATTAATACATAACCTGTTATTACAGTTTATCGATCGTACATATTAACTATGCCGTTAAATCCTGGACAATTATTTAAGCAATTTTTCATCAACTCCTCGTATAGTTACTACGCCTGAGGAAAAAAATATTTCCTTTTTCAGATGAAATGTTTGGGTTGCAGTTTGGGATGAAATGTTTGGTTCTTAGTAAATACGCTCAAAAGAAATTTATAGTAGTAACTACGAGTAAGCACATCTCCAAATATGTTGTTGTATCAAAAAATTTAGCTTATAGTAAACCATGTATGTATTTACACGACTTCTTGATTATCAAAGCAAGACTACAAAAGTGATTATAATCCGTGTTGGTAAGATTGACTCGTAACCAGAGATAGTTTGTCGTAAACTGTGACGTATGTGATACACATTTCTAACGTATGTGACATACGTATACAACATCGTAAAGCTGATAACTCAAAAATGAAATGAAATTCTTGATTATATTTAAAATTAACCGATGTAAAACCCGTACAGAAATTTCAGCCAAATGAACTGACCGGCCATGACATTATAGTTAGAACTCGCGACTACCATGCGGGAGATCCATTGTTCGATTCTTGTCTTCGGTCATCATTCATTGCCGGTTCGCACGATTTTGTCGACAGATCTTCTCAAACAGAGACGTTCACATTCAGCGATAAACAAGTAGGTGCAGTTTGTTGTGAATCTAAAAATAGAAAGCGTGTTAATTTACAACAAGGCGAGAGACTATCCTATACTTCATTCATGGGTATTAAGGGAAATTAAGTTTTTTCTAATAACTGACTGATAAATACCATCACTCATACGTCTTTCGATCGCATAACCATTACTGCACGAGTTTTCGAATTTGATAGAGCCAAAATTTGGGGGAGGTGGAGTGGTGTTAAATGACAGCGCATCGCGGTCAAATTTTGGGGTAAATCCGGGTCATACTTTTGACTCCTCTTGGGCAACTATCGAGAATTTTTTTTTTAATTTGATTTTTGTATAGGGGCTCCCTTAGGGTGTGAAGGTAGGGGGTAGGCATGTTCGAGAAAATTGTTAGGAGGGAAATACTAGTAGATGTCGGTCATACATTTTACCCCTCTAGGAGACACCATGCGAGCAACAGCAGCCGATTTAAAAAAAATTGTATGGAAACCACATTAAGGGTTGAAGAAAGAGGGTAGATATGATCTGAGAAACTGTTGAGATTGCAAAAATATTGGGGGTCAATTACACATTTGACTCCTCTAGTGGCACCTTAAGGGCATTTAGAGCGGTGGGAGCTTTTTTATAAAAATTTGATTATTAAACGAAAGACCCCTTAGGGAAGGGAAATGGGGGTAGGTATGTTAGGAGGGAAAAATGGCTGGGAGTCGGTCATAAATTTTACCCCTCAGGGGCACAGTGGGCAAAACTCTTAATTTAGTCCATTGTATACTTTTCAAAAAAATCAAGTCCTGAAGCTGTTATGAAATCTGGGACAATATTTCTGCAAGTCCTTTATAGTGGCCCTGTCCTGGCATATGTTTGGTTTTGTTAGAATTCTTCGTTTAGGCACAGTGGGCAAAAATGTTAAATTAAATGTATTTGTCTACTGTTATAAAAAACGTTTAAAACCTGACGAAGAAATAAAATTTTGAAAAATAGGTAATTTTGTATTGAAGGTACCAGAAGGGACTAGCCGATGTTCTCATATACGTACATTTTGCGCAAAATATGTCTAGATACAGTATACTTACACAAAAGATATGCATGTAAAACTATGGGGGTCAATTCGGCCGTTTGTATAGGAGCTACCAGGAGGAGTGTGGCAAATGGTACGGTTTCCTAAGTATTTGTCTGTAATTAAACTGACTTAATTCAAATATCCTCCAGTTGTCCGCTTGGAAGTTAAGGAAAAAATACAAATTATCCAAAAATAGGTTATTTTGTATGAGAGGTACGAGAAGGTGTGTTGCAAAGGGGTATAGGAGAGGTTTTGGTTTTCAAAGGGCTTTGTCTGTTATTACAAGGTAATTAAGCTGACCAAATTTAAAGGTCCTTCAGCTGTCCGTAAAATAGTTTATTTTGTATGGGAAGGGGTGGGGCTATTCTGCCCACTTACAAATCCATTACTTCGTTTTGAAAAATATTAATACTAGAGAATATTCATAAAGATCAATTCAAGTTTATCCGAGTTATCCTGCCCACCAGCCAGACAGACGGACACGGCTCAATCGTCTTAAAAAGTCATGAAGCAAATTTGGTCTCAAGATACATGGGGTCTAACATGTCTCCGTTACATATACCATCATCCCTAAGGGGGATGGATGTTATAAAAATCCCAAAAACCGACAGGATATGACCATAAAAAAAACTATCCAACCATAAGTTTTCTTTGAGCGACCAAAATAAATTGTATGTTATTGTGAAAATGCGTATGCACAAGTATGTGGGTGTGTGTACATGTTGTACAAATGGTTTTTGATTATCCTTATAGGTACAATTTACGTACAATCGCTAGTATATACTACATACTAGTAGTACATGGTATGTATTTGCTTTTCTCGTTATTGCATTACTTCGGTTTGCTAAAGCAACAATGTCGGTATAGTACTCATGTGTTTGTGTCATTGTTGTTGCATCAGACATAAAGCATAAAAATGATAACAACATAAGTAAAATGTTTGTATTTTATGGAAATACAAACAACAGCTCTTTACATCCATTTGGTTGAGTCCTCGAAAAAGATACCTGGCAGAGGCAAATCTTAGTTGCAAGTCTAAAAGGTCTGTTGCTCTCAACGTTTGTTATACATATTTATAATGACATTTAATATTATTACTATGGATTCTTAGACTTAGACAAATTAAGCTGACTGTTTAGGTGAGTACAACTAATATGTAGTAGTTCTTATGTGGGCCAAAAAATCTACTAGCAGAAGTGTGTGGTACACAGGTTTCTGGTTTCCCCTCCCAAAATCCTGTCACTGGCCATTTGTCTCCTTTGTCTGATGGCTTGTTGCATTTGTATGCATTTTCAAGTTCTATTAGTACTCCTACTACGAGTAATATTTCTTTTCTTATTGTAATCTTGGCTCGTTAGTTGGCATTAGCATAGTGAGTGCATTCTGTTTGAACAAATTTGTTAAAGCGTCTACATTTCCTGACCGATAACAGATTATGGGAGTACATAACTCGTAAGGAGCGAGCTACTAATGTATGAATACATTATACATATGTGTTAAGGTACCCGTAACGGCATCAGTAGGATATGGTAGATTTAATGTTTTAAGAACATTGGGTTTATTATTACATTTTACAGTAGTATGTAACTCAAATGGTATGAAGTAATGGGTTTTCAAACCACAAGAGTAGATTTCACTTTAAAGTTAGCAAATTAAATCAAAAATATAGTGAGAATACTGATGTTTTAATACACTCACCCATTGGATCGAAAATTCGTTTCAGAGCTTTTTAAGACGATTGAGCCGTGTCCGTCTGCCTGACTGGTGGGCAGGATAAGTTTATTAATATTTTCCAACACGAAGTTGTGTGATAGCACAAAGCTTGAGTATCTTCACCCTTTCTGATATCTCCCATACAAAATTACCTAATTTGGAAATTATTATTTCTCCTACAACTTCCAAATGAACAACAGAAGGATACTTTAATTTGGTCAGCAGTGATCGTATATTTGACGATTTATCGCCAATTTGACGAATTTTTGTCCAAAAAAACAGAAATGACGATTTGACGATAATTACCCCTTAAATGACGATTTTACAAATTACAACTTTCCTTTCCAAGTTTGCGCTTGGTAACCCTAACTTAATCAGGACACAATGAAAGTTATACCAAAAAAATTTTGTATGTATTAATTAATGGGCCAGAACAGTCTTTCTCTATTATTGTAAAAGAGTATCAACATTTTATTGAATATGATAAACTGCAAAGTTTGGTCTCCGAATTTCGCGAAGTATCCTAGTTAGATTTTAGAAATATATTTAATACTAACAACGAAGATTTGTTAAAATTTTGGAAAACAGTCTGTGAGCTTAGATGTGCGTACTCTATTCTACTTTTTCCAGTTTTAACTAAATTTTTTAAAAAAATTCTAATACTACTACATTCGTCGGCAAATGTAGAATAAGCATTTAGTCAAGTTGATTTAAATAAAAATAAATATTGAAACCGATGAGAAAGAGATTCAATGGAAGGTATTCTCTTCACAAAAGACTTCCTTAAATTAAATAAAGTAAATTGTTATGATTTAAAGGTAAAGACGTGCTTAAAAATTTAATAGTGACATATATTTAAATATCAGTACCAAGGAAACTAGAAAGGTAATAGCTTTCTAAAAGCACAATGTAATACAAATCATATACAAATATATTAATATGTATCCTCTCACTTTTTTTTGATTATTAATATGTTTTTTTTTCAGTTTTTGTTTGTTTTTGAAGTTATTTTATTCAATAAATTATTTTATTTAATAAATTTATAACGTATTTCAAATAAAATATAAAAAAAGCGTTTTTTTTTGCATTAGTTTGTTACATACAGGATAAAATTAGTAAATTTTTGTGTAAAGATTTTTTGACGATTTCAAAACCCAAAATTGACGATTTTTATCCAATTTTGTATACCATCACTGTTGGTCAGTATAATTATCTTGTAATAGTAAACAAATCCTTAGAAAATCTAAACTTTTTTAATACCCATTATGGTACCTACCCAACTAACTACCCAGTCTTATTTTGGGTAGAATGTACGCTTATGCAAATTTGACTTTAAAATTATTATAGACTACGTCACATACAAAATTACATATTTTTAAAAAATTAATATTTCCCCCCCTATAACTTCCAAACGGACAACTGTCAATTTGTTTAGTTTAATTATCTTGTAATGCTAAGCCTTTCATACAATCGAAAGATCTATCTTTAACCGTTTACGCTCCACAAGCAGATAAATAGAGATACATAAGTAATTCTAATTAAAAATCGATTAATTTTAACAACAATATTACTCATAGAGTAAGGGTATTTATCAGTTCACCTGACTGAAATTTCTATAGTGATTTTAATGTATTATGGTCCCACAATTTCATAAATAGTTGAAAAATTTTTTTTGCTTTGGTATATACGAATACTTTTTCGTGAGTACACAACAAAGTTCACAATTTACGTTACTTTCAAATATTCAAGAATTACATGTTAAATGAGCTTTCACCTTCGGCGACATCTGCTGGTCACCACTGTTGTTGAATGTGCTTTCATTTCCAGACACTTCCTATGACAATTGAGGATTCAAATATTGAGTATATATGTAATTATATAAGAATCGAAGAAAATTAAATTAGACCGGATTTTTTTGTCTGTGGAAAATTATTTTGAAGAGTTTTGTGTGCGCGCTGAAGAAAAGTTATATGGTTGTGCAAACAAATACATTTACAGGCCTTCACTTAACATATTCAACGGCATATTACTAGTTCATCTGTCTACAACAGAAAAATACTCAACTGGGTCAGAAACACAAGTTGAATTTTGTGGCACTGTGTAATAAAAGATTTTTAATTTCAATGTACCTTTTCGATAAAGGGATATTTTTTATCGTTTAGCTTAGGCCGAGGCTACGCAATGAGCGTTATTTCAGACCGGTTAGTTTTTAAAATAACATTACCAAGTGAGGTTTAAAGCTATTTTGCGGAAAACGTATTCCTAGACTTATTTATATAAATCTATTTAAGTTTTTTAAATTTGTATTTTTTTTAAATTTTTATATTTTTATTTTTTAAACATTTTTATATTTTTATATTTTTATATTATTATATTTTTATACTTTTATATTTTTATATTTTTATGTTTTTTTATTTTTATATTTTTATTGTTATAATTTTATATTTTTATATCTTTATATTTTTATATTTTTATATTTTTATATTTTTATATTTTTATATTTTTATATTTTTATATTTTTATATTTTTATATTTTTATATTTGTATATTTTTATATTATTATATTTTTATATTTTTATAATTTTTATATTTTGATATTTTTATATTTTTATATTATTATATTATTATATTTTTTTATTTTTATATTTTTATATTTTTATATTTTTTATTTTTATATTTTTACATTTTCATATTTTTATATTTTTACATTGTTATATTGCTATATTTTTATATTTTCATACATTTATATTTTTATGTTTTTATATTTTTATATTTTTATATTTTTATATTTTTATATTTTTATATTTTTATATTTTTATATTTTTATATTTTTATATTTTTATATTTTTATATTTTTATATTTTTATATTTTTATATTTTTATATTTTTATATTTTTATATTTTTATATTTTTATATTTTTATATTTTTATATTTTTATATTTTTATATTTTTATATTTTTATATTTTTATATTTTTATATTTTTATATTTTTATATTTTTATATTTTTATATTTTTATATTTTTATATTTTTATATTTTTATATTTTTATATTTTTATATTTTAATATTTTTATATTTTTATATCTTTATATTTTTATGTTTTTTTATTTTTATATTTTGATATTTTTATACTTTTATATTTTATATTTTTATATTTTTATATTGTTATATTTTTATATATTTTTATATTTTTATATTTTTATATTTTTATATTTTTATATTTTTATATTTTTATATTTTTATATTTTTATATTTTTATATTTTTATATTTTTATATTTTTATATTTTTATATTTTTATATATTAATTTTTTTATATTTTTATATCTTTATATTTTTATGTTTTTTTATTTTTATATTTTGATATTTTTATACTTTTATATTTTATATTTTTATATTTTTATATTGTTATATTTTTATATATTTTTATATTTTCATATTTTTATATTTTTATATTTTTATAATTTTATATTTTTTTATTTTTATATTTTTATATTTTTATATTTTTATATTTTTTATTTTTATATTTTTATATTCCATTACACTTAAGATATTTTGTTAAAACTATATTACACTCACCTTTTTAAACTTTCCGCGATCAATTATCGATGCTGTGATTGTCATTTTCATTCACTAAACACTCATATTTTTTTTTTTTGTTATTTTGAAACACATTACCTTTTTTTTAGTGCTTGATTGACATTTTTCTTTTAATAATTTACTTTTCCTACTTTTGCACTCAACACCTTTAATTATGTAACAGACCATAGCTGACAGCTTTAACTGACACTTTTATTATTTTACTCATTTTATATAATATTAACACTTTTTTACTACACTTTAAACACTCACTCATTTTTATTTATATACCGATCTTGGTTACATTTATTAGCGTTTATGGAAAGTTTTCTTCAAGTCCACCAAGTCTATGTGATTGTAATTGCGTCTGAAAATGAAAGAAACAAATACCAATTACGAGGGCTGCTATATATATTTCTGGCCTAATAATGAAAATGCGAATATTTATCATCAAAAATTGTTTTATTGTTTTTCAAAGTATTCTCCAGCCTGATTTATACACTTTTGCATGCGCTCAAACCAATTGTCGAAGCACTTTTTCCACTCCGATTGAGACACCTCCAAAACATGGTTTTTGAACGCTTCAACAGCATCTTCTGGGCACGAAAATCGTTGACCACGCATTTTTTTCTTGATGTGCGGGAATAAAAAGAAGTCATTGGGTGCCAAGTCAGGGCTGTACGGCGGATGACCCATCAATTCGACGTTTTGGCCGGTCAAAAAGGCGCTGGTTTGAGCCGATGTGTGAGAGCTCGCGTTGTCATGGTGAAGAATGATTCGTCTTCTCTTGTTTGTTTTTCGAATTTCTCCGAAGACTTCAGGCAAACAAATTGTGGTGTACCACTCAGAATTGACCGTCCTTCGTTGCTCAAGCGGAACAGTCGCCACATGACCAGTTTTGCCGAAGAAACAGGCGACCATTTGCTTCGAAGTGCTTCTTCCACGAACAACTTTCGTTGGATTTGGCTCGTCTTCGAAGACCCACACGGTCGATTGTTGTTTTGTTTCGGGCTCATACGCATAGATCCAAGATTCGTCACCTGTGACGATCTTATGAACATCTTTTGAAGCACCGCGATCGTATTTTTTCAACATTTCTTTGCATCAATCGACACGAGCATTTTTTTGAGCGATTGTCAAATTGTGCGGGATCCAACGACAACAAACCTTTTTTACGGTCAGGTGTTTATGTAATATCGAATGTATGCTGGTGGGAGAAATGCCCAAGGATGCCTCTATCTCCCGGTATGTCACATGACGATCTTGCATTATTAGTTCACGCACGGCATCAATGTTCTCTGGCACAACGGACGTTTTTGGACGACCTTCACGGAATTCGTCGTTGAGCGAACTGCGACCACGATTAAATTCGTTATACCAGTTTTTCACGGTGCTATATGATGGTGCTTGATCACCATACAAAGACTTAAGTTCATCGATGCACTCTTGTCTGGATAATCCACGTCGAAAGTTGTGAAAAATGATCGCACGAAAATGCTCACGTGTCAATTCCATTTTTTTAACGGAATTGAATTGTTCAAAGCTCTGTAAGTTTAACAATTCACGATTAAATGACAACACGTTCTGAGTGATGTTATGCTAAAAAATGTCAACCTTTCCAATGGAAATATCAGATTGCACCTGGCAACACTTATTGTTGCCTAGGCCAGAAATATATATAGCAGCCCTCGTATAAAAATAAATTTGTGAAATGTTTATTTTTTGTTCATATATTTTTATATTAATGCAATAGAAAATACTAGTTGCACACAGTTAATTATCCTTTTATGAATTGATTCATATACTCCCACCTATGTATTGTTCTTAAAAACTTGAAGATTTTTACTTTGGCCAATGATCACAACTAAAATTGTAAAAAAAAACACACACAGCTGTTTACATTTACTTTAATAATTCACTATTACTAAGAAATGTTGCAAAACATTTTACAGAGGTTAATTATTATAATACAATGCATAAACATGCACGAATTTGCTCCACACATTTAGTAATAACAAAAACAACTAATAACAGTAATGTATCATTCCAGAGATCGTACCTCAAAATTGGTCTCACTTACATAGGAGTAATTATTAAACTAATACGCTAAACGTCGCGTACAAATGAAAAGACTGGATTGCAAAAATAACGGGATTATAAAGACAAAAAGAAGAGTCGTTGTTATTATTGTATAATACATATGATTCAACGTTAGTGTCCCGTTGACTGAGTTTGTGAGAGAAGTTAATGATGAAAGAGTAACAAAGAAATGGGTGGAGATGGGTTGGTCTATTTATATTGCTTGTGTTTGTCAATTGTGTTTGACAGAGACATAAGATATTTGTAAACGGAACATTGTCGTTGCTGTATGGTTGTTATTGCACTCATTAACAGAAAATTGTTGGCAGTTATCACAATGACAAAAGAGCGCTTTACTTGCCAAATCTATTAAATCCATAAAACAAAGTTGTTATTGTTTTTTAAAACTCCCGTTGTTTAATAAAGTCAACTAAATGATGTACTAGCAAAGATCAGGACCAGATGGAGATGCTTTATTGAGGCCCTATGCTCTAGAGGGATATTAAGGTAATGATGATGATTATATAAATAAATGTAACGATGTATGAAATGTTCAGTAGTGTTAATTTTTATTATTAAACAAACATATTATTATTGTTTTTTTATAGAAAAAATATACAATGTATCCGTGAGTTGGAAAAAAATAAAACTTAAAAGAAATGTAAGTCAGGTGAACTGACTGATAAATACCATCACCCATACGACTACCGATCGCATGGTCAGACGAGACGCAAATTAAAACTATAGAAGTGGTTCCAGTCTGTCTACAAGTAAAAAATGTTAAGTTCAATATCTCTGGGCATATGGTAATTTTTTTATGGTGGTGCCGCGAAAGTGTCTTTTACCAACAGCGATTAAAAAATAACTTATTAATTTGCACAAAAATCTCAAAAGAGATCAAAATTTCTAATGGGTGGGATAAGTCTGCCGGTTTCTTAGGTTTCACCTGTCAATACAAAATATTAAAAGTAAAATGTTCTCAATGGTGTATAGAAGATACCAGTAGTTGATCAATTTACGTTAATCTTGTGCACAATCTTTCTGACTTCAGTGTGCTTAAAAAAAATATATGTATACATGTAGAACTATGGAGGTGATTTCAGTAATTTGTATGAGGGATGGCAAATGTTTCGGTTCTCTGCGGTCTTGCCTACTGTTTCAAGATAATTTAACTGACAAAATTCAAATATTCTGCAGTTCGAAATTTATGATGGGAAATGATAATTTTCCAAAAATTGATTATTTAGTATGGGAGGTATAAGAAGTGGTCGGCTGATAAAGTCCATATTCATTCCTGAGTCAAATTTCAATTTAATCTTGCTCAAAATATGATTATTTCGAGGCACTTGCACAAATAAAAATTATGTAAAACTATGAGAGTGAATTCGCTCATTTGTTTGGGGAGGTATCAGAAGCGGTCTCGCAAATGTTTCGGTTTTCTTAGTATTTCTCTACTATTAGAAAATGCTATAAATGCTCATATAAAATTTTCATATATAGTACATCTATTGCAAAATATGGCTGAATCTAAGGTACTTACAAAAACGATATGTATGTAAAACTATGAGTGTCAATTCGGTCATTTGTATAGGAGCTACCAGATAGGGGGTGTCAAAGTTGTTGATTTTCTGAGATTTTGTCTATGTTACTATTATAAGATAATCAAACTGACCAAATTCAAATATCCTCCAGTTGTCCGTTTGGAAGTTATGGAAGAAATATTAATTATCCTGAAATAGGTAATTTTGTATGGGAGGTACCAGAAGGGGAATGCTTGTATCGAAAAAGTCTTCTAAAATTATTATTTAATATTTTGTTTATTACCATTCGAAACTGATAAAAAAATGTAATTTGAAGAATAATTACACTACGCAACAAAATGAAAAAAAAATGATATCAGTGTTGCCACTATATTTGTATTCACAAAACGCACTCAAGTGGGTACATTCACTTTGTTCTTCTCTTTGGAACGTACATAAGGGGGCGTGGTACGTATGACAATATACATATATGTGATTGAATGATGTCCGTCCTTCGGTAGTTCAAGAGGTATCGATCTGAAATTTGGTATACAATCTTCTATCCTTCTATCCTCTAAGGGAAGGTAAAGTTCTATGAGAAGCAAGATCGGACAAAAGCTACTCCCACCTTCATACAAACTCTTTCCCCGCGATTACAGCCATAGTTTAAGAGTGAGCGAGATAAAATTTTGTATGCAGACTTTTATCCTCTAAGCGGGGGTTAAATTTTAAGATAAGCTAGATGGAACAAAACCTACTCACACCTTCCACACAAACGTTCCCTTTTTATGAGTAAAAAAGTCATAAAATAAAAAATTATAAAAAATTGGGTTATTCAAGATATAAAATGTCTGTAGTATTTGAAGAAAACATTTTCATTACAAAATTTACTTCAGATACTAAATTTATCAAAAAAAAAAAAATACTACTTTACCAAATACTTATGATCGTGAATACCTCTAATATTTTTATCACTATTTTTTCCAAATAATAAATGGTATCTGAACCTAAGATAAATATCTTACTAGTTTCAATACATAATGGTCTTCCGACTACAAAAATAGTTGATATTTATGTAATTGTAATTTTGATATTATTTGCAATTAAGTATCTCGTGCCAACAAGAATTTTATCATGGGATTCTAGGGTACCTTTGGGTCCTATTTAAATCCCCTATTTGTGGTTCTTAGATTAAACGTTTTATCAACACGTGGACTCTACGAAGATTCTGGAACCAGGTAGACAAATTTTTGCAATTTAATTTTTTTATTGTAAATTTTGATTTGGTTTTGAATAAAAGCTTAAGAAAGTATTTAAAAAAATATTTTAAAGATAAATGTGGTATAAACCTTTTTTTTGTTATTTTATTGTATATTTTGGATTTTTTTTTTGTTTTTTTTTTTTTATTTTATTTGATTTTTTTTATATTTTTGAAAAAAGATGTAATTTTTATGATGCATTACAATATTTTTTTTTAAATGAAAGTTTTCATTTGATGCACTAGCACAAAATTGATAACTTATCAATACGATTGACTAACACTCACAAGCAACACTGTACGAAAAAGCTAATTTTTAATTATTATATTTTTTAATAACGATTTGTTTAATTTTGTCTTTGGAATCAAAAAACTGAAATAATTACTCATTTTTGGTATTTTGTTTAATTTTTTTTAAGCAATTTCATATTTATTAATTTTAAGATTATTTTTTAAAAGTGCTAATTTTTTTTACAAAATTATTTTAAAAAAATGCCGGTAGACTTTCGTGTATTTAAATTATGGATTGTTGCATATTGTAATTTACGCTTAATTAGCCATAAGGCTTCAAGTTAAGGCTGATTTACACGCTATCCACCCATATCCCCTATCTACTGTCAAATCAGTTCATTTTGATTTTCTATCCACCTTCCTATAATTCAATATCTATTTGCTATAACTTTGAAGTGTTTTGCCTATGCTTACTTTTCTAATTTATTTTTCTAATTAGGCTTTCTCGCTTTTGTGTTTGAGGGGATATGGGTAGATACGGGTAGATAGCGTGTAAATCATACTTTACAAGCTAATAGTTGAAATGAAAATGAAATAGTGTAAATTTTTAAAATCTTTTCTTGATATCAGAAAACCTTAAAATGAAATGACATTTGTATTAACTGCACTAACTGCCTCCAAAAGGTACAAAACAAGCTTTAACTATAAGGCCCCGTTGTCGACGATACCTACTTTAACCTTGGTTTTCGTTATACTGGAACTGAACTTAAGAGTATGGCATTTTCACTTTTTGCAGCCATACTACGCCCGGCGAAGTGCAATTCAACCATAACTGGTACCACTTTCGTAACCATGAAATGAATGCAATGTTTAGGTCCCATACTTTGTTACAATAAAACCACTCTAATGAAAATTTATATGGCACTAGTTCCTTTTATTAGATCTATGTGTTTTGAGAGACAAACACTTTTTGTGTAAACATTCTTCATAAAACACAATTGTCGGAGGTTTTCATTATCATCACTTCTTATTTAATCACCTTGTCTAAAGGTGTTCACTTCCGACAATTACAGATGCACAGTTTCCAATTGAATTGCAGCTTTTGCACTAGAAAAACTTACCAACAACACTTAACTGATGAAATCGCTGTTAAATGACTTGAAATTCACGAAACTTTAACAACGTCATATGCCCCATTGGCATTTAATTATGTTTACATAAAAACTAAGCTTTAAACATAGATTTTATTTAAATTAAAACCAATTTTCTATTATTTTGCAGAAATTTGCGCAATTTTAACGTAAAACGATCTCAACATCCGCGGAAGAACTGTAGGTGTAATTACAATTGCAATTGAAACCTATTAGAAAGAAAGAGATGGCTATATTTGACACACACAACAGGAAATGAAAAAAAGCGGGAAACATAGATGCCACATTGCTAAACTACAGCCAAATACCATTAACAACTCTGTGTCTGATTGTGAGTATGATGTCAAACAACTGTTTCGTTGTCAACAATAGAGACAGCTGGTCGGTCGGTCGGTCTTATCACACACATTTTCTCTTCTTGAATTCGATTGAATTCCATTTCTCGCTGTGGTTTTCTTTAATTTTTTCACAGAAAACCGTTAAAACTTCGTCCTCATCATGTCCTTTATGAAAGGTAGAGCCCCTGTGCGTCGCACTCTGGAATATTTAAACGCTGGCCGCTTGATATTAAAGGAAAAAGTCAGCATTTTCAGTGTCAACTACAATACATATGGTGAACATCACCTCGGCGCCCGGTAAGTGGAGATATACGTAACATTTGACATGATGATGATTACGATTGGCAAATGTACTTATTAGTAATTCTTACACATTTTAGTGACTTTGTCTTTTGGAATATACCTCAAGTGCAGTATAAAAATCCTGCCGTTCAGGTGATAACATTTAAGAACATGACACCTTCACCGATTGTGCGCTGCTACTTTGATGATGGTCGCGAAATGTTGATTGATATTGATAGCAAAAATCGTGATGAAATTTTGGAGCATCTGATGAAGGTCATCGGAAAATCGAAGTGAGTATATTGGTTGTTGGAATCGTAATAGTAGGGGGTTGTGAGGCGAAAGAACTACAATAATGTGCGGCAGATTTGCACTACCTCAGGCGAGGTCTCTTGCTTCCCAGTAGGGCATCGTCAAACTATTTCAAAAACGTACTACATAGTTCAAAAGTATTGAATTGTGAACTACACCTGAAATGAACTAGTCCTAAACTATCGAATTTTGAACTAGTTAAACGTTATAAACTGATGAATAAGAAAAAGAGAATTTTGAAATAATATCAGAAGTTATATTTTGAAAAGACAAATGATTCGAAATGGCTTTTAGATAAAAAAATATATATTCAATTGTTGTATGTATTTAATTACAATATCGTATTTTTCACCCACATTAAAATGTATTTTGAACGACGTTTATGTTTTTTTTTTCGTATTAAAAATACTAGTAAAGTACTAGCTCAAAATTTTCTAGAATAATACTAGTTCTTATTAATCTTTTTTGAAGTAGTTCCAAACTAGTTCAAAGGAGACAATCAACTACCGCCCGACTAGAATTTCTGGACTAGTTCTATTCTAGTACAAAAGGGACAATTCCCCCCAATCCTAGAACAACTACGTGTTAAATGAGACAGTTGCTTGTATGGAAGATGAACTAGTTCACTGCCCTATGGAGAACTAGTATTATACTAGTTCCGAACTAGTATTTTTCCCTACTGGGTAGTCATTTCATTTCGGCTATAATTTTGTCGGATGATAGTTTATACGTTATTGTTGAATGCAAATAAACTTCAGCTGACGTACGTTGGTGGAACGATCGTCAGCTAGTGACCTAAAGGGTATACTGCAACACAATGAAAAGGTTGGAAAAATCAAGATTATAAGATGACAACTGTTAAACTATTGCTCTGATCATTTTGATATGTTCTAGACATTTGTAGAGGAGTAGTTGACCCTTCAGAATCTCACTCAGAAGCACACAGTGTCAACACAGTTGGCGATACATTGTGTCAAAAGTTGACCACTTTGGTGCTGCTGACACTTTCAAAGCCTGGTACTCCTACACTTATTTGCCGATTACAAAGATGTTTCTCTATTAAGAATCTACTATGTAAGGCAAACAAAAAACACGTTTAGTATTGCAGAATATCTCTTACCGTTATTAAGATAACTTCAAAATAATCAAACTTTTTTTTTCTTCAGTGTTTTATTAATTACTCGGCCATTAAATATTTCTAAAACAATCAATGAAGTGGGTACACAGCAAGGGTCGGAAAACGATACTTTTTTTTGTTTCTTACAAAAATAAATAACATTGAAGTTGAAAAATATTTCTCAACACTTGAGTTCAATATGTTTTCTAACAATGTTTGTTTGAAAACATAACTCTCATGTTCAAAATAAATAATGAACAATGATAGAAAAACTATAAAATATTTATTTTCAACAAAGATAAATAACATTCAAGTTCAATATTTTTTTCAACTTTTGAGTTGAAAATCTTTTCGAACAATGTTCGTTTCAAATTATAATAAATATACATTTCTATATTTACATGAAAAAACTGACGATGGGTTCTATAAAGATTCATCAAGTTGATTATTTCACAGTATTCAGCAAAACTCAAAATGCCTGGCCTCTATTATTGGCGATGGTATAGTATCGATCATATCTTATTCATTAGATGTAAGGGAAAATACACAGCTCTAAGAGTTTTCTGATATTTTAGTTTTTCTCCCAAAAATTTTTGTTGAAATTCTTAAGATGCTGTGTTTCATTTGTATAGTTATGACTTATCTTTATACAAACATATTTCTTGCGTTTAATTTGGTCGACACATTATTTATGACATTCCAGTTTCGGTACGATATTTAAAAGTTCATTATTTTTTTTGTACATGAACGTTTAATATTTTTTTCAACAATGATAATAACTTTATTTTGAACAATTGTTCGTTATTTAGTTTTTTCATCGGTTGAAAATTTTTTATTGAACACAAGAGTTCAATATAAATTCGAACATTTGTTGAATTCAAATAGAACAATTAAAAGAAACATTTGATTTTGAACTTGTAAGTTCGTTTTTATATGAGGAAAAAATAAAAAAAAAAACTGTATTTTGGTATTAATATAGTATGTCTGGTACACAAAAATTTTTAAGTAACCTCAAGACGCGACTATCCCTAAAGTTTCAAAGAAAATGAAATATGTTTCAAAGAAAAATTTTGATATAAATCTTAAAAAATTAAAATAATTTCAAAATAGGAAATGAAAATGATACCTATTTCATTATGACTCGCAATTGTAACCGTAGGAAATGGAAGAAGTACAAAAAAATTGATTGCCTTATAAATTTAATTTTTACCATTGACCAACCAGCCTTATGCGAAATGAAAAACAATATCAATTTTATTACTTCACTATATTTTATTGATGTATCATGGTCACACAATTTCGAACATAGTTACAAATTGTTTTCTATCGTAAGTTATTTAACAATTTTATTAAGTTGAAATTTCCATTTTCAAAATTGTTTCACATTTTCTCCGGAACCATTTATCCGATTTTATCGCTAAATGTACTAAAAAATTACAAAATTTCTTGATTTTTAAGTGTGTCAATTGCAGTTCCAAAAAATAAAGTTTTCAGCCAAATTTTCAACAAAAAATCTTAAAAAAAATCAAATAGGTAAAATATGTTCAATGCAGCACTTTAGTCTGGAAGTCGTATCTGTTGTGAATACAATGAGTGCTCTCTTAAGAAATTCGATAGAAAAATTGCGATGTAATCCCCAATTACGTTAATAATGCCATTTTGACAAGAACTTAGATTATTATACCATCACCCTTAGGGTAACGCATTAAAGTAGACGAATTAGATTCCAAGTATCTTAAGACCAAATTTGTTTCAGGACTTTTAAGACGATTGAGCTATGTCCGTCTGTCTGGATGGCTGGTGAGCAGGATAACTCGAGTAAACCTTAACGGTTCAGTATGAAAATTTACCAGTATTAATATTTTTCAAAACGAACTAATGGGATTGTACCACCTTTTCTGGTACCTCCCATACAAAATTACCTACTTTGGATAGTTAATATTTCTTTCATAACTTCCAAACAGACGACCGGAGGATATTTGAATTTGGTCAGTTTACTTATCTTGCAAAATTAGACAAACCCTAAGAAAACCGAAACCTTTGCCACACCCCTTCTGGTACCCCCAAACAATTGAGCGAATTGACCCTGATAGTTTTACATACATATCTTTTTTGTAAGTGCACTAAATTCAGTCAAATTTTGCGTAAGTTGTACGGTTATAAAAGTTTGAATCAGGAATGAATATGGACTATATCGGATCACCTCTTCTAGTACCTCCCATGTTTGGAAAACTAATATTTCTCCCATAACTTCTAAACCGGCACCTGGGGGTAATCAAATTTGGTCAGTTAATTTATCTGGTAATACTAAATATGTCCCCTTTTACATACATATCATTTTTGTATGCACATAAATTCAGACAAATTTTTGCCATGGTAAGAGTTCATTGAACGTTGTTTTACGAAAAAAAATCAGACACGTTGTGCTGCCCCTAATTGTGCTTCCAATACAAATAAGTCAAATTTTTGACGGTTAATAATAATACATACGTAATTTTATTTTAATTAAAAATCTATTAATTTTAATAACTTAAACAATATTTATCTGAATATACATAACTTTAAAACACTCCAATTATTTTATTTCTGGAAAATAAAGTAACGTTAATGGAGGACAAAAGAAAAGTTACTACTCCTTGATGATATAAGATATTCACCCCTATTCCCGTAGACGTCGTCGACATCGTCGTCGTTTTTATGTCAACATCACTTCGAGTCAACATCGTTGTCACATCAATGCTATTTCGGTATTCTGTAACTACTATGAGACGACGTCGACTAGTAATCGATAACATGAAAGAAATAACAACAGCTGATGTACATCAGCTGGTTCATTTTGACTTTTATTTTCTGTTGTGAAGAAATGTTTTTTGTGTCCGATTCAGATTCAAGCGATGAGGAAAGTAAAAATAATCTTATACTGGAAAGGATAATACTTCGACTATGATCCGATGATCTTAAACTTGCCAAATAACGAGTTTGTTCATCGGTGTTAAAATCGTAATTTGAGGTTATCTGTTGGCCGGCCTTCCAACTTTTTTTAGATTCTAGAACTACTTAAGTCTTAATAAGGCAGCATTTAATTACGTAATCGTTCCTATCATGAAAAATGAACTCAGGACATATGTTTCAGTCATAATTAAGTTGTCAGCAACATTGAGGTCCTTTGGACAGGGGCCTTACAACCTAAGTGTAAGTGCAGCCAGTAGTTGCAAGATTCCTGTCTGAATGCATTAGAGAGGTGATTTGTCCACCTTGGATACAATTGGAAGTAACTAAAGATGACAAATCGGAAGCATAAACTAAATTTTTTATAACAAAACAGGATTTACTGGAGTAATTGGATATGTCGATGGAACCCATATAAAAATTTTTGCTACAAATAAAGAAGACCAGATTCGTAACTACAACCGCAAAGGATTCTTAAAGGCGCTCCAAAGGAATTAAATTGTTTTTCACCAATTTTCTCACATTACCCCTTAAAATTAGACAAAATCCTTGTACCTATGAGGGATTTTGTTTCCAAGCCCCTATTTGTTACTCGACATTGTTATTCTTGACGTCATTAAACAAAACCTTTTTTTAAATTTACAAAAACTAAAGTTATTCTTTCAAATTGTTTCAAGTCGTTACTAACAACTGTGACGACAGATTCAGAGTCGTTTCGATTCAACGTCGTCGTCACATTTCCTTACAGAATACCAAATTTGTGTCAATAGTAACCGATAGTTATCGAAAACGACTACGAGAATACCGATTTTACAGCGTCGTCACAAGACGACGACGTCTACGGGAATAAGGCCGAATATGTATTTTTTTATAATATACCAAATTTCAACAATGTGGGAGGCATGAAGTGACTGCTGTTCTCTTAAACAGATAACCAAAATTCTTGTCGACATGATAAACCTACACGTAATTGCAAATAATATCAAAACTTCTCCGTCGATTTTCTTAGGGAAGGCCTCATTTAATTAATAACTGATACAACTTTACGACCACAGAGCTTAACGCAGAAATACCAGAGAAACTCTGCCAGCCTTAAACGAATTTACTTTCCATTCAATTTCCATTTTGCCACCCTCACATTATGACATTACAACTAAATATTTATGCATTTTTTTTCTTTTTTTTTCAGAGAACAACTTGATTCTGAAGCTCTCATAGCCGAGAGTAAAGACAATCCCGCTAATTTTGGCTATGGCTGCAATCGTCATTGCATTTGTGAAATACCCGGTCAAGTTCCCTGTCCTGGCCTAGTGAAATTGCCCGATCATATGCGTGGCAAATATATATTTGCTCCCAAATAAAAATAGACATTAGTTGTTCAATTTGCTAAAATACTATTAAGTTTGTGTTTTCTTATAAATCTTTGCGAGATTGTTTTAGGGGTGAATGTAAAGATATACATAAGAACTTTTGAAAATGTATAATAAATTGATGATGATAAAGTGAAAATAAATTAGATTTGTTGCCCTAGCGCTGATTTTATCTACGTTTTGGTCTTTGATGACGACTGTAAGGCCCACTGTTTGCTTTATTGTGATACGGTCGCCGTTGGGCCGCAGATGATGATGTTTTGCCATCGCGATCTTTGTTAAACTGATACTTTTGTATAAGAGGTATTACAGGTCCAGCTGAAGTTTGATCAAAATCTATATCGTCTCCTTGGGATTCAAGCATTTTAAGTTTACTTTCTATGGCCTTGATGGCTTCTTCGCGCGTAACTTTTCCCTCACGTTTGCCAGTGCCCAAGGCAGGTATTTCAATTTTAGGCTTGGGTCGCTCAAATTCATCCTAATGAAAAAAAAGCCATGAATTATAAGATGTAACTTCCATATTTTTAGCATTATTTGTCGTTTGTACTCACATAATTAATATTTTTGGCCAGTCTCACTGCTATGGGACGATTTAGAATAGGATGACCGTTTAATTTCTCCAAAGCCACTGTCGCTGACTCGGCCTATAAACAGAAAATGTGTTCGTCAATAATGAATTATGCATTAATTTCATTGCGTCCTTACCTTGGCAAATGTAACAAATGCATAGCCTCTGGATTGACCCACCATGGGGCCACCTTTATGGAACAGCATGTCAAACTTTTCAATCTCCCCACACTTTTGTACAACTTTCAGGAGGTGAAACCCATATTTTGAAAAAGGAATAGAAAAATTGTTTACAATTAGCATCGCGTTATAACAACCAACAGTTCTTCCCTTGACCAACTTACTCGTTTAATCTTGGATCCAAATTTCCTACCCAAATGCGTCTATCGTCTGCGAGAGCGATTGAAGCGGCGCTAGTAGAAGCCTAAAGAAATTGTAGCTTAATTATTTATTCGGTCTATTAATAATAAAACGCCAAACTTTACCATTATATTGTTATTTTTAGGTTTTTTTCCAAAGAAAAACTATGCACTCCGCTTTGTTTATAAAATCGAGCTTGCTTCAGCTAAAAAAAAAAAATCAATGAATATAAGCAGCAGCAAATGACATATCAAGGAGTGCTGCCATATTGTTATACATTGCATAGTGTTGATGTTATGAAATGTAAATGCAGTGTTGTATTTTTGTGGAGTATACATAAGGATCAAATTAACATATGTGCGTATAAAATGAAAATTAACAAAATATCTGAAATACTTTATTTATTATGAGAATTATTTTTGTTCCTCAGTTTAATTGTAATTTGATTGCAATGCAATGCAATTAATAACAAATTGTGGCAATTTAAACAATACTTAATTAACTGTGGAAATGTATTTTTTTTAATATATTTCAATTTTAATTCTTCCAATTATTAAAGTTTATACAACCCAAACATTTTTAAGAGAATATTTTTTTTTTTGTAAAATGTTTAAAAATTCATTTATCTCAAAAAAATGTTTTTTATGTTTAAAAATTTTTACATTTTATTCATCATTTTCGATGATTTGCAGCTGAAGAAAGAAGTACGTGAAAAACGTCACAATAACTCGAATTTTATTCTTAGAAATAAAGAGATCGCATAGTAACAAAAAAATTATAAAATAATTAATAATTTGAATTTTAGTTTTTTTTAACAGTTTGCTAGTGTTTATGTTGTTTTATTTTCTTTCTCATATTTTTTCAAGATATTTTATGAAGGTTTTTTGGATTTTTTGTAGTTTTTTTTATATGTAATCTTTAGGAAAACTTTATAAAGTAATTGCTGCAGAATACAATAAAAATTTGTCGTGACATCTTAGAAAGTCTGAAATCTCATTTTTTTAATGTCTTTTTATTGTTGTTGGAATTTTTTATTAATTTTTATATATGTAGAATTTTGTAATATATTTTTAGAAATTGAAATTAAGTAAAAAAAAATAAGTTTTTAAGTTTTTCAATATTTTTTTTTTTTAATTTTCGTATATTTTTATATGTAACCTATCGAAAACCTTTATAAAAAAAAATTCTTGCAAAATTCAATTTGTTTGTCGTGACACCTTAGAAAGTCTAAATCTCTCTATTTTTTTTACTAATTTTTATATTCGTAGAATTTTGTAAATTTAGTGTTACATTTTTAGAAATTTTAATATATATAAATAAAAAAATTTGTTTTGTTAATCGTTTTTTTTTTGGAATTTTTTACTTTTTTTATTTGAAAATTTTCGAAAATCATTATAATGAAATTGCTGTACAATTAACGCAGAATACAAAAAAAAATTATCGTGACATCTTAGAAAGTCTAAAATTAAAATTTTTTTACTAATTTTATTTTTTTGTGATTTTTTTTACTAATTTATTTATTCGTAGAATTTAGTAATACATTTTTTGAAATTTAAATATTTTAAATAAAAAATTTGTCAAGATTTTTTTTTTGGAATTTCGTATTTGTTTGTAGTTTCTTTATAATTTCGAAAACCTTTATAAAAAAATATTGCTGTAAAATTCAAGCAGAATATTTTTTAAATTTTTATATTCGTAGAATTTTGTAAATTAAGTGTAACATTTTCAGAAATTTAAATATATTTAAATTAAAAATTTTGTTTTGTTTTTTCCAGATTTTTTATGGTTTTTTTTAATTTTTTGTAGATGTTTTATATGTAATCTTTCGAAAACCTTTATAAACAAATTGCTGTAAAATTAACGCAAAATACAGTAAAAATTTGTCGTGACATCTTAGAAAGTCTAAAATCTAAATTTTTTTACTATTATTTTTTTTGTTGTTTTTTTTTACTAATTTTTATATTTGTAGAATTTTGTAAATTTAGTGATTTATTTTAAGAAATTTAAATATGCTGTGTTTATGTACAGTTGACCTTTTGTCTAATTTTATTTGTTTGCTATAGTTGAGCTTGAGGTCATTAGTGGTGCTTGAGAAAAACACTGATGTTAATGTATTTTTCCTGGTTTTATTTATATTCCTTATATTCCAATATTTCGATTGACATCGTCAATCATCTTCAGGGAAATTTTTCTATATAAATTTACAAATACATAAAACAATTACACTGTTAGACAAATAATTTACATTAAAATCACAACATATTTACATTAAATAAAACGAAGAACAAAAAACGTTAAACGTCTGCGTCGCGTCCAGAATAGTTATTAACTAAACCTCTCTTTTTTCTGTTGTGTTTTTTAACCAGAGTACGTATTGGCTCGCTCTTTTCGGCTCCTGGCTCGCGAGCCAGGAGCCTCAAAACTACGAAAGAGCTCTTGGCTCGCGAGCTAGGAGCCACAAATTTCAAACGAGCTCTCGGCTCGCGAGCTAGGAGCCACAAAATTTCAAATGAGCTCTCGGCTCGCGAGCCAAGAGCCCAAATAAAGAGCCGGCTCGCGAGCCAAGAGCCACAAAATTTTAAATGAGCTCTCGGCTCGCGAGCCAAGAGCCCAAATAAAGAGCTGGCTCGCGAGCTAAGAGCTACAAAATTTCAAATGAGCTCTCGGCTCGCGAGCTAAGAGCCAAGAGCCCAAAAAGAGCTGGCTCGCGAGCCAGGTGCCCAAAAAGAGCCAGCTCGCGAGCCAAGAGCCCAAAAAGAGCTGGCTCGCGAGCCAGGAGCCATGAGCTAAAAAAAGAGCCAGCTTGAGAGCCCATTTGAAATTTGTACTCTGGTACAAAAAAAGTACTTTTTTGTACCAAAAGTACTTTGTGCTGAAAAGTACAAAAAAAAGTACTTTGTGTCAAAAAGTACGTTAAAAGTACTTTTGGTACAAAAAAGTACTTTGTGCTGAAAAGTACATTAAAAGTACTTTTTGGTACAAAAGTGTACTCTGGTACAAAAAAAGTACTTTGTGTCGAAAAGTGCGTTAAAAGTACTTTTGGTACAAAAAAGTACTTTGTGCTGAAAAGTACATTAAAAGTACTTTTTGGTACAAAAGTGTACTCTGGTACAAAAAAGTACTTTGTGTCAAAATGTACGTTAAAAATACTTTTGGTACAAAAAAGTACTTTGTGCTGAAAAGTACATTAAAAGTACTTTTTGGTACAAAAGTGTACTCTGGTACAAAAAAAGTACTTTGTGTCAAAAAGTACGTTAAAAGTACTTTTGGTACAACAAAGTACTTTGTGCTGAAAAGTACATTAAAAGTACTTTTTGGTACAAAAGTGTACTCTGGTACAAAAAAAGTACTTTGTGCAACAGAAAATTTTTTTTGGGCCATAACTTTGGTACTTTGCTCAAGAGCCAAGAGCTCGCTGGCTCGAGAGCTGGCTCTTTTTGGGCTCTTGGCTCCTGGCTCGCGAGCCAGCTCTTTTTGGGCTCTTGGCTCTTAGCTCGCGAGCCAGCTCTTTATTTGGGCTCTTGGCTCGCGAGCCGAGAGCTCATTTGAAATGTTGTGGCTCTTGGCTCGCGAGCTGAGAGCTCATTTAAAATTTTGTAGCTCTTGGCTCGCGAGCCGAGAGCTCATTTGAAATGTTGTGGCTCTTGGCTCGTGAGCCGAGAGCTCGTTTAAAATTTGTGGCTCCTAGCTCGCGAGCTAAGAGCCAATTTTCAGGAAAAGAGCGGCTCGCGAGCGAGCCAATACGAACCCTGTTTTTAACTGTGTGTCTATAAATTTTTGCTAGTCCTTCTGTGTCTCTTTTGTAATTTATACTCTGCTCTTTTGGCGTGTCCATGATGTGTAACATCTCTAGAGTATATCTTCTCTTGTAGTTGGTCTCTTGTGTCAGTATTTCCATGTCGTTAAAGTTGGGTATATGGCCGGTTAGTGTGCAATGGGCCGCAAGGGCTGTTTTTTGTTCTATGGGTTTGTCCACCGCTTTTTGGTCCGATTTGTGTGAAGAAATTCTTGTCTTTAATTTTGTTCTAGTCGTGCCAACATATACCTTCTGGCATATGTTGTTGTTGTCTCCATTGCACTTTATTTTGTAAACCACGTCTGATTTTTCTTCCTTTTTAATTTTTGTCTTGGTCCTACTGAATAGTTCGTTTAATGTTCGATGTGTTCTCAGTGCAATTCGATATTTGTCCTTGTTGTACACGTCTGAACTTCTCAGCCTCTCTGAAAATCCAGGTACATACGTAAGCGGCTTATAAATTGTATCCACGTCCTTTGCTTTGTCCCTGGGCTGTTTGCCCTTCACATGTTCTATCAATTGTGCGATCGTTGTGTCTGGGAATTCATTCTTCTGGAGAATATCAATAATTTTCTTTTCGTTTTCAATATAAAAGTCTTTGTCGCTAATGTTATATACTCTATTAATAAAATTTGTCGCCGTATTGATGATGGTGTTGCGTGGATGTTTTGAGTAGAAGTTTATCAATCTCCCAGATGCTGAAGGTTTTTGATACCAGTCCAATTTTAGAGTGTTTTCTTTTCTGTGTATCATTGAGTCTAGGTATGGCAATCTATTTTCAGTGTCTGTCTCCATAGTGAATTGAATTTGTCGATGAAAAGCGTTCAATATTTGTAACGTGTCTTTTATCTCATTCCTTTTCACTATGGCAAACAGATCGTCAACATATTTTGTCATAAGTCTAGGTTTAGTATTCATTTTCTCTATTGAGACGTCTAATAGCTCCTCCATAACTATATCAGCAATTATTGGCGACGCTGGTGATCCCATTGGCATTCCTTTTCGTTGTTCGTATATTTTCTCGTCGTATTTAAAATATCTGGTGTCTTTGATGCAGAACGTCAGTAGTTTTATAAAAGTATCCTTGGGTATTCGTGTAAACTAATGACCTCAAGCCCAACTATAGCAAACAAATAAAAAAAAAAAAAAAAAATTAAATATGTTTAAGTAAAAAATATGTTTTAAGTTTTTCAAGATTTTTTTTTTGTTGGGAATTTCGTATTTACTGTGTTTTTTAATATGTAATCTTTCGAAAACCTTTATAAAAAAATTGCTGTAAAATTCAAGCAGTATACAAAAAAATATTGTCGTGACACCTTAGAAAGTCTAAAATCTCCATTTTTATATTCGTAGTATTTTGTAAATTTAGTGTTACATTTTTAGAAATTTAAATATATTTTAATAAAAAAATTTGTTTTTGTTTTTCAAGATTTTTTATGGTTTTTAAGGAATATTTTTATTTTTTGTAGTTTTTTATAAGTAATTGTTTGCGCAGGCAAATGGTTTTGGAGGGTCAATAAAAGAAAAATAAAAACACAGGAGGAATTAAGGTTTTTTCAAAATAAATTGCCGTAGGGCTTTATTAGGCGAATATTACCTTTCCCGGAAAGCTCTGGATTACGAATAATAAAATATAAAAATATAATACAATATAACCAAAAAAAGATGGAGAAAGGCGGCCTTAATTCAGCAATATCAGTTACTCGTTACAATCAGTTTGACATAACAACGTACTTTAGTACCAAGAAGGGATCATTTAAACAAAGTTAAAGTCCTTAAATAGTGTTACCATCCGATGGAAAATCGGAAAAGATTATAAGATAAATGCAGCCACCTTCTGGCGTAAACAGTAATCTTTAGAAAGGCTTTATAAAAAGAATGCTGTAAAATTTTAATAATTTGTCGTGGAATCTTTTAAATTACTTAAAATTAAAAAAAAGTAATATATGTAAAACTTCATAAATTTGTGAATTCAAAGGCCACGTCAAAAAACCGTTGATTTTAAACACTTCATTCATCTTATTCCCATACAATTAGCATCACTGCCAGCTGTCACTCTATTTAACACACACTACCCACACTACACTGAGCATAAACCACAAAAACAACAATGTAAACATAAATTAAGCACACCATCTACAATGTATCGCAAAGATACAAAGCGGCCTGCTGAATACAAAGTTCCATAAAGTTACCTGCGGATTTCCAAGTAATTGAAAAAAATCTCTTACCTATACCATCCAACAGCAATGGAAGTAACATTGGCACTGCTGAAACCCCATGTGGTGAAGAATACCGTTGCTTTGCAGTCTTTGCTTCGACTCATTAAAGAAAACTTCACGGTGCTGGAATCCAAAGAAATTCACATTACGAAACAGTTGTCGGAAAAGTTCTATGGCGAACACAAAGGCAAATTTTTCTACAATCGACTAATAACCTTTATGGGAAGGTAAGGGGCAGAATTCATAGGTGTTCCAAAATGATATGATCACTTGTTAATCACTTGTCTTAGCGGTCCTTCGTATGCTCTTATTCTACAATCCGATGACAGTATAACCAAGTGGCGAACTTTGATGGGTCCTACAAAAGTCTACAAGGCAATTTACTCGAATCCCGAGTGTATTCGTGCCATTCACGGCCTATCAGATACACGCAATGCTTGCCATGGCTCCGATAGTCCCGAATCGGCTTTAAGGGAAATATCAATAATATTTCCAAATTTCAACATGACAGACTACAAGACGAACAACAACAGCAGCTGTTGGGCAGAGCCATAGAAATTGTGAGTGGATTGTTGGCCATCAGCTGTGTGATTTGACAACACACAATCAGAAAGATAGAGAGAGAGAGGGAGAGAAAGGAAAACCGGCGATTATTTCTAAGAAAAAATCGCTACTTTGAGATTAAGAGACCGTTAATTTAATTTTAAGTGCTATCATTACCCAGTGATTGAGTTTTGTTTTGTAAACTAAAAAGAAGAAGATATTAGTTTTGTGTAAAATTTGTTTGAATTATTGTGCAATGAAATGAAATTAATTATAATAATGCTTTAATTATTAGTTACAGTTTGCAGAATTCAAGAATATATTGACTGTGCGCGCTTAATTTAAGTAATTAAATAAATATTATTAAAAAAAAACAACAAGATTTATTGGAAGTTATGTCAAAATTTTTTTTCTTTCTGTGTTTATCGGGATGTTTGCCCAGTTCACTAGAGTAGGTAAACATATCATTAAGATTAGTGGCTTATTCACCCAATACTTTACATCTTTTTGCTTGCGGGCACATTTAGGCCAGAAGCGTTCTACATTTACTATGGAAATGTTTTTTGTAGCCATGAAAATAAATAATAAAAATAATAATCTATATTTGTAACACATGCCGTGCTTGCAAGACATTCGAGACCAAAATAGCAGTTATAGTGCGAGTAGAAACAACTAGTTTTTAGAGTTTTTTTTTTTAACTAAACTAAGACTAGAGAATATCTGGCTTCAGGAGAGCATGCCAGAGGATTGGAATCTCAGTGTGCTATGTCCAATTTACAAAAAAAGGTGATTGTAGTGAGTGTAAAAACTACCGTGGAATTAGCCTCTTACCGATTGCGTATAAGGTCCTGTCTAGCATACTGTGCGAACGTCAAAAGCCAATTGTGGAAAACCTGATTGGACCTTATCAGTGCGACTTTAGACCATGCAAATCCACGACGGATCAGATATTTACACTGCGGCAGATTCTGGAGAAAACCCATGAGAAGCAAATAGACACTTACCACCTCTTTGTCGATTACAAAGCTACCTTCGATAGTCCCATCAGGCATCTACTATACGAAGCCATGTCTGAGTTCGGTATTCCTGCGAAGATAATTCGTCTCTGCCGGTGTACCCTTACGAATACCAAATCCTCTTTTCGGATTGGCAAGGATTAATCTGCACCATTCCATACGACGAGAGGTCTTAGACAGGGTGACGGTCTGTCATGTATGCTGTTCAACATAGTGATGGAGAAGTTGTTAAGGAAAAAAGAGGTAACAGCTGTTTTCTCATCAGTTGAAAGGGAGTCAGCGAAAATGGGTTTGGCAGTGAATGAGGACAAGACAAAGTTAATGGTATCATCGAACAAAGTGTCCACCCGTTGGGGACGCAGCGTGAACGTTGAAAACTATTGCTTTGAGGTAGTGGATGAATTTTTCTACCTCGGATCCGCCATGAACAAAAAAAAACAGTGTCAGCCTCGAAATAAAACGGAGAATAGTGCTTGCCAACAGGTGTTCCTTTGGACTACGCGAGCACTTCATAAACACCACCCTATCTCGAACCACCAAAGTCCAGCTGTAACAGGTACTAATTTTACCGGTCCTGTTGTACGCCTCCGAATCTTGGGTGCTTACACAGGCAGATGCAGCTCATCTGGCGGTGTTTGAGAGAAAAATATATGGACCCATTTTCGTAAACGGCGAGTTTAGGATTCGGATGAACCATGAGCTGTACGAGTTATACCACGACATTGATGTCGTCAAGCGAATCAAAGTACAACGATTACGCTGGCTAGGCCATGTCGTGAGAATGGATGAGGAAACTCCAGCGCAAAAGGTATTCTATCCAGACCTCGAAGGACGGCGCAAAAGAGGGAGACCGCGACTACGTTGGAAGGACCAGGTAGAGGAATCACTGATGCTGCTTGGTAGGACTGACTGGAGACGCTGCGCACAAGATCGAAGCGAATGAAAATCTCTAATCATTTCGGCCTTTGACTTAGACACTAAGATATAAATATGTATATATATTGTCAAGTTGTTTTAAAGGCTAATAATAACAATGAATAAAACAAGACTGTATTATCTTAAAAATAATATAATAACAACTCGCTGCTATATCATTGAATGCAGTAAATCATTACAATGTTTTAAAGGGGTAATGCGCAGATCTACATTTTGCTTTCATCGCCGACCCCCTTGATGTTGTCCACTTCGCTGTATAGTGTCTAGTCAATCGGCATTCTCAAACAACTGACGTTCGCATTTGTCTATAAACAAGTAGGTGCCGTTTGTTGTGAATCTAAAAATAGAAAGCGTGTTAACTCGCAATAACACGAGAAGCTATCCCATACCTCATTCATGGGGTATGTAGAGAAATTAAGTTATAGTTCTGAAGTCTGCCGTTTTTATTTTGCTAGAATAGAGTGACAAACAGTGCCATGGTGTTTTTCAAACTCTATTAGGAACGATAGAGTAGATCTAAATCGGAACGACGAAAACAAATTAACATAAAAGTTCTGTTAAATTAAATAAAAATACTTATTGGCGCAATTGAAGTACTTTTGGATAGAACAATAGTACTTTTTGGTACAATAAAATTACATTTGGGTACAATAAATTGTACTGTTTCGTACAATAAAATTATTTTTTAGAACAATAAATAGTAATATTTGGTACAATAAAAGTACTTCTTGGTACAACATATTGTACTTTTTGTTATAATAAATTGTACTTTTTGGTTCGGAAAACAATATTTTTTACTACAATAAATTGTACTGTTTGGTACAATAAAAATTCATTTGCGTATAATAAATTTTACTATTGTACTATTTGGCGTTCCTTTGACACGAGATTTAGTGTAACGCATTAAAGGAAACGTGTTAGACCCCAAGTATTTTAAGACCAAATTTGTTTCATGTTATTTAAAGACGATTGAGCCATGTCCGTTTGCCTAGCTGACTGGCTGAATGGTGGGAAGGATAACTAGAGTAAACCTTAGCTGATATTTGTTAAAATTTCCCAGTATTAATATTTTTAATAACAAAGTAATGGGACTGTAAATGGGCAGAATAACTCCACCACTTCTGGTACCACCCATATAAAATAAACTAGTTTTGTTACAATAATATTCCTCCAATAATTGCCAAACGGACAACTGTAGGTCATTTAAATTTGGTCAGTTTGGGTATATTGTGTAATAAAAGACAAAAAAAATTGTATTGGGACCAATTTAAGAGATATATATGGATGATAGATATGTTCTGAGAAACTTTTGGAATTGCAAATATATTGGGGTCGGTCATACATTGACTCCTCTAGGGGTACGTTAGAGGCAGTAAGAGCAATGGGAGCAAAATTTATAAACATTTGATTTTTGTATGTCAGCCCCCTTAGAGGGTGAAGATGGAGGTAGGTATGTTTGAGAATAGTGCAGTTTCTACCCCTAAAATGCAAAAATATATTTTTTTTCTAGGATTTAAGACCTTTTTGCTTTGGAAGTATACAGTTTTTTTCAAAAACAAAAAAAATTTACGTATAACAAGATGTATTTACAGCATAAGCACAAATATTTCTTCATGTTGTTTGCATTGTCATCGCAAATTATTGCATACTTTTTAGCGCTACCGAAAAAAAATTAATAAAAATAATTGCATACTTTGTAGCTCAAATTATTAAATACTTTTTAACGACATCAAAGCAAAATTTAAATATTTTCCCGGGATATTTCATTTTCAATTTAGTTGCCATCGAAATAGTTTTTTTATTATCCCAAATCCCAAAAAGAATAAAGATATGTAATTATAGCAAATCTTGCCGCAAATCAAAATCCGTTCCCGACTTTCTAGTTTTGCAAAAATATACCTCAGACGCTTTTCATCAGTCACAGCAAGCGCAGAATCACTTATGTCTTGTACAAAACGTTCAGTTCTGCAAATGGCAAAGGAAATATACAACAAGAAAAAATTATGTTTTTATTTTATTATTATTACTTTCATCGTTTACTTGGTATCTTCATAATTTCGTTGTTGGAATATTGGTGACGTTGAATATCTTTATCCGCATGGAATTGTAAACAATAATTGCGCTAAAAAGTATACAATAACATGTATTTACGATCAGAAAAGTGTTTTTTTTTTACTTTGACATAGAAAAATTTAAAGTAATCTTAGTTTACCAACAAAAAACCTTGTAAAGAAGCTTAAGCTTTGAGGTAAAAAGGGGAATCGTGGGGAAAGAATTTCTTCCATTTCTCATGTTTGAATATTAACGGTCAAATACAAACTATAATTGGTGCTGGACATTTTCGGCTGATATCTACTTCGCATGTACATGTTTGACATAATTGTAGATATATGTACAGCTGATGATGTACTATTGTGCATCAGTTCGTCACAAAGGTGTCTGAAGATGAACTCGTCATGGAGTTCGAAACGCGTTATTCTAGTGCGTGACACACTGAATTTGACCAAAAATATCAAACAATAAAACAAAAAAAAAAAAACACTTTTCTGATCGTAAGCCGAATTTGATGTATCATTTGATACACTTTAACGTAAATTTAAATATATAAAACACGACCGACTAAAACTAACAAACAAACAGTTTAATTTTTCTCTATATCGCTAAAGATTATGCAATAATTTGTAAAATAAACTGCTTTAAATGAGGCCATCATTACAAAATGATATCGTACGTCAGCGACATCTATAGGACAAATGTAGTACTCAGCGAGACCTATACAACGATGTCTTGTATGTTACGATTAAACCACGAACAAAAAAGCAGCTTTTTATTTTTTAATTTGTCTCGAGGTTATCTTTAATATTTGCCCTCGACTTTGGGATGTTTTTTTTCGTGACCCGGTCTAGGGACCACCTTAAGAGTTGAAGATGGAGGGTAGATATCTTCTGATCAACTGTTGTGGTTGCAAAAATATTGGTGGTCGGTCATTTGACTAGGAACACGTTTGGGCAGTATGGGAGCCCCCTTAGGGAGTGGATATGGGGGTAGGTATGTTTGAGGAACATATTAGGAGGGAAAAATAACTGGGGGTCGGTCATACATTTTACCCCTCTAGAGGCGATTCCAATGCTGTTGCGGAGCTTGATGTGGGTTTTTTCTCCTTTCCCCCAACCAGCGGAAGGTTCGTATCGACTGGTGTCTACTATACCCCGTTGAAAAAATTGTACTTTTAACTTTTTGTATTTACAGGTGAAATCTAAAAAAATAGGGCGTTTTGCACTACACATTAGAAATTATGATGATTTCTTATGAGATTTGGGACCGGCCGTGGCATAGTGGTTAGAACACGCGACTACCATGCGGGAGATCGCAGGTTCAAACCAGGCTCCAGTCATCTTAAAAAAGAAAAAAATAAATAAAATTTTCTTTCATTGGTGGCTCCCCTCGAATGTTGTTGACAGCAACTTCGCAGTATTAAGCGTCGATTCAATTGTCGTGTCTAGTAAGAGCTTCTCAAACAGTGACGTTCGCATTCGTCGATAAACAAGTAGGTGCCGTTAGTTGTGAATCTAAAAATAGAAAGCGTGTTAATTCACAACAACGCGAGAAGCTATCCCATACCTCATTCATGGGGTACAAAGGGAAATTAAGTTTTTTTTAAAGTTTTTTATGAGATTTTTGCTCGAATTAATTATAGATTTTTTCCTCGATTCTCAGTTGGTATTGTAAAAGACCCCTTCGTTGCCCCCATAAAAAATTACTATATGCCCACTGATATTGAATTTTACATTTGTTGGCTGTAACCTTTTCTACAGTTTTACTATAAGCGTGTGGGTAATGGTATTTATAAGTAAGTTCACCTGAATGAAATTTCTGTACTGGTTTTTGATTTTCAAAATAATGGTCGTTGCCAACTAGGATCACTCCTTATAGTTTTATTTACAAAAATGTATGAATCCTTCCCACTGTGCGCCGCACAGTGGGTTGAAACATAGGTAAACTGGGGATTAATTCAGGGAAGAACATTATTATTGATATTTATATTTTTTTGGAATAAATATACATCATTTAGTAAAAAAAAATTGTTTTTGAAAAAAATTTATAAAAAATCTTTTTATATAAAAAATAAAAGAAAAAAAATATGTACATATATGTATATGGATTTAAACATATTTTAGGTATTATCGTGATTAAAGTCATCATCACCTTCATTATCATTATCATCATCATCATCAACATCATCATCATCATGATCATCATCATCATGATCATCATCATCATTGTCATCATCTTCTTCTTCATCATCATCAGATGTTTTTAGCGACTGGGGTTCTTTTACAATAACTTAAATTAGTAAAAAAAAACGCAGTTAATCCACTAGATTTTTCTTTTGGATATATAAGCTAATATCTTATATTTTAATAGCATTAAATAAAATTTACTTGATCTCGCCCAGAAACTAGTTGAAACTCAATGTTTATATCGAAAATACAACATTTATGGAGCACTTTTAAGAAAAACATTAAAAATATTTGCAAAACATTTATCTAAACAAAATATATTTAATTATATACCCAAATACCTAAAGTTGATGGTTCCATTATAATATTTCTACTTTTAGAAGACCTATAAAAATTATAAGTAATCAAATTATCTCAATTTCCTGTTTTTGTCACATCACGCAAAATTTATAAAAATTGTTTAACTTTGGCCGCTCACTGCCAATAAAGTAATTTGCTTAAAGCAGTAATTTTAGTAATTAGTGATGTAGAATTTTATTCACTTTCACCCAATACCAAACATGTCAGTGCAAGATAAACTTCAGTTTTTGAATTAATAGTCACTTTTTGTGCATTTCAACTAGAGTGTTCAAAACCGAATCCGAAAACCGTCTCACCGGTTTTTTTCTCCGAAACCGTATGCCGGTTTCTTCAAGAATGTCAATTTCGAATACCCGGTTTAACCGGTTTTTTGATGTCGGTTAACCGGTTTTTCAAAAAGGCACATTGCCAGGTTTGTTCCAGGCAAATCGGCATAGAAGGTTGTATATGCTTAAATAATATTCCTTGGGCAGATCTCAAAGAATGCTTTCTTTGAAATTTCATTATACAATACAAAAAATTGTTTGGAAAACGCTGCTAGATGTCTGTTTCCTCTCATATTGAAATGGAAGGGAGTACTCATATTAAAAACTTTTAATAGTCGTTATTTCCTAATCTAAGTACCCAACACAAAAAAGAAATGTGATTTGTCATCACATAGCAATAGTTGTGAAATAACTATGATTTATTGGGATCTCACCTTGCAATGGCTGGGAAGCTGTCGATATTTATATGAACAACTTTATATGCAGTTATCTCCTTAATTATGTGTCCGATCGCAAGAAGGTGCTTAAATTATGATCACCAGGCAATAGTTGGAAAATTATCAATATACATTTGGGATTTCATTTTGAAATAGATTGGAATCTCGCCTTAAAAGAGGTGAGAAGCCAATTTGATGGGCCTTTATCTCTATACGAAACGCCAAATTGTAAAATTAAGTTTGATTTGTGAAAAAATCGATACCTTTATTCTTAATCATACTAAGCGCAAGTTTTACAGGTAACTTACAGTTTACACTTTTAATTTCAAATTCCTTAATAACTTCTGTTTGAATGGATTGATCATACTGAAACTAAAAAGTATATAAATTGAAGCCAACTTAATTGAAAAGCTTTAATAAATTGAAAAAATGTTAAGTTGATTTAGCATGCTTTAGATTTAAGGTATCGATATTCATGTTTGCATATTTTAGAATTTATGAAAAACCGCACGAAACCGGTTAACTCGGTTTTTTATTAAATCAGGAATTCGAAAACCGGATTGTTTGAAAAAGGTATTTTTCGAATAAACCGGAAACCGGTTTTCTGAAAAAATCAAGTATTTGAACACTATAATTTCAACCCTCTGTGCGCCGACCAAAGAAATGTAAATGTCTGTGACAGACTTCTAACGTAGGTCAACTGCATGATAGTCGTATGTTCTAACCCCTATGCCATGGCCAGTCTCATGCTTTCAACTAATATAGTAACTACAATAGATGATTGTTTTTTTTATTAACAAAATAAAGTTTTTATCTGCGGCGCTTCGATTTTTTCCCAGTTCATGCGTTATGAGTTTAATTCTATATTTCAGGTTGTCATAAATCATTCTCCAACTGATGGTTTTTGTAAAACTTTATTTAAGAAAATAATTCCATTGATAATACATTTAGAAAATAAAAATCAGACTTACAACTAAAATAAATGATTATCTTCAAAGTATATACTTAGTACAAACATACATACATACACATACGTATTTCTGTATGAATGAATTCAACAAAATACTTTGTAAGCGTTCGTAACGATATTTCGAGAAAAACTAATTTAAAATGTACAAAAAATTTAATCCGAAAAAAATGCACAAAAACCGAAAAGTTCGACATTTCAATTTGAAGTTTTGTTTTTTCATTAAGTATTTTGTCTTTTGTCTAGTTGTTGGGTATTTCGTTAGTTTTTGCTTTTGTTGTTGTTGATGCTGTGTTTTTCAACTTAATAATTAATTAATTATAATTAAATAATAATATTGCTTAAGAAGCTTAAAACTTTCTACATTTCAAATTGGTAACAACATTCAGTGATTAGAGTTTTTTTTGCAAACATTTTTTTTCTCGTGTTTTTGTTTTATATTCTCTTGTTGGGGATTTTAATATAACTATTGAATTTTTTTTCATTAATGCCTAAAGCAGTCCTACGATTCATTGTTTACTCACAACAGGATAGATACAAGAACAATTTGTTCCTTCTATCACTTAATGTTTTAATTTTTGATAAAAAACTTTTAGTTTTAGGATATTGTGTGTGTGTGTGTGGATTTGTGTTTTGGTGTTCGTTTCTTGCAGGGTTCGTTGCTGTGATGAAAAGTTTAATCATTTGTACGATTAAACGCTTTCATCACTCGCACCCTAGCACACTAGGTTATTACAAATTCTATTTAACATCGTGTTCTTTTCTATCCTTTGTAAACATATCTATAAAATAAAAATTTATAAAAAAATTATGTAGATATATGTTTCATTATGACAACAAAGCCTTAAAATATTTAAAAATGTTTTATTTTTTTGTATTTTGCTACCTCATTGACAAGTAACAGGTTTTTGTGTATTTTTCAGTTTTTTTTTGTAATATTTTTTCAAACATTTTTTCTGTCGTTTTAATTTAAGGTTTCTTCTTAAAATCTACAAAATATATCTCATATTTTTGTATGTATATATATATATATATAATTTTATTTTATATAGTTTATATATAATTTTTGTAATTCTTTTTTGTAATATGAATGTTTGGTTTTCAATTAGTTCAGTGTGTTGGTTTTCTTCATTCCTTTTTTTCTTTTTTTTTTTCTTTAGAATATTTGTGTCAAAAACTATTTTATAGTTTTCTCAACGATATTTTTATTTATTTAACATTTCCCCCCCCACATGTCTCTATTATTTTTTTTGTCTCTGGGGTCTCTCAGCACGGTTGTTATAGAGTTCAAATTGGGTACTTTAGTTGTTGTTGTTGTTGAGCATCTTGCTGTGTGGGTATTTGTGGTGGTCCTTAATCGAACATGGCCATGGTAGAGGTGGGCACAACTTCCAAAAGCAATTGGAAGAATAAGGTGACCTTATCTGAAAAGGTGATAAAGAAAAAATAAGGTTTAATTAATATTTGTCAGATGGGAAGTGTGATAAAGTATTTTTTTAGAGCGATAGAATTTCTATATAGAACTATGCAACAACAAAAAAAAACACATCATTATGTTCACTATGTATATTTCTATACCCTCACCATACGGGTAGGAGGTTATATATTCACTTGATACGACCCAAAAGTGTAACACATAGAAGGAGCCACTTTAGATCCTAGGTTTCTTTGAACCAAATTCGATTCATGACTTTTTAAGTCGTTTGAGCCATGTCCGTCTGTCTGTCCGGTTTTCGAAAACTTTCGAAAAACGAAACCAAATGTTTTAAAACTTTGCACGAGTTAATATTTCCTCAAAACTACTTACGGTATTGGAAATGGGCTAAATGCCCCTTCTGGTACATCCCATACAAATGCACCATTCCGCCCGCTTTAGAAATCGAGTAATAATATCAATAAATTCTGTATGTAGTAAAGCTATAGTAGGATAAAGTTTGGGAGGATAAATACGGAAGTCTAGCCACGCCTCTTTATAGATGGAGTAATAATATCAAAACACCGAACGCGATCGTGCTCAAGTTGTGTATTTAGTAATGCTTAATCCGGATAAAGTCTTGGAGAAAAGAACTGAAAGTCTAGCCAAGACTGGCGGATTTCCTCATAAAATACAAGGCTGACATCACCGACATCCAGGACATGATATGGACAGTACAGGACATCTAGTGTCAGGGACGTAGGGGTGATCCGTAATACTTAAATGTGCTCGTATCATTACCGGGTTGCACCTATTGTGGGCACAGGATTTAGCAGAGCGAAAAACACCTCAAACACAAAGAAAACTGGACATCGCAAAGCTGCAAACCCCATAGGTAGCCACTGCCTAGTCCAACCATAATGTTCCTTAGGTGGACTCTGGACAGGTTTAGCACAAATCGTGTCCTCTGTGTATCCATTGTAGGCTCGTGTTATAACCTGGTTTTAGCTATGTTGGGCACAATACTGAGCAGAGCGAAAAACCCCTTAAACACAAAGAAAGCTGAACATCGCAAAGCTGCAAACTCCATAGGAAGCCACTGCCTATTTAAACCAGCTCAGCCAATTACTACAACACAACACCTCTACTTCTGACGTTCCCGAGACACAGGCAAATCCTTATAAGAATAGGAATAGGATGCTGGAATAGGATGCTGTTTATAGGACACTGCTACGGCTGATTGTAATCTGGGATGTTAGGGAACGGCACAAGGAGGTAGTAAAACAAGCGAAACAGCTATTTAAGCGATTAAAAAGTCAGATGAAGGAAAGGGAGAATGAATGTATAGAGAGGTATAGGGATAGAGGTGAAACTCGAAAATTCTAACAGAATGTAGAACAAGAACAGGAATTGGCTTACAGATAAGCAGAGCGTGCTGTATATCAGAGAAGGAAGCCGACCAAGAATTAGCCGATGCGCCGCCGCTGTCGACTATTTATCATTAACCGCGACGCCGCCGCTGTATATTGCTCGTGTCGGCTTATTTCTAGCAGCCGATTTATTCGCCTTGTATCGGCAGATTTGTAAGAATTTTCGTTCTGTTGAAGACCTTTTTTTTACAAAATTATGAGTCGACCGGCCGTGGCATAGTGGTTAGAACACGCGACTACCATGCGGGAGATCGCAGGTTCAAACCTGGCTCCAGTCATCTTAAAAGAAAAAAATAAATAAAATTTTCTTTCATTGTCGGCTCCCCTCGAATGTTGTTTGACAGCAACTTCGCAGTATTAAGCGTCGATTCCAATCGTCGTGTCTAGTAAGAGCTTCTCAAAAACAGTGACGTTCGCATTCGTCGATAAATAAGTAGGTGCCGTTAGTTGTGAATCTAAAAATAGAAAGCGTGTTAATTCACAACAACGCGAGAAGCTATCCCATACCTCATTCATGGGGTGCAAAGGGAAATTAAGTTTTTTTTTTTTATGAGTCGAAATTTAGCCGCCGCCGGTAAAAATCATAATTTGCCACCGCCGAATGATGAAAATAGTTGTTGTTGTTGTAACAGCTGGAGAAAGTAGCAAGGGTGATAATTCATTATACCGATTTTCAATTTATCGGCACTCGATCGGGCATATAATCCGATTATCATACGATAATTGTTGACAACTCTGTTTCGTTCCTTTGTAGATAACAAGGTTTGTGTCAAGGCTTGTTAGGTGTTGTTGTTGTGAGTTTAACCGCCAAATTCCACCAGAGATGGCGCCAGCTGGCTTGTTGATTTATATGAGATGTTGATAAATTATTTCCCTTTTTCCTTGGTCCTTGCGCAATCTGGATTTTTGTAGTGGAAGCGTCAAGGATGAGTTTTGTTGGCTGGAGAACTCGAAAGTATTTGAAAAGTAATTAATTTTTCATCGATGTTGATTTAGCCAGTGCCCCGGCCGGGAATCGAACCCGGCACCTTCGGATTGCTAGTCTACGTCGCTTCCACTGAGCTAGTATCGGCAGACGTCGCCGGTAATTTCGGGTCGGCTTCGTTCTCTGTTGTGTATATGTAGAGAACACTTGGGTCTAGTATGAGTCCCGTTGTGATACCATTTCCAAATATTCGCACCAAATTTTTATATTCTGTTCGGTCAACGTCGTTACCAAGCCATTTCATTGCTCTGATGAAGTTATGGATGTTTCGCATATTCTATACTACTGATAGACAGGTATTGTCCAGTAGTGCCCGATTACCAAGCTTTTCATATCTCAGGTCACCAACAGTGCCATAGAAGATGCGTTGTTGTTGTTGTTGTAACAGCTGGAGAAAGTAGCAAGGGTGATAATTCTTTATACCGATTTTCAATTTATCGGCACTCAATCGGACATGTAAATCTGATTATCATACGATCATTGTCGGCAACTCTGTTTCGTTCCTTTGTAGATAACAAGGATTGCTAGTTGTTGCTGATTTTGAGTTTTCACCTAATTTTCCTCCCTGAGATGGCGCCAGCTAGTTTTATTTTTAAGATGTTGATTCCCCTTTTTCTTTTGTCCTTGGTCCTTGGGCTTTTTTTGTAGTGAAAGCATTTTGGATGAGTTTTGTTAGATGAAGAACTCGATAATAGTGGTAAAGTTATTTTTCATCGATGTTGATGCCAGTGCGCCGGCCGGGAATCGAATCCGGCACTTTCAGATTACAAATCTACGTCGCTTCCACTGAGCTATCGAAGGCCATTGATGCTCCGTGGTCTCCTCTTCTTCTTCATCGTTGCAGCATCTACAAAAATCTTATTACAGCAATGATGTTCTTTAGTGGGTCCTCTTTTCCATTTCTTCTTAGCAGTGAGGTTAAGTTTCACCGCAATTAGCTGTTTTCCCCTTGTTACCATATATGTCCTGGAACCAATGTCTCGCTATCTCCTCAAGAGTGATCTTATAGCCACTTTACTATCAGTAAGAATATTAATATTGCTGCCCAATATTCCACGATACTGAATTTTCTCTACGGCTATTCTAATGGCCGCTATTTCGGCCTGAGCTATGCTACAGTGGTCCGGTAGTCTGATAGTAGCAAATTCAACTCATACGAAAAGATTTCACAGACTGCTCTTTCCTTTAACTTCGAACCGTTAGTGAAAATTAGGATGACATCCTCCACAAAGTTTAGGGCATAATCATTATCATCATCATAGTAGGACCTATCCGGGAGGTAAGAAGAGCAATATTGCGACTGAAAACTAATGAAGCAGCCTTTTTTGACAGACTTCCGGCAGAGCTTTTCAAGTCCGGTGGCGTTGATGAACTGACAACGAGCATGCACCAGCTCCTGCGTACGGTTTGGCTAAACGAATGTCCTGTGCTAAAAAAAGGTGATCCGAGTGTGTGCTCCAACTGCGGTGGAGTTTTACCCATCTCATCGTGTTATCCAACCTGATCGAGCCTTATTAGAGTGTCTTTAGACCTGATAAATCAACAACTGACCAGATATTTACACTGCGGCTAATCCTGGTAAAGACCCAAGAGAAAAAGTTGGACAAGTACCATCTTTTCGTCGACTGTAAAGCTGTCATCGACAGCCCGATACGGCAGAAATAACTCGAAACCGTGGCAGAGTTTAGTATTCCTGGGAAGCTGATACGCCTTTGCGGAATGAAGCTGACTGACATGGAGTCTTCAGTAAAGAACCGTTTTATATCTGAGGAGGCCTTAGGCAAGGCGACAGCCTTTGTTGTGTGACCTCTTGAACATAGTGTTGGAGATGATAATGAGGAAAGCTGCAGTAAACACGAGTGACACTATATTTAACATGCTACTTGGGTACGCTGATGATATAGACATCATCGTCCGGAAACTGTGGGATGTCACTGCAGCCTTCTCTGAAATACGGAAGGAATCAACAAAATCTAACGGCGAGCGAGGATAAAACTAAGTTATTATATTTAACTAACAAAGGATCTACTAGTTTAGGACGCTGCCTAAAAGTTGATAATTATAAATTTGAAGCAGTAACTCGCGACTACCATGCGGAAGATCCGTGGTTCTATTCCCGACTCCAGTCATCTATATTTTTCTCTCATTGCCGACCCCCTCGTAGTTGTCGATGGCAACTTCGCAGTATAGTGTTGAGTCTATCGGCATGTCTAGTAAAAGCTTTTCAAAGAATAACGTTCGCATTCATCGATAAAAAGGTAGGTGTCGTTTGTTGTGAATCCAAAAATATAGGGTGCAAAGAGAAATTAAGTTTTTTTTAACATGATTTTATCTACCTAGGCTGCGCCATCAATACATTAGTTATTGTCAGCCTTAAAATCTAGAGAAGAATTCTACTTGCGAATAGATGCTCTTGCGGACTTAGCAATCGACTTCATGACAGAGCCCTCTCTCGACAAACAAAAATCCAGCTTAAACAGATACTTATTCTACCTGTATTGATGTATGGTTCAGAATCCAGGGTTAGGGCAAAAGTGATTGAATCGGTTCCGGCAGTATTCGTGAGGAAAATACTTTGTAAAATACATGGGCCCATCATCGTTAACGGAGAATATCGACGTAGTATTATTCGTGAGCTGTACGAGCAGTTTACCAACACTGATCTGGTCCGACGCATTAAGATATTGCGGTTGCATTAGCTAGGTCATGTTGTACGCCTGGATGAAAGTGCTCCAACTCGAAAAGTCTTTGCAATGAACCCGATGAACGGCGCAGATTAGAGCGACAAAAACTTCGTTGGAAAGACCAGGACACTGAGAACCTTGCCGAACTTGGTGTGACGAACTGGAGAAGATCATCATATAATACTTTTCTACGTGCGATATATAACACAGTACTGCAAATGATTTAGGGACTCAATTCTGAGAACTGCACGTGAAAGTAGCCCCAAAAAGAAGATGTTCTGCATCATTCGTTTTGTCAAGTTACATGCCATAATAATTTGATATCGATTTAAAGTTAGTAAGTACAAGTGTATATTTGATTTTGACACGTTTTAGGCTATTTTGTTTGACGTAACATAAATACTATATGGTGGCGTATGATTATCATAAGTAATATTCCACGTAAATCATACGTCACGGAGTACAACAGTTTTATTGCAACTGCTACAAATTAAACCCAGTTCAAAATCTATTGATGAATGGAAAAGTGAAACTGTTGCTTATGTAGGGAAACGTTTTATGAACAGATTAAAAGAATTGTAATTCTTAAATTTTAAAATTTGTTTCAGCTAAATCGGACTAGTGGTTCTCGAGTTATGTCAAACAAAAGAGCCTAAAACGTGACAAATTTCCCTATACGATACTTACTAACTTCAAATCGATATTTTATGGCATGTAACTTGGCAAAACGAATGATGCAGAACTTCTTCTTTTTGTGGCTACTTTCAAGAGCAGTTCTCAGAATTGAGTCCCAAATCGATGAGCTGAAAAATGTTGTACTGTGTAATCTAAACCTACGTTTATAAGAAATTTGAGTTATTCCACTTCTGTCTCGTTGGCCTCTTATATGAAGTTGGTGTCTACAACAACAAGGATATCGCCACTCGTATGAAAATATAAATGATTGTGAGAAGACTTCAATCTAGATCACTCAGCTTAGCTTTAAGTTATCGGTTTTTTTTGCGCCCCCGACATTAAATTCCCCTTTGGGTTATTGATTTTTTTATCGCCTACCGCCTACTTACTCATAAATCTCGGTGTCATTCCCAGCTTTACAAATGGCACGTAGAATATCAAACCGGCAAAGATGAACAGTAATGCATACAAATACTCAATGCGTGGCGAATCAATGATGGGCGCCACCACCAGATACATGGAGATCACCAGAACCACAACAGGAATGATAATAGGCACTTTGTATGGCCTTGGATAGTTGGGTTTGGTGAAACGCATCACAATGAGAGCCATCATGGAACCGCCATAGAATATCCAAGCGGTGAAACTGAAGAAATCAATCAAGGAGTCGATAGTGCCATACAGGACCATAGCAGTGGCAATTAGAGACTGAAAACGAAAAAACGATAAAATTATGAAGAGTTCATAATAATTTGTTTCATTGGACTTACATGGAAAATAAGACCAGGAGCTGGTGTTAGACGGCGTACATGAACATACGACAAAATATCCAATAAATGGCCCTCACGTGAAGCAGCAAAACATAATCTGTAATTGAATATTGTTTATAGGAAATCTGTTTTTTTTAGCATTCTTCCCCCCCATTCGCTATGCTTCTTACCTTCCCGCTGCAAACAGTGTACCATTGGCACTGCCAAATGTACTGATCGTTACACTAAGTGGCATTAGCCAGGCCAACGCTCCCAGTATACGATTGCCAAAGGTTACTGCGACGGCCTCAGATTGTATCATTTCGGTGGGTGACATGGCCGCCAAGTAGGATATGTTGATTAAAGCATAGCACAGCGTAACCAACGGTATTCCAATAATAATCGAACGTGGCAAATTCTTGCTAGGATTCTTAATTTCCTCGGTGACATAATTTAGATTATTCCAGCCATCGTAGGCCCACAGGCCGGTGTAGAAAGCCGTAGCTATAGCTCCCATGGAGGGTGTGTCTCCCCTAAATGCATTTGATAGATGTTGGGTGTTGCCCTGGAACAGTTTCCAGGCACCACCACATATAACAATGAGGACTGCCACCAGTTTGGCGGCCGTAAATACGTTTTGGACAGCCATACCCAAATTAACACTATAACAGTTAACAAACAAAATCATCACTGGATGACGGACGGATATGGTGGTTAGTGGTGGTAGAGCACGGCACAGAAACAGGGTTTTTTTTGTTTTGTTTTGGAAGAGAAGGAGAACAGATATTAATGGATCATTTGTTCGTTTAGGTGTGGATGAGAGCGTGCGTGAGTGAGAGTGATTATGATGAGTGCATGATGATGATTCAAAGATGCGAAGCTAACTTACCAATTGCTACTAATGCAACCATCTTAACAACCGCCCTTGGTGGATCACACTCGGAGACAAAAGCCTCCACTGCGTACTGTGCAAATGAGAGACAAATTATTGCCATTTGCGATGGCTTTAAGACTAACGTTGATACCCATGAGAATAGGAACGCCGGTGCTGGTCCATATGCGTCCATAAAGTATGCCCATTCAGCACCAGACGATGTATTCATTGTACCCAATTCAGCATATGCCAGAGCGCCTGAAATGGATAAGATAAGAGAAAGAGAAAGATTAGAAAGAAATATAATACAAAGTTAATATTTTGCAAGAATGCTAAAATTGAAATGTGAGGGCAGCATGTTACAGAGTAAGCGCACACGTTGCCACATCTTGAGGATAAATGCATAATCTGCAGTTGACGTTTGGAGCACAACGAAAGATGTTAAAAATCTTTAAAAAAACAGTAATTTTTTTCCAAAAAAAAACCATAATTTTTAGGTAAAACTTTTTAGATAACTCTAAAACTATGGATCAGGATTCAAAATAATGTTTGAAAGACTTTGAAGTAATTAAATTCAGGAACTTTTGGTATATTTACTAATACAGTTGGTTCAATGGTTCTTGGGCTATGCTAAAATATGCAAAACAAACCATTCAAAAAGGGGTAGTTTTAAGAAACTTTTCCAGAGAAAATAAATTTTGACATAAATAGTCTCAATTTTTTGGAACAGTACAACATTTTTCAGCTCATTAAATCAGGACTCAATTCTGAGAATTTCACGTGAAAGTAGCCCCAAAAATTAGAACTTCTGCATCATTCGTTTTGTCAATTTGGCTGCATTTATAACACAGTACAACATTTTACAGCTCATTGATTTGGGACTCAATTCTGAGAACTGAACGTGAAAGTAGCCCCAAAAAGAAGAAGTTCTGCGTCATTCGTTTTGTCAAGTTACATGTCATAATAATTTAATATCGATTTGAAGTTAGTAAGTATCGTATAGCGAAATTCGTCACGTTTTAGGCTCATTTGTTTGGCATAACTCAAGAACCACTAGTCCGATTTAGCTGAAACAAATGTAAAAAAATTAAGAATTACAATTCCTTTAATCTGTTCATATAACGGTTCCCTACATAAGCAACAGTTTCACTTTTTCATTCATCAAATGATTTTAAACTGGGTTCATTTTGTAGCAGTTACAATAAAACTATTGTACTCCGTGGCGTATGATTTCCGTGGAATATTACTTATGATAATCATACGCCACCATATAGTATTTATGTTAAGTCAAATAAAAGAGCCTAAAACGTGACAAATTATGCGATACGATACTAACTAATTTCAAATCCATATTAAATTATTATGGCATGTAACTTGACAAAACGAATGATGCAGAACATCTTCTTTTTGGGGCTATTTTCACGTGCAGTTCTCAGAATTGAGTCCCAAATCAATGAGCTGAAAAATGTTGTACAAATCGAAAGTGGTCAGTGCCTGCCGGAAATCTCTTAACGAGATATCTAGAAATAACAGAGTTCTGGTTACGTGGATACCCGGACACAGCGGAATTGAGGGAAACTTCAGAGCGGACGAAGAGGCCCGACAGGGCTCTGCCCTGCTGGAAAGCGACGTTGAACAAGTATCCCTGTGCCCTACATCCATCTGTAAAAGTGCTATAGGAAATCTAACGTTTAGAATTGCAAACGACAGATGGAAGATTGAAGAAACCTGTATAAGGCCAAAAAGACTTGGCCAGAATACGACGCGAAGCGTACACCGTACCTGGTAAGTCTTGAGAGGGACCAGATAAGGAAAATTATTACCTTCCCGTAGGGACATGGACCCATAGGTAGATATGCGAGCAGAATGGGATTCGCAACGAAAAGCCAATGTAACTACTGCGGGAATAGCAGCAGTGAACCATCTACCGACCACATTAGATGCGATTGCCCAGCACTATACAGAAGGAGACTGGAAACCCTGGGGAAACCCTTCTTAAATGGTATAGAGGAACTTGCACCCTTGGATATCGAAAGGATCAACAACTTTTATAAAATCATCAACTGGAAGGATTGGATCGAAACTCCGGATTACCAATCGACAACTGGCAACGCAATCAGACAGCACACGCGCTGATAACATAGGTTGTAGGGATGGCGTAAATGCCCAACGGGTGTCACAATGGGTCCATAGAGACCTAAGTGATCTCCTCGAAGAAGGCGGTGCCTGCACACCAACCAACCAAGTACAATTTATGGTACCAAAAAGTAAAAATTATTTTAGCAAAAAGTGCTATTTATGGTACCGGAAAATACAATTTATGGTACCAAAAAGTATAATTTATTGTACCAAAACGTACAATTTATGGCAACAAAAAGTAAATTTATGGTACCTTTTCAATATCTAAGTACAATTTATAATACCAAAAGTACAATTATGGTACCAAAAAATACAATCTATGGTAAGAAAAAGTACAATTTATTGTAACAAAATGTTAAGTATATGGCACCAAAAAGTACAATTTATGGTACCAAGGAGTTCAGTTTATTGTAACAAAAAATCAATTTATGGTATCATAAAGTACAATTTAGTGTATTAAAAAGTACTATTTATGATACCAAAGAGTACAATTTATTGTCCCAAAAAATACAATCTATGGTACCAAAAAGTAAAATTTATGGTACCAAAGAATACAATCTATGGTAACAACAAGTACAATTTATGGTACCAAAAACTACAATTTATCGAACCAAAAAGTACAATTTATTCTAACAAAAAGTAGAATTTATGGTACCAAAAAGTACAATTTATTAGACCAAAAAGTACAATTTATGATACCCAAAATTAAAATTTATTGTACCAAAAAGTGCAATTTATGGTACTTTTTCAATATCTATAACTTTGTTTCAGACAGAAAAGGGATACTCGTTGCAGTATACCGAGATATAACCGTGTTAAAATATAGTAAAAATGCCGAAAATCCACCTTGAGCAAAAAAAACGTATGGCCATTAAATTCTAAATGCAGCCAACTTGACAAGCTAATGATGCAGAAGTTCTTTTTTTAGAACATCTTTCACGTACAATTCTCAGAATTGTGTCCCGGAATCATGTGTTGTACTGTGTAATACATCAAAAAAATATAGTGGAATAGTGTAATAAAAAATTTGGGTAAATTTTATATTAAAACAGATTTTGGTAAATATGATAATCTTCTAGATCGTTTAATTTTAGATTTCATATTTTCAGTTTTTTTACGCTAAATCTCTCTGCAGCAAGTTTTCAGTTAAGATATTCTCAATCGTTTAAAAATTTACATATTTATTGCAAAAAAAAGATAATTTTGAACCACTGTGCATCGTTCAAAGAAAATAAAATGATTCTAGAAATAGTCTTTTACACGGAATCACTGAAAAATTTATTCTTTATGCCCTTAAAAAATAAAAACACAATTCAATCGCCATCGTAGTAAGTTCTATCTTTACAACAAAATATTTTTATATGTATATAATTATTACACTAGTCTGCAGGTCATAAATCATTGTGCGACTATATAAATTCGACAAAATAAATACTATTTGTGGATAATAAAAATGTTCGAATACCTCGTGGGTGACCCCCTAATAAAACTTGAACTTGACAACAACGAGCAGACCAAAGAAATCTCGAAAAAAATGTATAAAAATATACATACACATATACATATGCATGCATGCCATAAGATGTATAAATACATGTAAACATATATGCACATGTACATGTATTTCAACAAAGAGTATGACAAATTAACATTACATTACTACATGATTGTTGTCGTAATAAAAGAAAACACTCACAGAGCAAGAGAACCGAAAGTAATTGAATTTTTGTTTTTATCTCTCTTACCCTCTTTATCTCTTCATATATGTATCTTTCATCGCATCGCATTAGTTTAGTGTAGCCTTTAAATGTATTTTTATTTGTAATATTACAATTTCTATCAACTTTCAATTTCTTTTACTTAAAAAGAAAAAAAAACACAGTTTTTTTATATGCACTTTGGACCGAACACTATATGAATTTTTCATTGAAATATTGTAAAGCGCAGATCATTGAAATAACTATAAACGACGACGACTATGTTGTTGTTATTGAACGAAAACATATCCTTTGACCAATTGCTAGTTTGCCAAATATGTTAGATATATGTTATGTATGTGTAGATGTTTCTGTTTTTTTTTTTTTAAGAATAACCGGTATACATTGTTGTGTACATAAGGATACTATATAGCGAATCGAACAGAGTACGAATAGTTTTTTTATACTACTACTTTTCCTTCCTTATCAATTGGAATTTTCTAAATCGTATAATAGCTATGGAGATATTCTACAAACTGTGCTTCGAACTACTTTTTAATCCTTTCAGCATGTTATCAGGATATCAACCCCCTGTGTCTATTTCCTATTTTCAAACCTAAAGAAATTACTTGCGGTAACAAATTTAGGTCGAACTAAGAGAAGGCTGCATTGAAAATGGCAATGGAAATTTGATGATGCTCTATGGTGCAACTAGCGGCTTAAAGATACCCGTAGTGTCAAGAATCCGAACTGCATTCAATGAACGTTTATGTTACATTGTGCAAAATTTGACTGAATTCAGTGTAGGTGCTTACAAAAAAAAAAGGATATGCATACAGAACTGATGGGTGATTTCGGTCTTTAGTTTGTAATGTACCAGAAGGGATGTAGAAAAACTTGCAGATTTAAGAAAATTTTTCTAAATCCATCCCCCATTTGTGCGTTTGGATGTTATGGGGAAATACAAATTTCTCAAAATAGGACATATTGTATTGGACAAGGAATTTGTAGGAAATCACCACAATCCATGTGGGCAGTCAAGCGACTTTAAAGGCTTTGGCATCAAAGGTTAAAAGGTCGAGATTGGTGCACAGATGTAGGACGGGGCACTCAATACTGCCGGAGAATAGTGTTCGACTCTGCTGAGTCCTAGGACATAGTGACATTTTATGAAACGATATAGCAGGTGAACTGGCGCAGAAAGGTTCAGTCTGCGGCCAATCAAATGGATCAGTGCGATCGCCAATGCGTCATATATACGGAATTGTGAACCGTCACATCGAACGGGATGTGAACATCGCACCGATTGTATGATATCATGGGATATTTGGCCAAAACTGGATAGAAGACGAACCATATCACTATTGGAACTAGATAGGAAGTCCGTCGGGTGATTAATCGGAATAATTACAGGACACTGTGACGTTAGAGCATTAACATACAACTGAAAGACGACTCAGGAGGACTATTGCGACGATGAGAAGGAAATTGAGACCATTGAGCATTTGCTATGTCATTGCATAGCTCTTAAAAGAAAAAAGAAGCATTTCCTTAGGAAATGATTGTTCGATAGTCTCACTGAATTATCTCACGTGGGGACTGAATAACACGAAGAAACTGGTGAAGTTCACTGATGGTTTGAGCTGGCTTAAGGGCAGATGACCACAGTGTCCCCACGTAATTCTACTACTTTGTATATTTAAAGTTGATGGAGAGAGTACTACGGAAAATTTTTAATACTTCTTCTCTCTTAACCTGTACTATTTATCTGAACACTTTTTTTTTTAACTTGTACTATACTTTTCATAATTCCCCTTTTTAAATCAGTACAGGCTTCTCAAACAGTAACGTTGGCATTCGTCGGTAAAACAAGTAGGTACCGTTAGTTGTGAATCCAAAAATAGAAAGCGTGTTAATTCACAACTACGCGAGAAGCTATCACAGGGAAATTAAGTTTTTTTTTTGATTCTCATTGATTTGGGACTCAATTCTGAGAATTTCACGTGAAAGTAGCCTCAAAAATAAGAACTTCTACATCATTTGTTTTGTAAAGTTGGCTGCATTTATAATTGAATGGCCATACGAATTTGTCTGCTCAATTTGGATTTTTAGCTCTTTTTTTTATTTTTAACACGGTTATAAGGTGCGTCCCAACAAGAACGCAATTTTTAAATCTGGCAACATTCGAAGTGTCATTGTTTGACATTTGAACAATTGTTATTGTTTGCTAGTAGAAGGTACGAGGTTAGTAAAAATGGAGCGCTTCACGAATGAACAACGCATTCTCATTGTAAAATTGTTTTACCAAAATGGTGAAAGTTTTGCGGCTACAGTTCGCAAATTGCGATCAATTTGGGGTCACAATAATGCTCCAAAAGAGTCAACTGTAAAGAGATTAATGGATAAATTTGTCGAAACTGGGTCTGTTAGTGATGTAAAGACAACAACGCGCCATCGACCAGGTCGATCGACCGAAAATGTCGCAGCTGTACGTGATGATGTCGCTAAAACTCCATCCAGGCAGGTCAAGCGCAAACAATCAATGGTGTTCGGTATCGTAAAATGATAACCAGTTATTTCTTGCCTCGAAGTGAAGAAATGAATGTGGAGGGCATGTGGTTCCAACAAGACGGTGCCACAGATCAGAATTGGCCGCCTAGATCGTGCGATTTAACACCATTAGATTTTTTTCTTTGGGGTTTTTTGAAGTCGATGGTTTACGCGAATAAGCCGACTACGACTCAAGAATTAATAGAGAAAATTGGACGCTGCATTAATGAAATACCGCAGCATTTATGCGAAACGGTCATTGAAAATTTCATTAAAAGATCGCGTGAATGCCAACAAAGCTGCGGCGGCCATCTGCACGATATATTGTTCCATACATAACCTCATTCTGTCTACTTTACGATATAATAAAGTTTCACGATTTTTTTTAAAATATCTGTTGTTTATTTAAAATTTAAAAATTGCGCTCTTGTTGGGACACCCTTTATCTCGGTGTACCTTACGGAATATCTCTTTTTGTCTGCAGCAAAGTTGTAGATTTTGAAAAGGTACCATAACACAGTACAACACATGATTTTGGGACTTAATTCTGAGAACTGCACGTGGAAGTAGTCCCAAAAAAAAAAAAGAAGTTCTGCATCATTCGTTTTGTCAAGTTACATGCCATAATAATTTAATATCGATTTGAATATAGTAAGTATCTTATATGGGAATTTGTCACGTTTTAGACTCTTTTGTTATATGGTGGCGTATGATTCAGTTCAAAATCATCATGTAGGGAACGTTATATAAACAGATTAATGGAATTGTAATTCTTAAATCTTTTAAATTTTTTTCAGCCAAACAAAAGAGATTAAAACGTGACAAATTCCCCTATACGATACTCAGTTGTCAGAATTGAGTCCCAAATCAATGAGTTTAAAAATTTTGAACGGTGTAATTTGCACTTTTTGATACAATTAATTGTACTTTTGGGACCATAAATTGCACATTTTGGTACCGTAAATTCTACATTTTGGTACCATAAATTCCACTTTTCGGTGTAATAAATTGTACTTTTTGGCACAATAAATTGCACTTTTTGGTACCATCAATCGCACTTTTTGTTACAATTAATTGTACTTTTTGATACCATAAGTAGTACTCTGTGGTACCATATATTGTACATTTTGTTGCTACAAATTGTACTTTTTGGTATCATAAATTGTACGTTTTTGTGCAATAAATTTTACTTTTTGGTACAATTAAAGTACTTTTTGAACTTTTTGGTACAATAAAGTACTTTTTTTTAAATAAGTTGTACTAGTTGGTACCTTGGTGTACTTCTTGTTACAATAAATTAAACTTTTTTGATTTGTTATCCAGTTTTTTAGCAAAAGTTTGAAAAATGTGGAATAATGGTAAAAATGGGAATTTTTACGATTTTTAAGGCACTGGATGCACTTTTTCAAATATTTTTATATTTATCTCCTATTTAATATCTGCAGCTTTGCTTCAGGCACAAAAGAGAAATTCTGAACATTATACCGAAATATAACGGTGTTAAAATATAGAAAAAGTACGAAAAATCCACCTTGAGCGAACAGACAGACAGACATGGCTCAATCGTCTTTCAAATTTCTGAAACGAATTTGGTCTTAAAAACTGGGAGTTTCCTTTAATACATTACAATGTACCCTCTTCCCTAAGGGTGAGGGTATACAAATATTCAAGAAATGGCCAAAATTCTCCTCTTTTATTTGACACCTAAAATATTTTTTGTTAAAAATGTTATTTATAGTCCTTTTAACGGCAACAGGATGAGGAAATGAAAAAAATTAAATCGACAAGTGTGGTGTAAGACCTCAAAAAAAAAAATAATGGAGGGAATTTTATGTTTTTTTTATGGTGTTGCATATATTTATCTTATCTTTCTTTGGGCTAAACAAATGATTCAACTTTTATGACCACATTTACATACCACCATTTTATAATTATGGGTATCGCAACGACATAGGTAAATATTTGGCAAATTATACAGGAAGCATACTATTATATTTAACCAATGCCAACTTTACAGCTGGACACTGCTTTTGACTTTCATTTCCGTTCCACCGAAAATATTGTTTGTTGGGTTTTTATCAATAAAAGTCCTCTCTAGATTTAAAAACGATGCTACATATATACTACGCCGACAGACGCTATATATTCTGCGATATAATTTAAACTTTGTACTTAGTATAAATATATACATTGCTAAAGCGCTTTAAAGGAAATTATTGGCTTGTGGCCAATAATTTTGTGTGTGTGTTTCATACATCACTACAAGTCGAGCGGTACTAATGTGTAGCAAGCAGGCGGCAGCAGCATAGTTTTATAGTTTTCTAGTACAACTGCAATGTGGTGGCTGGCGTTTTGCTAGCGTGTATGCAACAGGTTATAAGTATGTAGGTAGTAGAATTGTTGACAAGGCGTTTTCGGTTTGTCCGTCTGTCTATATTATTCTCTTGTAATATTTGTTTTTTTTTTCTTCTTATATTCGTCTGTCTTCGTTGGCGTTATTTGCTAGTCTTTTGGCTTTTAATGTTTTGTATTCTCACACTCTACCTCTGCGCCCTGCTAGCGCTCTATAATTAGAGCGTATAAACAAATGGTTGATTGCAGTAACAGACGACGACACTTGTACACAAAAATGTTGTAGTGCATGCATACACCCGCTCCTATATACATACATACATACATATGTATGTCGATGGTCCTTACTTGAACGTTTCGTTGTTTCGTTTTGCATGGCATGACCTCCATTGGGGGTTATTTTCAATTCCATATAGACTGCACCCTGACTACCCCGATTGCCCATCATCCCATCCCGCCTTGGTGCTATATTGGCTACGTATTACCTGTTGATTACTCTGTTGTACTATGTGTTGCGTTTTAGTCGGTCGGTGTTTACTAGTCGTTTGTTGTTGTTTTGTGTTTATTTTGTAATTATATCAGTCAAGGATTATTGGCGTTTCATTTTGTGTGGCCTAGTATGAGTTTGTTGTCTTTCCGTATATGTATGTGTGTGTGGAAAATATTGTTTGTTGTAGTTGATAACTTACCCAGCAGTGAGAGCAAACCACAGGCCAGCCATATAATAAAGCTTACACCAACGGAACCAGTTCTCACTAGTAGACCAGAAGGTGACACAAATATTCCAGACCCTGTAAGAGAAAAAATTTAAAGAATTTATAGAAATTTAACTTAAGTGTTTATAAACACAAAAAGTGTGGTAGGTTGCATGAAGCTGTGTGGTAGTCTTACAACAAATGTAATAGTTTACGTTTTTTTTTAACCAATACCATTGATTGATATTATTATTTTAAATTGAAAATATAAACACATATTGAAAAACCAGTAGAGAATTTTCAGTCAGGTAAACTGACTGATAAACCCCCTCACCCTATGTTTGTTTAACTTTAAAGTTTTTGAAATTAACCGATTTTTAAATGAATTTACTAGCGTAATATTATTTCTAGCTTGGAAATATGACTTTTGGTCGTATGGCCAGGCAAGACTATAGTATAACTTCAGAAAAGGTTACAGTTTAAAAAGTTTTAATGAATTCACTTACAGAATTAAAAACAAACTTAATTAAATATCTCTAGGCATATGAGCATTATCTAAGGATCTTTTATGGTACCAAATGAGAACGAAGGAAAAAGGCTCAAATATATTTACACAAAAATCTAAAAAACAATAGGTTCCACCTATAAATTCTTAATATGAATAGTGATTTTGGGACTCAATTCTGAGAACTGCATGTAAAAATAGCCCCAAAAAGAAGAAGTTCTGCATCATTCGTTTTGTCAAGTTACATGCCATAATAATTTAATATCGATTTGAAGTTAGTAAGTATCGTATAGGGGAATTTGTCACGTAGGATTATCATAAGTAGTATTCTACGTAAATCATACGCCACGGAGTTCAACAGTTTTATTGTAACTGCTACAAAATAAACTCAGTTCAAAAACATGAATGATGAATGGAAATGTGGAAATGTCTTGCTTATGTAGGGAAACGTTATATGAACAGATTAAAGGAATTGTAATTCTTAATTTTTTTTTTAATTTGTTTCGGCTAAATGGACTAGTGGTTCTCGAATTATGTTAAACAAAAGAGTCTAAAACGTGACAAATTCCCCTATACGATACTTACTAACTTCAAATCGATATTAAATTATTATGGCATGTAACTTGACAAAACGAATGATGCCGAACTTCTTCTTTTTGGGGCTACTTTCGCGTGCAGTTCTCAGCATCGAGTCCCAAATCAATGAGCTGAAAAATGTTGTACTGTGGTATCTACTATTACAAGATAACTAAACTGATCTCTAATTCAAATACAACCAGTTGTCCGTGTGGATGTTATGGGAGAACTATTAATTTTCCAAAAATAGGTAATTATGTATGGGAGTTACCAGAAGAAGCCAGCCGATATGGTCCATATTCATTCCTGAGTCAAATTGTCATAAGTGTACATCGTACGCCGCCATATATGACTGAATTCAATGCACTTATAAAAATATATGTATGTAAAACTATGAGGGTAAATGTGGTCATTTGTATGGAAGATTTTCCAAAGTTTTGCCTAAATTTATAAAATAATCCAAAAGATCAAATTTAAATATCCAACAGTTGCCCGTTTAGAAGTTATAGAAGTAATATTAATTTTCCAAAACTAGGTTATTTTGTATGGGAGATACCAGAAGGGGTCGCCCGATATGGTCTATATTTATTCCTGAGCCAAATTTTATAATCGTGCATTGTACGCAATATATGACCGAATTCGGTGTACTAACAAAAAAGATAGACATTTATAAATATGACGGTGAATTAGGTCATTTGTATGAGAGGTACCAGAAGGGGTGTGGCAAAGGTTTCGGTTTTCTAAGGATTTGTTTATTATTTCAAGATAATTATACTGAACAAATTCAAATATCCACCAGTTGTCCGTTTGGAAGTTATAGGAGACATATTATTTTCCAAAAAAATATCATTTTGTATGGAAGGTACCAGAAGGGGCGGTCGATATGGTTCATATTAATTCCTGAGGCAAATTGTCATAAGCGTATATCGTATGCAATATATGATTGAATTCAATAACTAATTACAAATAAGATATGTATGAAAAATTACGAGATTGAATTCGGTTGAATTCGAGGAACCGGAAGAGGGTGTGGCACAAGTTTAGGTTTTCTAAAGTTTTGCCTTAATTAAAGAATGAAAATTAGTATACATTACTTTTATAAATAGGAAAAAAACCCTTCTCAAAAATCGGCCTAAGGACCATCTTCCATATATCCTGAAATGGAAAAAGCTTATATTTTCCAAGATTGTTGTTAGCTCAATTCGTCCCGGATATACTACTAACAACTGCGTTGAATTATATCAAATTATCTCAAGGACCATCTTCCATATATCCTGAATTGGAAAAAGTTTATATTTTCCAACATTGTTGTTAGTATTGAACCAAATTTAGCTCAATTTGTCCCTGATATACTACTGACAACTGCGTTGAATTATATCAAATGATCTCAAAGGCACGCCCACCTCCCATATATCCTGAAATGGAAAATGCTTATATTTTCCAAGATTGTTGTTAGTATTGAACCAAATTTGCCTCAAAATGTCTCTGCTATATTACTGACAACTACGTTGAATTATATCAAATTATCTCAAAGGACACACCCACCTCCCATATATCCTGAAATTTAAAAAGCTTATAATTTCCCAAATTGTTGTTGAGTTTGAACCAAATTTAGCTCAATTTGTCCCTGATATACTACTGACAACTGCGTTGAATTATATCAAATGACCTCAAAGGCACGCCCACCTCCCATATATCCTGAAATGGAAAATGCTTATATTTTCCAAGATTGTTGTTAGTATTGAACTAAATTTGCCTCAAATTGTCTCTGCTATATTACTGACAACTACGTTGAATTATATCAAATTATCTCAAAGGACACACCCACCTCCCATATATCCTGAAATTTAAAAAGCTTATAATTTCCCAAATTGTTGTTGAGTTTGAACCAAATTTGCCTCATTTTGTTCTCAGGCTATGTGGCATTACGTGAAAGTTGTAAGACTTGACCCTTTTTACTTTTTGTATTTTTTATTATTTTTTTTTAATAGAATTTTTTAGGCATTTTTTTATTGTTTTTAGTTATATTTAGTTATAACTGCGAAATTGTTGGTTATGCAGAGAAATCAAATATGAACAGATAAAGGAATATTAATTCTTAAATTTTCCTATTTTTGTTTCATCAAATTGGACTAGTCGTTCTTGACTTATGTCCCCCAAACTTTTTTGTAGGAGCTTAAAAGCTTTAGCCCCAAAGAGGCACGGGTTAACATACTCCAATCGTGTTTAAGCTTTGGATATCCTAAAATTTGCAAAGACATCATTTTTGGGGGGTGGCACCGACAAAATTCTGAAATGTTTTTTCTCCCCCATATGCAACATATGATTGAAATTCGTATAATTACAAAAAAGATTATTTATGTAAAACTATGAGGATGAATTCGGTTATTTGTATGAGAGGTACCAGAAAAGGTGTTGTAAATATTTCGGTTTTCTAGGTTTTTAACTATTTTTATAAGGTTATTAATCTGACAAAGTTTATATGGAAATATTTAAAAAATAGGAAATTTTGTATGGGATGTACTAGAAGGGGTGGGGATATTCTGTTGTTTTACAGTCCCATAGCTTTATTTAAAACACATTAACGCTGGTAAAGTTTCATAAGGATCAGCGGATATTTACTCGCCAGCCAGGCGGATTTGGCTCAATCGTCTTAGAAAATCCTAAAATGAATTTAGTCTTATAACACAGTACAATATTTTTCAGCTCATTGAATCGGGACTCAAATTTAAGAATTGCACATGAAAGTAGCCCTAAAAATAAGAACTGCTGCATTATTCGTTTTGTCAACTTGACTGCATTAATAATTTAATGTCCATACGAATTTTTATGTTTAAGGTTTTTCTTTTTTCTATATTTTAACACGGTAATATCTTGGTATACCGGTAATATCTTATTTGTGTCTGAAATGCCTTTAAAATTGCAAAAATTCTCTATTTTTTAGCATTTGTCTCAATTTTTCACCTGTTTGCTAAATAAGTGGATTACAAATCAAAAAAGTTAAATTAATTGTAACGAAAAGTACTATTATTGTACCAACTAGTACAATAAATTGTACCAAAAAGTAATTTAATATTACTAAAAGGGACAAAAAAGTACTTTAATTGTATCAAAAAGTACAATTTATTATATCAGTAAGTACAATTAATGGTACCAAAAATTACAATTATTGGTACCAGGAGTAGAATTTATGGTGAAAGGGGTCAGTTTATGGTATCAAAAAGTATAATTTACTCTAACAAAAAGTATGAAACCAAAAATTACAATTTACTAGCGGACCCGGCGAACTTCGTCTCGCCCCAATTTTATGCCTTTAGATAAACTCAGTAGAGAATGTTTGATAAACAATGTTTTTCGATTAGTTTTCCGCCTCAAAAACAAACAACGAAGGCGGTTCTCCAAAACTCGAAAAGGCAACATTCAACTGACCGGACATAAAACAGGGAAATTTCGGTTGATTCAGATTCCGCAATATGATTATGATCGATCCCACCTTTATCTGTAAATTATGCGGCATATAAAGCGAGTGGAAAATTCGGTCGGATTGTTGGTCGCTTCATCCTTTACGGTCACGCTGTAAACATATTTGTACGAATGGAATGAGCCCCTAATTTGTTGGTCAATTACAACTTCTTGACGTTTGAATTTGCAGTTCGAATGCCTTCCAACAATGTGACAGGTATGCCAGCGGCTAACGTTATTTGAGATCTTGACCAAATTGTTGCCGGAATCAACAAAAAATGTCTTAGGTGTACCACTCGAAGCATCGAGAAAGTAAATGCCTCCAGTTTCATCGTGAATAGTACTCGTTCTTGTACTCGGTATGTAACAGCGGCACATTAGTTCGAGCTCTTTCGATCAGCTCATCTAGATTATAGTCTCGATCCCGTCGCGATCGAATGCATTTTGCATCGAACGATTTGACGCTGGCACTCCCAATGTCGGGTTCGACGGATTTTTTATTTAAATATTATTTTTTTCGTTACCAACCAACATTTAACCAAAAAATTTTCACCTAGACATCGTTCAAAACCATAAAATCATGCGAAAATTGCAAATTGTTGTCTATAAAAAAAAACAAATTTTTTGGACTTTTCCGGAATTTTCCGAGTTTTTCCCTAAGAATTTTCTATTTTTCCATTCGAAAAACCATTTCGTAACATCTGCACACACAATTCCATACAAAAAACCAATTTTCGATTCTTCCAATTTCCCGACTTTTTCAAAGGATTTTCCCAAAATTATTTTGCATACCAATTACGAACAATTGAATAAAAATTGAAAACAAAATGGGTCAGCCGTTCTGCCTTGATGAATTACTACACACTGTTTACACCGTTTTTATACATATAGGTTTCACAATAAACCGAATTTTTCAAGCAGCACAGCGAATTTTCCACCTTTACGTCGTCTAAAATCATCAAATCAAGCGATACAATGAAAAATTTCGATGAAAAAATTCAAAATTTTCGAGTTATTTCAAGAATTTTCCGAGTTTTCCACCAAGAATTTTTCTATTTTTCCATTCGAAAAGTCATTTTGGAATGATTATCCGAAATTTTCACATTTACGTCATTCAAAATTATCAAAACACAAAAAAATTTAAAATTTCGATGGAAAAAATTCAACGTTTTTAAATAATTTTCCAACCAAAATTTTCTGTTTTTTCAACCGAAAAGCCACTACGGAACAATTGCACACAAAAAGTTATACAAAAACTCAATTTGCGATGCAAAATGTTTCTGAAAAAATCCAAATTTTTCGAGTTTTTCCGGAATTTTCCACCGAGAATTTTTCTATGTTTTCATTCGAAAAGTCATTTCGGAATAATTATCCAAAATTGTTCACTGTTACATCGTCCAAAATTATCAAATCTACGATAACATGGAAAATTTCGTCGAACAACAAATTCAAACTTTTTGAATTTTTCCGGAATTTTCCGCATTTTTCAACAAAAATTTTCCATTTTTCTACTCGAAAAGCCATTCTGTAACAATTGCACAAAAAATTCCATACATAAAGGCAATTTTCGATTTTTCCAATTTTCCGACTTTTCCGGAAAATTTTCCCAAAATTTTCTTTCACATAAACCTGCTCCTGCCAATAACGAACAACTTAAAAAAAGTTTGAGCCGTTCTCAATTGATGAATTACTATACATTTTTGCCACCATTTATATATATATAGATTATACTAAGAAGTGCAATTTATGGCTCCTATACAATATCTAAGTACAATTTATGGTACCAAAAAGTACAATTAATGGTTACAAAGAGTACAATTTATGTTATGTCAAACAAAATAGCCTTAAACGTGGCAAATTCCCCTATACTATAGTTATTAACTTCAAATCGATATTGAATTATTATGGCATGTAACTTGACAAAACGAATGCAGTGCAGTTCTCGGAATTGAGTCCCAAATAATTAGGGAAAAAATTAATATGTCGGTTTTTATAAAAGTGGAAGTCTATTAATGCTTTAGAAAAAGCTAATATGTCTCGATGTCTTAAAGAGGTTTCCAAACATGGAAAAGGTTTGGTGTAAATTTGTGAAAATTTCAAAACTCTACTTTTACCAAAATGGTATAGTACTAACTTACAGTTTTTTTTTTATCTTTTTTATCATTACATTGTTACAGAGATTTTGTAAGCTTTGTAACATTTCCAAGCGTTACATCGCTTGTTTTCCCCCAATGTGCACCCTGACGTTGACGCCATCAATCATTCTTAAAACATTCGCTGTCAATATTGCCTATAAATATGGCATAAATACGTTGGCAAAAGTTTAGTACTACCAGTCAATCCCAAAATTCCTATGACGTGGGAATATGCCGCTAGATATATACATTCATACATACATACATATAAATAAATAAATGTATGCATATACATATTTTTTACATACGATCAAATGTATGCACACACATAGAAATGAATCAAAAATTGAATTCTCTCAATGGCAACACACACGCACACACACTCAAGGATTGTGGCACAAAAACCAAACGCAACGCAACGTGTGAAAATTACGGAAAACAATCTCTGAAAAAGTATTGAAAACCCGATGATGTGTCTGTCTCCACCAGTATATTTGCATGGTGGGTTATCTATTGACGTCTATTTCTCTTTACTTTTCCCATTGAGTGTCAAAAATAGTTTTTGTTAACATAAATGAAAAAAAGAAAACATTAAATGCTCTCAGACCTACGCATGTCTTTCTGTATGTTATATAGTATATTTGTACATGTATGTGATAAATATATTGGCCAAGATAAGATCCGCCTGATACCAATTAATATTCTGTAACTACAATTCATATGTTAATATTCATATCATTTTGCATAAATATTTTGTTTACTTTTTATTTGTTTGTTTACTGAATATAGAATTAGATCGAAGTGTTACAGATATGACACATTCAAGAGCTAGGGGTTTCCCTCAAGGGAGTTATTAAACATTTGTGGATAGTTTTTGTATCTTATCTATACTATTTATATGTTTATATTTGTAGGAAAAAGTTTGTCACGGGTAAACTTAATAAATATCGAACCGATTTTTATAAATCTTTTTTAAGATGTCAATATTTTCCAAAACGATGTTATAAGATTCTAAAATAAGATTTTCTTTTGTTGGAAAAATTTATATTTCTCTCATATCTTCTAATCGAACCAACGGAGGCTATTTGAATTTGGTCAGTTTAATTATCTTGTATTTATAGACAAATTTTCAGAAAACCTAAACATTTGTATTGAAGATACCAGAAGGGGGTGTTTCTGGTATCTCCCATATAAATGACCATATTAACCCCTATACATTTAGATTTATATCTTTTTTGTAAGTCCACTGAATTCTGTCAAATTTTCCGCCATATGAACGCTTATGAAAATTTGACTCAGGAATGATTATGTACTGTCCAGACCAAGTAGTCGGTCTAATTACAATGTTGCATGCTTATTACAATTTCTTTTTTTTCTAATTTGATAACCAAATTCATAGAGACTTTTTTACCTTTTGTTCTCCCTCATCTGTTACCACAAGTTACCACCAAAAATTCCGTTGCTTATAATCCGCAACAGCAAACCCTACCTTTAGTGCAAATAAACAATATGAAGATTTTTTCTGTGTTTCCATATTGACCTTTATACGTATTTGGTTAGTTGTTATTATCTGGTATTATCATATTTCACAAGTAAACATCAAATTAGGGACCAAAAACTATGATGACGTCAACAATTACTGTGCAAACAGACACATTTCATACATACATACGTATAAATATAACTAAACAAATTTGTAGTTTTTTTTTTTATAATAATATTTGTTTTGCACAATACTTTTCATATAATGCTGAATCAGTCAATACAATTTTATTATTAACGATGTGAATCAGAAAAAAAATATTGTTGATACATGAAAGTCACGGATTGGGTTCTTTTAAGCAAACAACGATGTTTTCATACATTAACAAATGTGTAAGGTTGTTAAATTAGTAAATAAACAATTTGCTCATAAAGTGTTTGAAAAAAATATTTCACAATGAATCAAGATTTCATAACGGACAACTGGACTTGCAGCACAGTGTTTCATGTAAGGGCAAGATGACCACAATATCACATTTTATTAGTTAGAATTCAAAAATTGTTCAAAACTCGCATATGCCGATGATATAGATATCATTGGCCGTGGATTGCGTGATGTTACTGCGGCTTTCACGAGCATTGAAAAGCAGTCGGCTTAAGTAGGTCTGGTGATAAATGAGGACAAAACAAAGTTATTTGTTTCAACGAACAAAGAGTCCACTCATCTGGGACGCTGCGTGAACGTTGACAACTATAACTATGGAGTGGTAGATGATTTTGTCTACCTTGACTCCGCCATAAACAAAGTTATAATGTCAGCCTGGAAATCAAAAGAAAGAGAGTATTGATCGCAAACCGCTGTTACTATGCGCTAAGCAAGCGGTTTAATGACAAAACGCTCTCTCGAAGAACAAAGATCCACCTCAACCAGACTCTGATCCTACCTTTTTTGATCTACAGCGCAGAATCCTGGGTAATAACACAAGCGGATCAATCTATTCTGGGAGTCTTCGAGAGAAAAAAACTTCGCAAAATATTTGGACCCATCATCATTAAAGGCGAGTATCGTCGTCAAATAGCCCTGTACGAGCTGTATGTGCTGGCTGGCAAACGCTGTACGAATGGATGAAAATGTTCAAAGGGCGGCGCAGAAGGGGGCGACTAAAACATCGTACGATGGACCAGGCGAAAGAGCTGTTATCTAATCTTGGTGTGATTAACTATCTTACTTAACAAACTTAAAACTTAATTTCCCTTTACACCCCATGAATGAGGTATGGGATAGCTTCTCGCGTTGTTGTGAATTAACACGCTTTCTATTTTTGGATTCACAACTAACGGCACCTACGTGTTTATCGATGAATGCGAACGTCGCTATTTGAGAAGCTCTTACTGGACATGCCGATTGACTCGACACTAATACTGCGACGTTGCTGTCGACAACATTCGAGGGGAGCCGACAATAAAAGGAAATTTGTCCTTTTAAGATGACTGGAGCCAGGAGTTGAAGCTGTGATCTCCCGCATGGTAGTCGCGTGTTCTAACCACTATGCCACGGCCGGTGGCAAAAGACCGAAGCGCTTGGAATTATCTTTTACGTGCGGCTACTGATAGATGAATTTCTGTTGCTGCTGCCAATTAAGAAGAAGTTCAAATTTTGTACTTATGTGGGCACTTTCGGTCGTATGGACAGACGTTTATAGGCATGTAGTAAAACTGTCAAGAAATGTAAAAAGTTCAATTTAATATCTCTGTTCATATGATCATCTTGTCTGGGGATATCGAAAGTGTCTCTTACAGTACCAATTGAGAATCAAGTCAATCAAGAAATCATCATTTCTAAAGGTTTGGGTCGGCAGTTTGATCCAAGGTAAAGCTTCTGATCGGTTAAGCTTGGCAAACCCAATTACACTTCAAATCTACTCACAGAGCTCCGTATTCGTGGTACTGCTGCGGACGGAGTACCTCCACGAGGTGACGCCTGGAAACGTGCCTCTGACAACCGTCAGTGCACGGCTAACTGTGTGAGGTGAAACCTTAAACCCAGGCACGTCAGTTTAGAGAGTGCGATACCCTGAAGATGAAGACGAGCGACATCTACTATAGTGGTCATGCGGACAACCATGTGTTGGATGTTTATTTGTGGTTGGCAAGAGATTGCGACACCTAGTCTCACGGTTCAACCCGGTGTGTGAACGTATAGCCACTATAAGAGACAAAACAACGTTTTTCCACATAACACTTATATGTGCCCATGCTCCGACAGAAGAGAAAAGCAATGAGAACATAGACGAGTTCTACGAAAGCCTACAAAATGTATAAGCTCAAGCCATCACATCAAAGTTGTACTAAGCGAACCTTTGAACCTGCCATCGGAAAATTCAGTCTGCACAACGAAACGTCGATTGTAGAAAAACTAATTGGACCTAATCAGTGCGGCTTTAGATCTGGTAAATCTACAACGGATCAAATATTTATTAACGACTCAAACTCAAAACTCATGAAAAGCACCTCATTGTCGAATACAAAGCTGCCTTCGACTCTCCGATAAGGAATAAGTTATTTGAAGCCATGTCTGAGTTTGATATTCCTGCAAAGCTAGTTCGACTTCGCAGATGTAGCTTGGAAAACGCCACATCCTCGGTTAAGATTTGTAAGAATAACTCTGAACTATTGCAGGCAGGGTGATAGCTTATCGTGTACACTTTTTAATATAGTTATGGATAAGGTGATGAGAAAGGCTGGTGTCAATATATCTGCCACCATATTCCACAAGAGCCACATGCCACTAGCCTATGCCGATGATATAGACATCATTGGCCGAAATCTGCTGGATGTTACTGCAGTTTTCTCATGACTGGAAAAGAAGTCAGCAAAAATGGGTTTAACGGTCAACGAGGACAAAACAAAAATAACGATTTCGATGAACAAAGAATCCTCTAGATGGGGACGCACCGTGAACGTTGACAATTATTGTTTTGAGGTAGTAGATGAATTTACCTACCTCGGCTCTTCCGGCAAGAAATCAAGGGGAGAATTTTGTGGTCGCCAATAGATGTTTTTACGGACCTCGGCAACACTTTAGTTAACACCACCTTATGTCGGGATGCTAAGAAACAGCGTTTTATTGTATGCTGCCGTATCGTGTGTGCTTTCGACAACGAATATACAAAACCTAGGAGTATTCGAAAGAAAAGTTGTCCAAAAAAACATATGAACCTATCTGTGTCGACGGTTAGTTTCGCCATCGGATGAACCATACCACGACATCGACGTAGATTAAAGAGCCAGAATTGAACGACTACGAAGGCTGGGCATGTTGCCAGGATATATGTAAATGCTCCAGCGAGAAAGGTGTTTGAAGGCGAACCTGAAGGACGACGCAGAGCAGGGAGATCCAAACCTCGTTGGAAGGACCAAGGGGTTGATGAAGTGCCAACAACTCCAACTTCTACAAAACCTCTCAGAGCTCCTCCTTTGCAATACCGACACTATGCCAGTGTTTGATTGCTCTCTGTGCTTATATGTGTAATGGAAAATTTTATAAGACATTCAATAGGTTTCTTTCCGTTTTACTCTACTATAAATTTTCCTATTACATACTATAATGCAAATTAGATATTATAAATATGACATTATGAATATCTTGCTTAATTTATGAAATTGTTGTTAATATAATTAATAATTATTTTATCGTTTTTTTGCAAATCAATAATTCTATAAGAAGAGACTTTGTGAGATGACTGAGTTGGAAAATTATTTGTAACATGTTTTCACGTTTGTCTACATTTATTATAAGCCATTTTCAAACCAGGTTGTTTTCTATTATTGTTGTTGTTAGTTGGCAGCTGGCGATAGCAAATAGCGTGTCGGTACAACAAAATTAAATAAAATTTTAATTTATTTTTATAAATTTGTCTCACAATGACGGAACTAATGTGCATACGATTAAAAAAAAGTACTTTGTAGGCTATAACAAGATAATTTATTTATCAACCTAGAGATAAATAGAGGATCTATGTAGTAGCAATAGGTTTTTTTTTGCATTGTGTGTTGGTTTTTTCTGTTAATAAATGTTTTACGTATTTAAAAATATGTACATAGAAACAATGTGGCAATGTATTTACTGATTAATTAAACTACTATGCAACAAAATGAAACAGAAATTGACATTAGTATTTTTAAATGCACTGTGGTTCCACGAATAACACAGAACAAAATTTTTCAGCTCATTGATTTCGGGACTCAATTCTAAGAACTGCACGTGAAAGTAGCCCCAAAAATATAAAGTTGTGCATTAATCGTTTTGTCAAGTTACATGCCATAATAACTTAATATCGATTTGAAGTTAGTAAGTATCGTATAGGGGAATTTGTCACGCATTAGGCTCTTTTGTTTGACATAACTCGAGAACCACTAGTCCGATTTAGCTGAAAACACTCTTCTCTGCAGAGAAGAGTTGTCGCTAAACTACTTAGCTTTGATATTGTGTTACTTAAACTCTTTTTAATCCTGATAATGTCTTTCGATGAAAGATAAAATATTGAAAAATAAAAAATAAAAACAAAACTCTGACCTCGAGCCTAATTATTCAAAACTTGGGATATTATAATATTTTCAAAGGTCGAATAAACAAATAAGCTAAATGTTTCTAAATTTAATTACTTCAAAGTTTGCCTAATGACAATGACATGTCAACCTGATGAAAAGTTTCTTTCAAATGGGCTCTATGAAAAATGCCCCAAATGCAAAATGTCCCAAAAAAAAAACCCTAAAAATTACCCAAAAAAATTTCCATACAAAGGAATTTTTCATATGAAAAATCCCCCATAAATTTTGGGGAACTTTTCATTTATTTTAGGTAAAATTTCGTTTTTTAATTTTGGGTCATTTTTCATATGCAAAATGACCCAAATTTGTAGGTATGAAAAATACCCCAATTTTTTTCCATATAATAAAAAATAAAAAAGCATGGTGCAGATGATAAAGAATATGATAAAGAATATGATAAAAAAATTTGTTTAGAAGAATATTTTTTTTTGGGGTATTTTTCATAATTTTTGGGGAAAATCTCGTTCTTGAGTTTTGGGTCATTTTTCATTTTTTTTTCGCCCAATTTTATTTTGGGTAATTTTTCGTTTTTTTTTTTTTGGGCATTTTGCATTTGGGGCATTTTTAATAGAGCCTTCAAATGTATCTAAAAATTTGTTCCAAGCAATTATGTTTATCATTTGACATAAATTTCGAATTTGTGTGGTTGCATCTTTTAAGTTTTAATTAACTGTTCTTGTATTTGTAATATCTCACATCGTCCCCTTTTCTTATCTAAGACTTATAGTATGAGTATCTCTGCTACAAACTTTAATAAATATGTATGTTTGGGTTTATTTACTTTTATATAATTCACTCCCTTATATGTTTATCTCCTCATATGTATGGCGTAATTAACAAACGTAATTGGTGTTGCCCTAAGTACTTATACGTGTATGATTGTTGTTTTTGGTAGCTTGTGTAATTGGGTTTAGGTTTGCACTTACCTATCATGGTTCCGACAATTAAAGCCACCCCACTGAAGAGTCCCACCCGTCTCTGGAGGTGAATAGCGTCGTTCGGCGTTGAGCCCTTCCTCTCCAACGACTTCCGCATCCCCCCGGTCCCTGATGAGTCGGTCTCTGTCGCTTCGGGCCCTTCTGGCCCAATAGAACCGTTGGCACACGTTGACCCCCCATTGAGCGTTGCTTTATTTGGCACACCTTGTCCTAAAAAGAAATGAAAATAATCGAGTTGAATTAAATTACATATGGGCAAACATTTATATAAAATAAATTACATAAATAATAAATAGTGTTGTTTAATTTAATTTGAATTTATATTTTATTTGAAATTTGTACTCGGATTGGGCGAAATTTTTTTTGGTAGTTTGACTTTTTTTGGAATTGTTTTTGGAATTGTTCGTTTAAATTTATTGGTGGTTTTAAAATATTTAAGTTTTTTTTTTTGAATTTGCTAAGTTTTATTACGATTTTTATCACGATTATTTTGAATTTTTATTGCGTTTATTTTTATGTTATTATCGAGGTTTCAACAACATAGTCAGCTTTATAAGATGTTATTAATAAACAACTTAGTGTTTAATTTCCATTTTTTTACATACATTAATTTTATTTATTTTACACAGTGCAACACACTTTACCGGGAATGAAATAAACCAATATCAAACAATAGCATTTGACCTCAGTAACAAAACCTTCAACTACAATTTGCTCCACTACCTCAATATTTTTTATACAAGTACAGAGGTTTGAAGTTAAATTTTGTATAACCTCACCCTACGGCTAGAAGTTATTACCTGTAGTGAATACCATCTACAATAGATTTTGTTTGTAACGGGTACCTTAATTTTTCGTCATTATTCGTAAACGTCGCACAGTGGGATTTTGTTATCAAATACAAAAATTATCAAAAAAATTGGGATATGCATTTAATTATTAAATTATTTTTAATTTTCAGTGGAAAAAAAGTTAATGTATCCCCCTTTCCCCCGAGCTGTTATTTCAATAAAATTTCAGTTGGGAAAGTCTTCTTTTGATTAAGAAAGTAATAATATGAGGAAATTTTCAGAACAGGAAGACTTTTATGCAAATTTATCCATACAAAACATCTTGGGTTGTATGGCCGAATGGCCGATTGGCCGATTTTAAAGAAACTTGGTATGCATCTGTTGTTTTCAACACTTTTGCTTGAAAAAAAAAACATTCTATACAAAAAAATTGTTTTAGAAGTTCCATTTATTTCTTAATTTAGTCAATATAATGCTGTTCTTAATCTAGTAATTTTTTCAGAAGTTTTTTTTTTTCCTCAACAACTCCGAACTAAATGTCTAATACATTCCAAATTGATCAGAGCATTATTTTAAAAGTTGTGACCCACAATATTTTACGATATTGGTGTGTTGAAAGTGGATCTGGTATCAGAGGGAACTGAAGTTCAAAATCTATACTCATTAGTCATTGCTATACTTAAAGTAAAAAAAAATTGTTTTTAACGCAATTGTTTAATTAGGCAAGACTTATCTCGAGAAGAGATATGATAAGAAGAAGAGATTTTGAGTTGATTTGCCTTAAAAATTTAAATAAATGTCATTTGTTGTACAAGAATACCGCTTTTTCTACATCAAACATTACGACTGCTGAAGCCCGTTTCTGTAAAAAAAAATCGGCAAGTTACCGATTTGCGTGACGTCACGCCGTTTCGGTCTTTTTTTACCAATGTCGAGAGAACTGATGTTTGTGTACGATGAAATCGGTAAAAATTCGGTAAAATGACAACCAAAATGAAAAGTATCTCCGATTTTTTTTATCACTTTTTGTATGGGAAAGAGTTTTTTTTAATATATTTACCATTTAGAAAATTGTGGTCGAAATCTTTGACCGTGTACAAAAGTATACACATAGTCACTTTTTATTTATAAACTGCATATTAAAGAACATATTTTCAAAATTATTTGAAAACTTACGAAGACGGTTCTCCAAAACTCGAAAAGGCAACGTTCAGCTGATCGCACGTAAAATAGAGAAATTCGAAATTAATCTCACATACTTCCAACGATTGGCCTTGCAATTTATTGATTGTCGTCGGGGAATTGGAATGGATGATCAGTTGGAATTATCTGATTCGAATTTTATCTTGATGATCGTCTGAAATCACATTTTTTATCAGATTCTTAAAGGACAACCGCGTACCGTTGAACAATTTCGGTTGATTCAGATTCCGCAATATGATTATGATCAATCCCACCTTTATCTGTAAATTATGCGGCACATTAAGCGAGTGGTAAATTCGGTCGGATTGTTGGTCGCTTCATCCTCTACGGTCACGCTGTAAACAGATTTGTACGAATGCAGTTCTCAAGCGATTTAACTTTGAAATTCTAGCTATTGATACCTTTATTCTTCGCTGCTAGTAACATACTGCCCGTAAATTAATCCAATCGAGATTTTTATAATATTGTGCAATGTCATGAGTTATTTTTCCAACGATGTGAACTGGCAAAAATTTTCAGTCGAAACATCAACCCGAATTTGTTCAACTACAACTTCTTGACATTGACGACGTTTTCAAGTATGGTTTTAGCAAATCAGCAGCATTTGACATTTTAAGCAAAATCATATTTCCACCAAATCGTTTTAAATCCCCTCGTACATCCTTTATCGTTCGGTCAACTACTTCCAAAGCCCGTTTATTCGTTATCGCGCATTCATCCCAAATGTTGATTTGGCATTCCCGCAACTACTTCGCCGCTGCGAAATTCTTGGTTATTGTGTACTTTAGCTTTTCAACCGTGATAAGATTCATCGACAGTATGAAAGCGAAATTTGCAGTTCGAATGCCTTCCAACAATGTGGCAGCTATGCCAGAGGATGCAGCGGCTAACTTTATTTGAGATCTTTATAAATTTATAAATACCTCCAGTTTCATCGTGAATCGTACACGTTCTTGTACTCGTTATTTAACAGCGGCACATTTGTTCGAACTCTTTCGGTCAGCTTATCTAGATTATAGTCTTGCTCCCGCGATCGAACGCATCTTGCATCGAACGATTTGATGCTGCCATTCCCAATGTCGACAGAAGATTGCCGCACATCCCATCGGGTTCCACGGATTTTTTATCTAAATAATATTTAACCGAAATTTTTCACCTAAATATCTTTCAAAACCATCAAATCAAAATTTGTCGATAAAAAAAACAAATTTTTTGCACTTTTCCAGAATTTTCTATTTTTCCATTTGAAAAGCCATTCCGTAACAACTGCACACAAAATTCCATACAAAAAACCAATATTCGATTTTTCCAATTTCCCGACTTTTCCGAAGGATTTTCCCAAAATTATCTTGCATAAAACCCTCATACCAATTACGAACAATTGAATAAAAATTGAGAAAAATGGGACAGCCGTTCTCTCTTGATGAATTACTACACACTGTTCACACCGTTTGCATACATATAGATTTCACAATAAACCGAATTTTTCCAAGCATCACAACGAAATTTCCACCGTGGTGTCGTCTAAAATCATCAAATCAAGCGATAGAATGGAAAACTCCGTCGAAAAAATCCAAAACTTTCGATGTTATTTCCAGAATTTTCCGAGTTTTCCACCAAGAATATTTTCAATTTTCCATTCGAAAAGTCATTTCGGAATGATTATCCGAGATTTTCACATTTACATCATTCAAATTATCAAAACACAATAAAATGTAAAATTTCGTCGAAAAACAATTAAAATTTTTGGAATTTTTCCATAACTTTCCAACCAAAATTTTCTATTTTTTCAACCAAACAGCCACTACGGAACAATTGCACACAAAATGTTATACAAAAATTCAATTTGCAATGCAAAATGTTTCCGAAAAAATCCAAATTTTTCGAGTTTTTCCGAGTTTTCCACCAATAATTTTTCTATGTTTCCATTCGGAAAGTCATTCCGGAATAATTATCCAAAATTTTTCACTGTTACATCGTCCAAAATTTTCAAATCATACGATAATATGCAAAATTTCGTTGAAAAAACAAATTCAAACTTTTTGAATTTTTCCGCAATTTTCCATATTTTTCAACAAAAATTTTCCATTTTTCTATTCGAAAAGCCATAAACCTGCTCCTGGCAATAACGAATAACTGAAAAAAAGTTTGAGCAAAATCGGCCGTTCTCAATTGATGAATTACTATACATTTTTGCCACCATTTTTATATATATAGATAAGTAGAATATTCATAATGTTTAGAAATCCGTATCCGGTTATAATTTTATCACGATGAAAAGGAAATACTATTTCTAATATTATTATTTAGTGTTTTTGCATAATGGAATTTTTAATCCTTTATAAATTCTTGAAGCTATTTAGAGTTCACTTTATATTGAAATTAATAAATCTTATTAATAAGATTTATAACACAATGTTACAAATACAATATGAATCTGTACACTAAAGTTTCCTAACACCCTCAAAATCTTGACATATGGTTCAAAATCCGTTGTTTCAGGTCTTTACTTACTTATGAGCTGATAACTCAGTCAGATCTGAACCAATTTTGGATTTATTAACGGACTTGAAATGAAGAATCTGAGATCTTCCATACGATATATGGTAAGAGCAAACACATACTATTTTTGGTCTTCACTACATCTATTCAAAAGCATATTAATTGTCGGCTGTCGAAACATACTCAGCGGCGATAAACTTATTTTAAGGCACACTTTAACTTTTTTCATTAAAATATTTTCGGATGTTCTTTTATAATTTTCTATAAACAAGAAGATTCTTTAACAATAACTATGTGATTTTTAAAAGATCTAATAGTTAGAAAAGATCTCATAGTTTCAAATCTTTGTTAGTTAAAAGGAAAACAATTAATTTTTGTTTTTTTAGTTGGATTGGAATTTATATTTCTATTTCAAAATATAGCCAACATAGTGAAACTATGAGAAAAAGTAAAAAACTAATAAAATCTAAATTGTTTCAAATTTCAAACAAATTTTTAATTTCTTAAGCTTTAAATTTTGTTTTGTTATTTGAAATGAAAACAAGATATGCAACACTATGCAGCAGCAAAAAAAACCATCAGTATTTGCACTATATTTTTTTTTTAAGTGTTATGGTCCCAAGATTCTGTGAAAACGTCAGTTTTAACAATACTAAGGACAAATGTCCATTTTTGGAAAAGCTTGTTTGATAGATTTTATCATAACACAAAAACCATTTGTTCAACTAGATCGGAAATGTACAAAAATTTAAAGTTTGTCTAACATTATTTCATAGCCTTATAAATAGTTTGGGAATTAAGATTAACATAAATTTACCATCGATTTTAGGAACGGGCTCATTTTCTTCACAACAGATCTGATTTCACGTTCAAATTTCAAATTATCAATTTTTTTAGGAATTAAAAAAACGAACATTTCGCCATAAAAACATAAATTAGTTTTTATTTACTTTAAGTGGTGTTTTAAGAGGTTAAATAGATTTTCAGCAACAAGTTATAGTTGGGTTTTCGGATAAGATAGACTTATTTAAAAATACCCGATATATAGAGCTTAAATCGATTTTCGGCAAGCTATATTTGGGTTTTCGGATAAGCCGTCTTCGACAAAGTTGTTTTAAAAAAGTCAAGATTGTCCGAAAACCCAAACCAAATATATTTAGTCTCTTGAAAATCTAACAAAAGTAAAAAAAAACAACTTTAAAATAGAATTTTTGTATGAAGGGCTTATGATAAATCAAAAAACTAATGATGTAGTTCGATTTTCCGTGTCCAAATTGGGGTAAAACCGTCGAGTCCGGTCATGTGATTTAAAATTTTTGTTTTTAATTTAAACATTTTTGGATAACTTTTTTACTATGGAATTATTTTTGTTTAAATGCAAAATAGGTAACATAAGTAGAGCTTTGTATTTGTTTTCTTTATTTGTTACAATAAAAGCGCAAGTTTTGATGTTGTTTAAATCCATATTAGTTATTGCTTTTACGGGAAGCCGGTCCGATTCCAAAGTAATAAATATTGTTGTTATTATTATCTAGTACTTGCACATTATTATCTTATTAATATTTACAGTACATGTAACTGATCTTCTACGAAAATTGCTGTGATGCGTATACGTTTCGTTTTTTAGTTGTTACTCATACGTAAATCACATTTGATGAAATGACTCCAACGTTAGCCGTCTATAATAAATTTATTGTACTATTATGTACTTGAGCAGCAGACTGCTAAGGATCTTTAGTATTTTTTTTTTTTGTATTTTTGGTTTTGTTTTTAGTTTTTTAAATAAGTAAATTAAAAAAAAAATTATATCTGTGGTCACAAGTCATAACAGGGGCTATGTCTGTTTTCAAAAGAACAGAGTAAAGTTTAAATTTCTAACTGAAAATCACGATTTATTCAAGGGGTTTTCCGTTTAGCTTAATTAAAAAATCTTAGGGAAAGTATTCTTTGACTTACTTTATGTTAGGCTGTTATGATTTGTAACCACAGATATATTTACAGAAACTATAACAAATTTAGTTTTTTTTTTTGAAACAAAAAATATAATTTTTTTTTGATCATATTTTAAACTATTGTATAAAGTTTGAATACAAAATATATTTTTTTTTGTTGGTTTTTTTTTATATTTTTTTTTTGGGTTTGTTTATTATTAAAAAAATGATTGAAACAAAATATTAGTTTTTGTTTTTAATTTTTGTTTTTTTCATTTGTTTATTATTTTTTTTGCATTGGGTTTCTTTTAAAAATTAATTTATTAACATTATATACTTTTTGGATAACATTAGTATTATATTTTATTTAAGTACAAAATTCTTGTTATATAAATATATTCAATCATTTATATTTTTTGTAATTGTATTTTGCGCGATTTATATCATTATTGAATATAATTTTTTTATATTTGACGTTTTTTTGTGATTAAAACTTAAAATTTTTATAAATCATGTAAATTTTTTTTTAATTTTCTTTATTAGAGTTCATTGTTGTTGCATTTCGCTCGTTTTTCGATCTTGACTTTAAATGTTATTTTATTAGTTTTATTATTATTTTTTTAATGTTGTTGTTTTTTCATTTGTTTATTATTTCTTTGTGCATTTGGTTTCTATTAAAAATTTATTTATTAAAATTTTATGTTTTTTTTTTGAATAAATTTTTTATTATATTATATTTAAATTCAAAGTTCTTGTTATAGAAATATTTTCAATTTTTTATATTTTTTGTCATTATTTTTTGAGCGATTTTTATCATTATTTAACATAATTTTTTTTTTTAATTTTGTCGGTTTTTTTGTAATTAAAAATTAAAATTTAATAAATTCTTTTACTTTTTTTATTTTTGTTATTACAGTTTATTTGCATAGTATTTTGCGCGTTTTTATCATTATTTAACATAATTTTTTTTTTAATTTTGTCGGTTTTTTTGTAATTAAAAATGAAAATTTAATAAATTCTTTTACTTTTTTTTTTGTTATTACAGTTTATTTGCATAGTATTTTGCGCGTTATTCGATCTTGACTTTCTTATTTTTTTTTAATTTTGACGTTTCTTTGTTATGCAAAATTAAAATTTTTTTTTTCAAAATTCTAACACATTTTTTTTATTTTTATTTTTTATGCTATAGTATTTTGCGCGTTATTCGTTTCTAAATTTATATGTTATTTTATTTTTTAAATTTTGCTGAAACAATAACAACAGTTCATTGAAATACACGTGGTATTTTCGTTACTCGTTAGAGATTTTTCATGCATAGTTTATTGTTTTTACATACATATTATTATTATTTTTATTTTATTTACTTAGAGACCTAAAAGAAAACTTAAATAGAAACAAAAACCACTATACACTGCGAGAAATCGCACCACACACACCTCTATTATCTGTTGAATTATTTTTGCATGCGGATTTTTGCAAGCAAAATAGTTGGGAGATTTTATCGCGCATGGCATGGACGGATTACAAATTTTACAAATTATTTCGCCGCAAATATTCACAAAAGAAATATCAGGCGAACGACGAACAATGGTCTATGACAGATGTGAACAAACTGTTTTTCCAATTTTCACACAGCCAACACTGAGGCCCGCACAGGCCACCCAAGAATCTGCGTGTGTGTGTGTGTGTAGATAGGCAAAAGCAGCCGTAGTATAGCCTGCTCGTTAGTTCTGAGGACCAGTGAAATATTTTCTCTCAATGGTTTTTCACACTCGCAGACAGATAAGAAAAGCAAAAAAAGTCTCTTTTCTGCCACCGGTGGCAGTTGTAGTCACTTTACTGCCACTCACTCCACTTTCTATTGCACGCTGCCTATGGTGTCGGTAAGGAAAACTTGGCCTATTCTCCCAAGACCTCAGAAAAAGCGTTTTCGTCGTCCACAACCACAACGATTGACGCCTTAGAATACTAAGGCCTGATGACGACAATAACGTTGCCTGCCACCGCCGCCGCTCAGTCAGAATACTGAAAATTCTTTCGTTTTATTTTAGTTTGACTTTGTAGGCGTCGCGTCGCAAGGTTTTTGGGTAGGGAAGGGGGGTGGTTGGTCTACTAGGATGATGCCACAATAAAATTGTATTAGTCAGTAGATAGAAATGTTCATTTAGAAGAAGAGTAAGAGAGAGAGTAACACTTGGCTCTCTCACGTTAAATTGTTCAGTTCAATTGTTCACAATGTAAAAAAATTACTCATATTTTCAAAATTTCACTTGGCCGAGAAAGTATTTCAGATATTTTGAAATTCGTACGTGTTTCCTTTTAATTTTTGTTGTGTCTTTCTTTAACGAATAATGTTTTTAGAAAGTTGATTTAGTAAAAACGCGCTGTTGTCGAATTTTCGTCAAGTTTTGTATTGATTTTTGTACTTTAAATCAAATGTTTCAAAATGTTAAACATATTGACACTGTTCACTCTTTGCTTCACACAGAATATCTTAGCAACTTGTTTGGTTGAATTAATCTTTAAAAGATTAATGACAGACACACTTGTTCAGAAAATGTCTCTTAAATATATTTTTATAAAAACACGCACAACAATATTTTTTTTTTGTGTAAACTGTTATATGTTTCCCCTAGCTGGGTGATACTTTGAAAATGTTCATGATTTTTCTGTAACAAAAACCGTTAAGAATCTTTTGTAAATTATTTATTATTTCAAAAATATTAATTTTAATTATTTAACACGTTTTGAAAGATTTCTTTATTTTGTTAATGTGTTCACATTTTTTCCCCATTGCTTTAATAATATTATTTTTTTTCTTCTACAAAAAAAATTTCCAAGTTTCGTAGACCGGACACTTGTTCAATTTTGTTCAATTTCTAATCGACAACTGAATGTGTTAATTTATAATAATTGCTTCAAATACACTGACCAAAGAAGAAATTCTTCTTGCTGTGTTCTGTCTGTCTGTCTGTTTGTCTTGTGGTGTTTTTATCTGCTTCTTCTTCTTCTCATCTACTTTTGCAATTTTTTTTTTTTTGTTTATTATTCTTTATTTCGTTACTTATTCACAGTTGCACCACACGTCCGTCCGTCCGTCCATCCGTTCGTCTGCCCCTTGTGTTTTAATGAAATTGCTTACCAATATTCACTCAATTCGTTTTGAGGTTTGAGGCTTTGAGCGAAAACTCTTCTAGCTGTACTGTGCTGTGCTGTGGGTACATGATTTTTCAATGAAATTGAGTTAATTTTGATTGAATTGCTCTGATATTTGGCATATTTGTGTGTTTAGGATGCTGATCAATTGTTCACATTTGTTAATTGATTTCAAATTGATTTAATTCTCGTTGGGTATGTGTGTTAGTGTGTGTTTGTAGAGTAATGAATAAAAATGAGAAGAATTTATTAGCAGGTCAATGAATCCTTTTGAAGTAACAACAGTCATAAATTTTTAAGGGGATGAAGAATGAGAGGTTTCCTTTACTAACTTGACATGGGTCATGTACAACAGCGGTTCCAGTTGCCAATATGAAGAATTATGTGGTACCAAATTTGGATTCTACCTAAAACTCCCATACATGTTTGTTTCCTTACAGGTTTTCAGTAAATTTAAGAGAAAATCAGAAAATATTACAAGAATTTCGAAATTTTCACTTGAAGTCAGAACCAGTACAGAAATTTCAGTCAGGTGAACTGACTGATAAATACCCTCACCCAAGCACGAGTTTGGATGTGGATTTGTGGTGTGTGAACGAATAGCCACCATAAGAGTCAAGACAAAATTTTTCCACATAACATTTATATGTGCCCATGATCCGACAGAAGAGAAAAGCGATGAGAACAAAGACGAGTTCTACGAGAGCCTAGAAAATGTATATGACCGTAGCCCAGGTAATGACATCAAAATTGTACTTGGCGATTTTAATGTTAAAATAGGCAAGGAGACCGCATTTGAGCCTTCCATCGGAAAATTCAGTCTGCACACCGATACGTCAAACAATGGCTTCAGACTGATTGATTTATCTGCGGCAAGAAATATAGTACTTAGCAGCACTTGATTTGACCATACAAATATTCATAAGGTAACATGGTTATCTCCAGATCAATTGACGAGGAATCAGATTGATCACGTGGTAGTTGATAGAAGGCACGCATCGAGTGTTCTGGACGTACGAGTGATCAGGAGTGCGAATATTGACTCCAAACACTTCCTGAAGTTACGCACAAGGCTAAGCATGGCGAAAAACGTACGTAACCAGGCACAACGAAAGCTGGACATCGGTAAACTGCGGACCACAGAGGTAGCGGACGCCTACTCCGACCATCTAACTCAACTGCTGCGGAATGCTCCAACCCCTGATAATATAACCTCGCAGTGGCAATATATAGCCGACTCCATAGAACGGACTGCGAGAAGCGTACTTGGGTACTCACAGCCATCTCAAAAGGATGCTTGGTACGATGATGAATGTCGCAAGGCCACGAGAGAGACGGTTGCTGCATACAGGGCGAAACTACAGCCAATGGCAACGCGAGCTGTTCGCGAACGGCACAGGGAGATGTGACGAGAGGCAACTCGTCTTTTTAAACGGAAAAAGAAGGAGCTGAAGAAGAGGCAAGATGAGTGCACAGATTTGCTCCGAAGTAGAGGGGAAGCCCGAAAATTCTACCCGAGAGTTAAGGCAAGAATGCGTGTAACATGGTTGCCCTCCTGCAAGGACAGCGATGGCCAGCTAGTGACGTACCCGGATAACGTTCTGAAGATATGGAAAGAACATTTCAGAAATCTGCAGGATACCACTCCAGAAGACGCTGCTCCAATCCATGACGAAATATTAATAGTCCGCCTTTGAGCCAGGCAATATCATACCTTAAAAACAACAAAGCGGCTGGAGCCGATGGTCTTCCGGCTTAATTGTTTAAAGCAGAAGGGGAGGAGCTGACTAGGAGCATGTATCAGCACATGGAGAACATCTGGCTGGAGGAGAGCCCACCTTTGAGCCAGGCAATATCCCACCTTAAAAACAACAAAGCGGCTGGAGCCGATTGTCTTCCGGCTTAATTGTTTAAAGCAGATGGGGAGGAGCTGATTAGGAGCATGCATCAGCTTATGCATCTGGTTAGAGGAAAGCATGCCTGGGGATTGGAGTATCAGTCTGTTATGGCCCATATACAAGAAAGGAGATCGTAGTAAGTATAAGAACTACCGTGGAATAAGCCTATTACGAATTGCGTACAAGGTCCTTTCGAGCATATTGTGTGAACGTCTAAAGCCAATTGTAGAAAAACTAATTGAACCGTATAACTGCGGCCTTAGAACGGATCAAATATTGACCTTACGACAAATACTGGAAAAAAACTCATGAAGAGCAGATCGAGACCTACCCACTTTTTGTCGACAACAAAGCTATCTCAGATAAGGAATAGGCTATATGAGGCCATGTCTGAGTTTGGTATTCCTGCAAAGCTATTTCGACTTTGCATATGTACCTTGGGAAACACTAAATCCTCGATTAAGATTGGTATGGATCATTCTGAACCATTCAACACAGAAAGAGGTCTCAGGCAGGGTGATAGCCTGTCCTGTACACCATTTAATATAGTCATGGAGAAGGCGATGAGAAAGGCTGGTGTCAACATGTCTGGCACCATATACCACGCGAGAGCTACATGTCACTAGCCTATGTCAACGATATAGACATCATTGGCCGAAATCTGCGGGATGTTACTGCAGTTTTCTCATCACTAGAAAAGGAGTCAGCAAAAAACGGGTTAAGCGGTCAACGAGGACAAAACAAAAATAATGATTTCGATGAACAAAGAGTCCTCTCGATGGGGACACACAGTGAACGTTGAAAATTATGGTTTTGAGGTAGTCGATGAGTTTACCTACCTCGGATCTTCTGTCAACAAGAAAAATAATGTCAGCCAAGAAATTAAGCGGAGAATAGTGCTAGCCAATAGATGTTTCTACGGAGTTCGGCAGCACTTTATCTCGAGATACAAAGAAACAGCTATACTAGGTGTTAATTATACCCGATCTGTTGTATGTTGCCGAATCGTGGGTGCTTTCGACAACGGACATACAAAATCTGGGAGCATTCGAGAGAGAAGTACTCCGAAATATATATGGACCTCTCTGTGTCGACGGATAAACCATGAGCTGTATGAGCTTTACCATAGCATGGACGAAGCTAAAAGAGCCAGAATACAACAATTACGATGGCGGGGACATGTTGCCACCAGCTGGTAGGACTAACTGGAGAACGCACACAGAAAACCGAAGCATGTGGAATTCTTTAATTCTTCAGGAATCAAATTTATGAACCACATTCGTAAGTTGTAATGGGCCACTTATGTAAGTAAGTAAACGAAAGATATTGGGCACGAACCCTTATGTTAGAACTAAACACTCGCCTTAAGTACATATACTGGCTACGAAAAGTATTACTATTAATGAACATTTGGGTGGTTCAAATGTTGCCGACACCCGCAAACGTTATAAGGATCATGATTTAAGGACTCTCTACAGAGAAGGTGCCAATATCAGACTGGCGGATATTATCAAAAAATACAAGGCATCACCGCCATTCCGAAGAAGAGATGAACAGGACCGAAGTAAAAATTGCGACATTTACAACAGCTTTCATGCGGAACAGCACAAATTTGAATGTGGATTTGTAGTTAACCAGAGACCTGAGACATCCGGTCTCGCGATTTAACCTTGTAAGTGAAATATCCGTATTAAGGCGAAATATTTTTACCTCACTCCGGTTTGTATACACGCCCCAAAGGAAAACAAAGACGAGAACATTAAAGATGAATTCTATAAGCGCCTTGAGAACCCAGTACAGAAATTTCAGTCAGGAGAACAAACTGGGACCGGCAGTGGCATAGTGGTTAGAATACGCGTTGGGCACTTACTTTAGGAAATAACGACAATTTAAAGTTTCTTCTATGAAGACTTTCTTTCATTTCAAAATGAGAGGAAGCAGTACTTTACAAACAAATTTTCCTTTAAGATTTGGCCAAAGAATATTATATAAGCATGAACAACCTTCTTTGCTGATTTGCCTAGAACAAACCTGGCAATGTTCTGTGAAAATGCTCCTTTTTGAAAACCGATCAACCGACATCAAAAAACCGGTTAAACCGTGTATTCAGAATTGGCATTTTTGAAGAAACCGGCATACGGTTTCGGAGAAAAAAACCTGTTAGACTGTTTAAAGTTTCGGTTTTGAGCCCTCTAGGCGTTACAAATGGAATAACAACATTAATATACCCTTCACTCCGTTCATGCGCCTGGTGAAGGGTTTAAAAACATAACACAACAAAAATACAGTTACTATATTATAAGGTCATAACCATGTTTGATTAATAACTGCCGGCCACTATCCAAAATTTTCGTATGTATATTTGAATATACGATCTAAAATAAATTCCATCTCGTTTAAATTGTTTAGTTACTTTTACTACAACATAAACAAAATTTAGCATTAATTTGCTTCTAAAAATAGATTGTTAATTGTTTTCATTACGTTTAATTAGCACCTCAATGGTGAATACATGTTTTGGTTCCCAAAAAAATAATAACAACTTTAAAAGTATTAATAACACATGTTATTTAATGACCTAAATCACTGAATGATAACAGTATTACGTCCAGGTGAAAATCACAAAAGTGATAAAAAAAATGGTTTAGGAACCAACAACTAACTCTTCTTTCTATTCGAATTATAACTTCATGACTTTCACATACGCACAGTTGCAATCCATATAATGCGACTGCCGCTTTATCCAATGCCACTCTGTACATTAGTGTAAAAGAGTAAATGTGACTCAGGCAATACATACGCACTTGCACTTACTCCCACTTACGCATACAACAAAGAGGTATGACTATCGATTTGAGAGATAGAGGGAAAATTTGTTATTACTTTTAGTATTCCCATTTAATCATTTATTTAGTCAGTTGTTATGACGTCGTTTATAGATGACCGCATATAAAACAAAAAACGTACGTATATCTACGTAGTCACTTGTGGTGTTGTTAATATAATGACATACGTCTTTGGTAATTGAGTTATTAAAGCGTAAGAACAAATACTAACATAAGCATGCGCCTAACATCATTATCAATCTGAGGTTTTAGAAAATGCAATACTTTCCATTTTTCCTTACTCAGGTCAAATGTGTAATACGTGACATTGTGGACACCACAAAATCATTATCATTTTTAGGTTTTAAGAAAAGTCACTACTATCCATTTCCACTTCCCCAAAAAATAATTGTATCAATTGCATTCGAAGATACAAATCAATCTTATTCATAACCGTATTTCACCACACTATAGTGACGTAAATATGCATGTGTGGCTGAGACCGAGTTATACACAAATTTATTGTTTCAATTAGATTAGATATTCGTATAAACAGACGTGCAATCAGGCATTTATACGTACATACATCGGTACATATACCGATATAGACAATGTCATTAAAGCTTAATGCCATTTTTACGTATTCAGCTGTTTGTTGTTGCAATTTATCGTTAAATTGATTTGATGAGATGGGTAAATATGGACTTTATCACGAGAGTAGAACCACATGCAGGCAATTCACATAATTCACATTTGTATATAAATACTCAAGCTCCCATGACCACATGAGAAAATCACATAATATCTATACAGTGGATATCTGTGGTAACGATTTAATATTATATTCAATTGTTTGTTTATGGAACGTCAAAGTCCTTTGTTGTTTGAGAAACAGAATTATCATTAGAGTGCTCCGAAACCGTATGCCGGTTTCTTTCAAAAATGCTAATTTCGAATCATGCACTGGATGCAATTTTTTTGGGTCGGTCTATTTGACAATTTTTTTGCTCTGGTTTAGATCTACAACTTTGCCAAAGACAAAAAGAAAAATTTTCTAACGGTTAATGAAATATGGACTCCGTAAAAATGATAAAAAAATCGTGTTGGGGTGAAAAAATTGGAGTATCCATAAAAAAATGTTTCGATGTAATGGGGCCAAATCCTTTGGGGATTTTTTTAGTCTCGGTATATACTTCAAAAATATGTGGGTACGAAGGCGGCACCATACGATGACCTTAGAAATGTTGCACTGTGTTATCTAATCGAAAAAAAAAATTGTTATTTGTGATCACATAACAATTGTTGTGAAATCACTAAGATCTCACCTTGCAATGGCTGGGAAGCCGTCGATATTTATTTTGTAATGAAATCGATAACTTATTTCTAAACCATACTAAGTATAAATTGTTATACAGGAAACTTATATTTTACATTTTAAATTTCAATTTCCCAAAAACTTCTGCTTGGATGAACTGATCATACTGAGATTTAATAGGATATAAATTAAAGCTTTAATTAAGCTTTAAAGAACTGCTTTAATTAATGGAAACAATTTTAAGTTGACAAAGAATTCTAGAATGAAGAATTCTAGAATGAAGGTATCGATATTTATATGTTTTCATATTTAATTTATGTTTAATTTCATATTTTGTTTCATATTACAATTTCTGAAAAACCGAATGAAACCGGTTTACCCGGTTTTTTAATAAGTTAGGAATTCAAAAACCGGATTGTTGAAAAAACGTAATTTTCGAATAAATCGGAAACCATTTTCTGAAAAAAATCAGGTATTCGAAACTATATTTATCATTGGATGTTTTTTTTTAATTTTAAAGGAATTGCTTTTGTTGAAAAATATTGGGGTGTTCACAAGAGAGTCCTAACTGTTGTATGTGTCGTATGTGATAAAGTTGTATAACAATTGTAAAACTGTAGTAGATCTTTTCTATACAAAAGTGTTGTACTACAGTATAACTCTTGCAGATAGGTTTTCATCGTGTACTAGATCTCAAATACTAATTTTTGGTACAGTAAAATAGCACCAAGCAGTAATATTTATTATACTTTTGGTACAAAGTACAATTAATGGTACCAAAAAGTGCAATTTATGGTTTCACCAAGTACAATTTTTGATACCATAAACTACTATTTATTGTACCAAAAAGTACAATTAATTGTACTAAAAATTACAATTAATTGTTATAAAAAGTACAGTTTATGGTACCAAAAAAAATAAAATTTATTTTATTAAAAAATTTGTTGTACCAAATACTACAATTACTGTATTAAAAAGTAAAATTGTTGATCCCAAAAATTACAATTTATTGAACCAAAAAGTACAGTTTATTGTACTTAAAGTAAAACTTCTGATACCAAAAATTTATATGTACCAAAAAGTACAATCAATTCTACCAAAAAGTAAAGTACAAATAATTGTACTAAAAAGAACAATTTATGGTAGCGTAAAGTAAAATTTATGGCACCAAAGAGTTCAATTTATGGTACCAAACAGTGCAATTTATGGTTCCACAAAGTACAATTTATGGTACCAAAAAGTAAAATTTATTGTACTAACAGTACAATGTATGGTACCAAAAAGTAAAATTTATTGTTCTAAAATTTATTCCAAATAGTACAATTTACTGTACTAAAACTTTTTATACCAAATATTACAATTTATTGAACCAAAAAGTAAAATTGTACTTAAAGTAAAATTTCTGATAACAAAAATTTATTGGTACTAAAAAGTACATTTGATGGTACCAAAATGTGCAATTAATTGTACTAAAAAGTACAATTTATGGCACAAAAACTACAGTCTATTGTACCAAAAAGAACAGTACAATCAATTGTACTAAAAATTACAATTAATTGAACCAAAAGTACAATATATTGTACTTTAAGTGAAATTTATGATACCAAAAATTTATTGATATCAAGAAGTACAATAAATTGTACTAAAAAATACAACCAATTGTACCAAAAAGTAAAATTTATTGTTCTAAAAAGTACAATTTCTTATACCAAAAATTACAAGTTATTGTACCAAAAAGTACAATTAATTGAACTAAAAAGTACAATTTATGCTACCAAAAAGTACACTTTATTGTACTAAAAAAATACAATTTTTATATCAAAAATTACAATTTATTGAACCAAAAAGTACAATTTATTGTACTAAAAGTAAAATGTCTGATATCGGAAATTTATTTGTATCAAGAAGTACAATTAATTGTAGCAAAAAGTACAATTTATGGTACTTAAATGTACAATTTATTGTACCAAATAGTAAAATTAATTGTACTAAACAGTACTATTCATTGTACCAAAAAGTACATTCTATTGTTCCAAAAAGTAAAATTTTTTGTACTAAACCGTAAAATTTATAGAACCAAAAAGTACAATTTATTGTACCAAAAGTACAATCTAGTGTATCAAAATGTAAAATTTATTGTACTAAACAGTGCATTCTATTGTACCAAAAAGTTCAATTTATGGTACCAAAAAGTACAATTAATTACAGAAAAAAAGTACAATTTTGAATTTTGTATACAATTTATTGTACCAAATAGTATAGTATCTTTCTTTAATTATACCAAATAGTTAATTTACGAGCTGTTCGTGAACGGCACTGGGAGCAAAGACGAAGGCAACTCGTCTCTTTAGACGGAAAGCGAAGGAGTTGAAGTAGAGGCAGGATGAGTGCACAGAGTTGCTCCGAAGTAGAGGGGAAGCCAGAGAGTTAAGGCGAGAATACGTGGAACAGGGTTGTCCTCCTGCAGGGACAGCGATGGCCAGCTAGTGACGGACCCGGATATCGTTCGGAATATATGGAGAGATCATTTCAGATATTACTGGATACGGATACCACTCCAGAAAACCCCGCTGCAATCCATGACAATGGATTGGAGCCGTCTACCTCCGAGCCAGAGCGAGATACGTGAGGAAACATCTCGCATTAAACATAACAAAGCGGCTGGAGGCGATGGTCTCCCTGCTAAATTGTTTAAGACAGGTGGGGAGAAGCTGATTAGGAGCATGCATCAGCTTATGCAGAGCATCTGGTTAGAGGAAAGCATGCCTGGCGATTGGAGTCTCAGTCCGTTATGTCCTATATACAAGAAAGGAGATCGTAGTGAATGTAAGAACTACCGTGGAATAAGCCTATTACCAATTGCGGACAAGGTCCTTTCGAGTATATTGTGTGAACGTTTAAAGCCAATAATAAAACAACTAATTGGATATTATCAGTGCGCCTTTAGACCTGGTAAATCTACGACGGATCAAATCTTAACTTTACGACAAATTCTGGAAAAAACTCATGAAAAGCAGATCGACAGCTACCAACTCTTTGTCGACTACAAAGCTGCCTTCGACCCTCCGATAAGGAATAGGCTATACGAGGCCATGTCTGAGTTTTGTAGTCCTACAAAACTAATTCGACTGTGCAGATGTACTTTGAACAACACCAAAAAACCAAATCCCAAACCAATTGGTAAGGATCACTCTAAACCATTCAACACGGGAAGAGGTCTCAGACAGAGTGATAGCGTGTCCTGTACACTATTTAATATAGTTATGGAGAAGGTGATCAGAAAGACTGATATCAACAAGTCTGGCCCCATATTCCACGCGAGAGACACATGCCACTAGCTTATGCCGATGATATAGACATCATTGGCCGAAGTCTGCGGGATGTTACTGCAGTTTTCTCATCACTGGAAATGGAGTCAACAAAAAACGGGTTAAGCGGTCAACGAGGACCAAACAAAAATAATGATTTCGACGAACAAAGTGTCCTCTCGATGGGGAACGTCGACAATTAGTTTTTTTAGGTAGTAGATGTATTTATCTACCTCTTACCTATCAAACGGAGAATAATTCTTGCCAATATATGTTTTTACGGACATAGGCAGCTCTATAGTAACACCACCTTATCTCCAGCTACTAAGAAACAGCTTTACCAGGTGATAATTTTACCCTTTTTGTTTTATGCTGCCGAATCATGGCTGCTTTTGACAACGTACAACAACATATAAAATCTAGGAGTATTCGAGAGAAAAGTACTCCGAAAAATATATCTAATCTATCAGTGTCGTCGGTGAGTTTTGCCATCGGATGAACTATGAGCTGTATGAGTTTTACCACGACATCGACATAGCTAAAAGAGTCAGAATCCAACACTAAGATGGCTAGGATATGTTGCCAGGATGGATGTAAATGGTCCAGCGAGAAAGGTGTTTGAAGGTGAGACTAAAGGACGACGCAAAGCTGGGAGACCCAAACGCCGTTGTAAGGACCAAGTGTTAGGCGACGTGCCACCATCTGGTAGGACTAACTGGAGAACGCACGCAGAACAACGATGTGTGTGTAAATCTTTAATATTATGAACCACGTTCGTAAGTTGTAATGGGTCACTTAAGCAAATAAGTAACTAAGTTAATTTATTGGTAATTGTAGTATACGAATTTACAACAGGGTTTTGTATTTTCTTACAACATACAACCTTAGTAAATCTTGTGAATTCCCTATATCGCTCTCCCTTTGATGCACGACCGACATAACTCAAAAAAATCGATTCTGAGAAAAACGCGTTTAAAGTTGTAAACTTACTCCCAACTAATACATAATAGAGGAAATCAAAAAGCTCTCAAGAGAAGTATATACAAGATATTAATATGAATTTTTTACACACCATGAAGTATAACGAATAAAACGAACAATTCTACATCATTTACTCAATAATTGCGTTTTTTGAGTTATGCCGGTCTTGCACCAAATGAGCGATATGTATTTGTATTTCTGTTTGTCTTTTGTGCATTTTAACACTCACATAAACCTTGACCCTACAACTGATGGCTATACAGCTACTCCTGCCACCGCAGTCGCCGCAGCCAATGATATTTTCGTGTATTAAATATGACCGATTGTCAAACTTGTCATTATGCTTCTCAGACATACATACATCACTCTAGGGCATTAACTTTTCTACCATGAAAATATAAAATTAGCATAGCAATGCTAAAAATCAACACACCTCTTCAAATCTATAGAACCAAAAACAATCTACCCCCTATTCTGTTAAAAAAATTAACATAACAACAACAATCACATAATAACCTTGAATATATCCTGCAATTTATGTTCATTTTGTTTATGTTTTGCTCCTCAAAAATGACAACATCAACTTTAACCTTCATCGCTGTAAAATTGTCAGACAAATACACAATTCTTTTTTCAGGAATTTTTCAAATTAAAATCTTTGAACCGTAAAAGAAAAAAAAATAATTTAAAATTACCAATAAAATTAATTGTATATTAACTTTGTTCTCGGTGGGTTACATTAAAAATAGCCAAGGGCGCGGGGGTGTGGGGTATGGTAAATTTAAAAATAATTTATTAACAAAATGCGTGGGGTGGGGTGTTCGTTTGTTATATGTACATTAGGGTAATATCTTTTTGCATTTTTTGCAAATATCAAATCTCCCCAGACAAAATCGTATAGGGCATGGAAAAATATTAAGAACTGCGTTTTTAGCTTTTCGCTATCGTTAAAAAAGGTTACGCACCAAACGCGTTAAAGATTTGAACCAAACAAAGTTTAAAAAAAAAATTATGAAATAAAAATAGTACAAGATATATATCCGCTTTGTAAAACATCGCGTATTTTGAACCTAAAGTTTATATCTTACAATACCTACTTTAAATCATTTATTGTTATTATTTGTTTACATACTTACATACGTATAAAACAAATTTAAAAAAAAATTGTTATTAAACAAAAAATTAAAAAAACATATATAAAAGGCATTTTAGAAATCGCTGTGGGTGCGTAAGGTTTTTTTAGCAAATTGAACTGAAATAGTTTTTTTTTATCATTAATACAATATTTGGCATTAGAAAAGCCCTGGGGAGAATATTGTCCAAAAAAAGTTATTACCCTAATGTACATATGTATAGAATATTGAATATTTTGTCTATTCTCGCGATGTAAAAAAATAAATGAATGAGTGAAAATGAAAGTGGAAATTAAATATGTTGATGTTCCCATGAGTGACATTAAACGTCAGAGTAAACGTTAATGATTTAAGTTCGTGTGTGTGTGCGTTTTTTATTAAGTTTTTTTTTATTATTCATTACAGTAAATATTTTAATGAAATTGATATATTTCAACATTAATTATTAATTTTGAGAAAATGTTTTATGGGTTTGTGTCCATTTGTTAAATCACATTGGTTACATTGTTCATCATCATGTATTTAATGAAGTGTAGAAAATTGAACAGATGTTATAAAAATGGGTTTCAACGAAATATGTACCAAGGGAATATTACATATAGCCTAGGTGGAAATAAGTTGGACTTACATTTTTTCTATATTCATGTTTAGTTATTTTTCAATTTTTTCTACTAAACTTTATTCTGTAATAACTTTACAACATACAAAATTTGGGCACGATCGCGTTGGGTGTATTGATATTAATTCTCGATATCTAACGTGGGCAGAATGGTACATTTGTATGGAGGGAACCAGAAGGGACGTGGCTAGACTTACAATTTGTTCTCCAAAACTTTATTTTGTTATAGTTTTACAAAATACTTAATTTGGGCATTGATGTTATTTGTTAATTTTTATTGATGTTATTACTCGATTTCGAATGTGGGCCGAATGGGCACAATCTGCTAAATTTTTTGTTGCATACAAAAATTGATGTGCCATATTTTACAATTAACGCATATTATACAAATTTCCTATATCTTTAATTTCTTTACCAATAAAATAAGCTACAGTTGTAAATAAGTTTCCATTCAAAACTTTTAGTTGCACAATTGTTAATTAACAATTGTATCGCATTACACAAAACAATTCTATACAAATGACCTTGATCTTGATCTTCTGCGGTGGAACCTTGAAGCGTTCTAAAACGTAGAGAGGGCTTTCGACGATCAAATCTAAATTTATATTGTAACTTATACAATCAATTTGACTCTCAACAAGTTTTTTTTTATTTCGAAGAAAACATTATTCTTTTTTTTGTTTACGATATCAAATATTTTTGTTCAATTACAAATTGTCATGTGAAACCCATAGATCACTGATGAAGTGTGAAAATTATTGAACAATGAACATACAAACAAAATAAATCTAAACACATATTCACTGTGGTTTTGTCTCTATTCAATGTTATAAAAAAGTTTATGGCGCAAAGTATTATTATTGCTGTTAATTGATATCAATTGTTATTACATACAACAAGAAAAGGGTGTAGCTGGGAGTAGGCCAAAGAGAGTGAAAGAATTTTAAGACTATTAAAAAATATTGAAATTACAATGTGCTATAAGCGATAAGTATTTAATATGTTTGAAATGGATAAATTTATAAACTACGATATCAATCAATATATTAAAAAAGTTTCAGATATTTAAAAACCATATTCAATATTCGAAAACACTACTTTGATACGGATTTGGATATTTCACAAAAGTTGTAATACAAAATTAAATATCTCATAATTGTTTTTCCAATCATGATATTAAAAATATCAAAATTAAAATTTTTTTAGGTTGAAATTTTTAATTATATTAAGTTAACGAGACATGGACGTCATATGTCCAACCTATTGTCACAAATCTTAAAGTTCATTATAAAAACAGTATTGCCAGTAATAAATTGCCTCTAGTAAAAGATTTTAAGCCGAACTATGAAACAACATCAATTATTGAAATTTTTAAAAGATTTCAAACAATCGAGTTGGATTAACAACAAAATTTTAAATCCTAAAAAATTTCGTTTTTTATTATCCTTGGACTACTTTCAGGTGCAATTCTTAGAATTGAGTGCCAAATCAATGAGCTGGCAAATGTTTTACTGTGTGTTAATAACTCGATAGGTAGACAACATTATACATAGGGTGAGGGTATTTGTATGTAAGTTCAGCCCACTAAAATTTCTGTAAGGTTGTGTTCATATGTACTGAATATGAATTTATTTTCATCGTTCAGTAGAAGATAATTTTTTATAGTCGCTTGTACAGTTTATGTATAAAAAAAAACAAATAAATATTTCCTTCATTTTTCAAATTATTCCAAATATTCCTAGGACTTTTTTTTAATGCACATTTTGCTAAATCTTGAAATGTTATAAATATATTAAAAATATACCACATAGTTCCCTACGACTACTTTAGTCAAACGCATCTTAGTCACACTTTAGATATACCAAGTGCATTACATTTTAAATGTAGTAATTCAGTTTAGTTCACTGCGGCAATGACGCAAAATATCTCCAGCCGACATTCACATACACATCAGCTTAGCATTATCATTATCATCATTGTCATCAGCAGCATCTTCTGAGGTCTATTGTTGTGCTTAAAGCTTCCTGCTGCACATTTATCTTATGTCTATGGATTCGTGTGTGTGTGCAAGTGGTGTAATTACTCTATTGTTTTGGGTCCTTTCTCAATGCCAATATCAAGCATTTAATCGTCTTTGGGTTTTGCACACTCAACAACACTCAGCAACCCCTCCCCCCTGAGGGTAAGCGATATACATTTTAATTACTTTTGTATTGTGCTTAAAGTGTAGCTGTCCGTCCCATTTCCATTTAGTTACTTAAGGCGGTCATATATTTTCATTTATGACTTGCATTGTGTGTTACGTATACTACACCTCGAATACAACACACGCCCCCTTACCGCTCTAGGCCATTTTGCAGGTTTTTTTTAAAGATCTTAAGATATTGCGCATTAATGTTTTCATTCGTTTGCGATTTGGTATAAAAAAATGCATTAAATTCTTAGAAACTTAACAAAAATGTGTAAATTATTTGAGAAGCGTTTAGCTTTTGCGTGTTTCTTCAAAATTGTAGCGTTAAGCTGTTTTATAATTTTATATTGCATATTTATGGTGGTTTGTATTTATTATGCAGAATGAATGTATAATTGTTGTGCTTTTTGTTGTTGTTGTTTTAGCTGCGTGTTCTTCTATTTTTGTTGTTGTCAAAGATGCAAAATAGATGTCCTCTATGTCTCTCTCTCTTTGAGACTTTAATGTGCCACTAGGCGCCATAGCGTTGGCATAAAATTATTTTGCTGACAAACAATACTAGTACTCACTGTCAACTCATTAATTTAGATATGTAATGTTCCAACAGGGGTCATATGAAAACTGCCCAGATATGGAAGGTGGCAGAGAAAAAAACAAGTTTATTTTTATAATACAAAATATTTATCAAACCTTTTTATAGTTTTGCGACTTTTGTAACCCTTTCATATCATGTAAGTTATAAAAATATTTTTTAGATACTATGTTTATTAGATATGCAAACATACACAAAACATTTTGTTGACAATCATCAATAATCTGACTAACTTCTTGCATCCATCTCCGATAATAGCATCTGAAGGGTATACAAAAATTCGACAAAAGTCACGTATGCAGTGTTGTCGCTTCATAATCAAACATAAGCTACATAAATAATGCATCAAAAAATATTTCTATAGAAATTTCTTTTTCACCAAGACGACAACAAACAAAAAACAATAACAATGAATGTATACACACAACAATTCTCATACCAAAGAATGGATATTCCAAAGAGTCAAGCATTCAGATAAATAAATGTGTATATAAATTTGGGACACAACTGCCACTGACGCTTTGCGATGTCGGCATGTGTTGTTAAATTAACCACAGAGGGAAGGGGTTAAACAATATTGTAGATGGCGGCAAGATTTCAAGTCACGCGGTCAGTAATTTTAGACTTTATTATATTGATTTTGTTTCATATTATAGTGTTATTGTTTTTGCTACGTTTGACTTTTGTCTTTTGTATACAATTTGTGTTTTTGTTTCGTTGTTGTACATATGTATATTGAAAAAAAAAAAATTCTGGACACACGCAAATTTTTTGCACAAAAGCAAAAATGTGATGTATTCGTCATTGAATGGAGCAAAATTCAAAAATATAAGAAGAAGAAAAGAAAACAAATAGAACTATAAAATATATATATATATAAATCTGTACATATTGGTACATATTTACTGTAGTATTTGTGTTTATGTGTTATAATGACCATGGGATAATTTTCAGTTTGAAATACAGTTCCTATTACAGAAATTTGATAGAAAATTACGATAAATAAAGATGATTTACTTCAAAAACTATAAACCCAAAAAATTTCAATGAGGAACAGTGATTTACCTACACTTATTTTGTTATAAACATGCAAAAATAACACAGAAATAGTGATGGCACGATTAATCCAATTAATCGCGATTAATTATTTGTCGTTTAGATTAATCATATGATTAATTAATCGATTATTCTTTTTTATTTGCCATCACTACACAGAACCAAAACATATGATTTTGGGACTCAATTCTGAGAATTGCACGTGAAAGTACCCCCAAAATTAACAATTTTTGAATCATTAATAACACTGTGCGTAAATCGGTAAAAAAAAAGTTATTCGTGTCCCGGCATTTCGCTAGGTCTGTGACTAATATATCAGACAAATTGAGGCAAATTTGGTTCAATACCAACAACTATTTTGGAAAATATATTTTTTTTCCATTTCAGGATATATGGTAGTTGGGCGTGTCCTTCGAGATAATTTGTTATAATTCAACATAGGTGTCAGTAATATATCAGAGGCAAATTGAGTCAAATATGGTTCAATACCAACAACCATTTTTTACAAATTTTTTTTTTCATATCTGGATATATAGGAGGTGGACGTGTCCTTGGGCCTTTTTTCACAAAAATTATTTTTTTCACATAGATTTTCATGATCTATGTCTCGTTTTATTCATAGGTTATGTGACAATACACGAAAGTAATAGGACTTGAGACTTTTTCCGTATTGGATTTTTTATGAATTTAAAAAATAAATATTTAATTTTTTAGGCAAGAAATATTAATTTTTCCTTGTACATTTATGTATTTGGACCAGCGAATCGGTTGTTTATGTTGTAAAATTGTGCTAGTGGTTCTCGAGTTATTTTAAACAAAAGAGCCTAAAACGTGACAAATTCCCCTATACGATACTTACTAACTTCAAATCGATATATCTCGATGCCTAAATGAGATCCAGCGAAACGCCGGGACACGTTTAACTTTCCCTGGAACTTTGAACCCATTCCAATCACTGATCCATATCATTTATCATCGTACGAATTTTTTGGCTCAAGGTGGATTTTTAGCACTTTTTCTATATTTTAACACGGTTATATCCCAGTATACCGTACGGAATATTTCTTTGTGTCTGAAGCAAAGTTGTAGTTATTGAATAGGTATCGAAAAATTCAACATGAATTACATTTTGGTATCATAACTTGTCCTTTTTGGTATAATACATTGTACTTTATTAAACCATAAATTGCACTTATTGGTACAATAAAATGTACTTTTTGTTACAATAATTTTTACATATTGGTACTAAAAATTGTACATTTTTTTATCACAAATTGTACTTTTTGGTACCATAAATTGTACTTTGATATGGAATAAGTACCATAAATTGCACTTTTGGTACAATAAATTTTACTTTTGGTACAATAAAATGTACTTTAATATTGAATAATTACCATAAATTTCACTTTTTGGTACAATAAATTGTACTTTTTGGCATCATTATTTGCACTTTTTGTTACAATAAATTGTACTTTTTGGTACCATAAATTGTACTTTGTTTTATCATAAATTGTACTTTTTGGTACCATAAATTGTACTTTTTGATACAATAAATTGTACTTTGATATTGAATAAGAATCATAAATTGTACTTTTTGGTACAAGGAATTGTACTTTTTGGCATAAAAAAATTTACTTTCTGTTACCATAAATTGTACTTTTAGGTATCATAAATTGTCCTCTTTGTTATAATAAATTTTCCTTTTTGGTACCATTAATTGAGTGTTAGGTACCATAAATTGTACTTTTTGTTACCATAAATTGTACTATATGGTGCTATAAATTTTGGGTATAATTAAATTACCTTTTGGTACAATTAATTGTACTAGTTGGTACAATAAAAGTACTTTTTGTTACAATAAATTAAAATTATTCTACCTTCACCCTACGGGTAGGAGGGTATATATAAGTGTAAGTGTAACACATAGAAGGAGTCACTTTATACCCTAGGTTTCTTTGAACCAAATTCGATTCATGACTTTTTAAGTCGTTTGAGCCATGTCCGTCTGTCTGTCTGTCTCTTTGTCTGGCTGTCCGGCTTGTATGCACGATAACTTCCGAAAAACGCAACCAAAAGTTTTGAAATATTGCATGGGTTATTATTTATCAGAAACTACTCACGATATTGAAAATGGACTACATGGCCTCGCCGCTTCTGGTCCCTCCCATACAAATATATCATTCCGCCCATTTTAGAAATCGTGTAATAATATCAATATAACCAATGCGATCGTGCCCATATTCTGAATTTAGTAAAGTATAGTAGAATAAAGTTTTGGAGAAAAAACTGAAAGTCCTGACACGCCCCTTTTTATACCTCCCATACAAATGTACCAATACCCCCACATTAGAAATCGAGTAATAATATCAACATACCCAAAGCGATCGGGTCTAAATTCTGTACTTTGTAAAGACATAATTAGGTAATGTTTTGGAAAGAAAACTGGAAGTCTAGCCACGCCCCTTCTGGTCCCTGCCATATAAATTTATTGGGAACGGCCGTGGCGTAGTGGTTAGAACACGCGACTACCATGCGGGAGATCGCAGGTTCAAACCTGGCTCCAGTCATCTTAAAAAAAAAAAAATATTGTTTTTTCATTGTCGGCTCCCCTCGAATGTTGTTGACAGCAACTTCGCAGTATTAAGTGTCGAGTCAATCGGCGTGTCTAGTAAGAGCTTCTCAAACAGTGACATTCGCATTTGTCGATAAACAAGTAGGTGCCGTTAGTTGTGAATCTAAAAATAGAAAGCGTGTTAAAGCCCATACCTCATTCATGGGGTGCAAAGGGAAATTAATTTTTTTTTTTATTCCGCCCACTTTAGAAATCGAAAAATAACACCGACGCGATCGTGCCCAAATACTGTATTTAGTAAAACTACAGCAGGATACAGCTTTAGAGAAAAAAACCTGGATTTCTAGCCACACCCCTTCTGCTACTTTCCAAACAAATGTACCAATCCGTCCACTTAAGAAATCGAGTAATAATATCAATATAACCAATGCGATCGTCTCCAAGTTTTGGATTTGGTAAAGCTAAGGCAGGATAATGTTTTGGAGAAAAAACTTAAAGTCCACACACGTACCTTCTGGTACCTCTCATACAAATGAACCATTCCTCCCTCTTTATAAATCGAGTAATAATATTCATATAACCAATGTTATTACCATATCTTGGATTTGGTAAAGCTATGACAGGATAAAGTTTTAGACAAAAAATTTAAAGTCTAGCCACGCCCATTCTTGTACCTCCCATAAAAATGTACCAATCCGCCCACATAAGGAATCTAGTAAATATATCAATATACCCAAAGCGATCGGGTCTAAATTCTGTACTTTGTAAAGCTATAATTAGGTAATGTTTTGGGAAAAAACACCCAACGCGATCGTGCCTAGATTCTGCATTTAGTAAAGCTACAGCAGGATAAAGTTTTGGAAAAAAAAGTTTGTTCCGGATTTTTATTCTCCTATTGTATATCTACAACTTTGCTTTAGACAATAAAGAGATATTCCGTACGTAACCGTGTTAAAATATAGAAAAAGTGCTAAAAATTCCGCTTGAGCAAAAAAATATCGTATGACCATTAAATTAGTATTGCAGCCAATTTGACAAATGGAATGATGCAGAAGTTCTTACTTTTAGGGCCACTTTTACAAGCAATTCTTAGAATTGAGAAGTTCTTATTTTTGGGGCCACTTCCACAAGCAATTCTTAGAATTGAGTCCCAAAACAATGAACTGACAAATTTTGTACTATGTAATGCTTTATTTTAAAAGCATTCTTATTAATATCTTTGTTCTACTGTGTACTGCATGTTACCACATTGTTCCAATTTCATTAATTGTCCAAATAAACATGTCAATAAGAATATTTGTTAATTTTTTCGGATACATTTTATTTTATTATTTTATTAAATGTATCCGAAAAAATTAACAAATATTCTTATTGACATGTTTATTTGGACAATTAATGAAATTGGAACAATGTGGTATTATCCAAATAAATTAGAACTAATTTAATAACAATAAAATTCCTCAAATTGTTTTTAATTAATGAAGCAACAGTAAGAAGAGAAAAGTAAACAACATTGACATCATGGGGTCGTTTAATTTTATTATCTACACACAAATCCCCTAACGCTTATAATTTTGATATAATTTTAAATTTGTGTCAATTGTGTTTTTTTTGTCTTTTAATAAAACATCAAAATTGTTTTCTCTTAGAAAGATGAAATATCGAATAAATGTCATTAGCTGTAACTCCCATGAGAAAAATTTAAGTTTAACATATATTTTTTTCTGAAAGCTTTCCATTAACTGCTGCATATGTTTGTCAAAGTACATTTGACATTTTCATGTGCCAAAGTAATAAAATTGGTAAAGGCGCCTGTACATTTTATGGCGGCTATCAACAACAAAATCTGTGAAACAAAATGAAACACATTTTGAATATCAAAATGCGTAACTCAAATATTGGCAATGTCGTGGGTGTTATAATTCGGTTAACGCATTGTTGCTCGTTTTGCCGTCGTTTGCGGATGACATTTAACTAAAAGTTATAAATTATAGTATATGGTAGTTGTATATGATAAGAGTGCCTTTCATATATGCACAAGTTTCTGAAAATTGGCAAACTTTGTAGGAAAACTTATATAGAAATATAAATAAAACGTTTTGTCTTCTATGAATTGATATTTTAAGTATTATTGAAGCAAAAAGTATTGCTATTTAACGAGATTACACTGGCAAGGAATATGAAGGAAATCGTCTCAATCTATTAAAGACTTTGGTTTCAGAGATGATAAAGTCGAGATTGGTGCACAGATGAAGGACGCTGCTGTCAAAACTGCCGGAAAATAGTGTTCGACTCTTCTGGTTCCCCGGACGTATAATTTGTTTTTACCGATATAACTTTCCCCGGCAGTTTGAACCCTTTCCGATCACTGACCCCTACCATTTGTCTCACAGTGTAATTAAATAGCCATACGATTGTTTTCGATTTTTGGCACTTTTTCTATATTTTAACAAACTTACCCTAATAAAGTACATCCAGTGCTTTAACAATGGAAAAATGCCCAATTTTTCCCAATTTTTAACTAGATGACAAATCCACAAATGTACGTTGTTTTCTCAGGGATAGACGGACGGACACTGCCAAAAAGGGTGTGTTTGTATGGGAGGTGGGAGTATTTTTTTCCGAAATTAAAAACCGAATATAGAATAGAAGATCGCATATCAAATATAAGCTCCATAGCTCTTACTTAAACTACGGTTGTAGTTGAAGGAACAGACAGACGGCACTTCCAAAGTGTTTGTATGGGAGGTTGGAGTAGTTTTTGCCCAATCTTTTTCATCTTAGAAAGTATAAATGCTTGTATACCGAATTACAGCTCTATAGCTCTTAAACTACGGCTGTAATCGCAGGGCAGTCCCCAAAAAAGGGGAGTTTTAAAGGGAGGTGGGAGTAGTTTTTGACCGGTCATGCCCATCTTAGAATTTAACCACTGCTCTGAGGATATATTCTTACATTCAAAATTTAAGCTCGATATCTTAAATTACGGCGGAATTCGCGGGGCAGACAGACGGACATAATTGGATTTTTTTTTATTTTCATGCAAAATAAAGTTTATAAAGAAACCAGTAAAAAAGTTTCAGGCGAAAAACCCGACTTACATATACCCCCACTTATATAAAGTGGGCGGAGTGGTACATTTGTATGGGAGGTACCAGAAGGGGAGTGGCTAGGCTTCTAGATTTTTTAACCAAACCTTTAGTTTAGGTAAATACAGAATTTTAACACGATCACGCTAAGTGTATTAATACAGTATTTCCCGCTTATATGCGCGCCGCTTATAAGCATTTCTCGCTTATTGGCAGCCAAAATTGAACAATTTCCCCCCGCTATTTAAAATCTTCTGTCTTTTTTCTCGTGTATGCATTACGTTTATATGCATTCCCTGCTTTAGTGCATCACAATTTAAACAAAAACGTTGAAAAAATCATATAAAAACATTCGCATATATGCATGTACAAATTTCTACAAATGAAAATATTTATAACTAGTGGGCCCGGCAATGCTTCGCTATTGCATATTAACTTGTAATATATTTCACATTTAGGTCTACAAAGTACTTTGAAAACGGTACTTATGCTCGACAATAATATGATGAGTTTATTTACTTATGTTACTAATTTAAAGTAACTCCTTAACATTAAAGTTAACCAATTATTTTATTATTTTTATTGTTGTAAATGGTAATAAAAAGTTCATCAGCAAAGTCATATCTATAGTGCCGACATGTAGATTAAGTTTTTCTGTATGTAGGGCGAAAAATCACTTCTTCCCCAAATCGGAAACAGACATTCCTTTAAAGATTAAATTCCTCTAAAGATAGTTATGCCTTCTCCTATTGACCGCAAATGAAAATTCCATTTGAAGCTTCATGTCTTTAGCCATAAAAACTTCTTTTGTCATGTCTTCTTCTCACAAAAAAAATTGGCCCACCTTACTGTTATTTTCTCTAGGCGAACAGCAATATTCTGTGGAATTTTGACAGTTTGTTTTTACTGTTTGTTTTAAAAGGGGTGGAACAGCCCACTTCCACCCTTACTGTAATTCATACAGCAACAACAACATATGTTACAAATCACATCTTCATACCTCTGATAGTTCATGAGATATAGTCTTTTTTACTTTAAAGTTGTATGGGCGGTGCCACTCTCCTTTATACAGTCACAACTAAGTACAGCCAGTGACTAACAACAGGTCATCAGTACCACTTTTTGAAATTATCTTATAAATCAGTCTATTAGAAAAGCCGTCAGAGCGATTTTTGAAAAAGTGGTGTGGCACCGCCTTCTTCCTCCCTAGCAGTAATTAATACTGCTCCAATAACATATATACCAAATCTCATCTTCATACCTCTGATAGTTCATGAGATATAGCCCTTTTGATTTTCATGTTGTATGGGCGGTGCCACGCCGCTTTATCCAATCACAACCAAATATAGCCAGGGACTATCTACAGGTCAAAAGTACCTCATGGTAAAATTTTTGTATCAATCGATCTATTAGAAAAGCCGTTAGAGCGATTTTTGAAAAGGGGGCGTAGCACCGCCCACTTCCATCCTGGCTGTAATTAATACTTCCCCAACAACATATATACCAAATCTCATCTTCATACCTCTGATAGTTCATGAAATATAGCATTTTTAATTTTCAAGTTGTATGGGCGGTGCCACGCCCCTTTATCCAATTACAACCAAATGTAGTCAGGAACTATCTACAGGTCAACAGTACCTCATGGTAAAATTTTTGTATCAATCGATCTATTAGAAAAGCCGTCAGAGCGATATTTGAAAAAAGGGGCGTGGCGCCGCCCCCTTTTTGAAAAAATAAAACCTTTTAAACCATCCGGAAGCTATAGCGAACAAAACAAAAAAAAAATTTGAAAATCGGTCCAGCCGTTTTTGAGTTTTAGCGAGATAACTGCACAGCAATTCATTTTTATATATAAGATTTTTATGAATTAAATATGAATTTTTTTATAAGTTTGTTTTTGTTCTTTTTATACACATAGATCATAATAAATCAGTTTTTGAATAAACATATACCCTGTTTTTTTTTAATATCGCAATGCAATTGGTATTGATATCTGTATGAATTGACTTTTATATGCACCACCGCTGCTTATAACCGAAATTTCTTACATGCACCATTAATGCATGTATCCGATTTTTTACATAAGCATTGTTATAGCTTTAAAAAATACAAAATTTGGGCACGATCGTGTTGGGTCTATTGATAGTATTACTTGATTTCTAATGTGGGCGGAGTGGTACATTTGTATGGGAGGTACCAGAAGCGGCGGGACTAAACTTACAGATTTTTTCTCCAAAACTTTATCCTGCTTTAGCTTTACTAAATTCAGATTTTAGGCACCATCGCGATGGGTGTATTAATAATATTAATTGATTGCTAAATATGCCGAGTGTTTCTTTTTTATGGGATGTACCAGAAGGCGCGTGGCTAGGCTTCCAGATTTTTTAACCAAAATTTTATTCTAATTTAGCTTAGCTAATTACAGATTTTGGCCACGATCGTGTTGGGCCATAACACTTCCACTTTATTCTCCAAAATGTTATCCTTTTATAGCTTTACTAAGTAACTACAGAATTTAGGCACGATCGCATTGGGTATATGGATATTATTACTCGATTTCTAGTGGCGGAATAGTACATTTGCATGTGAGTTACCAGAAAGAGCGTGGGAAATATTAACCCATGCTAAGTTTTAAGACAGTTGGTTACGTCTTTTAAAAGTTATTGTGTGTATCAGCGGGACAGACAGACGGACGGACATCGATCAAATGACTTATAAAGTCATGAATCGAATTTGGTTCAAAGAAACCTAGGGTCTAAAGTGGCGCCTTCTATGTGTTACACTTTTGGGTCGTATCACCTTATCCGTTGGAATGCCATGAATGACATATGAGATAGGTTCATGCATTTGAGGGAGTTAAGACGCTTCTTTATTAAATTGCTTTCAAATAGAGCCTTCAAGTTAATAACTTTTCCGAGCTGCTGTATATTTGGAAAAACTTTTTCGGACAAAGACAAATTAACTTCACTGCTCTTCACTGCTTTAAAATTCTCCTTAGACATTTTTCTCTGACTTTCTGTCTTATTTTCGTAATATCTATCGTGCGTAGGAACGAACGATATCTACCTTTTAACCTCATCTGCATGTGACCTCAATTTTAAGCACTTAAGTACAAAAAAATGAAAGAGTACAGAAATATAAATCTATACGACTTCTTCTCACCACTTAGTTAACAGTTTTTGGTAATAAATTTCAATACTTGGCAGTGTCCTTCCGTGTCCTCTTTAAATATAACTGTTAACCTTTTTTACATATTCATTCCCAATATCGATATGAATTCATACAAATACATATAAAAGAAAACCTTAATAATATTCACGGTTGTTACTAACCCAAAGCATTGCTGTTACATTACACACTTATATATCATATGTATGTAGTATTCTTCATCCTCCAAAGAACGCTACAGAACTTAAAAGGACAAACAGGCGCCACTGAAGTAAGCAATGAGTAGACATGACAACATACATACAAAATAACCTTGGAAGAAATGAGTACTGGGTCAGTGACTTATAGCTCTTATGTAGAAATACAAATAGCTGAGGTTGCGGGTGGAATAGAATAAGTTTTACTGAACAGCTCTATTGCAATCATCATGAATGTGTTCATTCACAGGAAATGTTGTTACTTTCAGACTAATTTTACAATAGCGCGAATTATTTTGAAAATTTACGGGATGGACACAGTTAACTGACGGATGCATTTACACTCTCTGTGATTACAAAACAATTTCTATATCTTGTTATAAATAAATTTTGATTATTTTTAATTATTTTTTTCGACTGAATTAAGACAATAGTCAGTATTCGGTATCAGACAAGTAGTAGCACCTAATGACCACGAAGGTCCTTTAGAGCCTTAAAGCTTTATGGTTTGAGATTCCTTTTGGAATGTGTATATTAGTTTTTACTTAAACAATTACTACTCGAAAGTCTATGCGGTTACATAATATTTTTTGTCCTTGCAATGATTGATGCAGGATTCCATCCGCTGTTTGAACTCGCTAGGTCACGTATTTTTGACGAGGACATAGTCAGTCGATCAGGAATCATGATATTTATGTGCACTTTAACAAACTGTACAAATTGCTTTCTTTACATAGAATAAAAAAGTAGGCACGTGTTGAGCGCAAGCATGAAGGTAAATAACATTACATCGTATAATGTATTTTTTGCTGTAAAATGTGGCTCTAAACAAATTGTAACTTTTCTATTAACAAATTTCGAACATGAAAACTATATTAATCCCTATTAAATGTGTATGTTTGTCTGTTTGTTTGTTTGTGGCTCAAACACATCTAAACGGGTGAAATGATATCAATGAAATTTGGTTAACAGTTAGTGTATAGTGGTTAGAACACGCGACTACCATGCGGGAGATCGCAGGTTCAAACCTGGCTCCAGCCATCTTAAAAAAAAAATAAAATTTTCTTTCATTGTCGGCTCCCCTCGAATGTTGGTGACAGCAACTTCGCAGTATTAAGCGTCGATTCAATCGTCGTGTCTAGTAAGAGCTTCTCAAACAGTGACGTTCGCATTCGTCGATAAAAAAGTAGGTGCCGTTAGTTGTGAATCTAAAAATAGAAAGCGTGTTAATTCACAACAACGCGAGAAGCTATCCCATACCTCATTCATGGGGTGCAAAGGGAAATTAAGTTTAAGTTTTTAAGTTAGTGTAGTATATGGAAATTACCGTAGGCTATATAGTTTTTTTTTAATTTTTGACCCTATGGGTGGGCGTGGCAAAACTTTTTTCTAAAGCTAGGGAGATTAAATTTGATACACAGATAGTACTCGGCAACATGAATATGAATATGCAGACGAAATTTTAATTTTGGATCAGTGGGCGGAGTGGGCGTGACAAAAAATATTTTAAGAGCTAGGGAGATTTAATTTCATACACTGATAGTACTCGGCCACATGAATATGAACATTTAGACGAAATTTTAATTTCGGTTTAGCGGGCGGTCGGGGCATGGCAAAACTGTATTCTAGCCCTAGAGAGATAAAATTTGGTACACAGATAGTACCCACCAACAGAAATATGAATATGCAAACGAAATATTAATTTTGGATCAGTGGGCGGAGGGGGCGTGACCAAACTGAATTTAGGCCCCCAGAGAGATATAGTTTGGTACACAAAAAATACTCGACAACACGAATATGAATATGCGGACAAGTTGGCCACGGAGAGGGCGTGGCCAAACTGTATTTTAGCCCCAGGAAGATCAAATTTGGTACACAGATAATACTCGGCACTTCAGGTTCAAATTTGCTGACGAAATTGATATTCTCAATCAGATGGTGAGGGGAACGTGGAAAAACTATATTTTAGCTCTAGAGCGATAATATTTGATACTACACAGACAATCGATACCAAAATGTAATATTTAATTTATCAAAAAGTACATTTATTGTACCAAAACGAACATTTATTTTACCACAAAGTACAATTTATTGTACCAATAAATGTATTATTGTACTAAAAAGTAAAATTTATTGTTCTGAAAAGTACAATTATTGTATTTAAAATAACTATTATTATACCAAAAAGATAAATTTATTGTACTTAAAGTGCTTTTATTGTACAAAAGAATTACATTTATTGTACCACAAAGTTCGTTTATGGTATCAAAAAGTACTAAATTTTTTAATGTATTTAAAAGAACATTTATTGTAACAAAAAGATCAATTTATTGTACCAAAAAGTACTATTGTTGTACAAAAGAAGTACATTTATTATACCAAAAAGTACGTTTATAGTATCAAAAAGTACTTCATTAGTTCCAAAAAGTACAATTTATTTTATATAAAAGTACTTTTATGTTACACAAAAAGAACAGTAATTTGTACCATAGAGTACCAATGTTGAACAAAAAGTACTTTAAATGAACTAATAAGCACTTTTATTGTACACAATTAAAGTACTTTTATTATGCAAAAAATTATTGTTATTGTATCAAAAAGTACTATTATTTTATCAAAAAGTACTGTTGTTGAAGCAAAAAGCAAGGACTACAATGATTTTTTTCGTAACTTTATAATATTTTTAAATTTTATTTGCTGACACTTTTTCAGCATTTTGACAACATATTTTTTCAGAATTGTGTGTAAGGTCGTGCATTCTGATGTATATTACAACAAGTTTTGTTCTCATATGCCACTGTATAAACTTGAATAGACTAGGTTTTTTTTTGAAAAATTATCAGAGCTGACTATCCGAGAATATTATGTCAAATAGATTTCTGAAAAATTTTCATTTCAAAGCGTATTTCAAAAAGTTAATATATAATCGGAAATTTGATTTTTTTTTGTTTTGTGCTGAACTTTTTGCAAAAAAGTGAATTTGAAATTGAACAATTTTAATTTGCGAAAGATTGGTGAATTCCATTGTTTTTTGTTATATTTCGTGCTGTGTGAATTGGAAGGTATGTAACGCATTTCTGTTGATAATGCTTTATGTTGATTTGTGACACAATTCCCTTCATCTTTGTTAGGAATCGGGATTTTCTTGTTTCTCCCAAATATTCCACATATTTATTGGCGTAAATTTGCGCGACATTTTATAACATTCTGCGGCAAAAATATTGGATGCTCAATATCAATTCTTGCTGAAAATTTGGAGAAATCTGCTTAAGATTTATTTGAGATTGGATGTACAATCTCCATAGAATACAGAACAATTAGCTTACGCACGGAAAACGAACATACCGTGAGACGCATGGCGTAAATTTATATTTGGACACAAATCTTGGTGTTAACCAAGTCAATGCCATCATAATGGATCAATTATTTTTTTTCCTGTTGACATCTTTAAATAAGTACACTAGATTAACGTAACGTTTTTTTTCCTTCAAATTTAATATCATTTTGTTTTGTTTGGTTGTATCTTGTTAGTTTATGATTCATATTTACACGTTCATAAAAGAATTTTTAGTTTAAACTTCAATATACGTCAATTAACATCGTATTAAATGCATTAAAATGAAGAAGTAAGAACGAAAACCACATACATGTATCCAGCGTCGACATCAGGCCTGCTGTCATCGGTGGATTCCTTCAAATGGTGAGTTTAAATGAATTATGTTATTTAAAATCATATAGAAAAACACGAATTACATAACTTCATTTTAAAACACTTTTTCTGTTAGTTTCAATACATTAACATTTTAATGTAATTAGCATAACGTTCTTTTACATAATCATACCGTAGATGTTAATAACATTTCATTAGCATCCAAATAATATGAATACATACTAACAAGCAAGGCTATTTAAACTTTTAACAGTTAGTCACATCTATTCACTTAACAGAATTTTGTTTTGCTAACTTAAAATTTGAAATAGCTTACATTTTAAAACCTTGTTCACATGTTGTTACGTACATCAATTTCCGAACTGTAATGATATTAAAATTTACTGAAACTACTTGGACATACATATTAGTACTCTAAATCTATTAACATTTTGTTTATTTTCTTTCCTATTGTTTTTTATGTTGAATAACTATAATTTTTGTTGAATAACTATGTTACTAGTTATTACTATTTTCAATAATTTCAATATGAATTACCTTATCGAATAAATTGTGTGATAAAATTGGAAATGCATAACTAGGTTTTATTTTTATTCCACGAAACACTTAGCATCCAGTTAGGCTAATCATAATGGGATATCCAGTAGATAGTAAATGGATATCGATGGTAGGGTGGGTTATGATTATGAGGAGGTGCTTTAAATCTTTAACCTCTTCAGCGTTTTACACTTAGATACTTCTCTCTTTATTTTCTTTAAGTTATCTTCATTTTGTGGTTTTAGCTACTTAATTTTATTTTTATGTTTCGAGCTCTAAACTGCCTTCATGAAGACAAGAACACCACCCTATAACCCTGAGCACGGCCGGTTCTAAAAGTAGCTACTGGTCTTCATGAGGTAGAGCGTGAGTCGGGCCGTTACATAAAATAAATGGCGCCCAACGTGGGGCCTCAGCTTTAGCGAAAGCATATACGATCGATGCGTTAAATTTACTTCTCAGTACACCTAGCTGATGTTTCACTAAATATATAAACATCTTGTCCGTGGTGTCGATAACTTATTTAAATTCATTCTGAAGTTCGTAAGTTGCTCCTGGATTTTAGATTTTCGTTTTAAAAATGAATTTCTAGCCGAGTATATTGATGATCTTATTTTTCTTTCCTTTAACTGCCGGTATTTTGTTTGAGATTTCTTTTGTTGGTGGATATCGATAAATTACTCACAAAATCTAGCAGCTTTCCATTCTATGGACAATTTCTAATCAAAATTATACTTTTACTAATTATACTTGAGATTTCTATATTTGGTCATTACTGAACATAGACTCGCATAATGAGTATAAGTTATTTTGAATCATCCTTCAGATGAAAGTATTTGTGGTGGCGACTTTTACTATGTGGATGATTACTGCACAGTATACCCGAACAATATTTCATTATTTTTTTTTTTTTTTTTTTTGCTTTAATTATTTTCTCGAAGTGTAGAACAGTAGAAAATGTTACATATGATTAGCTAACTGATGTAGCTTAAGTGGAGTAGTGGAAAATAACACAAATATTTGTAAAACTTAAAGAGAACGAAATAGGACAATTTACCATGCCTGTGACACGTAGTCGTGAGAATTTAATGAATTTAGAAGAGCCAGCGAACGTTAGCTTTACGGTCAATCTTTCTGAAGATAATGTGACACAAACATCGTCATCTAACGGCACCAGAAGGAAACAATCCAGAACAAAGACTGGTAATCCTTCAGGAGTTTCCGATACTGATAATGCCCATATCAGAAATATGGTATCAGAATCGTTGAACGATTTTCGTAATGAAATTACAAATTTTATTTCGAGTGAACTGCGCTCAATGATGGAAAATATTAATATTGCTGACAGAAGTCAAGATGGAATTAGTAGTGGACCCAATATTACTTCACAATCTCGGGACAATGATCCGACCACTATGTCGGGTGCTACTAATGTACCTCCTGTAGGAGTTAATTCAGTTTCACATCAGGGACCTTTTTACGCGGAAAAGGTTTTGAATATAATACGGAACTGGAAGGTAAAATTTGTTGGTCATGACAATCAAACGTCGGTTGACGAATTCATTTACCGTATCAACATACTGACCTCTAATAATTTGAATGGGGATTTTGACCTGTTATGTAAACACGCTCATAGTTTATTTGATGGGAAGGCTTTAGCATGGTACTGGAGGTTTCACCGACAGAATGACAATTTTGATTGGATTGCGTTAACTCGAGCATTGAAGATTCAATATAAGGCCGACTGTTGTGATTTTGATGTGCTGGATGATATACGCAGGCGAAAACAGAAATCCAACGAATACTTTGATGATTATTTAGACGTAATTTCTTCAATGACGGATAAATTAAAAACCCCCATTTCGGATCAGGACTTATGCGAGATACTTATTCGGAATTTGAAGTCCGAGATAAGGCATGAAATATTGCATATGGATATAGTTAGCGTTGCAGGACTTCGACGGGAAGTTCGAAAACATGAGAAATTTATGAAAGATCTCAATGCTGCTGAACATAGAAAATTTTCGAAGGGAAAAATTGCTGAATTAGAGGATCTGAATGATAATTTGAACTTTTCAGTCGGAAAATATTCTGATGATGAAATTTGTGCTGTCCAGAACAATGTTATATGTTGGAACTGCGGAGAGTCTGGTCATATCTATATAGACTGCATGAAGGAGAGGCATGTATTCTGCTACGGCTGCGGAGCTAAGGACGTATACAAACCCACTTGTGGAAATTGTTCCAGAAAGAAGCAGGGAAACGGACTGAAGGATGTCCGTCGGAAGTAATGCGGGCATCCAACATTAGAAAGGACAATTTGATTGAACGAAAAACTGACAATTCGGTAGGACATATACACCCTTTACAGAGACCTTACCATATTCGCTTAAAAGAATACCAGCAGGTTCGGACCAGAATTTTTGACGATCATAAAATTAGGAGCAGATCTTCAAAACGAATTCGTGACTACTATAATAAACTTCGGACTTTTAAACTGTGCTATATTTCGCAAATTATTAATCAGGAATTTGATAGCAGACCATTCATCAATTTGAAAATTAACGAGAAATTATATTTAGCTTTATTGGACAGTGGAGCGAACAAGAGCGTTATTGGTGGAGAGTTAGGTACTCATGTTCAAACATTTAGTGGATTTCGTAGATGCGTCGGAAATGTGAAGACTGCGGACGGGGAAAGACAGAAAGTTTTGGGAACAGTAAAATTGGACATATCGTTTCAAGGACAGACAAAATTGGTTGAATTTTTGGTGGTACCGACGATTAGACAAAACATAATTTGCGGATTTGACTTTTGGGACACTTTTGGCCTTAAAATTTCATTGCCTACTGTCGGGAAAATTGACTGCCATATGGGTGATTCGAGTAATATGGAACTTTCTGATGGACAACGACTTAAAATTGATAGAGTAATTGCTTCTTTTCCGGATTCCGAGATTGAAGGCCTTGGTTGCACAACCTTGATAGAACACTACATAGACACCGGTGACGCGAAACCAATCAAGCAGCGTTATTATCCTATTTCACCAGCTGTAGAGAAACTTCTTGTAGGGGAAATAGATCGGATGATTTCACTAGGAGTTATAGAGGAAGCCCCAGGTTCTGCGTGGTCATCACCTACTGTTGTTGTGGTGAAACCGGGAAAAGTAAGAATGTGTGTGGACAGTAGAAAACTCAATTCTGTAACGAAAAAAGATGCCTACCCGATCCCGAACATTGATGGATTGATTGCACGACTTCCTCCAGTTTACTGCATCTCTAAGATTGATTTGAAGGATGCCTTTTGGCAGATTAAATTGGAGGAAAGCTCTAGACCAAAGACAGCATTCACAGTCCCCAATCGGCCACTGTACCAGTTCACAAGGATGCCATTTGGACTATGTAATGCACCCCAAACTTTGTGCCGACTGATGGACCGTGTCATACCCTACAATTTAAAGTCTAACGTTTTCGTGTATTTGGATGACTTGTTAATTGTATCGACGGATTTTGATCAACATTTAAAACATTTGTCTGAAGTCGCGATGCACCTTAGAAATGCCGGATTGACTATAAATGTAAAAAAGAGTAGTTTCGCGTTGAGCAAGGTAAAATATTTAGGATACGTTGTTGGCAATGGAACTCTTCAAGTGGACGAGGATAAGGTAAAAGCTATTCGGGAATTTCCCGAACCAAAATCAATTAAGCAATTAAGGAGATTTCTAGGAATGACAGGATGGTACAGACGATTTATTCAGGATTTTTCGACATTGACTTTTTCACTGACAGAACTTTTGACGAAGAAACGGAAATTTATGTGGACTGATGAGGCTCAGAAAGCATTGGAGGAACTGAAAACTAGATTAACAACGGCACCGGTTCTAATTCACCCGGACTATAGCAAGCAGTTCATTTTGCAATGTGATGCAAGCACATGTGGGAGTAAGGGCTAAAGTTTTGAGGCGTATTGGAACGGTAAACTATGAGCTGCAGGATTGCGATAGCCAAAGCAAGGGTATATACCACGCTAAGGATATATGGACATAGATTTGTAGTTATTAGCACTCCCTTCTGTTGAGTTTTTGATCATCCTTTGGAATTTTCAATTTCAAAGTCTGATTTTGTTGGGGGGATATTTGTAAGGTCGTGCATTCTGATGTATATTACAACAAGTTTTGTTCTCATATGCCACTGTATAAACTTGAATAGACTAGGTTTTTTTTTGAAAAATTATCAGAGCTGACTATCCGAGAATATTATGTCAAATAGATTTCTGAAAAATTTTCATTTCAAAGCGTATTTCAAAAAGTTAATATATAATCGGAAATTTGATTTTTTTTTGTTTTGTGCTGAACTTTTTGCAAAAAAGTGAATTTGAAATTGAACAATTTTAATTTGCGAAAGATTGGTGAATTCCATTGTTTTTTGTTATATTTCGTGCTGTGTGAATTGGGAGGTATGTAACGCATTTCTGTTGATAATGCTTTATGTTGATTTGTGACACAATTCCCTTCATCTTTGTTAGGAATCGGGATTTTCTTGTTTCTCCCAAATATTCCACATATTTATTGGCGTAAATTTGCGCGACATTTTATAACATTCTGCGGCAAAAATATTGGATGCTCAATATCAATTCTTGCTGAAAATTTGGAGAAATCTGCTTAAGATTTATTTGAGATTGGATGTACAATCTCCATAGAATACAGAACAATTAGCTTACGCACGGAAAACGAACATACCGTGAGACGCATGGCGTAAATTTATATTTGGACACAAATCTTGGTGTTAACCAAGTCAATGCCATCATAATGGATCAATTATTTTTTTTCCTGTTGACATCTTTAAATAAGTACACTAGATTAACGTAACGTTTTTTTTCCTTCAAATTTAATATCATTTTGTTTTGTTTGGTTGTATCTTGTTAGTTTATGATTCATATTTACACGTTCATAAAAGAATTTTTAGTTTAAACTTCAATATACGTCAATTAACATCGTATTAAATGCATTAAAATGAAGAAGTAAGAACGAAAACCACATACATGTATCCAGCGTCGACATCAGGCCTGCTGTCATCGGTGGATTCCTTCAAATGGTGAGTTTAAATGAATTATGTTATTTAAAATCATATAGAAAAACACGAATTACATAACTTCATTTTAAAACACTTTTTCTGTTAGTTTCAATACATTAACATTTTAATGTAATTAGCATAACGTTCTTTTACATAATCATACCGTAGATGTTAATAACATTTCATTAGCATCCAAATAATATGAATACATACTAACAAGCAAGGCTATTTAAACTTTTAACAGTTAGTCACATCTATTCACTTAACAGAATTTTGTTTTGCTAACTTAAAATTTGAAATAGCTTACATTTTAAAACCTTGTTCACATGTTGTTACGTACATCAATTTCCGAACTGTAATGATATTAAAATTTACTGAAACTACTTGGACATACATATTAGTACTCTAAATCTATTAACATTTTGTTTATTTTCTTTCCTATTGTTTTTTATGTTGAATAACTATAATTTTTGTTGAATAACTATGTTACTAGTTATTACTATTTTCAATAATTTCAATATGAATTACATTATCGAATAAATTGTGTGATAAAATTGGAAATGCATAACTAGGTTTTATTTTTATTCCACGAAACACTTAGCATCCAGTTAGGCTAATCATAATGGGATATCCAGTAGATAGTAAATGGATATCGATGGTAGGGTGGGTTATGATTATGAGGAGGTGCTTTAAATCTTTAACCTCTTCAGCGTTTTACACTTAGATACTTCTCTCTTTATTTTCTTTAAGTTATCTTCATTTTGTGGTTTTAGCTACTTAATTTTATTTTTATGTTTCGAGCTCTAAACTGCCTTCATGAAGACAAGAACACCACCCTATAACCCTGAGCACGGCCGGTTCTAAAAGTAGCTACTGGTCTTCATGAGGTAGAGCGTGAGTCGGGCCGTTACATGTGTCAGTAAAGTTTAAGGACTATTTTAAGTTTGTTTTTATCAAAAATGTTGTCAATAATTCGTCAGAAAAAACTATGTCTGTAAATTCTGACAAAACAACCTTATTTATACACGATGCTGACACATTTTGAAAGAAAATACTGACATTGACATTGAGTAGTGTAAATGCTCCTTTATACATAGTACTTGGCAATGCAGACAAAATATTTATTTTTGGTCAGCAGGAATATGAAGATGAACATTTTATTTCCGATCAGCTGGCCACATTGGAATGGGGGAAAAATGATTTAGAACTACACCCATACCTCGATATACGGCCTAGATACGTTCCCAAAATGTTGGCCGTAAAGCGAGGTAATAATTTCCTATTCTTATTTTTCACTTGCAAGAAAACTACGTCTACTCACGATCATCACAAGCAAGAGACTGCTGCATCAACACTCGCTGCTCTTTTGAGTGAATGCTTTTGTTAGTCTCTCACTCTTTGTAGAAAAACGGTGAATCCCCTTATTTGCTTTTAGCCGTATAGTGAGGTAATGTGCGCCGTAAAGCGAAGGTGTTCCAGAATTGAAAAAGGCCGTTATAGGGAAATGCCGTAAAAAGAGGGGCCGTATAAAGAGGTATAAGTGTATATATAGATAGTACTTGGCGCTATAAATATGAATTTGCAAACGGATTTTTTAATTTCGTATAGTGAGACATTGTTAGTTTGATCAGATTAAAGCGTAACTTGGGGTCACGAATTTAGCGTAAAATAACACAGTACAACATTTTTAAGCTCATTAATGGGATCATTCGTTTTGTCAAGTTACATGCCATAATAATTTAATATCAATTTTAAGTTAGTAAGTATCGTATAGGGGAACTTGTCACGTTTTAGGCACTTTTATTTGACATAACTCGAGAACCACTAGTCCGATTTAGCTAAAACAAATTTAAAAAATTAAGAATTACAATTCCTTTAATCTGTTCATATAACGCTTCCTTACATAAGCAACAGTTTCACTTTTCCATTCATCAAATGATTTTGAACTGGGTTTATTTTGTAGCAGTTACAATAAAACTGTGTACTCCGTGGCGTATGATTTACGTGGAATATTACTTATGATATTCATACGCCACCATATAGTATTTATGTTATGTCAAACAAAAGAGCCAAAAACGTGACAAATTCTCCTATACGATACTTACTAACTTCAAATCGATATTTAATTATTATGGCATGTAACTTGACAAAATGAATGATGCAGAACTTCTTCTATTTGGGGCTACTTTCACGTGCAGTTCTCAGAATTGAGTCCCAAAATCATGTGTTGTACTGTGTAAGCAAACCAAACATATTCGTCAAGTATTCAATAGCGAAGCATTGCCGGGTCCACTAGTCATATAAATATATACAATTCTGGAATCAATTCGTTAAGCTTATATATATCGCATTTCTCATTATTATCCTAATTATTGTTAAATATTACCGCAGTCCAATTAGAAATCTAACTTTAGCTAACATTACCTTGTGCCGATTTTGCGTTTGTTTAAACAACACTGTTTACTTATGAACAAAACAATAAATGTTAACCTAAACACAAATTGTTTCTAAAATATTTGCATGAAATTTAATGAATTCGACGATATTTTTAATTTTTCACCCCCAACAATGTTTACAAAATTTAACAAATGAAGCCTTTTACAATACGAATAGATAAAATCATTATTCATTTTCGTATTTAGTTTACAAATTAGAAGAATTTGGTAAATGCAGCTGGCTGCACTTTAAAATAAAGTCTATTAAATTAGATGAGTAAAATTATATTCGACCGCATACATGCTAAGACGTTGTTATTCTCTTAATTTGTTGCTGTTTCAGTTTTTTTTTTTTATATTTTTCTATTTCATCCCATTATTTTTTTATTTCATTTACTTTTTGGTTAATATACTAGAACATACTATCACAACCACCCTCCACCCTCCCGCCCAAAACGTCAGCAAGAAAGTCTATACTTTTCAAAAAATGGACAGACTTTAGTGTTTTCATTCTGTTGTGTGTTTTTTTCGGTGTTTTTGCAAAAAAAAAAACAACAAATTTAATATAAAACAAAATGAATTTATAAAATATAAAACAATATGTTTGGTATTTTGCCAAAAGTCAAACAACAACAACAACAGCAACAAATCAAAACAAAACAACAAATCTAATTTGAGTACACACATTATCATTTATATCAGATACAAATATGTGAATTGTATTATATTCAGTTTAATTTACTACGAAATGACGGAATGTTTAGTATATCATACGTAGAATTTTATTAAGCCAGTACAGTAGAAGACAAAATTGTGTACGAAAAACTAAAAATTTTTTAAAATGAAATATGTCTTATAGCAAATAATAATGTGCTTGTGCATATAGTGGCCCACATTTTGTCTTTCACTTTGAAGATGTGTGTATGTGTCTGTGTGTGTGTGAGTATAAGAGTACATAAGTTTATATGATATACATATAAGTATGAATATACTTTATTTACGAGTATTTGTCTTAAGACATCAATAGCAAGCATCATCAGCATCAGCATCATCGCCATCATCATCATCATCAGTGTCATTATCATTCGCAAAACCTCGTGACTATTACTCATACGTACGAGTCGTCCTACATTCATTTTGTTGAATGCAAAAGCAAAAATAAATTATTTCATATTCGTACGACTTTTAGTGTTATGTTTCCACACCTCTGAGATTATATTTTGTCTTACCTCCCCACCTTTTGGTTTTGAGTATCTACTTGTAGGTGGACTTTGTATATCGTTCGTTAATATGTCAAAATATTATAAATTACAATTTCAATTTCATTTGATTTTTGTATGCATTATTAATTTGTGATTGAACATCGTTTAGTGTTTGTTATTTGCCGAGGGGTTGCCAGTGGGAAAAATTAATAGTTTGTAAAATGTTAAAATTTGTCTCATTCATTGTCTGTTTTGTAATGAAATTTTTTGTTCAAAAGACATTTTTAAGACGCGATTATTAGAAAATTAAAATTAAGTAAATGAAAGTTATTCACTGAATATAAAATGACTAAGAATACCTCTTAAATTCAGTAAAAATATTGGGCAAAAGTGCAGAATATGGGGCGGGAGCCTAAAAAAAAAAATATGCCACTCCCCCCCAAATACGCCCTAAAACACGAATATCAAGGTCAAAGTTGGCGCTAAGGCCCACGGGGCCCTAGGGGCCCAAAAAAAGGGGGCCCATTTTGTTCTATGCTAACCCCCCATGTGTGGATACTCAAATGAAAGATACTTTCGAGACGAATCCAAGCTTTGAAGTTCCTACGGGTCTCCTGGGCCGAGTTAGAGCCATTTAAATTTCCGGGATATACCAAAAAATTTTTGAAAAAATTTGAAAAAATCTTGAAAAAAGTTTGAAAAATGTAATTAGTTTCGTTGTCTTGAACACATTATGGTTCAAGACGAATGCGGTGGGGGGCACGCCCCCTGGCTCTAACTCGTAGGAACTTAAAAATAACATCGTTGGATTCGTCTCGAAAATTTCTTTCATTTGAGTGCCCGCACATGGGGGGTCATCATAGAACCGAAAGGGGCCCCTTTTTTGACCCCCCCGGGCCCCATGGGCCTAAGCGCCAACTTTGACCTACCATTACGATGTTTGGGGACCAAGACGAAGACAATGACATATTTTTTTTTTTTAATCGGGCTCCCGCCTTATATTCTGCACTTCAGCCAAATATTGATTTGGGGAAATATTGATAACATTATGCAACACTAACATAATAAAGCCCCCATATAGTCATACATTTGACTTCTCTAGGTGTACGTTCGGGGCAGTTTAAGCGGTGGGAGTGAAATTTATAAAAAATTGATTTTTGTATGGGAGCCCCCCTTTTGGGGTGGAGATGGGGGTAGAATGTTAGATGGAAAAAAAATTGGGGATCCGTCATACATTTGACTAATTTAGGAGCACTTTTAGGTCAGTTTAAGCGCTGGGAGCAAATTTTATAAAAATTGAATTTTTGTAAGTGGCGACTATGGAGGAAAAGAGATTTGGAAAAGTGTTAGAAAAAATTAGTGGGGGTCGGTCATACATTTTACCCTCCTAGGAGGCCCAATGTAAGTCTTCGGCAATAAACTTGATGGGCGACTCAGGATGGGGCGACCAAAACTTCGTTTGGACCAGGTGAAACTTGGTGTGACTAACTTTCTACAGAGCGCAATTTTATCTACGTGCGGCTATTGATGAATGAATATCTGTTGTTGCTGCCAAATAAAGAGAAGAAGGAGTCACAATGTGGCCACTTTAAGGATTGAAGATAGATATGTTCTAAAAAACTGTTGGGGTTGCAAAAATATTGGGGGTCGATCTTACATTTGACTCCTTTAGAGGCACTTTTGGGGCCGTTTCGTGGTAGCCACCTTAAGGGGTCAAGATGTGGGGGTAGGTAAGTTTGGGTAAAATGTTGGGAGAAAAAAATTTCTGGGGGTCGGTCATACATTTTATTTTATTTTTGCAGTGTTTTATATGGATTTTTCCCCTTCCCTATATTATTCCATAGCAAGTTTTCCGCACTATTAGAATTTGATCTGAATAACTTGTTTGTAATTCGAACCACCCTAATATATCTATTAGACCGTCTCACTTTTCATTTTTTTTCGAAATTCCTTCATGAACATCGATTTTCATAATCTACTCTAAAAACCAAGAATTTTGGTATATAACACTTAAATATTTATGAACGGGAAGTGGTCTCTCAAATCGTTTTTTCGTTTTTTTAGGCAAAATGCCTTTTTCTCAAAAAATGTAAAAATCTTGCATTGGTAATTTGCCTCTAACTCAAGCAGTTCTTAACGGATTTGAACCTAATTACATGCATTAGAAAGCTTATTAAATTTGCAAAATGTTTCTTAAAGCAACATTGCCATTTTTTGCTATGGTTTTTTATTCATAGCATCGCAAATTTAGATTTTCAAAACTAACTTAGAATTTTTTTTTTAATTTTTGCTTACATTTTCGTATATAAAAATTGAACGGGGCAAAATTTTTATATTCTGTGAATGCAGTATAGTAGGAAATTTTATAATAAAGATTTTGGTGTAAATAGCAGTAGCATTCTGTGAAGAAAAACTGCAGTTTAAGTTAAAATGATGAAATTAATAAAGTTGTTTATTTCCTCGAATTTCATAAATACATTAATATTAATTTCCTACTATACTGCATTCATTTAAACTTAACTTAATTTCCCTTTGCACCCCATGAATGAGGTATGGGATAGCTTCTCGCGTTGTTGTGAATTAACACGCTTTCTATTTTTAGATTCACAACTAACGGCACCTACTTATTTATCGACGAATGCGAACGTCACTGTTTTGAGAAGCTCTTACTAGACACGACGATTGAATCGACGCTTAATACTGCGAAGTTGCTGTCAAACAACATTCGAGGGGAGCCGACAATGAAAGAAAATTTTATTAATTTTTTTCTTTTAAGATGACTGGAGCCAGGTTTGAACCTGCGATCTCCCGCATGGTAGTCGCGTGTTCTAACCACTATGCCACGGTCGGTCCCTGCATTCACAGAATATAAAAATTATGCCCCGTTCAATTTTTATATACGAAAATGTAAGCAAAAATTAAAAAAAAATTCTAAGTTAGTTTTGAAAATCTAAATTTGCGATGCTATGAATAAAAAACCATAGCAAAAAATGGCAATGTTGCTTTAAGAAACATTTTGCAAATTTAATAAGCTTTCTAATGCATGTAATTAGGTTCAAATCCGTTAAGAACTGCTTGAGTTAGAGGCAAATTACCAATGCAATATTTTTAAATTTTTTGAGAAAAAGGCATTTTGCCTAAAAAACGAAAAAACGATTTGAGAGACCACTTCCCGTTCATAAATATTTAAGTGTTATACACCAAAATTCTTGGTTTTTAGAGTAGATTATTAAAATCGATGTTCAAGAAGGAATTTCGAAAAAAGTATAAAAAGTGAGACGGTCTAATATCTATACACACTAGTGGACCCGGCAATGCTTCGCTATTTCTTATTTGACAAATACTTATAATATGTTTGCCACGCCTACTTAAAGGGCTGAGTTTAAGCGTCGTTCTTGTACGCTCTGTAAACAATTCTTTACCCCAAGTTAATTCTTAACCTGATCAAACTAACCATGTCTCACTAACCGATATTAAAACATCCGTCTGCAAATTCAAATCTATAGCTCCAAGTACTATCTGTATACAAATACCTTATATAGTCCTAAACATTTTTCCCACTTTCCCTTCTGCCCACCGATCGGTAATAAAATGTTCGCCTTCATATTCCCACTGGCCGAAAATAAATATTTTGTTGGTATATTCATGTCTGCATTGCGGAGTACTATAAGGGTTCATTTACACTACTGACATCATTGTCAGTATTTCCCTTTAAAATGTGTCAGCATCGGGTTAATGTGGTTGTTTGATAAAACAAACTGACGCAGTGTAAATACTCCTTAAACTTGGGTGGAGTGGTAAATTTGTATGGGAGGTACTAGAAGGGGCGTGTCTAGACTTCTAGGTTTATCCTCCAAAACTTTATCCTGTTATAGCTTTACTAAATACAGAGTTTGGGCACGATAGCGTTGGATGTATTGATATTATTACTCCATCTCTAAAGTGGCCGGAAAGGTAGATTTGTATGGGAGGTCCCATAAGGGGCGCCGCTAGACTTTCAATTTTTTCTCCAAAACTTTATCCTGTTATAACTTAATAAAATACAGAATTGGGGCACGATCGTGTCGAGAATATTGATATTATTACTCCATCTCTAAAGTGGGCGGTGTGGTACATTTGTATGGAAGGTACCAGCAGGGGCGTGTCTAGACATCCAGATCTTTTCTCCAAAACGTTATCCTGTTATAGCTTTACTAAATACAGAATTTGGGCACGATCGTGTCAAGTGTATTGATATTATTATTCCATCTCTAAAGTGGGCGGAAAGGTACATTTGTATGGGAGGCACCAGAATGGGCGTGTCTAGACTTCCAGATTTTTTCTCCAAAACTTTATCGTGCTTGAACTTTACTAAATACAGAATTTGGTCACGATCGCGGTAGTTCTAATAATAATATTAATCGATTTCTAAAGTGGGCGGTACCAGATGTGTGTGGGAGGTACCAGATGGGGTGTTGGTAGACTTCAGTTTTTTTCTCAAAAACTGTATCCTGCTATAGGTTTACTAAATTAAGAATTAGGGTACGAGCGCGATGGATTTATTGATATTATTACTCCATATCTAAAGTGGGCGGAAAGGTGAATTTGTATGGGAGGTACCAGAAGGGGCGTGGCTAGACTTCCAATTTTTTTTCCAAAACTTTATCCTGTAATAGCTTTACTAAGTACAGAATTTGGGTACGATCCCGTTGGGTGTATTGATATTATAACTCGATTTCTAAAGTGGGTGGAATGATGTATTTGCATGGGAGGTACCAGAAGGGGCGGAGCCATGTAGCCCATTTGCAATACCGTAAGTAGTTTTGGGGAAATATTAACTCGTGCAAAATTTTAAGACGAAGCAGCCGGACAGCCACCAGACGGACATGGCTCAAATGACTTAAAAAGTCATGAATCGAATTTGGTTCCAAGAAACCTAGGGTCTGAAGTGACTCCTTCTATGTGTTACACTTTTGGGTCGTATCAAATGATATATACCCTCATCCCTAAGGGTGATGGTATAAATATTACGAAGTTAAGAATAAAACTCTTTTAGTCCTTACTCTTTGCCTTAACAACAGTACTTTTTAATAAAAATACTTATTGATACAATAAAAATAATTTTTGGCACAAATATAGAAATTTTTGGTACATTTCAAGTACTTTTTGGTACAATAAAGGTACTCTGTGGTACAATTAATTGTTCTTTATGTGTACTATAAAATACATTTTAATAGAATAAATTCTACTTTTTGGTACAATTAAAGAAATTTTTGGTACAATAAAAGTACTTATTAGTAAATGTTAACTACTTTTTGGTACAATAAAGATACTCTGTGGTACAATTAATTGTCCTTTTTGTTTACTATAAAAGTACATTTTAATACAATAAATTCTACTTTTTGGTACCAATGAGGTACTCTATGACACATTAATGTACTTTTTGATACAATTAATGTACTTTTTTGTACAATAAACAGTACTTTTTAGTGCAATATATTGTACTTTTTAGTGCAATTATTCTATTTTTTAGTACAAAAAATGAATTTTTTTTTTATACAATAAATTGTACTTTTTGGCACAATGCATGTACATTTTTATAAAATACACTGTACTTTTTGGTATCGATTGTTATCTGTATATCAAATTTCATCGCTCTAGGGCTAAAATATAGTTTTTCCACGCCCACTTCGCCCACTGATTAAGTTGAACAATTTTGTCTGCAAATTTGAACCACAAGTTCCGAGTACTATCCTAGTACCAAATTGTATCTCTCTGAGGCTAAAATACAGGTTTGCCACGCCCTCTCCAACCACTGATCCAAAATTAAAATGTCGTCTACATATTTTTATTCATGTTGCCCTGTACTATCTGTGTGCAAAATGTTATCTCTCTAGGACTAAAATACAGTTTTTCACGACCACTCCGACCACTGACCCAAAATTTATATTCGTGTCGAATATTATCAGTGTATCAAATTGTGTCTCTCTAGAAATAAACAGTTTTGCCACGCCCCCTTCATCAAATGATCCAAAATTAAAATGTCGTCTGCATATTAGTGTTGTCGTGTACTATCTGGGTGTCAAATTTTATCTCTCTGGGGCTAAAATACAGTTTGATCACGCCCAATCCGTCCACTGATCCAAATTTAAAATTTCGTCTGCATATTTATATTTGGATAGGGGAGTACTATCTGTGTATCAAATTTTATCTCCCTAGCTCTAGAAAAAAGTTTTGCTACGCCCACTCCGCCCATAGGGTCAAAGATTAAAAAAGTATATAGTCTAAGATAATTTACATATTGTATATAACCTGTCTTCCAAATCTCATTGAAATCGGTTATGCGTGATTGAGCCACAAACATACAAACAGACAAACATTCACATTAATAATATTAATAGGATGATCACTGAATTATGAGTCGATTTAGACGTCTGTCTGTCTGTCCGTCCGTACCCGCAGCTATAGTTTAAGAGATATTGAGCTGAAATGTATGCAAGTTTCTATTCTCCAAGTTGAAGTTAAGTTCGAATATAGGCAAAATCGGTCAAAAACTACCCCCACCTCCCATACAAATTGCCTTATTTTGGGGTTCTGTTCCTACGATTACAGTCGTAGATTAAGAGCTAAAGCGGAAGTTAGGTTCTAAGATGAACAAGATCGAACACAATCTACTCCTACCTTTCATACAAATTCCCCATTTTTGGGGTCTGTTCCTGCGATTACAGCAGTATTTTAAGAGCTGTAAGGCTGACATTTTGTATGCAAGCTGCTATTGTCTAAGCGAAGGTTAAGTTCTTAGAGGAGAAAAATAGATCAAAAACTACACCCAGCTCCCATACAAATTGCCCCTTTTTGGGGTTTTGTCTCTGCGATAAAAGTCGTATTATACGAGCTGTAGGGCTGAAATTTTGTATGCAAGCTTCTATTCTCTAAGCGGTGGTTATTTTCTGAGATGGACAAAATCAAACAAAAACTAATCCCACCTGCCATACAAATTGTTTTTTTTGGGGTTTTGTTCCTGCGATTACAGTCGTAGTTTAAGAGCTGAAATATTGTATGCAAGCTTCTATCCTCTAAGCGGTGTTTAAGTTCGAAAATGAGCAAGATAGATCAAAAACTATTCCCACCTCCCATACAAATTGTCCCTTTTTGGGGTTTTGTCCCTGCGATTACAGTCGTAGTTTAAGAACTGAAAACTTGTAATAAGCTTCTATCCTCTAAGCGGAGGTTTAATTCTAAGATAATCAAGATCGATCAAAAACTACTCCCACCTCCCATACATATTGCCCCTTTTTGGGGGTGTCCGTCCATCTGTCCCCGTGATTCAGCTGTAGTTTAAGTAATATCGAGCTGAAATTTCGTTATATTAGCTTCTATCCTCTAAGCGGAGATTATGTTCTAAGATAAACAAGATTGAACAAAAACTAATCCAACCTCCAATACAAACTCCCCCATTTTGGGAGATTAAAGCAATAGTTTAAAAAACATCGAGCCGAACAAAAACTAATCCCGCCTCCCACACAAACTTCCCCTTTTTTGGAGGTGTCCATCTATCAGTCCTTGCGATTACAGCTGTAGTTAAAAAAAAATATCAAGTTAAAATTTTATATGCAATATAATATCCTTTAAGGTCAGTTTAAATTCCAAGATCACAAGCGGATAAAAACTACACCCACCCCCCATACAAAACTTCCCTTGTTTTGGGGCTTCAAAAATGTATAACAATATTCTCAGCTCATATAAACAATTCAAGTAGGGCTTGACATATCAGTAAAAAAAATATTAAAAAAAATGGATGTGAGAGGCTTAAAAAAATTTCCACCTCTCATTCAAACTTCCCTTTTACGGTTCAAAGTGTAATAACATACAGTTTCAGTGCAAATAACCATGTTTTATGACCATTTTTGCAAATGGTGAAGGGTGTCTGAGCTTCGGCAAAGCCGAAGATAATATGCTTACTAGTCCTTTTTTTATTATGAATTTTATACCCTCAGCCTTAGGGATAAGGGGCTTTTTCAGGACTATTTCAGACGATTGCGCCATGCCCGTCTGTCTGGCTGGCTGGTAGGCACGATAACTCGAGAGAACCTTCATAGATCCTTATGAAAATTTTTCAGTATTACTATATTCCGAAATGAATTCAAATTCTAAATAATAAATTCGTTTCCACATATAACAAGATATTGAACCATAGGTACAGAGCAAAGACCACCAGTGATTAAAAATAGCTTTATAATAAAAAGGCACACAATAATATCCTATGAATGAATTTCTAATTCGTTGAAACACATCGTATTATCGTGTAACCAAGTGTGGCAATACTCATAGGCAGGTGGCTTTGTCGATGTAGACCCCGCAAACAAACAGACACACACATCGTGCATTTTATGCAGGAGCTCAGCATATTACAGAAAGTGTTTTGTTTGAGCTTTGACATTTGTTGTCAAAATTTGAAGGAGAACATAGAGAATCACATGCCGCGCCACAAATACGCCAATAGTATGAGTAAATATATATTTTATGATTTCCCTTTGTATGGCCGTAAGAACATGAATATATATGTAAATGCACACAAGTATACACAACATTTTTGGTTAACAAATATTAAAAAACCCTCTACAGATGACGTGAATGTGGACAGAAAGTACTTTAGATGTACAATTGTAAAAGACATAACAAGACAAGACAACAGAAAAACATAAAACTTAGCAGAAGGTGGCACATGCAGCCATTATTATATATACAACAAATGATGACAATTATAACCAGCACTCGCTTACTCACGCTCTCCCAGCATGATGGGTAGTAGATGAAACTCAAAGGAATAGATTAAGCCGTCATACGCCAACAAATCAAGAGAAAGCCTGCAGCCTATCTTAAAACATGCAAACTTGACTAAATCTATAATCCATTTACAAATACCCAGAAAGAAAGAGCACGAGAGAGAGAGAGAGCGAGAGAAGTGTTCAAATCCCCTTATGCCAACAATTTTATAGTAACTAAAGACAAAGAGAGAGGGATGAGTGGTTGTGGTGTTCGTGTCCTATCAAGGACATGGTGTAGAGCGCAGAATCCCATATTTAACATGAAATTTCAACAAATTGAACATAACAGTACAATTTAACACACACACACGCAGCTGGGGACATAATAAATAACTTAACAGTTACTACGTCATACATTTCAATTCATAGTTATTTTGCTTATTAAGTAGCAAGCTGTGGTGGTGCGACGAGTCATAAACAAAGATGGCATGTGTATAACTGACCGGCTTTTTTGACCCACACCAAAACACAAAAAAATAAAAACATTATGCGAAATGCTAAATGGTACGAGTACATTAATACTACCCGTCGTCGCCACCAAACTAGTGACAAAAGTCACGTACATTGTTTAAGCGCAACATTATTTCCATCGTTTGTTCGTTCGTTCGTTCGCTGGCTCGTCTTCTCGTGCCAAAACATACAAACATTCATTGTCAAAATAACAGGCAAACAGAAATGTGAAGGTAACAAACGCTGGGCATCGGCCGCGTCTCTTTACGCATGTTGATGTTGATATTTTTGGCGGTCATGAATCTGTATGTGTGTGGGTGGCTGAGTCAAGGTTTTATTGAATATGGCAGGTATACGGGTGAATTTAATAGGTTTTCTTATGTGCAGGTTTGTAGTTTAGTTATTTGTACAAAGTATTTTAACTGAAAAAAAGTGTACGAAAACGATGCCAGCAATGATGTAGATACAAGTTTAGGTTTAGGGAATTTTAAAGTTTTGTAGTTTAGTTATTTGTACAAAGCATTTTATCTACAAAAAAGTTTACGAAAACGATGCCAGCAAAGATGTAGATACAAGTTAAGCTTTAGGGAATTTTATCTATAGCCTATATTTGAGGTGTAAGCAGATTATCCCTGCTGTTTTGACATGGTTCTTTGGGTATGGTTACTTAGTGAAGGCAAAATTCGACATATTGCTGTAATTGTATAATTTGTGAACGAATTACGTTAAATTGTCTTTATCTGTGGTTTTTTCACAAACATTCTCTACTTTCAGTTTCAGTTTTTTATACAATCAGAAAATCGTAAAAAATTCAAATTTTTTTTTAAATTATGTGTATTTGTGTTATTGTTTATAGTTTTGCTTTTATTCGCTTAATATATAATGAAAACTTAAATTTTGCTATTGTTAAGTAAAGTAGAGAATAAATAAAATAAGAAAAAATAATAATAAATGTCTACATTAATAATTTATGTTTTCGTCAGTGTAAGACCAACATTAGTTGAGGTACACGTGTACGTATATATGTAGGTATACACAAACATATATACATTTAATACAATAATATATTTTCTTTGTAAACATGTTCTTTATACATATATATGTATGTCAATATTTTGGAAATTTATTGCCGCTGTATTTATATAGCCGTTCACTTCATGCAATCTTAAATCAGCGAAGAGACGAGCCTTTTTTCATGAGAAAAAAGAAACTAAAAATGTGCTAATATCCATAAATACATATATACTAAATTTGAATCACTTTATGTGTGTGTTTAATTATATGTGTGTATGCACTAGTTTTGTATGGATATTCTCTATTTTTCTGGTAAGCATTACGTATGTAATCATACCATCTTTTACCAGGAATGACACAGTACATGGGGATGCCATAGGAGGTATACTATCGCCACCCTCTCGCTTACCATCCATTGACGAAAACAGTAATGGCAATTCGTAATAACTTTCGTCGATACCAATTATATAATGAAATAGATAATTAGGTGGGGTGAACAAGTTCGTTAATAATATACTACTACAGAATGGAAAAATTTTAAGGAACTTGAGAAGTGACCTATTGTATGGTGTAAGTCTAGTCGAGTAAAAACCAGGATTTCAGTTTTTTTTTTTGATTTGCTGACGGTATTGGAAAGAAGAATCTTAGATTTTGTCAACGAAATATATTTATATATAGATATCTTCCTAAAACTGTCTGGTTTTACCTCAATATTGGATACTTTTCGGATTTATTTTCACTATTTTTTTTTAAGTTTGAAGAAGTTTTTTGTCACAATTTTATAAGAATACCCTAATGTTGGTTTTGTTATTTAGAAAGAGCATGCTTTTATGACTAAAGCGCATATTTGTTTGTAAAAATCGTGTAACAAGTGTTTAAGTTATTCATGCATTTTGAGGTAGCTTTCCTTGCATTCTAACACGATAAACCTGAAACACTTTTGTTGACTTGACACTTGTAGATCAAACACTAAATGAAATTTTTCAACCACCGTTTAACATACATATCTGTTATGGGGAATGTAAATTTTTTTTAGCAACAAACACATCAGAAAATAATGGCACTTAAAAAAGAGAAGATAACGAAGAATATGAAAATAATATGTCTGTTTATTTTACTATCCCCTAGTAATGCGTATACGAGTCAATCGACGCAACGCTCGCTTACTTTGGATTAATGAAATAAGTACATACATTGTTAAACGAAATCATTAATGATGTATACTATGATAAGTATAAATTAGTAAGTACTGAATGTTATAATCGACGAAATAATTACAGATAGGACGTGTATTGTAGTTTTGCCGAAAAAGTGGGTTATAAAAATCACACGCACACACACACACACACACAATATACTCCTTAGACTTATTTGCCATACCTTTGAATGCGTAAATTTCTTGCTGTTACAGTTAAATTTAATTAAGCAATTTCATGTTTCATTTTGTTATTAAAAATTTCATTATGTTTGTAAATGTGCGGCTGTGGCTTTTTTCATTTCATTTAATAATCCTCTGGTTTTCGTATAATTGCCTCTGCTTTACAACGTTTTGTACGCCCTAGGATACTAAATGAGTTTTTGCAAGGAGAAATTTAATTTGCACCTGGATTGCGTATACATAAGGCTCGTATCTGTACTGTTTTTGACATCAAAAACTGCGTACTGCTTTTCTCCCTCAAAGTACTGTTTTTCGATACATAATAGAAATATAAACGGCGAACAGCGAATTCATGCAATAATATAGTTTACTTTAAAAATAAGCTCGAAAAAACACTAAAAATGGGTCAAGAGGATGATTTTTTATCCCTTGCTGTAGTAGCAGAAAATTAAAAAACTTATTGCCAATGGATACAATTCGATTGAGATTGCTGCTTTACGCACTGATTTCTTCGGTAATTTTGCCTGCTTTGATTTTAATGATTTTATACTAATGGAATGAAGTCGAAGCCGTTATGAACAAGTTAAGCGAATACAATTTATCCCAGGAAAATTTTTCAGAACTTGTTGCGAATGGTTTTGATACTAGAATCGTTTCCTTTTTAATCGACTTTCTATTCTGTTTCTGGTTCTATATTACCGTTTATGTACAACATCTTGCACCACAGATTCCGTAGAACAGAAAATGAATATTCGTATTAGAAATAAGTATTTTTTAGAGGGTATTTATTAAGAAAAACCAAAAATCTGAGTTAAAATATATTTCGAACTAGCACCCAATTGAAAATCAATGAAATTTCAAAAACAGCATATATAATTCAGTTATATAGCAATTCATTTCATAACAGGTTCCATGAGAACATGTTGGTTTTGGGACAATTTCAAACAAAAATAATATATTGTGCAACCGAAAGTGGAACTTGTTACTTATTAGTAAAATCTGTTCTGTAATTGTTTCTTTGCAACAAAATAATTTGCTGGGATACAATGCCAATGAAAATGCGGTATATTTGCACACCCAATTTAGATATATCAAAAACGAGCGACAAAATTATGCAATGGAGAGAAGGCAATGTTTCGAATGTGGATCGGTGGGTGGAGATATTTATTCATCTCAATAACACTGATTCAAAGAAATGGCCACGATCGTTGAGTATATTTTATGTTTGCCAGGAACTTCAGCATCAGTGGAGCGAATCTTCTCTGCAGTGAACACAACTTGGACGTCAGACAAAACCCGATTAGATGTGCAAACATTGAAGGCGATTCTGACCGTCAAATGTAATATGAAGTACAAATGTGTTGATTACTACAATTAGCTCAAAACCAAGTCGGCATTGCTTATTCAAATTGCTTCAAACGACAAATACAAAACAACCACAAAAACTGATTCTGATGGAAATGATTCAGATGATGGAAATGATTGTAAATTTTTTTTATATATTGAATAAAATATATACTGCGGAAAGTACAGTTTTTCCAAATCAATGTACTGCTTCTTTAAAAAATTTCAGTGAAATATACTGTTTTTGGTCCAAAAGAAATATGCGAGCGTTACGTATACACAATCCCTTGTAGGTGGGAGATTGCTCATACGCCACTTATGACAATGGTGTAATAACAACACGAAGCACCAAAAAACATCACATCAAAAAACAGCAAATAGTGTTCAGTTTAGCACTTTGGTGGTGAAGTCATATCTTTTATAAATAAAATGAGTTCTTGATAAATTTAGTATTTAAAGTCAATTTCATATACTTACAAAAATATATCACGTACCAAATTGCAAAAAAAAACACAAATTTATTAAAATGTTTACTACAAATACTTCAGACTCTTAAGATCATAAATAACCTCTGCTTGGGGTACAGAAGCTTGTAGACTCTAAGATCATAAATAACCCAATTTTCTTTAAATTCTTGTTTTATGAATTTTTAAATCTCCAAAAAGGTGGAGCTTGTATAGGAGATGGGAGTAGCTTTTATTCGATCTTGTTCATAATGGAATATAAGCTTCGTTTGAAGTACAGACTGTAATCGCGAGGACAGACGGACCGAAGGACATACAGGGTATCATACCAATTGTACAATAAGAAATTCTAATAACTTTTTTTTTATTCAATGTATTTAATATTTCTTTTTTTTCTAATGAATAGATAATTCAAATTTATTTTATACAACTAATTAGTTTTTATGATGATAGACAGTCAATGATCTCCATGCTTATCCACGCATAAGCGTCACCGGATTAGAAACTCATTCATTAATTGCGGCCTTTAATGTTGATGTCGAGATCGCCTTTATTATTATTTTAATGGAATATTTAAATTAAGTCAAATTTATTGGATTCGTTTAGTACACCTCTTGCTTGACATAACATAAAAAAAAATTTTGATGTAGACAATTATTTGTTTGGGAATTTTCGTTGGAGCTCCGCCATAACCGGTCTGGCTATGTGTGCAGTTGCTCCATCTTGCTTGAACCAAATGCTGTTGAAACAGAGACGTCTTAAATAACGGTCCCTATTGGCTTTAACTGTTACACGTGAATGGCAACGTTAAAAAAACAAACTTGTCGCATATGGAGTGGTTCCAACCCAGAAATTCTGCATGAGAGGGAATAACATCCAAATGACGTCACAGTGTGGTGTGCATTTTCTTCACGCTATATTGCCGGGCCATACTTCTTTGAGCATAACGGACAAAGCATTGTAGTTAGCGGAGATCGTTACCTGAGCATGCTAAAAGAATTTTTTATCCGAAAGAGAATTCCTTCCAAGTCAGTGTCAAGATAGCGCACCTGCACACATAGCTCAGTCGTTTATAGCCCCAATTACGCAGGAATTTTTCTAACAGGCTCATTTCAAAAAACTCAACCTTCTGCTGTCCCCCCAGGTCACCTCACCTAAATTTACCGGACTTTTTCTTGTTGGGTTATTGTAAACAGAAGTATTCAAATATAAAATCCAGAATACTTGGATAGAAATAAAGTTATCAAGTTTTCTTTTGGTAGCTGCTTTCATCAGACATTCTGCATGTATACAAGAGTGGGTTAATTTGTATGGAGTAAAAAAATGCACCAAGCGGTTATCAAAATCGTAGTCTGCGTTGAATTTTAAGGAAATTTTCCCAAGAAATCATGTTTCAAAAATCAAAATGGAGCCCCCGGTTTTTACCGAGAAACTTTTGGTATTGGGGGAAAATCCACAACAAGGCCCACAACTGTCCCGGAATCGCCCCTAGAAGGTTCAAAAATTTGACCGACCCCCTGTCATACATTTGACTCCTCTAGGGGTGACTCCGAGGCATTTAGAGCTGTGGGAGCAAATTTTTGTAAAAAAAAAACAATTCTGATTGGGAGCCCGTTAGGGGGTGGAGATGGGGAGTAGGTATGTTTGGAAAAAACTTTAGGGGCGATTCCGGGGCAGTTGTGGGCCTTGTTGTGGATTTTTTTCTGCAATGCGAAAAAAATATCTCGTTAAAAGACGGAGGCACGATTATGATTTTAGACCCATGGTTTCTTGGGAAAATTTTTTTAGAATTCAACGCAGACTACCATTTTGATAACCGCTTGGTCGAGAAAAAAATTGTTCCACTCTAATGTATGTATATTAAGATGGCCCCAAAAAAAATGAAATGAAATGAATGAAATTTTGTGTTGTTTTATTAATATTCCCAAAATATTTCAGTGATATCAGTGGCCGTTCGTAAGCTGGACACTCCCAAAATATCCTCTAAAAATTAGGTTATTGTTAAATAAAGTGAACAGTGTTTCAGTTTTTAGAGAAATAACAACATGACAATAAAAACTGATCAAATACTTAACAAATTATGTGAAAAAAATTAAACATATTCCAAAATAAAGGCGGAAATTTTGATACATTTTTTTAAATCTACTATAACTTCCACATTTTGTGTCTAATTTGTGATTTTCGGGTCTCTATGAAAAACTGCCGACCGCTAACTTCAATTCGTGAAACTTATTAACCCATTAAAAGCAGCAACCTTATATATATACTGAATTGTCATGCATACCGCGCCTCCTTATGGGTATTACAAATACATGAACATGCTGACTATACCCTTTGGTCAGTGTGTGGGCTTGATGAAGGGTATAACCCAGTACAACACATGATTTTGGGACTCAATTCTGAGACCTGCACGTGAAAGTAGCCATAAAAAAAAGAAGTTCTGCATCATTCGTTTTGTCATGTTAAATGCCATGGTAATTTAATATCGATTTGAAGTTAGTAAATATCGTATAGGGGAATTTGTCACGGTTTAGGCTCTTTTTTTTGACATAACGCAGTTCTCAGAATTGAGTCCCAAATCAATGAGCTGAAAAATGTTGTACTGTGTAATTATTAAATTATCATAAACCGTACCGTGTCATAAATCGATACAAGAAAATATTATGCAAATTTATTATGCTTGTTCTAAAAAAATATAGTGGAAATTCGGTTGATTTATTTTTTGGTGACTCATCGTGTTGTTTGCATTTAACTCTCTAACAAAAAAGGCACAAAAATTACACAAAATGTACCAACAGTTAAAATAATGTTGTAAGTATAATACGCCTTAATTAATAATTACATACTACCTGACTGAATTAGGTGCTGTGAAAATGTCAATGATCAAAACAAATTTCATACAAATATCATATTCCAAATAAATAACCAAATTGTGAAATCCCATTCATTGTAATATAATTACTTAATTACATTTTTATTTTTAGAAAGACATTTGACAAAACTTTAATTACTGTACTTGTTACTATGTAATGGTTTTATATATTTTCATAACTATTTATAGGTATAGTAACAATAACAACAAAATGATAAATGATAAAGGTAAATTAACTTTGTCCATAGCTATAAATGTAATAACATCAAACTGGCAGGAATCTGGTTATTTTTAGCTTTTCTAGGAACCAACTTTTTTGTTTGTTTCTTAAGGGACCATTTGAAACAAACTTAAGAAGTTAAGATTATTTTTATCCGCTTACCTAATAAATCTGATTTGTACATTTTCTGTTTGCTGTAATTACAAAAGTTTAACAAATAGCTGTCATAATCCTACAAGCATTATGTTCCCCAATGACCAGTCATCTGCTTAAGCAGTAGTAGCAAGTTGTAGTATAACTAGCTGGCATTATATTTTATATAGAATTTTATTTTGATTTTTATAAAATAATTTACGTAATATATAAATATACAAGATCTTTTAGAACTAACGATTTAATATTACAATTAATAATTAATTTCGTTTGTATATACTTTGTAACTAAGTCATCATCATGACAACGTTGACCATTTCATGTAATGTTTTCCAAACATGAACTCAATTAACGCTGGAAAATTTTTGCAACCTGATACTTATTGTACATACATATACTATTATTCGTCTGTCTGTCTCGCTGGTGGGTGTCCTTTGAAAGCGCGTGTCTCCTATATATTGGAAACATTTCCACGATAATTATGGAAAGTGCATTGTAAATACAATGATGATATTTACACGAGCAACCGATTTATATTATAAATAATCGTAATAATTATGGTGTTTAAAACACAGTGTTAAATGAATTGCATTGTAGAGGTGCGGTAAAAAACCACCAACGTGGCAAAGTAATATGGTGAGCAAAGCTACAGTGGTGGAAATTTAAAAGCAATCGCTATAAAATTTACATGAGTGTACTGATTTCTTAATTTCTTTTTGTTGTACATTCTTTACACTAAACAGTATATTTTTTTGATGTATAATGTATATTTCAGAATAACACTGATAGTATAACACAGTACAACATTTTTCAGTTCATCGATTTGGGACTCAATTCTGAGATCTGAACTTAAAAGTGGCCCCAAAAAGAAGAAGTTCTGCATCATTCGTTTTGTCAAGTTACATGCCATAATAACTTAAAATCGATTTGAAGTTAGTAAGTATCGTATAGGGGAATTTGTAACGTTTTAGGCTCATTTGTTTGACATAACTCGAGAACCACTAGTCCGAATTAGCTGAAAAAAAAATAAAAACTAGTAAGGCGGTTATCTTCGGCTATGCCGAAGCTCAGATACCCTTCACCATTTGTAAAAATGGTGATAAAACTGGTTATTTGCACTACAACTATATTTTATTAAACTTTGTTCCACAAAACAGGGGATTTGGTGAGAAGTGGACGTTACTTTTAGCTTCACACATCCATTTTTTGTCAATAATTTTGATCGATTTTATTCGATTTACCGATAAGTTTATGAGTTTGTCAGTTGGAGCATATTTTTATGCATTTTGTAACTTCCCAAAAATGGGAATTTGTGTGGGATGTGTGGGTAGTTTAAATCCTATCTAGCTTATCTTAGAACTAACCCTCTGCTTCTGGACAGAAGCTTACATACCAAATTTCAGCCCGAAAGCTCTTAGACTGCAGGTACATGCAGACGTACGCCCCGAAAAGGGGGAGTTTGTATGGAAGATGGAAGAAGTATTCGTCCGATATTGCTCATATTACAACGTAAGCTCCTATTATAGGATTAAACCTTGCATATAAAATTTCAGCTCGATATTTCCTAACCTACGGCTGTAATTGCGAGGGCAGTTAGGCGCACACCCCAAAAAAGGTAGAGTTTGAAAGGGAGGTGGGAGTAGTTTTTGACCGACATTGCTTATCATAGAAAGTAGCCTCCGCTTAAAGATTGTATCTTGCGTACAAAATGTCAGCTATATACCTCTTAAAATACGGCTGCAATCGCAGGAACAAACCCAAAAACGGGAGAGTTTGTATGGGAGGTGAGAGTAGTTTTTGACCGATCGGTCTCATTTTAATACTCAACCTCCGCTTAGAGCAGAAAAGCTTTCATATAATATTCAGCTTGATTGCTCTTAAATTACTACTGTAATCGCGGGGACTGACATACGGACAACCCCAAAAGAGGGATTTTGTATGGGAGGTGAGAGAAGTTTTTGACCGATCGGTATCATCTTACTACTTAACCTCCACTTGGAGTAGGCAAGCTTGCATATAAAATTTAGCTTGATTGCCCTTAAACTACAACAACTGTAATCGTAGGGATACCCCAAAAAGGGGGAGTTTGTATGCAAGGTGGGAGTAGTTTTTGACTGATTGGGCTCATCTTAGAACTTAACCCCCATTTACGGCAGCAAAGCTTGCGTACATTATTTCAGCTTGATTGCTTTTAAATTACTGTTGTAATCGCGGGGACTGACAGACACCCCCAAAAAGAGGGATTTTGTATGAGATTTTGTACTACTCAACCTCTGCCAAGTGTAGGGAAGCTCACATACAAAATTTCAGCTTGATTGCCCTTAAACTACGGCTGTAATCGCAGGGAGTTTGTATGGGAGGTGGGAGTGGTTTTTGACCGTTCGGGCTCACCTTAGAACTTAACCTCCGCTTTGAGGATAGAAGCTTGAATTCCAAAATACAGCTGTAATCGCGGGGACAGACGGACAGATATATTGTCATACCTACCACGCCTCCTTATGGGCATTGCAAATGGAAGAACAAAATGAATATACCCTTCACTCCGTTCATGATCATGGTGAAGGGTATAAAAATTAAAAATTACAATTCCTTTAATCTGTTCATATAACATTTTCCTACATAAGCAACAGTTTCACTATTCCATTTATCAAATGATTTTGAACGTGGTTTATTTTGTTGCAGTTACAATAAAACTGTTGTACTCCGTGTCGTATGATTTACGTGGAATATTACTTATGATAATCATACGCCACCATATAACAATATAACAAAATAAAACGTGACAAATTCCCCTTTACGATACTTACTAACTTCAAATCGATATAAAATTATTATAGCATGTAACTTGACAAAAAGAATGAAGCAGAACATCTTTATTTTGGTGCTACTTTCACGTGAAGTTCTCAGAATTGAGTCCCAAAATCATATGTTGTACTGTGTAACTTTTTAATAGTAAGATTTTTTTTTAAGAATATTTAATACAAATGTCCCTTTTTGAAAAGGGCAAAATAACATAGGGCGTAATAGCATAACTCATGCACCATTTGTCCAACCGTATCAGTAAACATACAAAGAGAAAAATACCACAAAATATTTAATTTATTGACTTCAAAGTCTGCTGAACACTATTTTTTTGCCTGATGAATAGTTTTGAAGTTCTCTAAAAAGTTGTATCGTGTAAAAGTAACTCAATACTTTTGCACTTGACTTGACTGCATAAACAAAAGAATATGACAGACTATGACAACAACAAAATAGTATATAGTAAGCAAGCTGCAATAACGTAATAAGTTCAATTTAATTGCAACATCAGCAAAATATAGAAACAAGCAACGCGTACTAAGGGGTTTTAAAGAAAAGTGCAATGCAATACATAGTTTGTTTTAATAGGCAACAGAATGACGAAATCCAATACAAAAGTTTCAATGAGACAGACCACATTGGTGGGTGGTATGGGGCGGTAATATCTTATTACAATACCACAATACAATATAAAGTATCAAAGTTAATAATGGGGCTTCAGTAAAGAATGCGGTAGTAAACGCACACACACACACACACACACATATAAAATAAACACTGCTTTGTTGTGATTTGCAATAGCTGCATGTAAGAGGTAACAGTAGCAACAAAAGGTCCTACCCAAGCAATAAAAAGTTGTCACCAAAAATAAGGTTGCCAACAAACAAAGTTTTGTGTAACGAAACTTTCCTAATGAAACTGTATAGCATTTTAGGGTTCTACTGAAATCAGGCTGCTCTAAGCTTAAGAAGTTTTTATAAATAAGAAGAGCGTTGTTTGACATTGAAATTTCGTAATACAATTACATATGGATATTTCCAGCGGAAGGACGAACGATTTTATAGTATAAAATTGTTATATTTTTCAGTTTTTGTTTTTGTAATCATATAATGAATTTGTTGAACTCTAACAAAACAAACTATATATCGTCCCCTTAATAAAACAATAGTGTATAATTTTGTTGGTGTTTTGAGAAAGTCGAGTTTAAAGTTTTCGTCAAATCGGATGTCAATGAAATTTTCGAAGAAGAAATTATACACTATTTTTTCCAATCACCTTTTGATGCACTTTGTGGAAATAGATTTTGACGAAATTTTGACCAAACATAGAATCAATGATGGAGATTTTAAATATGCAATAAAAAAAATAATGGTGTATGAGCACATACGCTATTGTTATATTAAGGGGCGATATGTAGTTGGAAAGTCTCTTCTTCTTTCCAAATCCTCTGAGAAACTGTAAATCGGTTCGTATTCACCCGCGTTACTGGCTTATAACCGTAACTCGATATTTTGGGGGTTTGGTGAAATTTGAAAAACAGATTCTTGTTGTGCTCAGCAGCATCTACCAGAAAAATAGTATAATTTTTCAGATATTATTTTCTTTGTCGCTCTGTGTTATCCATAGAAAAATGTGTGTGTCCTCAATGTGTGTCCGCAACACATATTTAGATTGAAGTAGCATAAAAGGTAAAAGTATTTTAAATGCGAAGAAAGTCTTTTATAAAACCCCAATATGTCTTCTTTATTTTACAAAAAAGAATATGCTGATCACATAAGAGTTTTCGCATAATTTTACAAATTTTCATAAACACTTCAAGAGGCTATGGGAAATTGTGTGTGTCCGTGACGCACATTGTGTAAGTTGTAATTTTGAACACATTATTAGGTATAGTTTCATTAAAAGAACATTATAGTATTGTCTAAAATCTAAATTTTTTAATATGAACATAATTTTCAAAATATTTCAACTTTTCGAAAAAAAATTACAAAATAAGAAAAAAAACGTGCGTCCGCAACGCTAGGAAATACCCATATACATATCACGAAATTTCCTCCCATTTAGAAGAGCTGTACTTATGCATCTTTCAAACTTACTTTGAGAACGCTTCGTAAGTTCGATAATATGTAATATGTTTGGCATGCTTACTTAAAGGGCTTTTTGTGTAAATAGTCGACAAACTTTACTGACATAATTCTGAAGACCGTATATATTTTGACAACATGTTGCCAAATAACTGAAAAAGTTTCAATAAATGAAATTCAAAAAATAATTTGTTTTTGGCTTCTACAACACACCATTTAGATATAAATAAGTGTGCTTTTTGATAGAACAAAAAGAATTTTGGCAAATTCGATTTATGACTTTTTAAGTCGTTTGAGCCATGTCCGTCTGTCTGTCCGGCTGGTACGCACGATAACTTTCGAAACACGCAACCAATTATTTTGAAACTTTACATGGTTTAATATTTCCTCAAAACTACTGACGGTATTGCAAATGGGCTACATGGCCACGCCAATGTTACATTCCGCCCACTTTAGAAATCGAGTAATAATATCAATACAGCCAACGCGATCGTCGCTAAATTCTGTATTTAGTAAAGCTATAATAGGACAAAGTTTTGGAAAAAAAATACAAGTCTAGCCATGTCCCTTTTGTTACAAAAAAAGAGTACTTTTTGGTATAATAAAATCATTTTTTGTGTACAATGAAAGTACTTTTCGATACAATGAAAGTACTTGTCGGTACAATCAAGATACTCTTTGGTACAATAAGTTATAGTTTTTGTGTGCACTTAATTTTACTCTTTTTGTACAATAAGAGTACTTTTTGGTACAATACTTTGTACTTTTTTGTACAATAAATAGTACTTTGGGTACAATATAAGTATTTTTTAGTACAATAAAGGTACCTTGTTGTACAATATAAGTACTTCCTGGTACTTTTTGTGTACCATAAATTGTAATCTTTGTGTACAATCAATAGAAGTACTTTTCATTATATTAAAAAGCTTTTGGTACAATAAATGAATATAGCTCTGAAGTAGAGATTGCCTCAATTACACTGTATGAATAATTTGAATTTTCGAAATGACACAGAAAAACACCGAGACACCATTAATTTGTTTGAGAATGGTCTGACATAACCAGTGTGGCTATGTGTGCAGCTGCTCCGTCTTGCTGAAATTAAATGCTGTTGAAACCGTGAATACGTCCTCTTCACATGATTTTTGGGACTCAATTCTTAGAATTGCATGTAAACATAGTCCCAAAAATAAGAACTTGTACATCATTCATTTTGTCAAGTTGGCTGCATTAATAATTTAATAGCCATACGAAGTTTTTTGCTCAAGGCGGTTTTTTTTTTTCAATATTTTAACGCGGTTATATATCGTCATTGGGGGCTTGCTTTTGCAAATAGAACTTCATTAAAAATTTAATTAATCTATTTTAATTGTAAGGAAACATAAAATGACTTGGTAGTTGTGGGTTAAACGTTATTGTACCGCAATAAGCTATTTAGTAAGGTGATAGCATATTCTGTGACGATATGAAGTTTACCCTGCCAGAGCGTATGAGTTATGTGAAATTTTATTTATTACTCATACGATAGTCAGTATATACGAAAGTAAGTGTAAAGGCGCGTTCAGACACAAGTAAAGGATTTTTTCCAATTAAAGGTGCTATTGTGAATGGCCCGCCATTTTGGTAGCTGTCACTTTTGAAGCTTTTATTCTTTGACATTTGACAAGTAAAAACTACGCCATTACTAAAAATGGAACGAAACACGCTTCAACAATGCATTGAAATTATTAAAATTCACTACAAAAATGGTTAAAATCTTGCAGTCACAGTTCGCAAAACTAAAGCATTTTTTGGTCGAAAAATTCGAGCTGTTAGGACAAGTTAGTGATGTGAAGAATAAAACCCGTGTACGTCGCTCAAGAACAACTGAGTATATTGCTGCTGTAGCCCAAAGTGTTGAAGAAAACCCAGGTTTGTCCATTCCTCTTCGTTCTTTGGATTTGGGCATTGTACAAACGTTATTACACCGTATTTTGCATAAAGACTTGGGTCTTAAGGCTCATAAAATTCAGTTAACACAAGAACTCAAGCCGGCCGATCATCAACAACGTCGTGTCTTTGCTGATTGGGTCCTTTAAATGCATGAAAATGATGCTGATTTCCACCACGGTGGCTTGACGTCAACAAGCAAAATTGTCACATCTGGCGCTCGGAAAACCTAAGAGTTATTGTTAAGAAGCCTCTCCATCCTCAACGTGTGACTGTTTGGTGCGGTTTATGGTCCGGCGGGGTCGTTGGGCCTTACTTCTTCAAAAATGAGGTTGGATCAACAGTTACGGCGAATGGATTGCGCTATCGAGAGATGATTAATTATTTTTTATGGTCAGAGTTGGATGGTACTGATCTGGACAACGTTTACTTTCAACAAGACGTGTCACACAAGCAACGAAACCATTGATCTTTTACGGAAAAAGTTTCCGGACCGTTTTATCTCTCGAAGAGGTGATCACAATTGGCCACCGAGATCCTGTGATTTAACACCTTGCGACTTCTTCATTGGGGACCACGTGAAAGATTAAGTCTACGCCAGCAGCCCAGCGTCGATTCATGACCTAAAACATAAAATTCGTTAGGCTATCGAGGACATAGGGCAGTCACTTTGCGATTTGGCTATGGAAAATTTCATGAAAAGGATATGGTTCTGTAAGCGTACTCGTGGTGGCCATTTGGCTGATGTTGTTTTTCATTATTAACGGCATTCTTTCCTCTTTATTATGAAATAAACATCTGATCATTTATTTAAAAAAATGGTATTTTTCTTTAAATACCAAAATAACACCTCTTATTGGAAAACCCTATATGTTAATCTGTCGAAAAATTTGTCTGTCAGGAGTGTTATCGATATCGATAAGATATAGCGAAATTAATTAAACGGTCGATGAATGACCACAAGAGCTTTAAAAAATACAATAAAAAAAATCGAAAAATCACACAAAACTGATTTGGTCGGCGCAACGACGATATATTCCTTATACATTACAATGCACAAAGTGAAGTAAGCCACCTTTTGGTAGTCAAAAGCGGATGTAACTAAAACTATCATTTGTGCTCAGGTTATTTGCGTGTAAACCCCCTAAATTTAGGAGAAATCCCCACTCACTCTCTCCTTATTAAGGAGTTTTTAGTAACACTGCACTGATAGCTTTATTTGTGAAAGGGGTTAATTTTGGGACGTCACATATGTCACCAATATCGCAAATGTAACTCACGTCACATTTTTCGACAAACTATCTCTAGTTGAAACATAATCCCATTTTCTTTATAAGGCTGTACGTATGATCAACTTTTTAATTAATCCAACATTCTGTTCATGTTATTGACCTCTACTAAGTCAGCTAGTGACTCCAGTGGTGAATGAATTCAACATTTAAACATCCGATATTGTCGAACCCCTTTTGTAGTAAATAAATGCATTCTTGAAATCATTTAGTTACAACATTCACAGCATAGCAAAGATAGGTAGTTACCCCTTATATTTACAGTTATCAAATAAATAACAATCGTCATAAGAACTTCTTCGACTACCACTGGGTACAAATCAAATCAATAAAGTATTAGGCATCATTTCTTAATGCCGTATTTTTGCTGTATCCAGAATATCAACACCTATTAGCATTCAATACCATTACGTCCTTCAAAAAGGTGAAACAAATGATGTTACAGTCACTTCTTGAAAATTCCCACGAAAAATTTAATCAACCACCAGCAACCATGTTGAAAAAGAAACAAAAAATATAAAGAAATTACAGATTTCGATGACTCTTACAAAAAGTCTTGTTATATAAGAAAAAAATCATACTAAACTTGTAATGTAACCGAATCTTTGCACAGTAATAGGGACAGCATTCGTGTCCTTTTAATGACTTTGGCTATGTTTGTGAGTGTGTGTGTGTGTGCCTTTAGTTGAGAGTATACATGTACGAAAAACAATAACTCTTTCTCTAACGCCGATGTTGTTGTTGCTGTTACAGTTTCTTTGCGTGTGGTAGTGTGATTGGGGCGGTTAGTTGGGTGCTACCACTCCACTGTAATGGTTCAAAGTGATAACATTTTGTGTGTATGTGTACGTGTGATCGTATTGTAGGCTCATGCCCGGGATTCTGACATTTGCACTCATTTAATGCTGAGTGTTTAGTTTATGACAGCCAAGACAGATTTGTTATTTATTAATAATGACATCTATGCGATATAGTTCTATAGTGATAAACATTTAAGCATGTTTAATTATTTTAACTGGCGATGATTTAGAGAACAAAACAACAACAAAAATTTAATGACAAACAAGATTGCATCAACAACTAGACAAGGAAAGAAATAATATTTTCCATAATTTTCCTGCAGATTATAAGACATTTTTTAATTTCTTAGCAGTACTATAAAAACACCAGGGGCTAAACGTAGATGTGGATGCTGAAGATTAAAAAAGTTTTGTGTGTTGTTGTGTTAATAATAAACTTTGTCATTCATAAATCGTTATTTCAATGTGAAATTAACAATAGGGAAAGGAGAGTTTGACAGTATCATTTTTAATAATCTAAAATTAAAAATCTTCAATTTGTATAAAACCTTTGCATAATGTTGCTAAAAAGAGGGCTGTGATAACAAATTGAATGTTGCATGACTACAATAACACTTCATTTGCGTCCATTGTCCATCTTAAATTTGACTTTATATTGAAATAAATATTAATGCGAAAAACCTCAATAAAATACAAAAATACCCCAAACTGACAATAAAAACATCATAAGTATTCTTCTAAGGCATCCTTTCAAATACATCAATAACCTAATCAAATTCTCTTTTCACAATTGTCAGTAGCACAAACTTTTCAATCAATTCCTATGTGATGTTCATTAACACGTCCCGCCAAACAAACCAAAAACTAAGGCAACACCTTGTCACGTACACATTTGCACGTAATACAAAAAGTTTTCATTGGATAATAAAAAAGGGTCCTGGGACAGGATCTCATGACACCCACACACTGCCAAGTAAAAAAAAATTAAGAAATGTGAAACAATTACCTAGAAAAAATAGCCTGTTTCTGAAGTCACACTTGGACAGAGTAACCTTTAAGTGTCATTTTCATGAAACGACTTAAAAGCTTCGTCAGCGGCTGTGAAAGTAACTCAAAATGTTATTTTGTCACACATTGGTGTGATGATATTTCTAATTGGCTAAATTAGTAAAACAAACAAGCGAGACAAACGTTAACATAACTGTACATATTTACAAACTAATGACAATTAATTTATTGTGTTTGCTTTTTGTTCTGCTGTTATCACTCGTGTGTCATGTGGACATGTCGGCGTCGTCAGCAGTAATGTGATACAATGTTAATTTTATAGGGGTGGGGGATTTTATGGGAAGAGATTTTGAATTTCTATAGGCTTATGCATATTGTGAGATAATTGTTAACCATATCATTTTACTAAAATTTGGATATTCTTAATAAATTTATACTAGACTCGAAGATATTGGACTTATCTTTTCGAGGACAAATGTAAAAAAAATTCCAATGTATAGGTTTCCGAGATATAAGGCAGTAATTTTCTAGCGTATCATTGATTTAAATATCTGCTATGGACTACACAATTTAGTATCACTCATACGCTTTGTGCACTACACTATTAAATATCACGCATACGCTCTGGACACAAAATGGTTGTAAAGGGTTTTCCAGAGGTGTTATTGTGAATTGCCCGCTATTTCGGTAGCTGTCACTTTTGAAGTTTTTATTCTTTGACATTTGACAAGTAAAAACTATGCCATTACTAAAAATGGAACGATATACGCTCCAACAATGCATTGAAATTTTTAAAATTCAATACAAAAATTGTGAAAATCTTGCAGTCACAGTTTGCAAATCTAAACATTTTTTGGTCGTCGTGTAGCACCTTGTCGGACCGCAATACAGAAATTGGTGGAAAAATTCGAGCTATTGGGACATGTTAGTGATGTAAAGAATAAAACCCGTGCACGTCGCTCAAGAACAACTGAGAATATTGCTGTTGTAGCCCAAAGTGTTGGAGAACACACAGGTTTGTCCATTCCTCGTCGTTCTTTGGAATTGGTCATTCCAGAAACGTCATTACACCGTATTTTTCATAAAGACTTGGGTCTTAAGGCTTATAAAGTTCAGTTAACACAAGAACTCAAGCCGGCCAATCATCAATAACGTCGTGTCTTTGCTGATTGGGTCCTTGAAATGCATGAAAATGATGCGGAATTCCATCGAAAAATCATCTTGACTGATGAGGCCCATTTTCACCACGGTGGCTACGTCAACAAGCTAAATTGTCGCATCTGGGGCTCGGAAAACCCACGAGTTATTGTTGAGAAGCCTCTTAGAGCCTCAACGTGTGACTGTTTGGTGCGGTTTATGGTACGGCGGGGTCATTGGACCTTACTTTTTCCAAAATGAGGTTGGGTCAACAGTTACGGTGAATGGATTGCGCTATCGAGAGATAATTAATGATTTTTTTATGGTCGGATTTGGATGGTATTGATCTAGACAATGTTTACTTTCAACAAGAAGGCGCTACGTGCCACACAAGCAACGAAACCATTGATCTTTTACGGGAAAAGTTTCCGGGCCGTGTTATACGTTCAACCCGGTGTGTGAACGTACAGCCACCATAAGAGTCAAAACAAAGTTTTTCCACATAACACTTATATGTGGCCATGCTCCGACAGAAGAGAAAAGAGTAGAGGACAAAGACGAGTTTTACGAGAGCCTAGAAAATGTATATGACCGTAGCCCGAGACATGACATTAAAATTGTACTAGGCGATTTTAATGCTAAAATAGGCAGGGAAACCGCATTTGAGCCTACCATCGGAAAATTCAGTCTGCACACCGAAACGTCGAACAATGGCATCAGACTGATTGATTTCTCTGCGGCAAGAAATATGGTAGTTAGCAGCACTAGATTTGATCATAAAAATATTCATAAGGCGACATGGTTATCTCCAGATCAATTGACGTGGAATCAGATAGATCAGCTTTTGATCTATCTTCCTTCGTTGTAGTCGAAGGAAGGCACGCATCGAGTGTTCTAAGCATTGCGAAAAACGTACGTAACCAGGCACAACGAAAGCTGCACATCGGTAAACTGCGGACCACAGAGGTAGCGAACGCATATTCCAATAATCTAACACAACCGACTCCATAGAACGGACTGCGAAAAGTGTACTTGGGTACTCAAAGCCGCCTCAAGATGATGCCTGGTACGATGATAAATGTCGCAATGCCACGAGATAGCCGGATGCTGCATACAGGGCTAAACTGCAGCCAATAGCAACGCGAGCTGTTCGTGAACGGCACAGGGAGAAGAGACGAGAATGCGTGAAACAGGGTTGCCCTTCTGTAAGCACAGCAATGGCCAGGTAGTGACGGACCCCGATAACATTCTAAAGGTATGGAGATAACATTTTAGCTATCTACTTAAAAACAACAAAGCGCTGCATACAGTGAAAAACTGCATCCAATGGCAACGTGAGCTGTTGGTGAACGGCACAGGGAGAAGAGACGAGTCTCTTTAGACGGAAAAATATAGAGCTGAAGAAGAGACAGGATGAATGCACAGACTTGCTCTGAAGTAAAGCGGAAGCACGAAAATTCTACCAGAGAGTTAAGGCGAGAGTGCGAGGAACAGGGTTGGCCTCCTGTAAGGACAGCGATGGCCAGCTATTGACGGACCCGGATAATGTTCTAAAGATATGGAGATAACATTTCAGCAATCTACTTAAAAACAACAAAGCGGCTAGAGCCGATGGTCTCCGGCTGAATTGTTTAAGGCTGGCGGGGAGGAGCTGATTAGGAGCATTCATCAGCTCATGGAGATCATCTGGTTAGAGGAGAGCATGCCCGAGAATTGGAGTCTCAGTCTGTTATGTCCCATACACAAGAAAGGAGATCGTAGTGAGTGTAAGAACTACAGTGGAATAAGCCTAATAACTATTGCGTACAAGGTCCTTTCGAGTATATTTTGTGAATGTCTTAAGCCAATTGTAGAAAAACTAATTGGACCTTATCAGTGCGTCTTTAGACCTGGAAAAATATACGACGGATCAAATATTCACCTTACGACAATTCCTGGAAAAAACTCATGAAAAGCAGATCGACACCTACCACCTCTTTGTCGACAACAAAGCTGCCTTCGACTCTCAATAAGGAAAAGGCTATATCAGGCCATGTCTGAGTTTGGTATTCCTGCAAAGCTGATTCGACTTTGCAGATGTACATTTGAAAACACCAAATCCTCAGTTAAGATTTGAACCATTCGACACGGAAAGAGGTCTTAGGCAGGATTATAGCTTGTCCTTTACACAGTTTAATATAGTTATGGAGAAGGTAATGAGAATGGCTGGTGTCAACATGTCTGGCACCATATTCCACAAGAGCCACATGCCACTAGCCTATGCCGATGATATAGACATCATTGGCCAAAATGTGCGGGATGTTACTGCAGTTTTCTTATCACTGGAAAAGGAGTCAGCAAAAATGGGTTTAGCGGTCAACGAGGACAAAACAAAAATAATCCTCGATGGGGAATGTTGACAATTATTGTTTTGATGAATTTAGCTACCTCGGATCTTCGGTCAACAAGAAAAATAATGTCAGTCAAGGAATCAAGCAGATAATAGTGCTCGCCAATAGATGTTTTTACGGACTTTAGCAGAACTTTAGTAACACTACCTTATCTCGGAATACTAAGAAACAGCTTTACCAGGTGCTAATCTTACCCGTTCTTTTGTATGCTGCCGAATCATGGGTACTTACGACAACTGACATACAAAACCTGGGAGTATTCGAGAGAAAAGTAAGTGTATGACATCGTAACAGGTGATCATATCATGGTCCTATGTATATAAGCTAGGGTGATAACTTTTATATAACCTCGTTTCCCTGTATCATATTTAGATGAGTTTTTATTTAAGATTAGATAAAATCTTACATATAAGATGATTCGATAAAAAAAAACCTCACGCACAAAATGATTTAAAAATTTGTATTTATCAACATTTTGGGCAATTTTTTGAAGTCACTGTAAGCAGATATATAATTGAGCCCAAGCTTTAGGATCATCAAACACACAAGATAGTTAAATATTCACGTTGTCATTGGAGAGGATGAATCTCAGTGGGAGGTTGTCCTTGTTGCGGCAGGAGTTGTATAAGTCTTGCATAACTTTGATCGCACGCTCACAGCACTTGTTGCTTCAGGCAATGTTGATTGGAGATTCATCTGTTTTCCAGTGGGTCTTCAAGCATTTGAGAGCGTTTGGGTAGTCATTCAGTGCTAAAGATAGCTCTTCAAAATCTTCAGCGCGGAACAATTGACTTCTGAACCAATGATCAGTTCATGATTAAGAATTGAATGAACAGATTTTACACAACCTGTTCCGGGTTTCAGGCATTAGAATAAACGCAGGAAGAGATAGAATGGCACGAGAGTTCCAGCGTGCATTGCAGATGTTTGGGGTCTGCTTAAACTTTACAAAAGGGATCTAACTCCTCTCAGTGAAGAGACGAAAGACACGAGTGAGGTGGATAAGAAACTTCATGTTGTCTCTCCAGCCGCCTGATTCCTTAACCTCGGTTTTACCATTGCTAAAGGCTGCTTTCAATTGGTCATAATTGCTCATCAAATCCTGCACAAAGAAGTACTCGTTGTTTGGTGATTTAGTCAACCCATAGAGCTTATCGTCCATGACAACGCAAAGAACGCGACCCAGCACATGGTGCTGGCAACTGATGAACTTGGGTTTGGGGTGACCTTCCTCTTCGAACATTTGCTGCAGTCGAACTACAACGCCTGTCTGTTTGACAGAATTCAAGCTTGTTGTATCCGCAACGATCATCACAATTGATCCCCACAGGTTGAACGCACCTAACATATTCTGGAGTCCTTCTGCGATTGTTTGAGATTTCCCATCTTTCAATTTGAGCGCAGTCAACTTCATTTCTTTAGATTCATTCTTGAGGGCCACGGCCTGATATTCAAAGCTCTCAATGTGTTTGCTGTCAAAGTGCATGCTCCACTTCTCCAGATAAAAACTTTTGTATGAAAATGGAACAATTTCTCTCATATAAAAAAACAAACTTTAGTCAATAAGTAAAAGAAACTGCAATACACATTTAATATTTTATGACACTTGATACTATTAAGATAGTTTTGTGACGTTTACACAGTTACACCTTTGCGACACTCTTAAAAATGCTTGTAGGTGTCTTATGCGTAACCACCACTAATATTTAATACACCACTCAAAATAGCCTGCAATTCGCCTCCCTAAGTAGTTGGGTTCACAGTGCAATCTCAATAATAATCTGGAACTTTAGAAGGACACCAGTTCAATGTCAGCCTTAGATTTTGTCGTATCCACACAAATAAAACAACGTCATTAAAACAATGTACTTATGTACTATGTACCTATGTTGGTACGGGCTGCTTTTCATTTTATTCAACTATAAGCAGGCATTTTACAGGCTTACAAAAATGTTTCCTTTCCTTTCAAACACAACAAATTGTGTTGTCCTATGCCATTGTAAAAATTCCGCCTACCCTTTAGCCTTTACGTACATTTGTGTGTAAGAGTGTGTGTGCGTGTAAGTGTGCAGAAAGAGGGCTCGTCTTGATTTTACACAGGCGAGAACAGCTGTTCTGTCTGGGCAAACCCATACATACATACACACACACACACACACACGTACACTCTAAAAGCGGTGAAAGTCTATTAAGATATTTTCCAAAGTCCTACATACATTCTTACACAGGCGTGTGTGTGTGTGTGTCTCTATACATTTGTGAGTATATAAAATTTTCATTGTCTTTCCAAAAATATCCCAAACACACTGCTAGCATACTTTTTCAATATTGTTTGCATTTCATGCCTGTCGAGTCGAGTCTCTCTTCCCTCTGCTGCTAAACACCCACCCACGCATTTGAGCTGTTATTAGCAGATTGTCCAAAATTATATGTTGAGTATAAGTTTTCCCGCTATTCGAGCGAACTGAAACGTACACTCTCTGCACATGCTCATTACATGGAGTTAGACGATTTCCCAATTTTATCCGGCAATTATGTTCTCATTGAGAAGCTATGTCACTTTTTGAGAAAGCAGACATTCCAAAAGCAAACGAGAGCACTCCAAAAAAAGAAAAAGCCAAAAGAAAATGTGCGGCATTTGTGTTTTCTCTTTGAACTTTAATCATCATTTTCATGATTTTTCATTGTACAGATAGGTGTATATACAGGCATATACATATAGTTAAGACTTATATTTATATACGTATATGTGCGTGTGTGTGTGTGTGTGTATAATATAATTTCATTTATATCATGCTTACAGTCGGTACGAAAAGACAACAGGTATCAATATGTGGTATTTCCACGTGTAGTGTAGTGTTATGTTATTTTGCGAATCCGGTGATATTTTGTTATTTTGTGAAAAACCAGTTCCTGATAACACATAGTAGTAGTTGCATTATATAGTTGTATAAACCTCTAAACTTACAGTTTTGTTGCTCATTTGCAATTCCTTTTCATTATTTTGGAAAATATTAATACAGGTCAATATTAATAAGGATCAATAAAGGTTTACTCGAGTTATTGTGCCCACTAGTCAGCCAGACAGACGGACATGGCTTAATCGTCTTAACAAGTCCTGAAACGAATTTGGTCTTAAGATATTACAAGTCCAATTCATCTCTTTTAATGCGTCACACTAGGTAAGGGTATGGAGATGTGACCTTTAATTGGAATTATTCTAAATGCACTTTTTCCAGTGGGTATCTTTGGAGGAATTAAAGAAATATATCCGCAAGAAAATGCAGAACAGAACCCCAACTTTACGAACCGACTGTACAAAAAATGATTTCAAATGAATTTATGCTATATGTAGTAGTACAACTGGCAAGTAGTTGCGAATAAATCCAAAACAAACCCGGAAATGCTGATGGAAGAATACGTCATACGTCATACCAGCGTATTGAACTTGAATTATTGGTTGTTTCATAGATTTACCATGTAAATCAACACACATCCACACATGACCGATAAATCTTAAAATTAGAAAATCATTTGTCATATTGATTAAAAAAAATCACCTGAACCTTATTAGTTTTGTGTTGATACATACTCAACAAGACAAATTCTAAAATCACTTCAGCCATAATAACATCATTTTACCGGAAATTTACTTTTTATGGTGTTAATTTATTTACCTTTTGACTTTATAACAGTATTCTGCCGGAAATGTACGATTTTTATGACGATCTTATCATTAATGTGTAATTTTCACTCGAACATCCTTGTTAGGACATTTCCGTGGAAACTAAGTAAATGTATTATATATGTGTACAAATATATAACAATATTATATCACAACAAAGTCAACACGAACGATGAGAGAATTAGGGAGTGATTTAAGTGTTAATTATATTGACACCGTGTGCCTTTGTTCGTAAGAGTGGTATTGAAAGGCGGTATTAGTTGGTACGACACAAAGCTGAGTAGGTGACAGAGTAGGGACATCGTAGTATTACAAAGTAGGCCCACGAGAAATTCATTAGAAATTAAAGGTTGCATAGTTGTATGGCACTTACCACACGTATTTCTTTTATGTATATTTTCTTATATACAAATGCAATGTAATGTCCATTTGAAATTTTAATTCCATTAGACGTATTTTCCACAATCGAATATGGAGATACAAAATGAAATTTGAACATATAACATTGAATTATCCACCGTAAGTTAACAAGACTTATAAAAACGGAACCTATAGTTTAACGTCAAATCCGAACGTCTGGTGTTTGAGGAGCCTACACCACACATATGCCGATTGACACGACTACTCGAAAGTTGCTACCTATTGATGGTTGTGTCGTTGTTAAACGTAGATCATTATATTCGATTAAAGCTACTATCTGTTAATAAACTAACACCATGTTTAAGTACATAACGACGAATTGAAAAAAAAAAACTGATTTTCCTAAGTTCGTTAAGCATTATTTTTTACATAAACTAACCATTAACGAAACCTAGTACCAAGCGACTTTGTTCCATTAATTTCAAAGGTTAAGTAATGGTTTACTGAATTCCGCACACCAATTTGAAGGTAAATGTAAAAAAGTATACAAAGCTACCGCAAATGTATTAAAATTATTAAAAATTCTTCATTCCCTGACCGGCGTTTGAACAGCGTTCCATCAAAGGTCATATTGTTTAAGACAATATAACGAAGTATCTGTTGTATCTCTGCAAAATTTCAAGCCATTCTGTACATCTCTGCTTAACAAACCGAAGAAAAAATCTTTATTTTATTTCCCGGGCTAGGTCCGGCGTTTCCGGGAAATGGGGAACACTATTAATTACCCTCAATAAAAACGAAAACTTTTCACAGAAATATTATTTTAAGGGGAATTTTTGTGGTTTTAAGTGCAAAAAATTATAAAAATAAAAAAATTTTCTATGGGGACCACCTTAAGGGTTGAAGATAGAGAGTAGACATCATCTAAGAAACTGTTGGGGTTAACAAAATATTGAGCAAATGTATGACCACATTTGACACCTCTAGGGGCGACTCCGGCACTTAGAGCGGTGGAAGCAAATTTTCTAAAAAAAACATGTTCTGTATGGGAGCCCCCTTAGGGGGTGAAGATACTAAGTAGGTATGTTTGGAAAAAGTTTTTGGAGGAAAAAATAACTGGGAGTCGATCATACATTTGAACTCTAATATGACAAGTTTCTCGTTAAAAACCGGGGGCTCGATTTTGATTTTTGACCCATGATTTCTTAGGTAAATTTTCTTAGAATTAATCATAGATTTCGATTTTGATACATACATACAAATGACCCACTCTATTGTTTATGCTTATATAATATTCTTTGGGCAAATCTCAAAGGAAGCTTTCTTCGAAATTTCCTTATGCAATACTAATATTTCCTAAACTGAGCATCCAATCGCAAAATAGATTTGTGATTTGTAAACAAAAAACAATAGTTGTGTAAACACTAAGACATAGTTGGGACTCAACTTGCAATGACTGAGAAGCCGTCGATATTCATATGAACAACTTTAAGTGTAGTTATCTCCTTAACTAAGTGTCCGATCGCAAGAAGCTGCTTAATTTGTGAGCACCATACAGTTGTTGGGAAATCACTAAGATTCAACTGGGATCTCGTATATATTGTGATCTCACGTTGAAATGGGTGGGACGTCATAGATATTCATATGAATAACTTTAAGTGCCTTTATCTCATATACTAAGCGTCCTATTGTAAAATAAAGTTCAATTTGTGATGGAATCGATATCTTAATTGTACAACAGGTATTACAGAAAGTTGTACTGGAAACTTAAATTTTACACTGTGAAGTTGAAATTTCCTGATAACTTTGCTTTTGATGGACTGACCATCCTCAGATTTAAATAGTATATAAATTTGTTGACTAAGCATACTTATGAATCGATGTTTATATGTATTTATAAGTATTTAATTTATGTTTAATTTCATATTTGTTTTTTTTTACAATTTCCAAAAAACAGAACGAAACCGGTTTACGCGTTTTTTTACTAAATCAGGAATTTGAAAACCGGATTGTTGGAAAAATGTATTTTTCGAATAAACCGGAAACCGGTTTTGTGAATTTTTAGAAATTGAGATTTCATCAGGTATGTAATATATTAAGTAAAACTACATTGATTACAACAATAAAAACAAAGAACAAAAGCATTACATCTTTGAGTAATATCTCACTTTTTTAGGGCATATCAACAGCTTCGCTGGGAATAGATTTCTTCGCCATACTTTGCTCTGCTGATGAGCTTTTGTCTGTGTTGTACAGTTAGCGTTTGTTTTTTTGGTTTCTCTCCTGTAAAATTTTTAAATGAGGCCTTAGAGCCTTTGCGTGTTAAGCCAGCGATATATCATTTGATACGAAAAAAAATTTAAAGCATTAAGGGGGATTTTCGTCTAAAAAAGTCCTGAAACAAATTTGGTCTTAAAATGCTTGAGGTACAACCAGTCTCCTGAAATGCGTTACACTTTTTCTCGCATTGAATAATATATACTAAGGGGTCGGGGTATAAAATCATTTAATTTTAATAACCCAGAGTTTAACGATATCTAGCAATATTCTGGAGAATTTGGATCGGTTGTATGGGATCCACAATATGATGTTTATATCGATATGTTAGAGTCGGATCAAAAGCAATTTCTACTGTTCTGTCTCAGAGATCTTCGATGGGATCCTAATTCCAATCTTCCACCATACGTTAGCAGACTGTCTGTAATTAAATAGCCTACTTTATTTAGTAGACGAAAAATGTTAAATTCTACAACGATAAAATTCTCAGAGGTGATATAAGATCGGAAGATGGAAAGTGTCACCAAACTGGTTCTTAAGTGTTAAATAAGTGTCAGTTTCATTGATGTATAATATGCTAACTTGCCCGGCTCGCGTTGCTTCACACGTACTTAAAATATATCTTTTTAAGAATTTACTTTTAGCCGTTTAGTACCTTGTCGGCCTATTTACCCTTAAAAGGAACGAATTTCGTAAACTTTCCTTGCCTCGTTCTAATTCTACAGGGATCAAGCCCACATAAATTATCATGATTATATCATTAGCGGTTTTGTTTTCATCCCTTTTTCGTTTTTTTTTTACCCAGAAATATCAGATTTCAAAAAACCTTCAATCAAATTTAATAGTGAGCATGCCCCTATAAATATTCGTGATTATAGGTTTAGCCGATTGGTCTGGGTGATGGTACCAGTTTTATTCCTTATTTGTCATTTTTACGCCTAAAAGAACGAATTTCAAAAAATCCACGTTTACTCGAAAAGAGGAAAAACCAACCCAAATTTAATCAGCCATTTCACAAAATCAGTTAGTCAAGCAATTTTTATTATATAGATTATGTAGATTATTACAATATATAGATTATTACAGTAGTTCTATTAATATGACCGACGGGCGTGGCACCGCCCATTTCCCTTATGTATCATTTACATATGTAAACAAAGGGGCGGTACCACGCGGTGTTTTCATGTAGCCTATGATTAAGGCTCTGCGGATAGTACTACACAGTGCAAATTTCATTGCAAACGGTTTATTTATTTCGCCGAGATAACGATTTTTTGTAGTGGGGCGCGTCACCGCGAGACGTAATTCTTCTTGTACCAGTAACATATGCAGTAATATTCATTTTCATTCATCTAATGGATCGTGAGATATGATCGATTGAAATTTCAGTTTGTGTTGACGGTGCCACTCCCCATTGTCTTACTATGTTTTCTTGAGCCTATGATAAAGGGCTTATGGACAGAATCCCACAAAAAAAATATAATTGAAATCGGTCCATTTATTTGGCAAATACAACGATTTTTAATAAGGGGCGTGACACCGCTCACTTTTCACAAATTGTAATTTCGCTTGTCTATTGGTTTATATTGGTATGTGGCGGTGCAACAATCTTTTTCCCCCCTTGCAGCCCGAATTTCCAAAAATCCCTTCTTAGTGCGCGCCTTCATCATAAAAGGAACCTACATTCCAAATTTTAAGGTTTTAGCTATAGTCATGTGGGATCGGGAATGATCAATCAGTTACCCAAGCCTATTATATATAAATATTGTTAATATTGAAATTTTTTTTATTAGCTATGTGTGGTATAAATTATGCAGAGAAAGAAATTAAATTGAGATAATGCAACTAGTTAAGGGCTGGAACCGCTGAACCGAAAGTAAACTAGATTCCATGTAGAAGCTTAAACCCATATCGCAGTCACCAAAGTTGAGTGCTTGTCAAATGGCACAATCGGCCACAATCAAGCAAAGCTTGACTGCTTTGAATCAAACACAGCTTCGCGTACGTATGAACTGTCAATCGTTTCTTTGTGAAAATACGATTTTGCAGGCCTCGCGAGGTTATGGGACGCCTTTCTGTCCAATTAGCAAGTCTTACTAACATTACATTTCAAATACATATAATTATATATTTGATTTTGTTAAATAGTGAAATATTTGCCTAGGAATTAAAACAAGGCCAATGTAATGGACCAAACTTTATTAAAATGTAACAGTAGGAAACATTGTTATCAATAATTTTGTAGGTCGGTTCAGCTTGTTTTAACAAATTTGTTATATTAAACATGTTATATTACCAAAACAACTTGTGACATCCGCAGTCCTGAAAATACTTGTAGCACTGACTGTTCATTGTTAAACTCACAAAAAAAAAACTAAAATTAATTTAAATTATAAGCAAAGCCATTTGGCAATTTTTTTTAATACTTTTTTTATACTTATACATATATAATTTTTATTTAATGCAACAATAAGTAATGTAGAGTATACTCAAAGTCATATTAACCGCATATAATGTGTAACTATGTATGCGTGGGGGCCACATTATTGCCGCGGTAGACCACATTTTAAACACTTGTAACTTTAGCTGTCGTCTGTAAATTTTGTATATACTATACATACGTACATACATATAGATTTGTATATCTGTAATTTCTGCGTACGTGTTAATATGTAGTATTTCGTGCAGTTTTTTTTTACTTTTTTTTCTCTTTAATGCACCAAACACTTGTTTAATTTCACATACATTTTTAAACGAATTGCAACTATCACTTACACAATTTTTTTTCATTTTTTTATGATTTTTTTTTTAGTCGTTTGTCTGCCGTTTTTACTGATAACACTAAATTTCATTCATGCGAAAGTATGATTTTGGTAAAAGGACTTTGCACGCTTATTTTTTCCCCCGAAAAAAACTGTATCTGTTAATCCGCACCCATATTTGAGTAAAAATTTTGGTGTTGAAAATTATATGGAATTTAGTTTTGTTGCTTTACTGTTTATTATTTACAACTCAAAATTTTAGGAATACTCTTTTATAGTTCAATAGCTTTTTTTATGTTTAAAATTTTATGTTCGTTTTTAATCAGTATTTTTTTCTTATCTTTTATTTATTTGCTTACCATTGCTAAAAATATTTGTTGTGTTTGGAAGGACATGCTGATACATGACTTGCTACAGTACAGCAATCTACTCACTATCATGTCACTTTAACCACTGCAAGAGAATGAAAGCCGGAGAGCCTTGCTCAACGTATTTATAAGAATTCAATTTCAACTTTGTACCCAACTTTGCCCCCTGGAAGCACCCCCACCCCGTAAGAATGTTCGTAAAAACTCTACAACAGTGGCGGCTGGCAGATTCACGCTATGCCCACTCTCTAGAGCATCCAATGCACACCATGTGTTGGGGACGACACACGAATTGAGTTAGTCAATCCCAATTTTCCAACTGGTAACTTTCGTAAGGGATCCGGTGAACAATAATAATAATGATGTGGTTGGGGTACTGAAGGGTGGTTTAATACACTTTTTCTCTCGGTTTATCTCTCATTTGTCGTCGATACCGGTTTGTTAGGTTGCTTTTCAATGGACAATTTTCCCAGTATTTGGTGTTTTTTGTTTTTTGCTTTCCCTCACTTTATTATTCACCCTTCTGACTTATTTGAATGCCGGTTAAGGGACAGGAAGAGAGGAATTGTTCTCAGTTCAGTGGAATTTCTATAGGAAATGCCGCAGCAGTATGTCTTACAACGTTGTTTAGTGGCGTAGGTTTAGCGGTCAATCAAAATATGTCAGCCTTTTGGCACTTAACGTTTGCAACTGTCGAAAGCCGGTTGCAATTGATGCGTTTCAAGTTTAAACGTTAACTTAAACGATGAGAAAATATAGTTACATTTTTGTTTAACGTGGTAATGGTTTGCTACTTTCGGTTAGTCGGTATAGGAAAGTCGTCATAAGGTTGGAAACATTTGCCGTTAAACATTTTGTGCGGACATAGTCCAGCTTTGTGAAATTAGAAAAAGTTTATGAAGTCAAGTTTTATATTTAACATCAAAGTTAAACGAGTGCAAAGAGCGAATTACGTATCGATAGGACTTTAAATGACATCAAAGCCCAAAATTTTAATTATTTTTGATGTAGGGTGACCAACATTTTTTTAAACTTCCATAACTTTTATGTTTGTGAGTTAAAGTAAATAAAGAGTGATTTTTTTAGCTATTATATTTTTAGCAATACTGGTTTAAACAGCTGACGCACGTTTCGTGTTTTGTTTCACTGTCAAACATCTTCAGTGTGGTCTATAATTTAACCATGAATTGTCTTACAAACGAACAACGCTAGCAAATTATTGAATTTTATTATCAAAATGCGTGCTCTGTTAAGAAAGTTAATCGCGCGCTTCTTCCATTTTATGGTCAGTTTAATCGACCCACTGAAGCGGCTATTCGGGCTATTGTGACTAAATTTCGCACCAAATTTACATTGCTGGACATTAAACCACCAACACGCTGGTGCAAGAATTGAAGCCGAACGACCTACCGCACCGTAGAATTTTTGGTGAATGGGCTCTTGGAAAGTTGGCCTAAGATCCACTTTTTTTTTTGAAAAATTGTGTTCAGCGACGAAGCTAATTTTTGGCTCAATGGGCACGTTAATAAGCAGAATTGTCGATTTTGGAGTGAAGATCAGCCAAAAGCATTGCAAGAGCTACCAATGCATCCAGAAAAAGTCACAGTTTGGTGCGGTTTATGGGCTGGTGGCATCATTGGACCGTACTTCTTCAAAGATGATGCGAATCGTAACGAAACTGTGAATGGTGAGCGCTACCGTGAGATGATATCCAACTTATTTTCAACAAGACGGTGCCACATGCCACACAGCACGCTTAACAATGGACTTATTGAGAGGCGAGTTCGGTGAACATTTTATTTCACGTTCAAGACCGGTCAATTGGCCGCCTAGATCGTGCGATTTAACGCCTTTAGACTATTTTTTGTGGGGTTATGTTAAAGCTCATGTCTATACACACTTGCCCCCGCATTAGAAGACAACATTGAAGCATTTATTCATGAGATACCGGTCGAAATGTTGGAAAGAGTATGCCAAAATTGGACTAAGCGAATAGACCATTTGAGGCGCAGTCACGGTCAGCATTTGCATGAAATAATCTTCAAACATTAAATTAAATGGACCGTACTATCGATTCAAATAATTTTCATGCATTTTTCTAAATTTTATGTGTGTTTTATCTTAAAAACTTTCCTATAGCTCTTAAAAAATCACCCTTTACTTCTTAAGCAAAAGCTTCATGGTTTGGAGAGGTCTTCGTGGACATTATAAGAAATTGACATTATAGGGATATCTAAAAAAGTCAAAATTGATTCCGAAGTCAAAAGTGGCTAAAGGAAAAAACGCAGGCTTTAATATTCTAGGAACAGTGGTATGAGTTTTGTTTCGATATGACAGCAAATAACGAGGCAATTAAACATATCTGGGCCGTATGTTGGGTTCATGGATCGACACAAATTTGGTGTTCTGAAATTGTCTTTGAATAATCTTTAATCGTAGGGAGAGTGTCCACTAGGGATGGTCGCTCTGTATGGCGGAAATAAAGTTAATTTTTTGGTTCCCCAGTTTTGTAGTTTGTCTGAAGACAATTTGAGGACATTAGTTTTTTTTTTGAATCCGTGCACCCTACGACTCCTCTAAATAGTTGGTGTTTTTTTACTTTCCTGCACTTTATTGTTCACCCTTCTGACTTATTTGAATACCGGTTAAGGGAGATTGGGGGTCGTAGGGTGCATGGATACGAAAAAAAATTGTCTTCAGACAAACTACATAACTGGCGGGTTAAGGCATAAACATTTTTTTTCGACCCTATCTAGTGTGCACATCAACTTTTTTTCGACCTATACTACGATACGTGTATGAGGTACAGTGGGCAATAAAATTTCAATATTTTACAAAAACATAGTGAATTCCCTTGGTCTACTTCATAAATATGAGTACTTGAAGGGCGCTTCTTATATTGTTATGTAAATTAGTCTCGAAAATGTCTGTCTTCTTTCATTTTCCTATAGAAGAAGCATTGAGGTATTTATTTTTTTTTTTTTTTGTAATGTGGCTAAAGTGTTTTTGTAGTGTATAGTATTAACGTAGGGTATTGTATAAGCTAGATAACAAACATTAAATGTACTTTGAATTTATCTCGTCGCCATAGTTTGGTTTAAGTGAAATTCTATACATACGTGCAAATTAAGCGAAATTTGATAATGTTGTAAATATTTACATGTTCGTATTCGTATTGTGTTTCGTATTCGCATTGTGTTTATAGCATTTTACAAAATTACGATCATAGAAAATTGTCTGTAAAATATGACAGCTGTTGAAATGCTAACATTGGCACAAATCGATTAAAAGTTTCTGTTGTTGCTAAAGGTACACCTTACAATCGATCAAAAATATTTAAGGATTTTTTTACGGTTCCACCTGAGAATGATAGAAAAAATCTCTAATTAATTCCCACAAAAATCTCAAAAGAAATCATAATCTCGAATGGGCGGGGTAAACTTGGCATTTATCGTTTTGTGGAGTTTTTTTTAGACATTATTGGGAAATATTAATTTTTGTTTTTCTTCCTAAATTAGCGTTCAACAAAAGTTTACATTGCGCAAAATTTGACTAAATTCAATGTACTTACAAAAAAAAGACATACGTAGAAATATGAGAATGATTTCGTTCTTTTGTATGGAAGTTACCAAAAGTGGAGTGACAAATGTTTATATTAGCTGTGTTCGTTTCCTTGCAAATTTGCACAAATTTGTGCTATTTTTTGCAAATTTTTACTGGATTGCGTTCGCTTACTCCAAAAGTCCAGTAAATGAGAGCGAGAGAGCGAAAATTTTGACAGCTCAACACTAAAGAGTTTGACAATTTTGGTTGGATAAATTTTAGCCAACCAAAATTCGCAAGATAGAAGAACTGTTAAAAATTTGAATTTTTAACTGTCCAACTTCAAATTGGGTTCGATTGTTTCTTCGGGATCTTTAGGGATGAAGATTATTTGTTAAAATTCAACAAAGGCATTGGCTCCTGAGCAAAAACATACAAATTAAAATCAAATAAAAACTCATCAGCTGTTTTTTTTTTGCTTAATTTTACTGGATGTTGTTCGAGTACTTTTTTTTGCAATTTTTTCATGAAAAGAGAAGAATTGTTCTTACTCTTCCAAACTACAATCTTGCAAATTATTACTGGGAAAGTAAACGAACACAGCTTTTATCTGATGGTTTTGCCTTACTTTTCAAGATAACCATACTGACAAATTATAATATCCGGCAGTTATCCGTTCTAAAGTTATGGGAGAAACTTTAATTTTCCAAAAATAGGTCATTTTGTATGGGAGGCACCAAAAGGAGTTGGCCGATATGGACCATATTAATTTCTGAGTCAAATTTTCATAAGCGTAACACGGTATTTTACGGAAACGTAACAATAGTTTTAAGCGAGGTCTACCTGTACTTGCAAAATGATATGTATGTAAAACTATGACGGTTTATTCAGTTATTTGTATGTTTGCTGATGATTTGTTTACTATTACGAGAAAATTAAACTGCCCAAACTCAAATATCTTCCAGTTTCACGTTGGAAAGAAATTTAATAAACTTAAATTTTTCCAAAATTAGATAATTTTGTATGGGAGGTACCAGAACGAGTGGGACTATACCGCCCATATACAATACTATTACTACATTTTGGAACATATTAATATTGGGAAGTTTTCATAAGGGTCAGTTAGGGTTTACTCGAGTTATTCTGCCCACCAGCCAGCTGGACGGACGGGCCTTTCTCAACCGGTTTAAAACGTCCTAAAACTAATTTCGTCTTAACATACTTGAGATCTAAGAAGTTTTTCCTTAAATGCGTTACCATTTATCTACTATCAAATTATCGATCTTCCCTTAGGATAAGGGGGGTCAGAATACTGGTGACCAATTATTTTTTTTAATTTGTTCAATAATTTTGTTTACATGACTAAAGAGGCTGTACACATACGAAAAAATTATAGATGTAACCTGGTAATGATTAAGTGGCTTTAGAACAAATGTGCATCATCAGTTCCAATTTCAAAATAATTTCGCGCAAAGAGTTTGACACCTCTGCGATTTTTATTTCTAAAGATAAAACTGACGACTCAGCACCTTGACTCTTTTCAACCAGAAACAAAATATTGTATTGAAGACAAAATTTTAGAATAAAGATCGGATCGCCGATTTAAAGAAAAATGTAATCATTTTCTCCGACCTGGTCGTCAAACATTGGAATGGTAGATCAAAGTTGTATGCCATTTATTTATGAAATACAATATCGATAAATAGTAACTTACAACTTGCAGCACTATTTGCGCACATATAACGGTAGTCCCAATATCGTATTTAGCGCGAAAATAGTCATATTTACGAATGGTACAAAAGTGGAAAATTTGATGGTTATTTAATGACAAGTTACCACAATGCATAACAGTAAACTTGTTTTATTAAATATTTACAATATTCTCACTGCAGTTTTGTTTTGAACGCAAATAACTGTTTTATTTTATTTTTCATAAAAGTCAATAATTTTATGTGATTTGGAAAGGCTGTAAAATTGAATGAAAGGATTTTCTTTAATATTTGTTTATTTTATACATGGGTAATTCCATAGTCACATACGTGACAGGTCGTACGTTTCAATGATGTGAAAAACTTGATTTTTTACTACTTCTTTATCTTTTTGTGTAATACTTAAGAAGCTCTATTTTTGGAAATAGGGACGAAATCCTCTGAACTAAAATATTAGCAAATAAAGGGGGTGACGTTACGTGACAAAAATAGAAGTCAGTTTTTTATTCTTTCACAAAAATACAAACCAGTGCGAATTGAGTAGGAGTTTTTTGGTAAAACCTTTTTAAATATGATTTGGAATATTATAAATTTGTTTTACAATTTGCCGAACTTCAAAAATTGCTTTTAATCTCTTTGCACAACCTATGTTCTAAAACGTGACGTGACTTTGCGTGATGTGACATTCCTTTTTGATAAATCATGACAAAATTATTTTCAAAAAAAAAATTCTGCTTGCGAAATTAGGGAGTATTATAAAGTAAACAACATACTACAAATTGTTGTTTATGAATGTAACATTAGAACGTCAACAAAATAAAATCAAAATTTTGCAGCTAACTGATCATTTTTTACTATTATTGGAGTTAATTACTGTTTTAACAAATATTTTATGATAAGAGTGCACTTCAATATTAGTAATTAAAAATTCTAAGAGGTGACCAGATCATTAATGCAATTTTGCAGTGCGTTTAATCATAAATGAAAATAAGACTGTGCACACCGGTCTGAAATCATTTTTTTTTTGGCATAAACTCTAAAAATGTAGATTCAGTGTTGTAACTTTGCACAGTTAGTTGGCACAATACAAACAAAATTTTGATTTTTTTTGTCCCGATCGGACCACGCCCACTAACACCTCCCATATAAGTCAGCGGTTTGTGTAGAGAATAGGCGCAAATCACAAGTTTCAAATATGGATCGATTGCAGCGAAACTTTCCAAAATTTATTTTTGTTGGCCGTAGGTAAAATATATTTAATACACAGTGCAACATTTCTAAGGTCATCGTCTGGTGCCGCCTTCGTACCCAGATATTTTTGAAGTACATACCGAAACTAAAAAAATCGCCAAAGGATTTGGCGCCATTACATCGAAACATTTTTTTATGGATACTCCAATATTTTCACCCCAACACGATTTTTTTTATCATTTTTACGGAGTCCATATTTCATTAACCGTTAGAAAATTTTTCTTTTTGTCATTCGCAAAGTTGTAGATCTAAACCAGAGCAAAAAAAGTGTCAAATAGACCGACCCAAAAAAATTGCATCCAGTGCATGAAAATTGCAAAAATATGGGAAAAAATAATATTTTTTCATTATTTTTTCCACACAAAATTTATTTTGTTGTACTCCGTGGCGTATGAATTATGAGGAATATTACTTATAATAATCATAATTTTATGGTGAAAATATCATGATAAAATAGCCTTTTTCCCATATTTTTACAATTTTCATGCACTAGATGCAATTTTTTTGGGTCGGTCTATTTGAGACTTTTTTTGCTCTGGTTTAGATCTACAACTTTGCCGAAGACGAAAAGAAAAAATTCCGAACATTTTATGAAATATGGAATCTCTAAAAATGGTCCAAAAATCGTATTGGGGTGAAAATATTGGAGTATCCATAAAAAAATGTTTCGATGTAATGGGACCAAATCCTTTGGGGATTTTTTTAGTCTCGGTATATACTTTAAAAATAGCTGGGTACGAAGGCTGCACCAATTTATGTGTTGCACTGTGATATTAAAAGGAAACGATTCAGGTTTTATTTCAGCTGCCTCAGCATGTTATACTGATTCCGGTTATAACAACCATTGATGCCTTATTATTTAATTTTTATTTATTTGTTGCTATTATTTGATTTATTTTATTGTAATTCAGATTTTGATCTATTCCTAGAAGTAGCTACTATCTTACAACTACATACAACTTTCTGCCATTTTGTTTGATAAGAATCACATATTTTGGCAAAAATTCCCGAAAATGGTGCGCCAAAAAAATGGGAATTTTTCGAGCTTGCTGAAAACTGCCTGCGAGATATACATTTTCACTTAAATTACATTTTTAACTTCGTGCAAGTACAACTTTTTGTTCTTAAAAATTATATTGGTAAAATAAACAAAATCACAACACCCAAAATTATCGACAATAACGCAATGAAAATAAAATTTAAATTAGACTCCAGTTTCAACAATGTATCCACTTTATAATTTTTCTTTCCATACTATGCTTTTAACGAAATTCAATTTTAATATAATTCTGAATTAATTACACATGTTTCAACTTCTAACTTTAATTGCTAAAGAGACTGTCAATGTTGCCACCTTAATTTTTATTACCAATAAAAAAATATATGTATATACTTTCTTCAAATTCTCATTTTTAGTTTTTGGACTTTCTGCCAAAAAATCTGGTTTTGAGACCAGTCTGCTGTGGGCGAAATGACTGAAAATTTTTTTCCAAACAAAATTTTTACTTTAATGTGGTGAATTCAATTGTCATATATTTTATGAGCCCCAAATGCTATCATAAATTATGACAAGTTTAAAATATGTTAAACCGTTAAACTTCTTTAAATAAATCTTGCAATTGAAATACATTTCAATCTTTTTTAATACTACTTATCAAAATTTTTTGTTTTCATTTGGCACATCACAATAAAGAAACTTTCTTCAAAGTTGTCATTTCGCCCACAGCCTAAGATAAGCTTTGGACATTTGTCTTTACCAATACAAGTAAGTAAAAAGCTTTCTCACAACTTTTTTTTCGATCACGGTGGACCTTTCTGTGGAAATGCCCAAATCTAATAGAGGTATGTATTTTTTTTAATTCTCAATGTGTATGCCGTATGTATGGAAAAAAATATGACAATAAAATGTATTTTTTGATTGTACATATAATTTTATTAGTATTGTAACTTGTTTTAGACTTTTAAATTAGAATTTTATCAGCTTTCGCTTCAGTTTTTATGTCGTTATCATCTATAAAGTGTAAATTCTCAAATGTTCAAAAAAACATCTGCCGATTTTTGCCTAAAACACGTATTATTTAATTTTAAGTTTGCAATGTCTATCATCAAAAGTATGTGGCATGAAAATTGCGCTCCTTAAAAAACATGAACAACTTAACCATTTGTTAACCAATTTTTACACACAAATATGCGTTTAATACATGACAGAATGCACTTTCTGAATAATATAATAAACATTAGGGTTATGTAATTAAATAGTGACTAAAAACTTTTTCAAACTTAAAAACTAGTGAAATAATAAAAAATTAAAATTATTTGACTATTTGTTTTTTTTTTTTTTTTGAGTTCGTGATGAATATTTTAACATTTCGCTAAACAAAAGCACATATAAATACATAATGTAATAAATTATGTCAGTTCGATTTATATGAAAAGTGCCACACTCACTCAATCGAATTTGGCGTGAGGTCGTACTATACCAAGTCAATTGTTCCTATAATCTTTTATGTTTCTGAATACTTCTAAAAAAAGAGTTATGACCTTTTTGCGCTTAATTTGTCATTGGGACCAATGTGCATATGGGTCTTCTGTGGTTTACGGTTAAAACATTTTGTTTAAAATTTTAACGTTTTAAATACAACTCTTCACAAAATCAATTCGATAATTTTCCCCACAGATGTCATCGTCATACTATGCAAACAGCTGTTTCGCCAGCACACACACACCGTCACAACAGAATAACGTCTAGCAGCTCACTGACAACAAACAAAGTAACTGCGGATGTTTCATTGAAATTGATGTAAAAAAAAATCAGCAAACGCTGATAAAAAGCAATAGAGTAAATTTTACATCGCCTAGAAAAATGACATCCAGTGTTAGTGATGTCACCGATGCTGTGGACCGAATTCTCTTGGCTAAACCTAAATTTCTAAATCCAATCAATGGTGGAGGAGGCGACACCGCAAGTGTCTCTTCGTCACTGTCGGAAGCGAGTAAACATAATGAAGGTGATACGCCCATTTTCAGCAAAAGGAAAATGATATTGCGTATACCAAAGGAATATACCGGCAATTTTCTTCATTTGACTGTACGTAAGAATTGGTTGGTCTGCCTATTGGCCGCTCCGGAACCATCATCTCAGGTGACTCTCTTTAGGTTTTTCCTGCCTAGAGCAATACCTCCAGGCGGTAAGTAATGGGACAACACAATACCATGGCATTACACTTTAGTCAATGGTTATTCAATTACAGAAATTGCATTGGAAAAATATTTGGCTGGCTATAAAATTGGCCAATTATTTTTGGATTTCACTGGCCATCATATACTCATCAGTTTAATTCCCAAATCACCTGGCTTATCAGCTGATTTCCTTTACATCCATGGTAATGGCACTAAGGTCAGACGTATTGAAAAGTTTAAGGATCACGAGATCACTGCTGTGGCATTCAACTATGAACTAGGCACCGAGACATCGACAGGACCTATTTTGTTGGGCACCAGCAAAGGTCTGATATTTGAAACCGAACTTACGCTGGAGGCAGACAAACCTTCATATCGGAAACAGGTAAATCATATAGAGAATCTAAAATATATTAAAATCTAGTATTTCTTCGTGCGTGTTGCCATCATTTAAATTAATTTTATTTGAAAATTTTGGTTTCTTTATGTATGCTTAGATAAAACTAAGAACATTTTCACTTGACAAATTTAACATTTTACTTAGAATTTTACCTGTATAATGACAAAGTAGCTTTCCGCTCGCTGTCGTTGTAGTCATCTAATATTTTTTTGAACAATTCCAATGGCAACTGCTTCTTTTGAAGTATTAGGAGTTACTGTTAACACATATATTATATTATTTTGCAACGTTTGTGATGCGAATATAATTGGCTGCATTTTGTGATGGTATATACTTTTTTGTTGATCTTTAATTGCTTTAATATTATTTAATTTGGTGCTGATAATACTGGTTAACAAAATTTAAACTTAGTCGTCCATACAAACATTTTCGAGCGAACAACTAAGTACTGCTTCGTTTACACTTTTTCACATTTATTTTGAAGCAAAATAATTTTTATGGAATTTGAGAAGGGAAAGAGTTTAAGAAGTATAGTAATTACTGGTTTATATTTCTTTGAAAGTGTGGAGAAAACATTTAATATGATCTTGACTGCATTGATTGCTCACTTTGTATTTTATCGTTTACGAGAATAATTGCATCCATCATTTTGCAAATGAAAAACGTTTGGTTAAAGAAAATAGAAGTGGTACATTAATAATATAATATGATAAGTTGTTATATTTGAATACATTTATTCGTATCTCAATTTGTATTTGTATATCTTGCCCTCTCTCTGTCTCTTTTTAAGGTTTACGATTTGGGCTTGGGTCGACCAAAATATCCCATAACGGGTTTAGAGTTTCGTCGTGTACCCAACACAAATCAATATATTGTTATTGCAACCGCTCCTGACAGCATATACACTTTTCATGATAATATACGCACTGACGATAGAACACTACAGCCGTTGTTTGCCACCTACGTTAATGGTACACAGTCGTATGGTTGTGAAGAGGCCAAAACTGATCTCAATTATTCAATTTTACGGCTATTTGCTGGAGCAAATGAAAAATTCCCCTCGCAATGGGCATGGTTGTGTGGATCTGGTGTAAGACATGGTGAGGTGAGTGTTAAAAAAAATCTTTTGTTTATTTATTTATTTATCACCCATTACTGTAATTTGATTAAAAACAATAAATACCGACATTTCTGTTAATTTCTTTCCACAGGTCTCACAGAGCCCCTTAAAAGATGACAAATTCCTGTTGGGCGACGGTCTAGTTCCTTTGGACAAAGATTTGGAGCAGCGCAAACATTTGTCGTTGGAAGAGAAACGCTTGAGTGTGCCCAAATCATTTGTCTTGACTGAATATCATGTTCTATTAATGTACCACGATCGTATAACTGGCATTTGTCTACTGGACCAATCGACCGTCTACGAGGAATATTTTCCCGAACAAATGGGCAAGCTATCAAATATTCTACGAGATCCCTTTACGGGCACCGTATACGTTTACACCGATAAGATGGTATTTAATTTAAAAATTGTCGAAGAAGAACGGAATATCTGGCGTATTTATTTAAATATGGGCGCTTTTGAAATGGCTGAAATACATGCGGCCAGTGACGCCACATGCCTCAACAAAGTTCTGGAAACCAAAGCTCAAGCAGCATTTGAGGAGAAAAATTACGTTGAGGCTGCTAGTATTTATGCTGATACTCAACTAGATTTTGAAGAAGTATGTCTAAAACTAATAGATCTAACGGAGAAACGTCCCCTAATAGCATACCTTAAGAAACGTATGAGTAAATTGGCTCCAGAGGATGACGATATGCTCTTTGTTATTGTCACATGGCTTATAGACCTATATTTAAGCGAAATCAATTTTCCCGGTCGATCTCCGGAAGATAAAATGGTATGGCAACGGGAATACGATGATTTTATGGTAAACTTTTCGGTTATCAAATGTTGTAGAGCTAATCGCTCTACCATTCAAGACTTACTAAATGAACATGCCGACGCCCATAATCTTGCTCAATTTGCCATAGCCAATGAGGATTACGACGAGGTGTTGCAGCAACAAATAGGCGCAGAGATTTACCTAGATGCTCTGCACACCCTGCAGAAGCAAAAGAATATCGAACTGTATTATAAATATTGTCCAATACTGATTGAGCACTATCCCAAGGAGACTATAGCCCTATTAATGTCTCAGGGTCGAAAATTAAATATTAGTAAATTGATACCAACTCTAACCGCCATTGATACAAAACAGCATATAGGCGAAATTATTAAATACTTGGAATATGTTATCTATAATTTGGGTGAAACGTATCAGGCGATACACAATTACCTATTACGTCTCTATGCTGAACATCAACCCGATAAAGTTATGAAATATTTAGAGAATGAAGGACAAGATATAACATTAATACACTACGAAATAAACTATGCACTATTGATATGCATGGACTTTGGCATACAAGTGGCTTGTATTTTTATGTATTCTCTGCTGAAACTATGGCCAGCTGCTATAGAATTGGCTCTTAAATACGATATGAAATTGGCCAAGGAGACGGCATCAAAGCCCAAAGATGACGATATTAAAAGGGAGCTGTGGCTTAAAATTGGTATGTTTTGGTTTAAGTTTTGATATTTGCAATGAAATATTTATTTTTACAAGTGATACTCCAGAGTTCAGAGGACAGGTCTTTTTGTTATTTCTCATAACATAATTCACAAAAAGGTTCATAAATGACTTGAAAAGTATACCTATAAGAAAAAATTAAAAAGTCCTGTCTTAATTTTTATATACTTTTTAGGAGGAGGAAAGAACTAAATAATATCGAAGCGATTCAGTTAGGGCTTTTTTAAATGTCTATAAATTCTTTATTTTTTAAATACGAAACGTTACTTTGAGAGTCCCCTACCAGAAGACGCCAAAAACGCGATTTCGTTAAAAAGCAAGATACGACCTTTTCATATTAAGCCATCAAAATATTGTTTATCCCTATTTAAACAAGTTACAAAAGGGTTTGTTAATTAATATTCATCTAATTTATTTATTTTTCACTAGTAGTAGCTAAGTTCATTTTCTTGTGACTACCTATGAAAAAAAGTACCCTTATATTGTCTAGGAGACAATATTTGCAGTTTTTATAAATATTAACTTCTATAATTTTTATTTTTTATTACAGCCTACCACGAAATTAAAGATACTAATGATGTTAAAAAGGCTTTGGATCTTTTAAAAGAATGTGACCTGCTGCGCATAGAAGATTTGCTGCCATTCTTTTCTGATTTTGAAAAGATCGACGATTTTAAGGAGCCCATCTGCAAAGCCTTAAAGGTACTGACTGACATTATTATTTCACTTAAAAACTATAACTCATACTGATTGGTTTATTTTCCTATTATCTCTCTAGGAGTACAATCAAAAAATTCAAGAACTACAACATGATATGGAAGAGGTTACAAAACAAGCAGAACGTGTTCAAAATGATTTGCAAAATATACGTGAGACCTGTGTGCGCATAGAGGCTCATGAGATGTGTAACAGTTGCGAAACATATTTGCTAGTTAAACCATTTTTTGTCTTCGCTTGCGGTCACAAGTTCCATGCTGACTGTTTGGAAAAATCTGTTGTGCCCCATTTGTCCTCCGAGCAATCACGTAAACTAACTATGCTAAAACAGCAACTGGAGACTATGCTCACTCAGATGACCGCCACTGCGGATAAGTCTAAGGATTCCAAATATAAACGAGACAAACTGAAACAGGATATTGAAGAGATTATTGCTGCAGAGTGCGTGTATTGTGGTATAATGATTGAGACTATCGATCAGCCTTTCGTTGAAGACTGGGATCAGGTTAACGTCGATTGGGAATAAGACAAAACATAAAATCTTGGAAACATGTCTCACTTTATTATACTTAAAACATTTCACATAAAATATTTATAAAAAAACACATTAAGTTTGTAAGTTTAAAAATTAAAAGGTACAATTTCATAAGTGTTAGTAGTCTTAATTTAGATCATGCATTAGGTATTTATGTTTAATTTAAATTGTTCGCTCTTTCTTTGAGATGTGAATTTGTTTATTGATTATTAAGGGGTTCAAACATTAAGGAAGTGTATTATTGGAATATTATAATAATAATTTGTAATATGATTGGGCAAGCAAAGAGCATAAGCCTGTTTCAAAGGCGCTCAAACAGAATGCATGACTGTTTTCGATATGTATCTAAAAAGAATTCAATAAACTAAGACACAACAAATTAATGGGTATAGTTGAAACTCAGATGGCATTGAAAACGTTAAGAGACAAAACAATAGGGAATTGTTTAAACAAACTACATATTAAAAATGATAAGTTGTGGACAACAATTAACGATTTGTTATTTGGAAGTGACAGCAAATGATGTCCATAAGCAAAGAGAACTTAAAAAAACTATATAACTTTAAAAAATTTAAAAAGATATATTCCAACATTATGTTTAAGTTAAAAAATGTTTAAAGGCAATATTCCAAATTGATAAACTCATATTTTCTCTTTGCTAAGGTAAGGCGGTTGACTATTTTTTTTTTATATATTTTATATGGAAATTTGTTGTTCCATTCATCACAGCATGAACATTTTGCATTTAATATATCTGCATTTAATATAGCATTTCAATGTTTTGTTTATTTTACAAGCAAATAATATTATAATCTTAAATATGCCCCAGACCTCCAATATCTGTGCGAATGAAATATACGTATTTTTTCTGCATCAATCGATAATTTGCAATCGCAATTCACTTGACACAAAACTAATGGCTGTCTTCAATACGGCCTGTTGTATTGAAGAATTGTTTAATATTAAAGGCAACAGCAAAGCTAAATCGGTGGGATGGAATTCTTCGACCGCCTTAGTGACATGTTGCACTAGTTGTTCTTTTTGTGTATCGGTCAAATCATTGATTATCACATCGCCTAAAGGACGGAATGAACCTGAAAAGGTAAAATAAAATAAAATGATGATTAATTTATTATTGACGAAAACATAAGAAATATTGATATATTCTAATATCACTTAGAGCTTATCGGAACAGAAGTGAATACCATTCCAATCAATAACCAGATTGAATTAAATACATATTTTTGATAAGACGGGCTTTAATTTGTTCGATAGATTTTTGGGAAAGACCATGATACCGCAATGATTTAATACTGAGATATTCCAAATTAAAATGCAACACAAATTTTTGTAACTTAGGAAGGTAAGGATATTTATTGTCAAATTGACTTATCCGAACTAAAGATGACCATCCTGGGATGAAAGATTTAAAAATATTTAAAATAATATGTTTGAAAATTTTAAAGTTGTTTCTGTATTTTGTTTTTATATTTTGTTCAATTACCAAAATAACTTAGAACATGTCTTAGACCTAAATCCCTATTTTAAAAGGGACTTTAATCCAGTCTAAATTCCTACTAAAATCCTTGATTTATTTTATGGCCACAAAAGTACACTGAACACAGCCATCCAAAAAAAATCATACAGATCAACAAATCCCTTCAGGTCTAGAACACAATGTTAAAATGGTCTGTGGGAATATTCCAGTGAATCCTGTACTTGTTCATCTCATCCATCCATGCATATCTCAGCATAGTTCTCTGTAAGGTATGTCAGCGGTTTTTCTTTTTTATTAACGCAATACTAAGATCTCTAGTTTACTGAATATCCTGTTCTACCGCCAAAATGACTCCATTATGACTTTTCCAATTTTAACTTTAAAAACTTGTTTATTTTTCACCTTAAAAAAAAACCTTTGCAATCTACAAATGAGTTCTGATAGATCATCTCATATCTCAGTGAGTTTCCTATTACCTCTACGAATTTAGTGGCAAATAAAATATAATCCAAAGAGGAAAAAAGCTTAATTTCCCTTTAAATTCCAAGAATGAGGTATGGGATAGCTAAATTAACACGCTTTTTGTTTTTAGACTCACAAGGCTTTTACTAGACATGTCGATTGGCGCGACATTATATTGCGATGTTGCTGTCAACAACATGGGGGCCGCCGAGGAAAGAAAATATAGATGACTGGACACATATAGATGACATTTATCGTCCGCATGGTAATCGCGTGTTTTAACCATCAAGCCGCGACCGGCCCCAAAGAAACGCTGTCATATTTATTTTAGTGTTCAAGTTTCGCAAATGTACACAAATTTAAAAATATATGCGAATTCTTTGTTTCAGTTGATCGAAAAATATTATTATTTCTGTTCAATCGAAATCTTCTTATCAACTAGAAATATATGTATATTTTACTAAATTTGCCTGGGAATCGTATGCAATTATATTCTACATTTATTAACTAACCACAAAGCATCTTACCGAATACACTTTCATGTGGTAAGAAACTCCACTACGTTGTCACGCAATTGACGCCCATTTGTAGTGAGACTTCTTACAAATATCTTTACATGTAATGGATCAACTGAAGATGACTATTTCATTGGCACAAGTTAAGTTACTAACAATTACCTCTATACCTTGGCATGCGCCAGTAGAAGGCCGAACATTCTCACATTCTTACATCTTTCTTCTGACTTCCTAAATTGCTTAGCCTTCACAATTGTATAAATACAAATTACTCATACTAGACATCTCAGACTTTTTCTGTTATCGCCACGTAATCCAAAGTCCATCAATGCATTTTGATAGTGTGCACGATGTGCATGATGTTGCTATCCAAAATATTTTACCTTTGGTCATCCTGTAAGCGGCGACGCCGCCAGCAGCGCCACCAATTGCCAAACCAGGAGGTCCCAGCAGCATGCCACCAGCAAAACAGCAGGCTGCACAGATGATGGCACCTTTGCCCGATTGTTTTACGGTAACGCGTACATTTTGTTCATCAGCCAAAACGGAGATTGCGTTTATTAACTCCCTACCATCGATGGGCATTTTGATTTGTAGATTTTATATAATTTATGATGAGCGATATGTTGTAAAAAGAAATTTGTGCGTAAATAGCCCTTGTGCTGTTTAATAATCGTGCACTTTGTTTTGCCTACACTTTCGGTGTTATTTTCATTCTGATGGGATTTGTGTGGGATTTGCGAATTGATGCCAGATTTGATAACAGTTGAGTGTTTGACGTTTTACCGAGATTAATATATTGCCTATTTAGCGATTTTTTGGCTGAAGTGCAGAAAATAGGGCGGATCGCTGATTTAAAAAAAAAATGCTACACTTTTCATCTTGGTGCCCTGGTAACGAAATGTTAAGTCACAGTTGGGTAGGAAGCCCAAAAAGGGGCTCCTTGTATCGGGCATCTCTGGATAAAATAAAATTCAGTCCAAGCATTTATTAAAGGTTTATAAATCAAATGTTATTATGAATGAATGTACAAACATTTAAATTATTTAAAAATAATTTATAATAATCTAATTTCTGCTAACTTTAAAAGTTATCTTCTAACTACAGTCGAACTTCTCTATAACGACCTTCTCCATAGCGAATTTCTCTCTATAACGACTTTTTTTTAAACTTAATTTTCCTAATCATTTTTACACATTTTTACCTCTCTATAAAGATTGTTCTCTATAACGTAGAAATCGGCTATCCTTAGTGACTACGTTATAGAAAAGTTCGACTGTAAATGCACTGTGGAACATAAGTTCAGTTTCAGCGATATAATTTTTCTACTTGTTGCTCTTTTTGACCTATAAGTCTGGCATCTTCAAGGCACAAAACCAACTGTTGCTAATTTTTTACCTTTGCCAGGTCTTGGCAACTCTAGGAGATTTTTATCTCTTTGACTCTCCATATCACTCTCAGTAGTTTTTTGACATTTGTTGAATGCGGTTGTCTTGCTTTGTTCGTTCGATTTGTTTGGATTTTGTTCGGGCGAACGGTTTTTTTTTGGTTTTGTTTCTTTGCCTCAATATAACAAGTTAAATAGTAAACATTGTGGCCGAATAAATACAAGCAACTAGTGGTGGTCGTTGACATTTGTTAAAGTGCAATTTTAGTTTAATAAAACCAATAGTGCAATTAATTAAAGCAAAAAAATGTACAGATAAATTATTGACATAACAACAAAATCCCTAATGAAATAGAAAAACATAATAAAGATCTTCAAACAAAATGTTTGCTGCAAAGGTAGGGTGAAAAAGAAAGACACCAAAACCATAAAATCAACAAAGTAAGCACGCTTTTGTTGGAAAGAAGATATAAATATTAATTTGACTTAAACGCGACTATGTTAATTATTTTTATTTTAAAATGCAACAATCCCGTGTACAGCTACGCTGGTACCTATGTATATATGTATATTGTATATTTATTTTGCTTACTTTGTTTTCATTCGTCGCCTACCCATTGAGTTATTGTAAAGGGGGGATGGTGGGGATATTGTTGTTTGTGATGTGATGTTTCTTTCCTTGCCATTCTATTTTTAGAACAGGCGGGCGCATACTTTTGTATTGTTTTGCTTTGTCTGTTGCTTTGTGATCGTGTGTTTTTGTTTTTTGTTGTTGTTGTTATTATTTTGTTCTGTGCAAATGTAACGATATGAATGGTAGAGAATGTGGAATTGGTTGTATTGTGTTATCAGCGAAATAGTTAAACTTGATAATAATTATATTGTACCTTCTATATAACAATATAGCATTTAAATTCAGTGGTACAGAAGGATGACGTTGACGTATGCAAAATATTTGGGATATTAGGGCTAGGCAGCCAGCTATTTGTAGTTCCCAATATGTATAACGATTGGAAGTTTTGGGAGACTCATTTGATGTTAAGTGGAATTGTGAAGACATATAGGATACCAACAACTTTTAGGAGAACATAAGTGCAACGTTGGGTACACGTACTTAAAAGGTATTAATTTTAATGTAACCTTTGTTGACGGTCTCGTAGGGTCGGGGGTTTAGGTAGCCACTTACTGTTCGCACGAGAAAGAGGCACAGTGATCTCGTTATGCTTATCGGAAGGAAAAACAAGTGAATAAATAGCACTAATTACATTGTTCGGCAAAAAGAAAAAAAGTGTGAGCACCGACACTATTCCTGCTATAGTGAAAATATTCCTGAAAATATACCATTTTCTTCGTCTTGGTCCCCACACATCGGAATGGTAGGTCAAATTTGGCGCTGAGGCAATGGGGGGGTCAAAAAAGGGGCCATTTGGGTTGTATGATGACCCCCATGTGCGGTTACTAAAAAGAAAGACCGAGTTAGACCTATATTTGTTGAGTAACTACTTGATTCCACCCCTATATATTGCAAATTTTACTAAATTTTTTTGGTTAGAAATAGGCGTAAGAGTGTCCGTAGGGTCATACAATTTACAAAACTGGATTCGTATCAAAAATAACTTTCATTTGAATACCCGCACAAAGGGATCACCATATGACCCAAGGGCACTCTAGGGTCTCTAGGGCCCCAAAAAGCCCGCATTTTCTTAAACTTTGACCTTGTTTTGTGCGTTTATAGGGTGTATTTAGGAGGTCGTGGAATATTTTTGTTCTTTTTGGGATTCCGCCCTATATTCTGTACTTTTGCTCGATTTTTTGTCTTAGAAGGCCCCGAGTAACATTTTTGTAAAATATAAATATTCTACATTTCTATTTTAATTAACTTTTCTGATATCATGTGTAAAAAAAGTGTAGATCCAATTGATTTGTGATTTATCTGATATCGTTTTAAATTAATTAATTTCAATGCTCTATTCACATCATATTACATCCACAAGATCATTCCAAAAGACGAACCGACGTACAAACTCTCATCGAGCCCAATGTTATACAATTGAAATGTCTGATATAATTGGATCTGTACAGATATAATGAGATCAATCGTATATAAGGATATATAATCAGATCTAATTCGATATATAACTAGGACAAATTTCAGATCTAATTACACAATGCAACAAATTTTTGATCCCGGCTTCTAAATAATTGATCCTTATGTTAAATTTCATGCTGAATTCAAATCTGCTCTCAGATATGTGAAAAGTAGAACGGTTTTTCATTTTTAGTGTTTTGAGAAACGATTTTATTATCTTTTATTTTCGCCACAGTTTACAAATATCGGTTAACTAAAACCAGAGATAATAGCATTTTAGTAGACCTACCTTTTTTCAAAACACTAAAAAATGGTATCTCAATTTTAAAATGTCCCGGAAACAGACATTTTTTAAATTTTGTGACATAGTGTTAGATACAATTAGACCTGTTCTTTTCTAACAAGATATAACCATTTTTCGTATCTGTTGGGATTCAGTTAGATCTCCACTTTTTACACGGGTTTACCAGAAATAAGAAGGAAAAGGACACGTAAGATTTCAAATTTACCGAGACATAAAGAAAATTTGCCCTACGTGCGATCTGAACGAGAAGAAGTCCGAGACGTTAGAACATTTTCTTTGTAGCTGCCCCACTTTAGCCCGTAGGAGTTACATAGAAGACCTGGAGTCTTCCCCCTCATTTGGAGATTTAATACGTTTCTTGCGGTGTCTTCCATGGCTAACTGGGCAAGATAAAAATTAGCGTTCCCACGATTATCTCTTCCTTCTCTATTTCTCCCCTCTTTCCATCTTTCTCCTTCGCTTCCTTTCTAAAGGACAATCACAATGGATCATCAGATCTTGGTGTGTATGTGATCTGATTTTTACCAGATTACACGTGTCCACAACCTAACCTAACATAGGCGCGATCTGTCCTCCCGGAATTTATATATAAGCACTAAGCCTTTTATTCCTTAAAGGAATTATTCCGCGCACAATAATTTATAAGACTGTGTATCCTTGATTATTTTGACACTTTGCAAACTGGAGCAGAAATTTTCAATAAAGGATAAACAGGAGTTTCATAAAATGTTGTGTTGTTCATAGCTAATAATCTCCACTTGTCGTTGACATGTTGCCCATCTTGCTGAAACTACGGTCTTCGATTAAAACCATTGAATTACTGTGACACTGGATTATGCTCTGTATTCACTGTACCAGCATGTCCTTTTTGATCTTCAGAAAATTGTAATGCCCTTACAGTATATGATACCAATACCTGCTGTTTTGCCTGTTTACATGCCCATTCAGATGGAAAAGTATCGCATTAGAGAAAAAATGTTGGTAAAGCTCTTCAGCATTTCGTTAGCAAACTGGAGCCTTGAGAGCTTAATTACACTGCATATCGTTAGATGATTTATTTTTACCATTCAAATTTTGTAAGCATGTAAATTTTAGTAAATCATCATAATGAGATTCTAGGTTATTCACGAAGAAACGCTTTTACACGGTCTAAGTTTTCGGGATCCCTTGAAGTTCATTGTGGATACTGTCATACCGAACTTTTGCATCATTTATTTATTAATGGAGACTCATTGCACTGTCGTATGTTGTAACAAGCGTAAATAGTTGAAGAATACCTGTTCCGTTGTTCGTACTCTTGCATTTCGTATAACCCTTTTGTAAGGATGTAAATTTAGTAAATCATTTAATACGCTAGACCGCTTTCATGTTGAGAATCAAGGTTGTTCCCGAAGAGACGCTTTTACACGGTCAAAGTTTTCGGGATCCCTTGAAGTTCTACGTCGGACGGACAGTGGTTGATTTATTGTGGATTTTTGCTCACCAAACTTCTGAGCCATTTATTAATGGAGATGGAGATTCATTGCACTGCCGTATGTTGTAAAGAGCATAAATAGTCGAAGAATAGCTGTTCCGTTGTCCGCGCTCTTGCATTTTGCGTAACCTTTTTTAAAAAAATTTTGGAATCCTGTAATATGCGATTTTAAGATATTGCAGTTGAAAAGATTTTTAACGCACCAACAGAGTATTCAAAAGATTTTAAAATCAAGGAATTTAATTAAAAATTCTGGGTACTCTAATCGGAAAGGATCTCTCTAGAATGGATGACTTTCTGGGAATAATTCTCTGAATATTTCTTGTTGGTTTTGCAAATTTAAACCTTTTTAAAAAGTAGTGTAGATCACACTATTCTCATAAAAACGTAATCAGTTCCTCCTTATGCAAATGAATTTTTAACTTTGTGTGTTTCTAGGAACAAGCACACTCTATGGTTTCAAGTTCTACATAAAACTGGTATGGATCCTTCGCATGTTAATATGATACTAACATTTAAATCTATCGCAATAAGGAATTAATGCATACCGCTTCTGTGTTTTCCGATTGTCATTGCCCTTCATCAGCTTATGTAGAAGTCCTTGAGTCTTCGTCATTTTTTGTTTGTTCTTCTGAACATCTGGTCGTATAATGAACGGCATACCACTTTAAAGCGTGTACACAAATTAGTATGCTATGTAAATATTTCATTTGTATGTTTTGTGATTAGTAATCACAAGTTTTCAAATCGTTTTATATTTAACAAACTTTCCCAAAGAAGGGAGCGTATTTTTGTATAGATCAACGTATTATTGTACATAAATTATTTCAACATTAATTAAACATATACATACTATGGTTAGTAATTCGTTAGTATTTCGACAAGTATTCTGTATAAATTGCCGTTATAAGAAAATCTGAATGTTTTACTAGTTTTCTAAAAGGACAGACATTCCCTATTATTATAGCTGTTTGTTTTTTTTTAATATTGTAGGAAGCAACTGCGTTAATTGGCTATAACTTGATAAAATTGTCTCTTTTTTACAAATTGAAGTAATAATAAAAAAATAGTTGTACAAATGAACACAAAGCAGTTGATGCTTTACCAAGTGTAATGTGAGCACTCTAAAGTTTAATGACCAATTAAAAACCTTGTCATGAATCTTTATATTATTAATTAGTTACTTTACATGGTTGTTAACATGTAGGGGCAACTTGATCGTTTAAATGTAATAAAACATTTATCAAAAAATAGTCGTAGTATTCTTACATTCGAACACACGTAAACTTAACGTGAGGCGAAGTGTTGCACATGTAAGATATATGTAGTTGAAAACATCTTATTAAGACATATGTACATATTAGCTTTTTATATAGCCATTTAATTGATCTACCCTCTTCTCTGACATATCATCCTTTGCAAACTTGTTCTAATAGCCCTAAAAGACATATCAAGTGCATGTCAAGATTGTACAACATGGTACAGATATAAACCCCGCCACACAATTATTTTGACCAACCTGCATCAAATTGCTGCCGCCAATTGACAACGCAAATGCGGTACATTTCACGTTTAATGTTGATACATTTTTTAAGAAATCTTGAAATCGCCCTTAAGCAAAGCTCATATTTAGTTTCTTATTATATATATGAATTTGCTTAACATAATAACGTGATTACCGTCTTCATAAATATATATTTTGCAGTAAAATTATAGTAAGCACAAATTAACAAAAATTGCCTCATATCCAGCTTTTTAAGCACGTTCCCAAGATACAACCCCTACCGTCTCCCACACCGTTATTTTGTTTTATATTATGTGAGAAAACACTGTACGATTCAATTTGTGGTCCAATATTTGTCGAAACAAAAATGTTTACATTAGTTTAAAGACTCAGCAAAAGGCTTTCTTAAGATGTTAATTAATGTGTCAATTAACGTCCAAGTGCGATATTTAGTTCAATAATGTATTGTGTAATAAAATGTTTCAAAGTAGATATACAAATTTAATATAATTATTATAATGAATACACAATACGAGTTTTGTTCATACAACAAAAGACCAGCTGTCCGGGAGGTCGTGTGTGTGTGTGCCGAAATACACAAGGAATACAAATATGTTTACATCTTGATAAAGGCAATTGGTGGAGTTTCCTCAAATTATTTCCTGTACGAGAGTGGTATAAAAAACTCGTAATAGAAAAAATACAAAATTTACTTTAAATTTTACATTGTTATTGAATACAACACAATTAAAATAAGCCTGGAAGGTGTACATCAATAACTTGGGACCGAAATTGTATGGGAAGCTGTTGTCCAGATTTGAATATAATTTGTATTAAATGTAGAACTTTTGCTTGACATTAAAGGTTTCATCCTTACAAAATTCAAATGGCGCAGAATTTAGGCTTCAGTTTGCTAACGAAGTGATAGAGAGGTTCACCAGCTTTACCAACGTGACACACTTCCAGTTATTTTTAAAAGAACGAAAAACTCACAAATTAGCAAAAATGTTGATGAACTCATGTTCTACAATATTAACAGAATGTATCTAACAAATGTTATTTTAGCTTATATGGCAGATAGACAGAATTGCATCTAAATTAAATCTTTGTGTAAGAAAATAATATGTGGACAGATACTTTTGCATTACACTAGGGCCCTGACTTGCGTCGCACAGTGGCATTTCGGCGGAAAAAATAGGGGTTTTCAACTTTCCAATATTAAAATTTTAATGATATGGTTTTGTTAAGAAATATTTGAATAAAAAAAATTGTTACATTTTCTTAATTTATTGTTTTTTTTATTACTTTATAATAATTATAAACATTTGTTGAAGTAAATGAAATAAATAAAAATGTATTCATACTTGTTTTTAGCAAAAATATCAAAGTTTTTGCTCTGTTTCGAATATTTACCCCAATAAATTTAATTTCAGTGCATTTATATAGAAAAAGGTGATTAGATTTGCGTCGCGTTTCTCCGGTCCCCATTAACGACGCAAGTCGGGTCTCTAGTGTATTTTAAAATTATGTTTGTTTTACGGTTTTGGTATGGAGACTCCCAAAAAGGTGGGAGGTAGGGGGTAGATATCTCTCATTTGAGAGTAACTGAGAATAAAGCTATTGCGAGATACAAACATTTAAAGTTTTCGATTTAGGATAACTGCGGGAAAAGTTCAAAACTCTTTTTGATGCCACTTAAAAAAAAACTTAATTTCCCTTTACAGCCCATGAATTAGGTATGGGCTTCTCGCGTTGTTGTGAATTAACACGATTTCTATTTTTAGATTCACAACTAACGTCACCTACTTGTTTATCGACGAATGCGAACGTCACTGTTTGAGAAGCTTTTTACTAGACATGCTGATTGACTCGATACTTGTACTGCGAAGTTGCTGTCGACAACATCGAGGGGGCCGGCAATGAAAGAAAAATGTAGATGACTTGAGCCAGGAATCGAACCATAGAACTCCCGCATGGTAGTCGCTTGTTTTAACCATCATGCCAAGGCCAGGAAATATACATCAATACCATTTTTTGATATGTTTTAGATTTCGGTGTGGCCCATATTTCTGAATCATTAACCCAAAAATCACGTTTGTGATGGAAAAAAGTGGGTCCTGTTTTAACATTTCAACACTCCAGGAGCCACTCCTAGGGAGTTAGGGTTTGTTATTGACAATTTTTTTATTTGTTATTGCCATGGGGCAAATTATTTTCCCAAAATAATGTCCCGTTACAATATTTTTAAGCCAAAAAAACATACCTTAAATTTAGGAACTTGGGGAGTGAAATATTTCGCTGGCTTTACATGTAAAGGCTCTAAGTCCATATTTTACAATTTTACAGGAGAGACAAAAAACAATCAAACATTTTTTGGAATAAACTTTTTTGTTTTTTTGTAATCTGTAAATGCAATTTGTTTTTGTATTTTTCTTTGGTTTTTATTTGCGTAAAAGCAAAATGAAAAAATAATTATTTGCCGAGATAAAAGCTTATTTGGACTTAGAGCTTTTTCTGTTATTTAGTTTGTATTCTTTTCATGGACTTAAATCTTTTTCTTCAAACTGTTTCAAGTTGATTTTAATCCGCCTGAACGCTTTTATAGCATGAAAGTCGTCACTCAGGGGTTTTCGGGGTCGCTGATTACGAATCTGGTATTAGATTTTAAAATTTCAAAATGGCGGATCCAATATGGCTAACTATTTTTTGTAATATTATTGGAATTGCTTGAAAGTCGTCACTCAGAATTTTCAGGGTCGCTGATTACGAACCTGGTATAAGATTTTGAAATTTCAAAATGGCGGATCCAATATGGCGAACTATTTTTTGTAATATTATTGGAATTAGTCGACGATTAATGTCATGACTGAGTGTAGCCAGTGAGAAATAATATTATATCAATTGGTTGGACCATTCTCAGACCATTCCTCGCGATAAAGTTGATATAGCAACATTGGAAGAAGTGCTATATTACACAAAGATGTGATAAATTGGACTTAGCGCCTTTACTCATAACTACAAAACAACAACTACAAATGAGATAACTGTATTTTTTTTTTAAACGGTGTTTTTTTACTTAGTGAACATAACTGCATCAAAATCTCAATTTCGAAAAAAAAGTAGACTTAAAGCCTTTACATGTTAAGCCAGCGATTTCATTTTGTAGGTCTGGTCGAGTACAAAATTAATCTGTATACCAAAGTTCCCTTACACCCTCAAAGTCTTAACTCAAGGTTAAAAATCGGGTTTTTGTTACATCTTTTACTTAAAGGCTTATCACTCAGTCAAATCTTAACCGAGTTTGATTTCTTAACGGTTTTGGAAAAAAGAATCTTAGACTTTTCCAATTATATATATGTTTGTACAGATAATTTGACATACCTGTTTTTGGATTTTTATTACTATTTGTTTTGTTTGAAGAAGTTTTTATCCAATATTTTGTAAGAATAAAAATATTTTTTATATTTTATTAAAAAAGTTCATGAGTAAAACGCATTTTTGTTTGTAAAAATCGGTTAACAAATGGTTTAGTTATTCAAGTTTTACGATTCATTTCGTAATTTTGCTCTCCTGAAGAAACGAAATTTTTGTGTAAAAACCACAGAGTTAACTCTCTAGGTGCCAACTCTTTAAGTGCTTTAAAACCTTTTTTTAAACCCAAATTCAATGTTGTTTTAAACAATTTTTAATATCATATGAAAGTTTAGTTCAAAGCAGCAAGAGATAACAAAATTAAATATCAAAGGATTATAGTAAATTGTCAGTACATTTAATGCGCCTGGCTGCGATTGTCATATAGTGGTACCCCTCTGGATACATCTCTCAGTCCATTTGAATACTTCTCCTTCACACTAATTCATACTTACCTGGCATTTAGCTTTTTTTTCTTTTAATTAAAGACTTGTTACATTCCTCTTCAGATACGATGGCTATACATAAGAAACCAAAATATTGTAGCCTCTTTTCTTAATTTTAGAGATTAGTGGTATGTTCACTTTAAATCCAAAACAAAATTTCGGTGAAGAGCCGTGATTCAAACTGATTAGACGATATTTGAATTCGATGATGAATGCCGTCAATAGGCTTCTACTTTTCATTTTAGTCCCAAAATTATTTTTAAAATACATTACGTTCGCTAGAGCGAATATTTTACTTCAGATATTCTCATATAATGAATATTTTTTACCAAAATAGGTCCAGACAATGATCATTTCAAAACACAGTCAATGCTTTGATCAGACCAATCATAATCATCGGAAGTACCGCATGTAGTATTTAAAATTTGTAAACAGTTTAGAGATGAAGAGTTTAGCCGCATTAACAGTGTAGCAACTAACATACAGACCTTGTGCCAAAACCATTAGTCTTTGTTTGCCAAGACATTTATTAATATTATGCTAATATATTAAAGCAGATTGCTTTCGCCGATTACTTCTCTATATATATTAAATAATGTAACGTGTAAAGTTAACAATTCAGACACTAATACTGAAAGAACTAACATCAATAAGAACTTGTTTAAAATAATAAAGTCTGTTATTATCGTTTTAAAAGCTTTGATTTTAGATGTTTGAAATGTCGAGACAAAAAGATAATATTTCGGAGATCATCATCTAGGGTGGCACAACTTCAAATCTGTTTGCATATATGGTGTTTTAAATTATTTTTTAAGAAAATTTTTACTAGCATTTTAACGCAATATAAAGATATGTATGAAAATGTATGTAATGCAACAAAATGGTTCATTTTAAAATAAGTTTATAACAAATGTTGATACGAATACAAACGATACGAGTGACTGACTAATTAACCTTTTTTTCTACCGGATGAAACTATTAAGTATTTGTCGGTTTGGAGTTTTGTTTTTAGACTAAACTAGATAAGAGACCAAGTGGAAATTTTGCTTATAACTCATGTTTTATGAACAGCGTAATTAAAGTAATACTACGTATATTCTAGTATTTCGGTGACACTAGGGCATGTATACAAATGTTGGATTTTTATGTATGTATTTATTTAATACATACCTACAACAGTAGTATATCAACGCGCTTAAGTAAATGTTACTCTTTTGCAGACACAATGAAATATTGCCTTTTTAAATTCAATTATCGTAGATGTACTAATGACACCAATCAACAGATGATAATGATAGAGGGTGTGGTACACATTAATTATAACTTTTTAGATTGTCTGTAAAAGCTTTAACTAAACACTCCACACCTATATAATAAAGTCAACAAAAGACTATTACTGTTATTCGCTGGTACTATCCTTCTGTCCTATATTGACTATAAATGAATGAATTCTAATGTCTTGTAGTTTTGTGAAAATAGAAGGAAGCTAAGCCAATTACAGACTAGGCTCGATAAGCGCAGTGACCGACTAGTATGATATTTAAATGGTTATTTTAATATAGGAAACGTAACATAATGGCTGTGGGTATGGTACGAAAAAGAAAAGGAATAAAATAATATAAAATTAAATGAAATATAATGAAAAAAATTACAATAAAAAAAAGAAACATATAAAATATGAAATATGATGAAAATTCCTTCTATAAAAGTATATATCATTGGAGAGATCTTGCCTCTTATTAATTGCCGGGGAGAAGGATTCGATTCCTATCTCAGCCATTTCAAAGAAGTTCATAAAAATTTTATTTAGGTTTTAAACATTCCTCTTAAAATTAAAAAGTCATCAATTGATATTCATAAATTCAAAATAATACTACTTGAAGTTCAAAAATCGTCAATTTAAATTCAAAACTTTTTAACTAAAACTCAAAACACATCAGATAAAATTCAAAACTCCATAATTGAAATTCGAAACTAATCAATTGAAATTCAAAACTCGAAAATTTCAAAATTCGTCGATTGAAGTTCGAAAAGTATCATATGAAATAAAAAAAAAAACTTTCGTAAATTGTTTGTTTTTGACTACAGTTTACACCTTATGAGGCATTTGTTCTCGTTGCATTTTTGTATCAGGCAATGTTACAACATTCAAAATTCGCTGATAAAATTTTTTTTTTAATAAAAAATGTTGGCCAAATTAGATTTAAATTGATTTTTTTGTAAACTAAAATCTTAAATTGATGAAAAGCTGTGAAATTTTTAATAGAATAGTCTTTCTATCCCCAAATCACGGGCAAATAAACCAAATCACACAATTCTGTTCCTTTTTATTATATTATTTACAATATTCTATATAAACATTATGGAATAAATAGATCTACTATTTTCTAAAGATTGTAGACCTAGAAGTTTTCGTCTATTTTCATATGTTAGTCCAAGACAAGACCAATTTATCTTTTGAAAAACAAATTTACAGAATAATTTCGGAAATCTTTATATTCTATCAGAGTGAATTGCATAAAAAGAATTTCATATAAGTGAACGATATTCTAGATTGCTCCTGACAAATAATACATATAACGATTTAAAGTACGATTATTAATAAAATCTTTAGCATTTCTTTTAACAAATCCTAACATTACATAAACTTTTGAAGTAATATGACTTTTGTTTCAATCTTGGAATTTTATAGCTTTTGTATTTTCTTTAATTTTCTTGCATTTTCATTGTCCTTTGTGTCGTTTCCGTCCTGTGATTTTTGTTTTCTTTTGGCGAACATTTTGTGTTTTTCCAGCTTTCCTTGCCTCTTTTGTTCAGATTTAATTTTTGTGCAGATATCATCAAATTTGCAGAATAATTTCTGAAATCTTTATATTCTATCAGAGTGAATTGCATAAAAAGAATTCCATATAAGTGAACGATATTCTAAATCTTTAGCATTTCTTTTAACAAATCCTAACATTACATAAACTTTTGAAGTAATATGACTAGTAAATTCGAGTTTTGAATCAAAAAACAATTGGTATCGCAAAATATTAAAGAAAAAAGAACACAATTTGTTATTGTGCACACATTATACTAACCAAGACACAACATGTGCTTTGCAAGATAATTGAATCTGCTGCAACTTAAAATTATCTGTCAATTTCACACTGTCCTTACCGCCTATTGCCCATATTTTAAAGAATATAAGTAGAAATTCTAAAGTTCCCACTGTACTATAAAAAATGTTCATATTTTTTTCTTATCTCTTTTAGCACTATGCGCTACTGTTGGCTTTACTTACATCTGGCGTGGCCACTGTTAAGGGCCGGCCAGAAGAGGAAAATTTAGCCATGCAAGAGCCTGTGCCCAATGTGAATAATGGTCCAATTGCTGCTGCCGGTGTCGGTGGTTTAATCTCCTCCAACGGCAACAATGATTTAGCTGCTACAACGACTGAACTTAATCCTGCTGACACAAACAATGAAGACACCGCTCCCGACTATTGTTTCAGCATGGAGGAAAATATGTGCCTTAATTTTAATCATACGGACAACCCACCTTCAATTAATACCAACACGTGCATGTGTCGCCAGTACCACAACTCCAATGCGACCCACAATAATTGGTACTGCTGTAACATCACACAACTTTGGATGGTGTCATCCTGCCCCAATGTCAGTAATTGGACAAACTTACATATCTATAATATGACAATGACAGAAATCGATTTGTCCTCGTATATATTTCAAACTCTACAATCGTTGGCTATTACCGATGGCAATATAACGCGTATAGTTAAGAAGTTTTCACGTATGTCTAAGGTGAAATGTTTGAATTTATCCAATAACAATTTGTCGAACATAACAATGAAAACATCGAAATTGTTGAAATTTCTTAATCTCTCCAAAAATAATCTAACGGAGATACCGAAACTAGTGCAAAATCATAATATATCATTAGACATTAGGTGGGTATAAGAGATAAATGTTGAGTTCTGTTTTATTTTCCTTAAACATGTTATAATTTTCTATTTTTACCATTGCCAGAGATAACTACCGTATGCTGTGCAATAACTTAATGGAAACTATATTTAGGGGCTCCTTTAAGTTTGTGGCTCCAAATAGTACCTACTGTTTGTTAGATTCCACCTTTAATTGGTTCAATTCTACCGAATACGTTGCCATTACTCAATTGGATATAATTCGTCGCTTTTATACAGACTGCCCCGTAATACCTGGAAAGGGCAATTGTACCTGCCAACCCGAGCATATGTTATATCATTATGTATGTACGATCATTTTTATTATAATTTTATTGAGTTTACAATTGATTGTCTTATATTTTAGGGAGACCCTTCGAAAAACAAAATATTTTGCCGTGTTGACTGTTCCAATTTGGGTTTAACGGAGTTACCCTCAAAACTACCCGAGAATACATTTCAATTAAATATTACAAATAATAATGTAAGACAATTGCTTTAGATTTTTTTAAACAATTCGCATTTCATTTCATTTAAATTATCTTTCATATTTGCAGATAACTGTTATTGGTGATCATTTCCATAACAATCCCACCTACCAGAGTATTGTTAAATTGTTTGCCGACAACAATCGGATTGAGTCAATGAGTGACCTGGAGGGTACAAAATTTATGGATCATTTTCAGAAATTGTATTTGCGCAATAATAATTTGAAAAGGGTAAGTGGGAAAAATATCAACAGTTGAAAATTTTACCAGCTCAAATTAATAATAAAATTTTTACCATATTAAATCAAATTTACAGCCTCGAAAAAAATATTTTTGAATTTTAATTTGTAAATTATAAAGAACTTTTTTCTCCATTTACAGCTTCCAGAATATCTTCTCACAAACGTCCTAGAAAGTTTCGTTGGTCGTGTTATCTTTTTGGGTGGCAACAAACTATTATGTGACTGTAATTCTGCAAAAGTTCTTAAGGTATTTCATAAATCGTAACATTTGTTTCTATTTTGCCTTTTAAACAAATTATCCACTTATTTTCGCCAGCTCTGGTTATTACAAAGAAGTCGTGACATACCCGACTACAACGAAATTCTATGCCGCAATATGCCACAACGAATTATGGAACTGCAGGAGATTAAGGTGTGCCAATCACCGCATGATTGGACCGATTATGTGTACTATTTAATAGCGACCGAATTGATTTTATTAATTGCTTTGATAACAAAAGTTTCCTACGATTATTGGGTCTTCAAAACGGCGGGCTATTTGCCTTGGCCAGCAAGTAAAATGCCTAAATTGCCTTGTGATTGGCTATGTGAGTCATAATTAATATAGTAAGACTATGCTTTATACAAAACATAATTTTGTCATATTATAAGTTTACAAATTAAGCTTTAAGTGTTATTTATGTGGAAACGAAGTGCCTAAAATATTTTTTACAAAATGAAAAAAAAAAACATATAAGCAAGTGCAATTTTAATGTATAAACTTTTTATGTATTTTTTAAAAATATTATAATTATTATGTAATAACCAAAATATACAATATTTGTATAGAAATGATAATCAATTGAGTTTTATCTGTAATCTTTAGCGACGGGTTTTTACTTTACTTTTTGGACTTTTAAAATCTTGTCCATTTGAACTTTTACCAGTCTTCGTTTTTGTTTTAATCTTGGAATTTTTTAGCTTTTGTATTTTCTTTAATTTTTTTGCATTTTCATTGTCCTTTGTGTCGTTTCCGTCCTGTGATTTTTGTTTTCTTTTGGCAAACTTTTCGTGTTTTTCCAGCTTATCTTGCCTCTCTTGTTCAGGTTTAATTTTTGTGGAGATATCATCTCTCTTAGGGGCAAAGTTGGCCAGTTTCTTTTTCTCGGCTTTGTTAGGTTTTTTCATGTTAAACATAAAATCAGGAACTTTGCCACCGGAATTCCTTATAATTTCCGCTATACTGTAAAGAAGATGATTATTAAACGAAATTACATTTTAAATTTAAATATATAACAGATAGTATTTTACTACTAACCTTCTTAGATTTGTTGTATCATTTTGTGTAAAGAACGTAATGGACTTTCCTGTTCTTCCCGCTCGTCCTGTACGACCAATACGATGAATATATGCAATTTTTGATGGTGGGAAGTCATAATTAATGACTAGATTAACTCCCTTGAAATCAATACCACGTCCCATTAACTCTGTACATATTAACACCCAAATATGACCCTCTCGGAATGCTCGAACACAATTATCACGTTGCTGTTGGGTACGATCGGCGTGTATAACATCGACATTGATGCCATCATACAAGAGTTCTTCAAACAGTTGTTTAGCACGATCCTTAAATAAAAAAGAAGACAGTAAGTACGTGTACGAATGCGAACGTCACTATTTATTTTATTTTTTTTTTTATTTATTTGTACTTATATAAAAAACCGAGCCCTTATGGCCATACATGGTTTCAAAAATACTACAAAAATAAAATGAATATAATTATAAATCCTATATAAAAAATAATGACAAAAATTTTTCTTTTTTTTCTTAACCATAAATGCACATGGTACTCACAAATTAACCTATTACTCTGAGGACTACCCCAACAATCATATTAATAATGCATTTACATAAAATAAAATTACACAAATTATAAATAAAATTAAACTTTTCTTTTTTTCTAAACCATAAATGCACATGGTATTTATAAAGTGAACTACTACTCAGGGTACTACTCCCACAAAGAGAAGCTCTTACTAGACATGCCGAATGACTCGATACTAATACTGCGAAGTTTCTGTCGACAACATTCGAGCTGAGCTGACAATGAAAGAAAATTTTTCTTTTTTTTAAGATGACTGGAGCCCGGAGTTGAACCTGTGATCTCCCGCATGGTAGTCGCGTGTTCTAACCGCTATGCCACGGTCGGTCCCATCCAACCCAAGCAATATACATATTAATTTTTAATTAATTAGTGCTTTTACGCTGAGTATTTATACGACACATGTCCCTAACCTTATCTGAATGTTGTTTTAAAATGTATTTTCAACACAAATGCTAGTTGGCACCTACCGTATAACCTAATCTTCAGAATAAAATGTTTATGCAGACTATTTAATTTTACAAATTCTGATTTCTACTCACCTTACTCTGCACAAACACCAATACAGGAGGTTTTAACCCACTCCGTACCAGATCACGCATAGCCAACAATTTACCACTTTCCGAACCAACAAATAGTAGTTCTTGTTCCACAAATTCGGTGGCTGAATTTTGAGCACCAATTGTAACGCGAGCCAAGTTTTTCAAATTCTTCAAAGCCCATTTTGCCACTGGAACGGTGTATGTGGCACTAAATAATGCTAACTTTTTATGAGGGTTAGTGCAGGCAGCAAGAATGTCGTCCAATTGCTCTTTGAAATTATTTTGACCCTCTTCCATTAAACGATCGGCTTCATCCAAAATAAACCATTCAATGCTGGTGATATACAAAAACTGTATAAATATTTGTTGTTAATTAATTTAAAACCTCATTGTTTTACCTTTTTAAATCCAACAAAGGAGGCTCCTGTTGTAACAAAAATCTCACCCTGTTCGGCGTAGAGATCAGAATATCAAATTTCTTAGAGGCATTGTCGCCCAACTTCTGCTTCGCCTGATTTACTTTGCTAATGATGTGTACCTTAAGGGCTGTTTTTTCCGATACACGTAAACACTCGCGATAGATTTGTTGAGCCAACTCCCGTGTAGGTGCCAAAACCATAGCTCTGAATCCCACTTTCTTAGGTGCCTTCAAGTCGTTAATTATGGGCGCTAGGAAAGCAATTGTTTTGCCCGAACCGGTGGGAGCACAGGCCATTAACGGTCGACCCTTCAGCATAATAGGAATAGCTTGCATTTGAATTGGCGTGGGTTTAGCATAGTTACAGCTTATCAAATTATCTACTAATTTTTGGTTCATCTTGTAAGTACTGTACAGTTCCTCGAATGTGGTGATGGGTGGAGGGATATTCTTGCCCAAGATCGTAATACGATTTTCTATACGTATTGTCTGGATCATTTCCTCTTCCAGCTGTTTTTCTTTCTGTTCTGGCGTAAAAGGCTTCTGCTTCTTTTTTGCTTTTTTAGCTGAACTTGTTACACCCGAAATGAATTCAAAGGCCAGATGCTCATCATTCTCATCTGATGCCTCTGGGCAATGAGAATGTTCTTGCTCTTCCTCTATGGTATCATCTTCTTCTGACTCAATACCTTCATCTTTTATTATCAGATGCTCCTCCCGCTTTGAATGTTTTTCGGGCACACTTGTTTGGGTTTTTTGCTGTAAAAGTAGATGGAGAAATGTGAGGGAAGAAATTCTGGTTTCTGCTGTTTCTTTTGCTTACCTTTACTGCAGGATTACTTCGCTTTGTGAATTTTACACCTCTTGTTAGCTGGCGAAATAAATCATGTGAATCCATAATTAATTAGTTTTTTTTTAACAGAATTTCCACACAGAATATTATTTATTATTAGTAAACAATGTAAACTGTCTGCACGTGTAGCTATCGAGTAACTTAATAATTATTGAATAGCGGCTGTGGACGAATCAAGATGTATTAAACAGATGTTGTCAAGAGTTGCCATCACAACGCACAAACAGATGCATCAACAACACCAGTGATATGGGGGATTCAGTAATGACATAAAATAACCAAACATAAGAAACATAATCTAATTTTATGTTTTGTGATAAATAACTACTTTAGTGTTATGTGATGTCATGATTCATTCCACCGTAAGTAATGTTATGTCTTTACTTAATCCACCATCAGTCATGACATAATATATCATAACATAAAATATCACTGCGTCTCAAAAAATCACTGCCAAATAACCAAATGTAATGTGTATTGCAGAAAATTGATTGATTACTTGTACTTACATAATTTGCATTGGTTTAGTATTGTTTACTGCCCAAATTTTTTATATTTGATTTTTGTAAATACACCTGAATATTGTAATGATCTATTTAATATTATAAATTGGCCAAACAATCAGCTTTATATTACAATAAACTAAATTGAAAATTCGTTTGATTCTATTTTGACTTTCATTGCGTGGGTACTTAAAATTAAGATATTATCACCAAGCTTCACTAATTTTTTATGCCTCTACAACAATTCTACGCAATTTTAGGCCTATTTATGTAATATATATTTTAGTGAGAAAAAAATGATAATATGTAAACATCTTGTATTGCTTGCGCGTCCACTTTTGCAAAGATCTTTATTTTTTTTAATTAATGAGATTACGATATTTTGTTGTCAATTTAAATTGTTTAAAGAAATTACGACTGGGGAGCCAAATAAAAATTATTGTCCATCAATTTTTCTTAAAATATTTTCAAAAAGCAAAATAATACTTATGGTAAATAATACATTAATTTTGTATTTAGATATTTTTTTTACTTTAGGAAATATTTTTTATATTATTATCAATTAAATTTGACGACCTTATGGGCCCCGCCCTCAACTTTAAACTTAATTTTTATTTTTAATGAATTTGGGTTGGGGCGTGACATTTTTTTAAGGTCCGCAACTTAGCCAAAATTCTAACATTAAACAAAACTATTTTCACCTCAAAGCTCATTCGCCTAGAAAAAATCTTTTACTTGAGTACCCAAACCTGGGGGTCAAAGTATATGCCGTGCCTTAAGTCGACATTTGAAAACCCTTTTTTGTAGCAGCAAGTGGAAACAATTCCAAATATTTACCTTCCGATTCGTCTTGAAGATCTTCCATTCCATTATGGCACAAATAAATATTTTTTTTTTTTTGAAAATTCTTAAAAATAATAAATTTTTTAATAAAATAAACTTATTTACAAAAGTACTTCTCGTATAACGCTATCAGCGTTAACCTTTGGCAGTTCCACCCGATTTTGTCTCGATTCAGCCCACTCCACAGGATGTGCTCTTTTACGATGTTTGTGCACGCTGCCACTATTGATGAACGTCTGCGAACAATGAGGGCACTGGTGTAAATGTTGACCAGTATGAGTGGCAATGTGATCTTTAAGATGTGAGTTTTTCTTAAAGGCCTTTTCGCAATATGTGCACTTGTATTTGCGTTCCATTTCATGAACCAGCCTTTTATGTCGCAACAATGTGGTCTCGCTAGATGCCACTTTGCCGCAATCTTTGCAGATAAAGGCGGTAGTACCATCAGGATGAAACGAGAGCTTGTGAGATTTAAGTCCCCTCAGCGAAGCCAATTGGGCGTCACATTGATCACAAGGCCATTTTGGCTGCTTGGTGTCGGAATGTTGGAGCAGGTGCTGCTTAAGGGCCGCAGCACCGTGTAATGTTTTGCCACATTGGTCACAGATTTTTGTTTCGCTATGGACATTGTTTATGTGATTCTTTAACTGGAACTCGAATGCAAAACAGCGGTCGCATTGACTACATTTGAAATCTTTGCTTCCCGTGACATGCGTTGCCATGTGACGGATAAGTGTTGGTTTTCCTTTGAATTTCCTATGGCAAATTTCACATTCAAGCGTTTTTGCCGTGTGGTGCATAAATCTTTTATGCGCTATCAGCGTTCTGCTGCTTGAACTTATAGCTCCGCATACATCGCATTTAAAGGTTTCCGGATTAACGTGTAATCGTAGGTGCTCCACCAGCAGGTATCGTCGAAAAATTCTTCTGTCGCAACACACTACGAAACATTTGGTCTGATGTTCTTCCGAAAAATGAGACCGCAAAGAATTGTAGTTAGGAAAATTCAATTTGCACAAGTCACACTCTAATTCTGGCCTAACATCTGCGATAAAATTATCCAACTCTTGTATTTTTTCAGCACTGTTATGCGCAGCATCTTTTGAAGATTTTACAGCTTCCTTAAGAATAGACTTGGGTTTTAGTTTTCTTTCTATAGCTTTTGGTCTAAGACAGTCGTTCTGGTGTAATCCCTTGCGGCTTCTTCTTTTCCTACGTGCTGGTGTTTCGGTTACCGGGTTGCTGAGGTTGTTGTCTTCGTCCTCGTCCTCCGAATCAAGTTTCATTTCAACACAATCGCCATCCTCTTTAACATGGCTTGAGTTGTCACTCTCTTCTTTAACATCCTCTAAGATAAGAGGTGAAATGTTTTCTAGCGTGAGTCCGGAAGACAAATCATTCGGTGATGATCTTGCAGCGGCCACGGTAACAATTTCTGCTCTGGACATGGTGCCACTGTTGTGTCTAATGTCCCGTTTCCCATCACTAATGCAGGACTTCTCTTCCATATCAATGTCATTGCAAATATTGTTAGTTTCTTCCTTGACCTCCTCCAAAATGGGTTTAATATCGCCCATCAACCGGCATTGTGATGCCAAAATGTTTTGTTGAAACTCGTGGAAGTCCTTGATGTGTCCCCAGCATTCTTGACAAATCATTGTTGACTGATTAATGAATCCATCATTGCTATCCACAACTAATAACTAATAACATACATACATTAGTGGCAATAGAAGATGTGGTGAAGCACTGTAACAACTTACCATCGGATCGAAATATTTTACAGTAACTTCGTAAACTTTAGTACAATCACCATTACCATCATAGAGCGAGTGTCCACTTTGCGATTGGGAAACCCAACAAAGACGACATTTTCCAACAACATTCATATCCCATTCGTTTGATATTCTCAACAAATGAAAAGAAAATATCAACAGAAGTTTTGTAAACAAACTCTTGACAAACGTATATCAAAGAGAGTAAATACAACAAGAGAAAAAATCGCTCCATATCATCGAGTATAAGGTCGAAGTTGAGTGAAAAACCAAAACAAAATTGTATGTAGACAAAGCGGACAAATGATAGTAGTTTCTAGATGGCGCTAGCATCTAGAAAAAGTAATGTAATCATTTTGTAATATGGTACATTAAGAGAAAAAAAATTTAGGTATAAGGGGCGGAACACCAAAAAAATCAACCCTCCAAATACCTTCCCAAACACAAAAATCTATTTCAAATTGTCAACTTTCTTTAAAATCGGTTCTTGATGTTTTTTAATAATCTTTTACGGCCATTTTTTGAAAGTACTATAAAAGAGGGAATAAAGAACAATGTTATAATAAAAATAAATTGATACATGTAATGAGCCAGTTACTTTATTATATATTTTTCTGAAACAAATTAAAATTCTATTATATTCCTGTGCGGAATTGTAAAATATTAAATTTTGCATACAAAAATTTATGATAGACATGAGTTGTCATACATTATTTTTATTTCAAGATAAATGTAACTTATAACCTTTAAGTAAAACAAATGTATTCATCAGTACGTCAATGTGATTTTGCCGTTCTCGTTAAAATAAAAATAGATGTTCTGCAAAACGCTGCACAAGCCTTTTATTGTTTTCTTTTCAATCTTAACTAATGGTATAATGCTAAATTGAGATCATATTGAATTTATTACATTAACATGACAAACCTACATCTAAGCCGGATTGAATGTAAAATAACGGGCGGCCGAAAATAGTCCACAGTGGAATGAAATGTATGTTGTACACATATCGTTACATAATCAAACCGAAATCAAGGACATTTGTATACGGTGAGAAAAGATTAACATCTATGAGACTTGTTGGCATCCAATTTAAAATGCAACAATAAAGCTGTTTGAGATTACTGAATAAATATGCATTGATAGCAAGAGTAAATTACGGCTAGAAAACTTTGCCTTCGTATGTTTACAGTATTACTTGCCGACGTAGAAAATCCTCATTAACTTTAGGTAGACTTAGACGATTCTTTCTGGCCTCAGCCCACTCAACCGGATGTACACGCTTGCGATGATGATGCATATTTGCATTTGTTTTGAACGTCTGTGTGCAGTGGGGGCACTGGTATAGATCCTCGCCAGTATGGGTGGCAATGTGTTCGCGCAACACTGTTGCCGTTCTAAACGCTTTATCACAAAAAGTACATTTATGTTTTCGATTATCCTCGTGGACGAACTTTTTATGCGATAACAAAGCGTGTTCGCTGGCTGCCGTCTTGCCACAAATGCTACATATGTACACGGTAGATCCATCGTGATGGTAAGCGGCCTTATGGCGCTTAAGAGCCTCATTAGATTTCAATTCCACTGCACACATATCACAAGGAAACTTTGGCCGGGGAATGACACCATGTTCCACAAGGTGCTTTTTGAGTGTTCCCGCATTATGGAATGTTTTACCGCATTGATCACAAATACGGATGCCATTGTGTACGTTCCTTATGTGCGTGTTCAGCTGCATTTCCATCACGTAGCCTTTGCCACATTCCTTGCAGAAGAACTCCTTATCTCCTGTAGCATGTGTCAGAAGATGTCTGTCTAAAGTTGGCTTGTGATTAAAGGTTTTATGGCATATTTCGCACTCAAAATCTCTGTCTTGGTTATGGACTATTTTTTTGTGCAGTTTAAGGTTATACTTGCTAGTGCTTGATTTTCCGCAAATGTCACATTTATGGGTTTCAGGGTTGACATGGAGGCGTATGTGGTCCACCAAAATGCAACGGCGATAGAATTTTCGATCACAACACTTGATGTAAAATCTAGTTTTATGCTCCTCACGAAAATGCAACCGCAGTGTCTCAAAGTTTTTAGCTGTAGTAGGGCAAAGATCGCAATCCAGATTTGGCTTCCATTGGGCTATATACGAATCCATTTCTCTTCCTTTTTCTAGAGTATAGACAGCCCTTGTTTCTCCATTTTTTGTAGTAGCATTACTTTTCTCTTTAGTGGTCGTTGAAACAACTTTGTGGTCGCCTTTTATTGATATAGCATCAGCTTTGCTAGTATTTTGTTTTCTTCTTTTAATATAAGTTTCATTGTCTTCCGTTGTATGGCCAGAATTGCTTCTAGTTCTCCTTTTGTTTAGATTCACAGATGATGCATTGTTTTTATTGTCTGTTGCAGAAGATTTGTATGCTTGTTGAGACTGGGTGGTTTCTCCTCTAGCAACACTCTCTGCATCACTGTCGCCATAGTACAGTTCTTTATGGATGTCACACGAATCCGAGTCGTATGCAACATCATCCTCTCGGCAATAGTTGTTTGGGAATATTTCTAATGTTACCTCTTCTTCCTTTATTTCTAAAGTTGAATCATTCTCTTTGACATCCTTCAACTTTGCACGAGAATTCAAAACTGTTTGCTGAAAAGCATGAAAGTCTTCTATATGTGACCAACAGTCTTCGCACAAAACAATATTTGCCGAAGGAGTGGTTTCATATCCGCCATCTGTAAGAAGCTTAATAGAAGTGCAATGCCATTGAGACTTATCACCCACTAGTTCTCTTTATGTTACTGACATCCTTTACCTACCATTGGATCAAAATATTTTACGGTAATATTGTAAAACTCAGTGCTTTCACCCGCATTACTTTGCATTGGTTTATAATCTCCACATTGAACAGAGCACAAACAGCAGTACGGGCTGGTGGACATTGTCAATACCACATCCGAGTGCTTCCTAGTTATTAATTTTATTAAATACCACCGAACAAATTGTTTTTCGGCGATAGATTTACACCGAATTCATGTTCTTCTTCTTCTTCGCTATAATCATACAATGATGTACAGTGTTGCCGTTTAGCTTATTTGTGCCCAAATATAGATGCAACAAATTTTTAGTTAAGGTGATATCTTGGAACTAATATATTAATATACATATCTTTGCTATTTGATGTCTGATCAAATCATATATATACATATATAGTTGGGAAGCTCCCCGAAAAAACTTTAACTGTGCCTATAGTATTTATATTTCTAACGCATTTTGTGCTGAAAATTAATATTAACCCATTTTGAACATGACTTTGTTAATAAATCAATTTAAAATATTATATCTTTTTTATTTTATTTTAAACATTTTTTCGCACATTAGATAAATTATTCGACAAATCAGTCAGTATGGCAACCCTCAAGAAACTGAATAAATTAAAAAAAAAACTGCAAAAAGTGTATTTCATACTTTTACAGCTGTTCAATGTACCACAGTTGTCATCGCTGTTGACAAACACCAACAACTCTGTACTAGTTGGTATACACACAAATATTTTATTGAATGAAGGCAGCCCCTACCGTCCAGAGCTCTGTTAATGACATCTTAGGTGCTTGCAAAAGGGACTGGTGCAGAAAGGAAAATAATAATATTTATTGAATTATTAATTAATAACCCTTTTAAGAGCTTATCCAACCAGGATGAGTTACGAACTATTGAAAAACTATAAAATACCTATAAAATCAAGTGCAGCTCCTGATCTCACGCCGTATAACGCCGCTGGTCTACAATATGCCACAATCCAAGGAGCTTACGGTACATACAATACAAACTCGGTGCCGGAAGTGAATAAGGAATACTATGGATACGGCAACAATGCATATAATGAGCCCTATACTGGTGGCCCGGAAAGCTTTCAGCAGCAACAAAGCAGTGCTCCAGAGAAAACCATGAAATACGGGGAATATAAGGCTTCTTTGAAGCGTAAATTTAGTGACATAAATTCAATGCGATCCAAGAAGCCGGAAGCCATAAAGGAATATGATGATGCTGGCATGTTTGTTATATTCATGGGACGTGATAAAGATTACCCGGATGCACTAAACGCACTGATCCATCCCATCCAATGTGATCTGTGCAATATGAAAATGAATTCTATAACTAGTGCCAAAGACCATTACGAATCGAAATCTCATGACAAAAGCATAACACAGTGGCTGACTAAAGTGAGTATCAATAATACGCTTTCAGCACAGATTTAAAATACTTAATAAATGTAATTACAGAATTATACCGATAAGGGGTTAACAGCTCCAGAGGTGCATCGTTTTTACAAGCAGGGGCCCGCGGGACCGGACGCCTTCTATTGTGAGTTCTGTGATCTGAAGTTGACTTCAGTGACGCATGCAGAACAACATTATACCGGAAAAAGACATCGTTTGGTCATTAGTCAAAGGGGAAAACCATCGGGAGTTGGATACTACAATAATGATGGTAAATGGGTACGAGTGTCCACAAAACTTGTACCACAATCTAAAGATGTTCGTTTTGGTATTGGGGAGCAATTCAAGTACCAAAATATTGTTGCAGACACTACTACGACTACAGAAACAAGTGCAGATACAACTACGGGAAAAGAAGACACCACACCAAAGCCGCCAAAAATTTCGAAAATAGAAGAGAAGGATCCTACTCTTTTTTGTGCTGTGTGCCGAGTGAGTGTTACGTCAGCATTACAAATGACTATGCACTTAAGTGGTAGCAAGCATCAAAAGAAGCTTAAGGCCAGCGGTATTGAAATAACCAATACTGGACACGCAGCACCATCTTCGTCAACTGACAGCTCCACCCCCATCTGTGCTGTGGTTGTGCCGCTTCCCGATAATGTCCTGAACTCAGTTATCAAAGAGGAAAAACCTGATCCTACGGACTTGTCAATGTATCGTACACCCAGCGGCCAATATTATTGTCAAACTTGCAATCTAACCATTACAAATTTGCATGCGTTGGAACAACATCTCATTGGAAAGCGTCACCTTAAGAGCCAGGTGGAACAAAAAGCAATGGCTGCGTTGACAGGAAGGAATGCCAATAAATCGGCAAATGTAAAGAAGTATAATAGCATGCCTTGAGTGAATATTTATGAAACAGGAAACCATGACTGAAATAAGTGACTATCAAATCGAGTTAGATTTTAGTTGAAAATCGATTTTTGGCATTTAAAAACAATTACTTTCGAATCGATGTTACTCGTGTATTCACTTTTATAGTGAAATTGATTTTTAGCTCAATTTCATCGTAATTGAACTTACCCAACTGCAATACATACTCTGTAGTTTGTAGAATTTAACAACACTTTAAAAACACACATGAAAATTTATAAATAGGTTCATTCCCAATATTAATAATTCAATGCTTTTGTTATGTTTCGCATAAGTAATGTTATATAATGTATTTGTAAATCATTTGGTCTTAACATGTGAACCATTACATATTATGTGTAAGATTTTTTTTTGTAAAGACGTATAATCACCGCCTTCTGCCGAAAAAATTTAATTAATTAATTTAAAAAAAATTAACAATTTTTGTACATTATATGTATGTATGTATTGATAATTTTTGTTTAAAAATGTATTTTGTTAAGTTATTTGTTATTTATAATTTTGTTGGAAGCCTTTTTCGACGTTTCAAAATCACATAATACATGACTTAACGACATCACAAAATCATATCATATTAACTTTAAAATTGATTATAAAAATTGGTGTGAAAATGTTGTAACAGTATAGCCTAAAAACGATTTTCAGCTACAACAACCATTCAGTAATTGAAGTGTTTTAAGTGACAGACGATTTATGTATGGTTTTTACGTATGAAGAATATATAAAGAAATGTCACAGACTCTTACACCACATGTTGTGTTATTTGCTGTTCTACTAAGGCTAAAAGGTAGGTAAAAAATTGTTTTTTTAGTAAAATTTAAAAACTAACAATTTGAAAAGATTTTCGTCTTTATTTTCTATTCTTACAATAATTACAATAGAAAATCTTATACATATCGCACCTGTTCATCAAAAGTGACACAACTCAAAAAATTCTATTTAACACTTTTTTGAAGAATACAGTGTATGATTACCATAACTAACCACTGAAAAATTTTTGGGATTATATTTTTAATTTCATGGGAGAAATGCCTTTTATGTCTTTTTTTGCGTACTCATATTGTTTATTTTGATTCAATTAAAGAGTTTTAATTTTAGTTGCGTTGTTGTGTTCAAGGGTTACGTAACTCAAATGTATCAGCAAAAGTGTATTTATTCGAGTTGTGATTGTTTTCATGTTAAAAATCTGTTTAAAAAAACTTATTCAAAAATGCTATTTCGTTTTAATACTGACATGTAAATCAAAAAATTTCATGAAAACTGTATCAACTAAAAAATCCGTAAAAATTTCGAAAAAAGGAAGAAGAGAAATAAATTTTGTTATTTTATTGAAATATTATTGAGTTTCCTTAACAACGTTATATTTGTTTATAACAATAATTCCATTATATTGGCGGAACTAGTTTTTGCCTCTACTGAAAAGTCGTAAATTTTGAGTTGTGTTACTTTTGATGAACAGGTGCAATATGTTTGTTATATTGACTATCTCTACATATATTATTTGATTTAGGCTATATATATACGTCTTTTAAATTTTGTAGCTCCACCCGTAGGAGGCAATTGTTTATTCCTAAGCTTTGCCATATCTCTGCGCGTTCTTTCAAAGTGAGGGTTGCTCGCATTTATAATACTTTACCTAATAATATCAAGCCTTTGAACGTATCGTTTGCCATGTTTCGTAATAGGATTCTACGTCATTTGCAGTCTACGGGTTTTTAGGTAGTTTTCACTACTACCTTCCCCAAAATTCTTGTAGTTTTGAATACAGGTGACAAATGTTTGTTGTTGCTGTGCTTTATAACAGCGATATATCATGTGTTTTGTATATATTTTTGTAATAGGGCAGAATTTTCTTTGGCATTTTTTTTAAAGTAATTTTAATCATTTTATTAGTATCAGTAAAGATATGGTTAATATTTTTCTGTTTCTTACTTTTTTTTTTATTATAAAAATTCATAATGCACTTTTTCGTGAGCGGGTTAGGATAATTTTTTGTTTTTTTTACTATTTTTTTGGTTTTATTGTTAAATATTGTTCAATCTATTTTTAATCAAAATAATTTTGTTAAATTTTAAGTATAATTGAGTAGTAATTACTTATGAATTTTGTAATTGACCTTATATTGGCCATGGGGCTTTTAATTACAAGATTAAATAAATGAAATGAAATGAAATATATAACTATGACATACACCTTTTTTAAAGTGAAAATACATATTTTTAAAACTTTTGTATAACAGGATTTAGACCATGCTATCTCTAAGGTAATTCTGGACAAATTTGTATTTACTTTTATTTATTTCTAATAATTCATTGTAATTTATTTAAAAAACACCTTTTTTGGAGATGAATATTTTAGTTTTATTTAATTTTTTTATTGATAATGTTATTTTAGTACGTTTTTTTTTAAGTTTTTGCGAGTTTGTTTTGCATTTAATAACTTTAAATTCAGAGCACTTTTTGTTTCAGGTAATAATTTTTTTTCAATAATTGAAGTGTTTATTTGTAAGCCTTTTTTGTATTTTCAATGTTTATTCATATTTTTTAATAATCCCCCTTTTTATGTATGTCATAGTTACCACGAATCTTAGTGGTTTTTTAAATATGCTCAGTTATGTCGTTTGTGAGACTAAAATACGACTTGTCCTTGCTCATATCATGTTCTTCTTCATCAGATGAAGAACATTTTTCAACACATAACAATTCTGTTAATTATTACTTCTCATGATGAATATTAACGATCAAATTCAAATTGATGGTGGACATTTTCGGCTGATATCTACTTCGCATGTACATGTTTGACATAATTGTAGATATATATACAGCTGATGATGTACCACATTGCATCAATTCGTTACAAAGGGGTCTGAAGATGAACTCGTCATCCTAGTGCGTGACAATGAATTGACCATTAATATCAACAATAAAAATCCTTTCCTAATCGTTTAGCCAAAGTACAGAATGTTACACTAACACAAATTGATTAATAATCATTTCGATCGACAAACTCTCTTGAACAACACTGTATGGAGATTACTAATTTTATTCAAATAAATAAAACAATCGAATATTGTCAAAAGTCGACTACGACATTCGTAATAAAGGGAAATATATAGTGCTTAATATGTTTTGATTTTATTATAATTTTTTTGACAATATTTTGTGTTTTTAGATTTATTGAATTTCAAAATTAAAATGGATTTAAAAAAAAAATTCTTATAATAGATATGAGAAATGTTTTTTTTTTTTAAATGAAATGTAATCTTGTTTTTACAACAATACAGCTATGGCTAGCCCACTGTAAATCTTCGAGTCTCAAAAGCGAAAGTGGACTACAATCCTTTTACAAAATAATTAACCATTTCTGAGCTCATAAACCACTGTCCACTTCTAAAGTGGCGAGACAAAATTTTATACGTACATATTTTAAAAATTATAACAGCCAATAAGTTTTCTTCTCAGTTATAAAGATAAATGAAATGCACTCGACCGTCTTTACCTATAGTGTTTGCTTTTCATTGGTAACTTTTTTTGGTAGACTGATGTAGTAACAATGCTTTGACGTGGCTGTACTTTTGTTCAATTGCTTTCAAAATGTTCTCTCTTCTGCAAAAGAAATGAGTCATGTTTACAGTGGTATAGAAGTATATTTTATCTTCTAAATATAAAATAAATTCGTTAGGAAGAAAATGAGAAACGTTTTTTTTTAAATATTTAATGTATATCTTGTTTTTACAACAATACCGCTATGGCTAGTCCACTGTTAATCTTCGAGTTTCAAAAGCACAAGTGGACTGCAATACCGTTTACAAAATTATTAATTATTTCTGAGCTCATATACCACTGTTCACTGTCTATGTACATTTTTTTTTTAAAATTATAACAGCCAACAAGTTTTCTTTTTAGTTATAAAGTTAAAAGAAATGCACCCCACCGTCTTTACCTATTGTGTTTTCTTTTCATTGGTTACTTTTTTTTGTAGCCTTCAGTAGTAACAATGTTTTGACGTGGCTGTACTTACTGCAAAGAAATGAGTCATGTTTACAGTGGTATAGAAGTATATTTTATCTGCAATTTGTAGTGATATTAACACAGTATTGGATTATTCGAAAAAAGGACCACCAAAAATTTATCTATTAACGATTTTTTTTTTTCACTGTGCCTGAGTATTTAAATTATTTCTGTCGACTTTGGCGTGGTTCAATACAACTATTCTTCATACTACTCTGATGTAATTAAGGATTACATATTACAATACAATACAACTCGTCCTCAAACTAAGTACCAGAGGTCCCAGTAACATAAAAAATGTACTTTCCTGAAATGGAGAAAAATTTCATCCCAACGTTTTTTTTAAATAACACATCATAGCTTCATCATAGCAGCTTTCGCCTCACTCTATGAACACGACTTTTCCATACATCAATTAAAACAGCGTATTATTTGTTTCTCCATCTATAAGGAATCGATTAGCTTTTATAATTTATTTGACTCGTCGTCCAATTAAAATACCAAAAAAACATAAGATTCTATAAATTTTATTTTCGGTTTTTAATAACTAAGACATAAGTATAGATAGAGTAACGCAATTTGAATTATTTATTATTTGACAAAAACTATAGAATGGATTGTGAAAGGAAAACGGAAAATGCTTGAATGGAAAATCAAACGAAAAAATTGAACCATAAATGATTCGTATCGGTTGGGTCTCTGCTGTTGCAATCATCTTTAGCTATTGTTGTCGCGCGAAGAGGCCGTCAGTCAATAGAGATTTCTCCGTTTTTTTTTTATATACTTTTAAATACATATTAAAATTATTACTTTTTTTCATTTTCTTCTCCTTTTGTAATGTTGTTTGTTTATTAAGAATAAAATTAATTTTGTGGTTTTTTTGTAAATGTAAAATTAATAGTTAATGTTGTTGCCACCCGTCTGTTGCTGGTAAACCTCGATAGTGTCGCCTTCTTCCATTTCCAACGAGGTTGGTGTGTCATTTTCATTTATTGGCTGACCATCGAAACGAAACCGTACCACTTGCATGGACAAACCCTGGAAGAAAACAAAAAACAGTAAAAAATTAGTACTCCTGCTCTGCACAATTTGTCTGTGTCAAAACTTACCGCTCTGTCACAATAGGCATTCATCAGCTTTCTGAGGGGAGTGTGTTTTTTAATTTTGAATTGTACGACAGCATTGTCCTGACCCAAGACTTTTAAGTTGATGTGTTCGGTTTCAGATCCCTGTAAATAGATCACAAAACGATAAGGGGGAGTTTAGTTAATATCCAAATAATTGCGCGCTTTAAAACACTGTGCCCAAGCTACCCTACACTCACATGCACAACATGTATAAGATATATATATATATACATATATATGTTGATTTACAACACAACGCTGTTGTTTCAGCCGATGTTAATGCAAAATTATATTTCGGCAAAACAACAGTATACACAACTTGAATATCCACTACGGCAGGGGACAAAACAACAAGATTTAAAAATTCGTGGACAAATTTAACAAAAAGAATTCATCGTCGTCGACGTCGACGCCGCCATACGCTGGCAAAGCCTCATTTTTTTTCTACCGACAAGCGCGGAAGTTGAGGGCAAAGAGTAAGTGTAGTGTAGGGTGTACAGCCAATGATAATAGCGAACCACAGATGAACAAAAGAAGACATCAGAAAATATTATAGGTTATGTTCTACATTTTATCCACAGCCTAGAAAACGTACTCGATTCCAAACGGAGCCACATCCGCGTGAACGATTCGTTTCTATTATATTGTTGGACGATAAACATATTTCGTTATTTGTTGAAATCGTAGGTTTATGTTTGGCATTTTGTGCGAGGAAAAGCCGCATTGCGTCGCTGTTGACCGCGCCATGTTTGTCGGCGTCATACACACATTTTGCTCTTGTTCTTTTCTTATTTTTTTACTCGTTTACAAGATTTTTAAGTGGCTTAGGCCGAGAAAACTTTTTTTAACTATTTAGCTCTGAATAACCATGGGGACATACCTTCTTTTCGTCAGACATTTTTTATTTGGAAATTTGTGTTGTTTAAAATGTAAAAAAGATTTGATTCAGCACTAATGCAATTGTTTCTCAACTAAAATTCACTTTCGGCTGCTACGGCTTGTTATCGTTCAACACACTTTGCGGGACAATCAAATACTGCTGCTTGCAAAAAATTTCCCTTTTTCGTTAAGCAGAACCGAAGAAATGTATCATGAAAAAAAAGCGCCGCGACGCACCAGCCATCTTCTTTTCACGCCATATTCGTCCAAATACAACCATGTGTAAGTGATGCCAAGCACAGGGATGCATTATGTCTTCTAGTTGGTAGCAAGTAGATGGCGCCTATTGGTGTACGAATACTTTATTCACATAGCAGTATAAAAGAGACGGGTTCAAGATATATTAATATAGGATAAAAAAAATTGACATTGCAGCAACAACAGCTAATTCGTTTTTGTGTAGTGCACGTCTATTGTCAATATCTCCATACAAAACTTTCTACAACTGAAATGCCCATCGAGGCGAGTACATATTACGTTGACAATGAAGCGGCACCACAATAAAAAAGTTAATACCAGCTGGCTGTTAACGCCACCTGTATTAATATATCTTGGAAAGATTATTACGACATAAATTGCAGTGAACTGTTTACATCAGAGCCAAAAGCTACGCACAGACGGTAGCCAGATCTTACAATATTCCCCGAAAAATGTTCAAAAATGTCCAACAACCGTGTGAACTTTAAATTGTGTATGGCAAAGTTAGCAGAAAAAGCATTGCCATTATATTATAAAACAATGGCGGATGGCTGGCATATCCGATAATCGCGTGCCCCGCAAAATGTTGCCACTATCAAGTTTATGCATCTGCCAAATACACCATTTGCACAAAAATAATTACATGGCAACACTGTACATGTCAGTACATTGCCGGTCAGTGTGCACACTTCTACCGATATTCGGTAGATTCTACCGATTATTTTGGTAAATTTTACAATCTACCGATTCTACAGCACAGGGCCTGAAATCTACCGATTTTTTTCTGTGGCAACGTTAATTTGCATTGAGTTTTCTTTGTAGCAACACTTTCTTAATACTTGCATGTCTTGCATCATCATCATCAACGATGTCTTGCATCACTCTCATTTCCTGTCATTTTCTTCAATGTAGTTTGGATTAAAATGTAATGACTTTTTATAAACGCAAAATCTCTTAAATGATATTATTAAAATTAAAATTTAGGTAAATCCTACTTAATTATTATATAAGTCTGTGTGATGAACTAAAAAAAAAAAAAAGATTTGAAGTCAGTAACCATAAATTAAAACTGTTAGAATATTAAAAAAAAAAAATACTTTTACAGCATTGCCAGATTCGATTTTTTTGCATAAATAACAATTTATGAGCACAAGAAAAAGTACAATAACTAATTTAATATATTAAAAATGGGTTGATAGGAGAGACCAATAAGTATTTATAACTATTTGTATATGCTTTACCACGCGCACACTCGGAACGAAGGGTATTTTCAGTTTGTTCTTCCATTTGTAACGACAATAAGAAGGGGTGGCATCCCAGCAAATAAGTGTTCTCAAAGTGCCTTTAATAGCCTTTTTACACCGGAACGCATTTAACATATTTCCACGTTAATCCGCATCTGTGATGGATGCGGCCAAAATGCTAAAATTTTTACATGTATTTTGTTGTTGGAAAGATGTTAACATATTTTCGCATCCATGAAAGATGCAGAAAAATACACTGAGTTGTACTCTGAAAATTAAAATTTAAGCGATTTTTTCAGTAATGTTGATCCATCAACCACCATTTTCGTTGTTTGTTTACATTTATCGGAAAAAATGCCAAACAACATGGACGGACAAAAAATTTTAATTTTTGCCAAAATATTAATAAATGATTATTCCAATTAGATAAAAGCATTCGCGCTTCGTGCAATACTGCCTCCGAAACAATGTTAATAGGTTTGTGGCAGGAAAATATTGCAGGTTTACAAGGAAACTGAAAAAATGTGTGAGCTAGGCAACAGCTGACAATATGTGAAACTGCAGTGTAAAACCACTTTTTAGCATTCCGCATCTTCAGCTCAAAATGCGGAATGCTTATTTGGTGTAAAAAGGTTATAAGTACTACTACAGCTACGTACTGACGTATAACATCTGTGTGAACTTAAAATTTTGGTCTGGCAAAGTTGCCAGAAATAACATTACCATTACATTGTTATACAATAATATTGCCAGACATCTGACAATCGTGTGTACACAAAATGTTATCATTAGCAAATTATTGTATGATAATTGTAAACGCTGTTAATTTGCAGAAAAATTTTCTTCCATTGTCGGCTCCCCTCGAATGTTGTTGACAGCAACTTTTCAGTACAAGTGTCGAGTCAATCGGCATGTCTAGTAAGAGCTTCTCAAACAGTGACGTTCGCATTCGTCGATAAACAAGTAGGTGCCGTTAGTTTTGAATTTAAAAATAGAAAGCGTGTTAATTCACAACAACGCGAGAAGCTATCCCATACCTCATTCATGGGGTGTAAAGGGAAATTAAGTTAAGTTAATTTGCAGATGTGCAAAGTTTATGCATCTGCCAAATCCATTTACCAATTACAGAGAAATAAATATATTGGCAACATTATCTATGTCAGTACACAATACACGGTACATTAGTAGATTTGACAACATTGCAAGATCTGGCAGCGGTCTATTCATAGCTAATGCAATAGCGAAGCATTGCCATACCCACTAGTTTAATATATTAAAAAAAGATGTGATACTTCCAAGAAAATGTATATATTTATACATTGTGAACTTGTAGGAAGTCTAGTATGCATTTCTGAATATTTTTTTTAACAGTTCCCTTTTATTTCTCATTTTTACAAATGGTATTAACAATGCTTGTTTTTAAGTTTAAACAAAAAAACTGGTGAATTAAAACTATCCAAAACGTACCAAAAGAAAAACAATCAACCCCCGCTTGAAAAAAAAATAAATCAAGTTGTTTTTATATATAATATATATATATGTATATATATATATTTATCTTTATTTATTAATATACATTTACATACATATGAAATTTAGGAAAATCGTATAAAAGAAAAAATATATAACATACAAACACACATAATTAGTTGTTTCGGATTTTTTTTATTTTGTTTGTTCGTTTTTGAGATTGTGGTATTCAAAAGTTGTAGGTTTTTTTTGTCATATTTATTTTTGGTTTCATTGAAATACATATGTAGTAATTTTGCAATTGGAGTTTCATTTAGCGGTTTTACTTCCGGCTTGTTATTATTTTGTAATTGTGATAAAATATAAAGTTAGTTAGGGGATTAGAAATTTTGTTTAGGATTTTTGTAGGGGGAGAAGTTTGTGTTCTGGTTTTATTTAGGTAGTTAACACTATTACAACTATTTTTGTTTTAATATTTTGTATTAGTTTTTGTTTGTTTTGGTTATAGTTCGTTTCATTTTTTGTTAAATATTTACTTTTACTAATGAGCTTTTGTTTTTCTTTGGGAGGGGGAGGATTTTGAAATACTTTTGTTTTGCCAATGTTCTTTGGTATTTTCTTTGAATACATAACAATATTAATAATATAGTTGTTAATATTTAGTGTATTTTGTTTTTTCTTAAATCTTTTGTATTGGGGTTTTACAAAAATTTATAAGTAATCATGTACATATTGTAGCGCCTGCTGTTCTTGTTGTGTGTTTTTTTTGTTTTTTTTTTTGTAAGAATCATCAATATAAGTATAGGTATATAATTAGGTTCTTTTCCTTTTAATGTTTGTTGTTTTTGTTTATCTTTAATATAAAATATTTTGTTTATATTTAAGCTTTTTGTTGAATAATTTCTTAAAATTATCTTGTCATATTATTTTGGTTTGATAGTTGATGGGTTTACACTAGTTTCTGTATTTAATAACTGACTGTTATGTTAATATATTGATTAAATTACTTTCTGTTTTATTTACTTTATTCTTTTTTTAACTTTTGTTTTTGTTTTTATTTAAAAATTTCTCTGGTGGGTCTAATCTGAGAGTTTTGTGTATAATATTACTTACTTATTTCTTTATACTATTTATTTGGTTTCTATTTATTATGGAAGTGTCCTTTGTATGTTTTTTGTTTTTAAATAAGTTTTTTTTTAAACTAAATTCTGAAAACTATAAGAGGAATTTACTTTTTCAAATATCTAACACAGCAGATTTCATTTCGAACTGATACAATAAAAATCAGATGACGCTACTAGAAAGCCCATTCTAAATGGGCAATTGATGGTCAGCTTTTTATCATATCTAAACCGAATAGTACCTCTTTTAAAAACTACAATAGAGGGTCATTCAATATTAAGGCCAGTTGCTTACTGTTTTGTGTGTCCAATCATTATAAAATGGGAATCATTTGTACAACAATTTAAGTCTAGTAAGGGATTAAAAAACGTATGAGAAGAACATGGTTACTTTGCTGCCGAAATCCCTTGATTCTTATTGATAATTGTATACAAATAACAAAAATAAAACACTTATGGCACATACCAAAATCTTGTTAAAAAAAGTTTATTGGCTTTAATCTGAACATTAGAGATTTCGTAAATCGTGAACATGTAGTCCGTCTACTAAGTGTCCATGGCATAAAAGATTTCAAATTGCTATCTACCGGCAAATTACTTAAGCTACGCACAGACGGATGTCAGATCTTACAATATTGCCTGAAAAATGTTTAGAATATGTCTAGCAACCATTTGCACTTGACAATTTTGTATGGCAACGTTTGCAGAAAAAGTATTGCCATTACATTGTTAAACAACATTATTCCAGACAACCGACAATCGTGTGAACCGCAAAATGTTGTCATTATCAAATTATTGTAAGATAATTACAAACACTTTTAATTTGCAGATCTGCAAAGTGTATACATCTGTCAAATACATCAACTGCAGAGAAATAATTATATTGGCAACACTGTCCATGTCAGTACATTGCCGGTACATTAGTAGATCAGTCAGCATTGCAAGATCTGGCAACCGTCTATACATAGCTTTAGGGTTTTCCATAAAACGACAGATAAAACGCTAAAAAAAAGTGAAATGCAATACTTTTACTGTACTGCCACCTAGATTTTATGGGCATAAATAGCATTCAATGCCCACAAGCGCCACTAGGCGATGAATAGAAAAACTACAATACAAAATTAAATACATCAAAAAAGAAATCTGATTTATATATGCATTATGGGCTTGTATGAAGTTCAATGAGACTATTTTTCTTATACAGAAAAAGCATTGCCATTACATTGTAAAACAACAATATTGCCAGACATCGGATAATCATGTGAACCGCAAAATGTTGCCACTATCAAATTATTGTAAGATAATTGCAAACCTATTTAATTTGCAGATGTGCGAAGATTATGCATCTGCTAAATTTACCATTAGCAGAGAATAATTATATTGGCAACACTGTCCATATCAGTACATTGCTGGTACATTAGCAGATTTGACAAAGTTGCTATTTCTGGCAAACGTCTATACTTAAGCTACGCACAGACGGTTGCCAGATCTTACAATATTGCCCGAAAAATTTGCAGAAAATGTCCAATAACCGTGTGCACTTATAATTTTGTATGGCAACGTTTGCAGAAAAATCATTGTAAAACAACAATATTGCCAGACATCCGATAATCGTCTGAACCGCAAAATGTTGCCACCTTCAAATTTTTGTAAGATAATTGCAAACACATTTAATTTGCAGATGTGCGAAGTTTATGGTTCTGCAAATTTCACCATTTGCAGAGATTAATTATATGGCAACACTGTCCATGTCAGTACTTTGCCGGTACATTAGCAGATTTGACAAAATTGCTATTTCTGGCAACCGTCTGTACTTAGCTTTAGCTTTAACTTTAGCGTACAAACATTTATTGTGTAAAAAAGAATTGGTATTGTACAAATACCGACTAAAGAATTGTCAATTGAGTTAAAAAGCTTATCTAAGAAGTTTAAAAATTTCTTAACTACATAGGGGATAATTTCTCATTAGGCCTCGGCTGTCTTTGTGGAGTAAGAGACAGCTGCTCGTATGAAAGATGAGTTGGTTCACTCTCTATGGAGAACTATTACGGCATATTTGTTGTATCGACATGTACTTTTCTTGTACCAGAAAGTTTTTTTTATTATTTCATATACAAAAAAGTACTTTAGTTGTACCTAAAAGTAATTTTATTATAGCACAATGTACTTTATGCATCAAAAGTACTACTTTTATTATACTATCAATGATTTTTATTGTAACAAAAAGTACTTTTATTATAACACAAGGTAATTATAATTGTAATAACTGTTATATGTATTTTTATTGCAACAAATTGTACTTTAATTGCAAAAAAAAAACACAAAGTATTTTTACTGTACCACCAATTATTTTTATTGCAACAAATTGTACTTTGATAAAAAAAGATACTTTTTTGTAATTCTGCTGTACTGAAATTCAATTTTACATTACAAAAAAGTACTTTATTTATACCAAACAGTACTTTTAGTATACAAGAAATTAATTTTGGTGTACCAAAAAGTTCTCAATTGTGCCACAATGTACTTTTATTGTGCCACTTAGCACTTTTATTGATCACAAAACTCTTTTGTTGTTACAGAACAGTACTTTTTTATACAAACCAAGCTAATTTTTAGTATCAAAAAGTACCTTTAATTTACTAACATGTATTTTTGTTGTATAAAAAAGTACTTTTATTGTAACGGTAATACTTTTCATACACAAAAAAGTACTTTTATTGTTCCACAAAACTCCTTGAATGTTACAAGAAAGTACTTTTTTATGCAAAGTAGTTATGTTACATTGTACCAAAAAGTACTTGTATTGCATCACTTTTATTGTTCACAAAACTCTTTCATTGTTACAAAACAGTACTTTTTTACACAAACCAAGTTAATTTTTTAGTACCAAAAATTACCTTTACTAACATGTACTTTTGTTGTATAAAAAAGTACTTTTATTGTAACAGTAGTACTTTTCATACATTAAAAAGTACTTTTACTGTATCAAACAATAATTTTATTATACCAAAAAGTACTTGTATTCTACCACAAAGTACTTTTATTGTTCCACAAAACACTTTAAAAAGTACTTGTATTGTACCACTTAGCACTTTTATTGGTCACAAAACTCTTTTATTGTTACAAAACAGTACTTTTTTACACAAACCAAGTAAAATTTTTTAGCATCAAACATAACGTTTAGTTTACTAACATGAACTTTTGTTGTGTAAAAAAGTGATTTTATTATAACAGTGGTACTTTTCATACATAAAAAAGTACATTTATTGTATTAAACAGCAATTTTATTGTACCAAAAAGTACTTGTGTAACAGTACTAATGTAACAAAAAAGTAATTTTTATGCAAACCAAAATATTTTATTTTATCACAAAGTATATTTAGTTTACTACCATGTACTTCTTTGTATAAAAAAGTACTTTTATTATAACAAACGCACTTTTCATATACAAAAAGTAATTTTATTATACCATTATTATTATTATTTTTGTATTTTATGAAACAAATAGTACTTATTTTTACCTTTAAGTACATTTATTGTACCAAAAATTATTTTTATTGCAACAAATTGTACTTTATTGTACCAAAAAGTACTTTTAGTTTACCAAAAAGTACTTCTTTTGTACCGCAATTAATTTTACTGTACAAAAAAGTTAATTATTGTACCAAACAGTACTTTTAAAATACACAAAAAATTACTTTTTTTATATACAATAAAGTAGTTTTATTGTACAAAACAGTACCATAGAGTACCTTTATTGTTCCACAAAGCACATTTATTGTAACAAAAGGTACTTTTGTTGTACCACAAAGTACTTAAATGTCACTTATCATACTTATTTGAGAATGACTATTACCTGGGGTAATGCTATTTTTTCAAGCTTTCAAAATTATTTTAATACATATGTCGTAAACGCAATTACATTGTCACACCATCCAGTTTAACTGACACATTCGCTATATACATTGAATGACCCTGTATTGATATTTACTAAAAATCAACAAAAAAACTTATAATTATATCGCAACAATTGCTATCAGAGTGTCCTGCACATGTAATATATGTATATCCTAGTACGAATCATATTCTATTGTATGCATGTTTGTGTGTGGCACAAAAACATTTATTTTGTGTGTGTGCATGCCGTGTGTGTATTTTATATATGTTAGTAATTTTATTTATAATTATCGTACATTTAGATAAGACTGTTATAAAATCTTTCTGGATTTACATTTGTTTGTATGTTAGTGGTGTGTTTGTGTGTGAGGGGATGTTAAGCAGTATGTCAATCATTCAGCATTATTGCTACAGGGTTTCTAGTTGTCTTTAAATATTTAGGGACATCATCTCTATGGTTTCATGTTGGTTTTTACAATTTTAAAACTAATTTACAGTTACATTGAGATTTTATGTAAAAAAGTTTGCTTTGGTAAAAAAGTGTTTTGTTTTTAGTTTTTTTGTTTATAATGTTATGTAAATTTTAAAAAATCTTTAAGCCAATTTTTTTTTCGTTTGTTATAAAAATAATTTCATTTTTGTTTTGTTTTGTGTGTTTTTGTTTGTTTTGTCGTTCTCTATATATATATGTATTTTATTTTGTTTTGAATAAGTAGAAAAACATTTATCATAAGTATGAAAAATTCGTTATTAAAAGTTATTAAAATAAATACTTTTTTTTGTTTGTTTTCATATCGTTTTTAGTTGTATTTAATATATATGTATGTATATATATATATATAGGTTTTGTTGTCAAAGCATTTAAGGATACAAATGTACAATGATTTTATATTACTTTTTAGTTAAGTTTTTTAACTGCGTGTGTGTGTGTGTTAGTTTTTTACTGCAAGATTTGCATCTAAATTCTATTTAAGTAGAAAATGAATAGTTTAATTAATTTAAATTGAATTTCGAAGAAACACCGATTAGAATATCTTAAACCACATTCAGATGAGGCAAGACAACGTTGAACGAAAAGCTGTTTACTGTTTTGTAATACATACGAGTACAAACTATTTCTTGTTTGGTTTAATGTTAAGGAACTGGTTAATTAATTAATTCGATGCAAGTTGGAAATTTGAAGGAAGTGCATTAAAGTTGGCTTTATACAAAAGCGATGGTTGCTCAGCTACCGCTACAGCTACATTATATTACATAATAGGTACAACAATTAATTCAGATCGATTTCACAAAACGTTTGATTTGTAATCTAGAAATTAATGTGGAACACATTGAAGTGTTTTTGCTGTGAGTTGCTACATATGTTCTAAGGGTTTATCAATTAATTGCCCAGTTCCTTGCTTTTGTTTTAGTTATATATGTATGTATGCACGGTATATAAGTTCATACATTTTTGTCTGTGTCACTTCAGTTTTATTTACTATTATTTATACGTTTTATTTTTGTCTTATATTATAATTTCAACTATTTAAATATTTTCTGTTCTATGTACAATCTATGAATAATTATAATATTTTTTGAAATAATAAATGTCATGAAAACTCCCTGTAAATTAGTTTAACACCCCCCACGCTTTAAAGGTACTTTTTTGTGAATTCATTATACAAATTAAAAAAAATAAAAATAAGAATAACATTTTGGGAATATTTATAAACAAAAACATAATACAAGTTGAAAATTGTCGGCAAAAAAAGAAAATATTTTGGAACGGTTAAAAAGTAATATTGAGGATTATTAAGAAGTTTACCTTCGCCCGTTAAAAAACTGAATAAATCTAAAAATAAATATAAAATTAGTTTTAAGATGCATTCAACGATGTCACAATGCAATTTAAGTAATCTTATACCCTATCAACACTACGTCGAGAATTACCTAATTCGCTCTTAGAATTACTTACGCGAATTACCCTGTCCGCACTACATGTACTTAATTTGATTTAACAATTGCTTTTGTTTGTTGTTTACATTTTCATTTTGAGGCTGCAGTGCAGAATATGGGGCGGGAGCCCGATTACAAAAAAAAAGTGTGCCATTGTCATTGTCTTGGTCCCTAAACATCGGAATGGTAGGTCAAAGTTGGCGCTCAGGCCCATGGGGCCCGGGGGTCAAAAAATTGCGCGATTTTTTAAAAATAATTTTTGCCTGCAGCGCTATTAATCCCAAGATATCCAATTTGATTCTGTTTAATTACAAAACCTTACTTTCGCAATTTCCGTGGTAATTAAATTAATGAGTTTCGAACTCCCATCCCTGCCTTATATTCACGTTACGCTACGCACAGACGGTTGCCAGATCTTACAATATTTCCCGAAAAATTTGCATAAAAAGTCCAACAACCGTGTGAACTTTAAATTTATTGTATGGTAACGTTTGCAGAAAAAGCATTAAAACAACAATATTGCCAGACATCCGATAATCGTCTGAACCGCAAAATGTTGCCACCTTCAAATTTTTGTAAGATAATTGCAAACACATTTAATTTGCAGGTGTGCGAAGTTTATGCATCTGCTAATTTCACCATTTGCAGAGATAAATTATATGGTAACACTGTCCATGTCATTACATTGCCGGTACATTAGCAGATTTGACAAAATTGCTATTTCTGGCAACCGTCTGTACTTAGCTTTAGAATTTGTCTACTCCTGTTTAATACACCCTTGTAAGTGTTTACAGATTCTAACGAGTAACTTGACGAATGCTTAAAGTCGCCGCCACCTTACTTCATCTTGCTTAATCTCGTTGACTCTTCAAGTTAGCTTCACTCTATTGATCACTACCGACAACATCCCCCTGCATATTGTTGCAATATTACAAATCGTGCAATAAAAGGTTAAATTGTTACCAATAATAAAGCACTTGGCTTTTTGTTTAGATATTAAAACTATCGTGTTTTATTTCCCCACTTTCTCTTTTCATTTATTTCGCTTACGGCGAACACACTCTAATTTTAATTTTTTTTAAAAAAATGCGATTTTTTTTAAATTTTTAAAATTTTTCTTTAACTTTTTTACTTTTATCCTTTTTTATCAATTTTCTTTTTTCAAATATTTTTTTTGTACTTTTTTTGTTGATTTTTTTTTAAATATTTCTTGAAATTGTCCATTTGTTTCCTTTATATTTTTTAATTTTTTCTCAATTTTCTTTTTTTAATTAAAAAAAAACCGTAGAAATTAAAAAAAAATTAAAATTTTTACACATTTTTGATGACATTTCAATTTTCTGTGAAATTTTTCAATTAATTTCCTTACATTTTTCTAATTTTCCATGTTTTTTTCCCATTTTTTTTTAATTTTTTACGTTGTATTTCAGAAAAAAATATTTTTTTTTTTAAAATCACGCGGTTTTTAGTTTTTCTATTTTTTTTAGAATTTTTCAATTTATTTCTTTAAATTTTTCTAACTATTTCCATGATTTTTTTTAAATTTTTTAAATTTTTTTTTGTATATCCCGGAAATTTAAATGGCTCTAACTCGGCCAAGGTACGGGTCTCCTGGGAACTTAAAAATAACACCGTTGGAAGCGTCTCGAAAGTATCTTTCATTTGAGTACCCACACATGGGAGGTTATCATAGAACCCAAGGGGCCCCTTTTTTGGGCCCCAGCGCCAACTTTGACCTTGATTTTCGTGTTTTAGCGCGTATTTAAGGGAGTGGCATTTTTTTTGAGCTCCCGTTACATATTCTGCACTTTTGCCGATTTTGACAGCAGTATCGATATATTCCGATAAAAATTAGACAAGGCAACGATTTGATCATAATTCTGAAGGTAATTCTAATTGAATTACCTTTATAGAAGGTAATTCGCTCTCATAATTTTGTATGGAGAATTACGTTATTCGGCATGTTATTTACGAATGAGAACGCGAATTACGAAAAATTACTGTAGTGTGAACATGTTATTAGCTAGTCACATTAAGTGTCGAATACGCTACTAGCGTAATTATGTCAGTACTAAATTTGTGAGTTGTTAAATGTTATACCATTTAATAGCTTATTATTATATCTATTTTAGTATGGCAAAAGTTTAATTTTCAAAATTTTACAGAAAGCCGGCTCAAAATTTTGAAATCTTATTAAGATACATTAACATATCACACATCAAATATCAAACAATAAATAAAAAATACTCTTCTGATCTTGAGCCGAATGTGTGGTATCATTTCGATACACTAACGTAAATTAACATCACTTTTTTTATATAGCAATTTAGTAGATTATCTCCTATCTCAGACACATTATTCTTTACCAACTTGTTCTAAAAGCCATATCAAGTAAAAACAAAACACTTAAAAATAGTGTCATATCAACTTTTGTGATCACCGTAAAATAACATAATATGCCGTTTAGACGAATTCTTATTTGAACGTGCGAGTTTTTTTACTTTTGGTATTTTCTTAAACGATATCGAATGAAATCTATCGAATTTGCTGATGATGACAATCGATATCGAGTGATCATTCGAATGCAACCTTGCGCAAAAGCAATCGAAAATATTATTTGTAGTTAACAAGTGAAACACGAAAGAGATAATAGATTAAATAAGATAAAATTTGCTAGTCTGTAAATATAATTTCCATAGATTTAATAAATAAATGAAATGATAAAGTTTTTTTTAATAAATTTTCTATCTATCATCATTATCTATTTTAAAGTCAAAATTAAAAAATTATAGTTTGCCTCAAAAGCAATTCTTGGAGAATTTATGGCTAATCATACGGACCTGGCTATAAGCTTGTTACCAAATAGTTCTCAGGGTAAAGCAAGGGCGAACCAACTTTGGGAACAACTAGCAGCCAAATTGAATACTTTAGGCCCACCTATAAAAGATGACAAAATTTTGCGCATGGTAATGTAAAAATAACCTCTTCGTTTTGTAAAATTGTTTTTGTTTTTTAAATATTTTTTAAGGTGTACTCTGATCACAAACAAATGTTCTAAAAAAAGTGACATTCAACAAATCTCTTAGTGGTCCTTATGAAGCAATAGTTCTTTCGTTTATAAAAGAACAGATTTTGGCTACAGCAGGTATAGAAATTAGAGGCTATTGTTATCAACGAAATATTACACAGTACAATATTATTCAGCTCATTGTTTCGGCACTCAATTCTGAGAATTGCACGTGAAAGTAGCCCCAAATGTAAGAACTTCTGCATCATTCGTTTTGTCAAGTTGGCTGCATTGATAATTTAATGGCCATACGATTTTTTTTTTGCTCAATGTGGATTTTAAGCACTTTTTCTATATTTTAACACGGTTATATTATGGTATACCGTACGGAATATCTCTTTTGTGTCTGCAGCAAAGTTGTAGCTATTAAATAGGTACCATAAATTTTACTTTTTGGTACAATAAATTGTACTTTTTGCTTCAATAAATTGTAAATTTTGGTAATAAATTCTACTTTTTGGTACCATAAATTTCATTTTTTGGCATAATAACTCTTACTTTTTGGTACCATAAATTGTACTTTTTATTACCATAAATTGAATTTTTCGTTAAAATAAATTGTGCTCTTTGTTGCCATAAATTGTACTTTTTGGTACCATATAAATATTTTATTTTTTGGTCCAATAAATTTTACATTTGGTACGATAAATTGTACTTTTTGGTACAATTAAACTACTTCTTAGTTTTTTTGGAACAATTTAATTACTTTTTGGCATAATTAGTTGTAATATTTGGTTGTAATCCAGTTATTTACCAAAAAGTTGAAAAATAAGAAATAGAGGCAATTATGGGCATTTGACCATTAAATTATTAATGCAGTCAACTTGGCAAAACGAATGATGCAGAAGTTTTTATTTTTAGGGCTACTTTCACGTGTAATTCTCAAAATTAAATCCCAAATCAATGAGCTGAAAAATGTTGTACTGTGTTATATTTCGTTGGTAACAATAGCCGCTACAACTTTCCACATTATTACAATTCTTTCGCTTCAAAAATTACTACGTACTGAAGTATGCTATCAGCTTCTGACAGTATGCCATCATACTTGTCTACAGACATGTACGCCAGTGTAATGGCCACTTTATATGTGACTTGTCACTTTTCCCACTGTTTAATTTATACTTTCATTTCAAACACTGCTTATGTAGAACTGTATGTACAGCACATCCTATATCTAAAATGCAAGAATTACATTGTTTCTTATGCCGATTCATCAAAAGTATGTCCAAAAGGTTGGAAACTTTGAGAACATTTTAAACGCCGATACCGATCTGTATCTTTTTTTCATCCGCTCTACCAGAATCCATTGTCAGAATCTTGCTATTTTCGAAATAGTTTAATTTTGCTCCACAAAGTTGTGATGAGCCACCTTATAGTTATTGTTTTCTTTAAAGTTATTACTGTTTTCAATTTTAATTATTGAATTCAGCAAGACGGCTGTTGTTTATTTAAAAAAATAAAATGCAGATGGTATATCTTATGTAATCTTAAAACACTTTACTTTAAACTAGGCGTGGTAAAGCAGACTAAAGCTACGTACAAACGGTTGCCAGATATTTGCCTGAAAATGTTCAGGAAATGTTTAACTAGCGTGTAATTTGTGTCTGGCAAAGCATTGCTATTACAGTGTAAAACAACAATATTGCCAGATATACGACAATCGTGTGAACACAAAATGTTGCCATTATCAAATTATTTTATGATAATTGCAAACACTTTTTATTTGCAGATATGCGAAGTTTATGCATCTGCCAAATACACCATTTGCAGAGAAATAATTATATTGGCAACATAGTCCATGACAATACATTGCTGGTACAATAGCAGATCTGGCAATACTGCAAGACATTGCATTGCAACCGCCTATAGTTTTATGATACTTAAGCTAAGCACAGACGGTTGCCAGAAATAACAATTTTGTCAAATCTGCTAATGTACCGGCAATGTACTGACATGGACAGTGTTGCCATATAATTAATCTCTGCAAATGGTGAAATGTGCAGATGCATTAACTTCGCACATCTGCAAATTAAATGTGTTTGCAATTATCTTACAAAAATTTGAAGGTGGCAACATTTTGCGGTTCAGACGATTATCGAATGTCTGGCAATATTGTTGTTTTACAATGGTTTTTCTGCAAACGTTGCCATACAAAATTTAAAGTGCACACGGTTGTTGGACATTTTCTGCAAATTTTTCGGGCAATATTGTAAGATCTGCCAACCGTCTGTGTGTAGCTTTAAGCTAAGTACAGACGGTTGCCAGAAATAGCAATTTTGTCAAATCTGCTAATGTACCGGCAATGTACTGACATGGACAGTGTTGCCGTATAATTAATCTCTGCAAATGGTGAAATTAGCAGATGCATAAACTTCGCACATCTGCAAATTAAATGTGATTGCAATTATCTTACACAAATTTGAAGGTGGCAGCATTTTGCGGTTCAGACGATTATCGGATGTCTGGCAATATTGTTTGACAATGCTTTTTCTGCAAACGTTGCCATACAAAATTTGAAGTGCACACGGTTGTTGGACATTTTCCGCAAATTTTTCGGGCAATATTGTAAGATCTGGCAACCGTCTGTGCGTAGCTTTATGGCGTTAGCGACACTTCTTAATAATACAAAATATGTAGACATTAACTAAAGTGTTGTTAATATGCATTGCATATTAATATAGAAATGATAAAGGAGGTGTTGCCATATAATTTTAAGAAAATGCTAAAATTTAATATTAGTTGTTGTAAAGCAAACCAAAAACCAAACTATAGAGTTCGTCTAAAGTTAACTCTAATATTAAAAGTTATTTTGTATTTTGTTTGTTTAATAAAAAAATCATTAATTACTTTGCATTCAATAAGTTTTATTTTTTTACATCAACAGAAAAGTTAGTTATATGTATTTTTTTGTTAAATTTAGTTAATTTCATTTTCAATATAGACACATACATATAAAATGTAAAAAGTAAACAAAAAAATGTATATTATTTTGCTTTTGTATTAATACCGATTATATAATTTAGTAATTTTTATGTTTATCTTGTTTGTTTCTTAGAAAAAATAAAACGATTCCAATTTCAATATTGAGTTGAATTACGCTTTTAACGGAGTTGTTGTAGTTATCCAAATTGTCTCTGTTTTTGTTGTTGTTGCTGTTGTTTTTACACAGTAGTGTTGTATATACGTTTTGTTTATGTTTTGTTTTTGGAATAATAATATATCATATATAGTAAATGTTAAGTATAAAGATTATTGTATCCATTGATATGCAAATATGTTTTTGTGTTTCTTTTCTAATAATTTTTTATGTTTTTCTTTGTTGTTTCTGCTTTTTGCTTGTCTATGTTTCTAAGTACAAAAAAAAGAAGAAAGTATAAATAATAATAATCAGACTACTTAATGGTTGTTTTTGTTGTTTATTACTCATGGCTTTGTATCGATTATGTACACAAAATAATTTTAAATAGAAAACATAAAAGCAATACATATGTATAAAAATAATAATAATAATAACAGTAAATGATCGCATTCGCATTTATGTTTGCAATGTAATTGAATTGAAAACTCCAATTTTTGATACTTGGGGTGTTTTGTTAAATTGTGTTTGTGTTTGTTTTTATAAAAATATAAATTCTAATATATTTTATAATTAAAATATATTCTTCAAATTGCTTATCAGGTTGTTTTTGTTTGTTGGAAGTTTTTTCTTTAAAAAATTTTATAATTGGTTTTGTTTTGTTTTGAAATTTAAGTGGACTATTTTAAACTAGGTAATCGTCATCATTATCATGATCATCTATGGTTACTAGGCTCCATTATGTTTTTGTTTTTTGGTTTTTATTATATATTTTGAATTCCAACCGTTTGTTTGAATATAATTATATATGTATTTCTTTTTCGATTTGTAACATAATAATAATAATAACATTATTGTATGATTTGTTTTGTCTCTCTGTTTTTTTTTTGTTGTTTTTGTTTTTTGTCAAAACTACAAATTAATGAAGTATAAAAGTACAAAATTTTTGTGGTTTTCTTTAATAATCTCTACCGTCATGTTATTTTTTTTTTCCTTCATAGATATATAAATATATATACTATATATATATGTATGTATGTATATAAACGTGTTTCTGTTTATTAGTTTTTGTTTTGTTGTTGTTAAAGGTACATAAATGTTGTTGTCTTAATTAAAATAAAGACTGAAAAAAAAATTAAATTAATATTTATATGTTTTAGTTTCGAATAAAAACGGTTTTCGCATGCATTAATTAAAATATTTATCTTCTTTGTTGTTTTTTTTTAAGAGTAAGTTTTATGTTTTTTTTTTAACAATAGCACATTTGATTCATTATTTAGATTTATTCTCTGGCTCTCTAATTTTAAATCTAAAATCTAATCTCAAATTTTTTTTTCTTAAATTTCTTATACAAAAATACAAAGGATTTATAGCGCATCGAAAACTGAGTGGAATTAGTACAAAATATGCTATCGTACATAGATAAACCCAAAAATAAAGTTAACATTTAAATAACATGTTAAATATTTTCAATGGTGGGTACTTCACTGTAATATGTTGAGGCTAGGTTGCAAGAGGTTTCATTGTAATGCAAAAGGCAAACGAATAGAAGGGCCATGATAAATACGTATATAAACAAATAACAAGAAATAATTTTAATTACGGCAAAGAAATTTGTCTTAAATGCCGAGATTTATTTGTTTGTGACAATGTGTTGTAAGGTTTTTTAATTCTTAAAAAAATAAGCCAAATGTAAAGGAAAATATGAAATGATGTAGCAAAAGTGGCTCAAGATAAAAGCTGATGTACGTCCGTTTACAGGACGAAAGAAAGACGTGAATTTGGATGTGGATTCATAATCGGCAAGAGATTTCGACATCTGGTCTCGCGGTCTAACCCTGTAAGTGATCGCTTAACCACTATTCGCATTGAAGCGAAATATTTTTAAATCACTCTGATTTGTGTACACGCCCCCAAGGAAGACAAAGAAGAGAACATTAAAGATGCATTATATGCCTGCCCATGACATTAGAATTGTTCTGGGAGATTTTAATGCTAAAATCGGAAGGGAAGATGCTCTTGGTTCAGCAGTCAGGAAATTTAGTCCACACAACAACATCTCCGATAACGGACTCCTACCAAAAGTTTCGACATTGGCTTATATCCGACACGTCTGCACATTGTCTGAACTCTTCTTACCGATATCGTACAGAATTCGGTACGACTCGTTGAAGAAAATTTTTTTTTATTTTGTTCCGACATATCTGATCAAGTTCGCAGCGATTTCGGAACACTGTGTCGTAGAAAACAACAATATGTTATTGAAGAAACAACAAATTTCCCTTCAGATTTTCCTACGATTTACATTCTGAAATCTTTCAGCCATCGGTACAGTATGAAGTGCATCAGATTTCCCTCAGCTGAGTAGGTCAGGCATCGTGTCAACCACTTCATACGTTTTTAGTAACGATTTCGGTTCCGATATCGGAAGATAGTTTCCTAAAGACTTCTGTCAGAAATCGGTACAAAGCGTCGGCAAGAACATCCAAATTACATCAGAAATTTGGTAAGTCGAAACGACGCGTCGAATTTCCCTTCAGAATTTCACTCGATTTACATTCAGAAATCGTTCAAACGTTGGTACGACATGTCGTACATACATCAGATTTCCCTCAGCGTTTTTAGTAAGGACTTTAAAGAGTATGCCGACTGTCGTATCGATGTGTGAATATTTTGTTTCCTGGGTAGCTTCGCGTCGGCAAGAAATATGATAGTTAGTGGATCTAGATTTCCGCATAAAGATATCCACAAGGCAACCTGGATATTCCCTGATCAAAAAACAAGAAACCAGATTAATCACGTTGTAATCGATAGAAGGCATGTCTCAAGCCTTATCTCGAAACACCACCTAGTTGCAGCCAAGGAATACACACGATTAAGTAGTGCTAAAAACGCTCGTAACCAAACCCAAAGAAAGGTAGACATTGCAAAGCTACATACCACTGAGATAGCCAATGCCTACTCCAACAAACGCTCTCAATTACTTCAAACGAACCCCCCATATTCTAAAGTTTCCGACACATAGTGGCAGCATATTGCGAATTCTATGACCACTGCAGCAACAATAGTACTGGGTTATGAACGACTATGCTCAAAAAAGCCCTAGTACAATGATGAATTTCGCAAAATGCCTAAGTGAAAGAAAGAATGCTGCATACAGGCAAAACTACAGCCATAGGCGACGAGTGCGGTGTCGGAAAGATATAATGAAAAGAGGAGGGAGATGATACGCCTCTTCAGGCGGAAAAAGCGCCTATGGGAGAAAAGTGAGATTCAGGATATTGAAATTTACAGGGATAGAGGTGAAACCCGAAAGTTCTACCAAAAGGTAAGAAGCAAAGGCAACAGGTATCCCCACTTGTAAGGACAGAGATGAAAATCTGGTCAGGGACACTCAGAGTGTGCTGCAAATTTAGAGAGAACACTTTCGTTCCCGAAGGCAGCATATACCAACTATCGGAGGGATTAGTCTTTTAAACATCGTATAAAAGGTCCTGTCTAGTGTGTTATGTGAAAGACTAAAGCTTATTCTGGCGAACCTGATTGATAAGGTCAGTGTGGCTTTAGACCTGGTAAATCCACAACCTACCAAATATTTTCACTATGACAAATCATGGAGAAGATCCAAGAATTGCAGATCTATACCTACCGTAAGTTTATCGATTACAAAGCTGCATTCGACAGACCGACACGAATGAAATAGTTAGATGCTATGGATAAGTTAAGGATGACACTGACTGATATGAAGACCAGTGAAAATATTTAAAAATCTAACAGAGCCATTTTTTACCGAGCGAGGCTTTAGACAAGGCGATAGTCTGTCATGCGATCTCTTTAACATCATAATGGAGATGATCATGCGAAAGGTTGCGGTAAACATGACTAGTATCATCTATAACAATACTCACATGCCGTTCGCGTATGCCGATTATATAGATGTCATTGGCCTTGGACTGCGGGATGTTACTGCGGCCTTTTCAAGCATTGAAAAGCAGTCGACAGAAGTGAGTATAGTGATAAATGAGAACAAAACCGTTTCTTTAATGTCAACAACTCTAACTTTGTAGTGGTAGATGATTTTGTCTATCTTAGCTCCGTCGTAAACAAAAATAATAACTTTAAACTGGAAATCAAGAGACGAGTATTGAGTGCAAACCGCTGCTACTATGCGGTAAGCAAGTGATTTAATGAAAAAGCTCTCTCTCTCTCGACGACCAAAGATCCAACTCTACCAGACACAGATCCTACCTTTCTTGCGCTACAGCGCAGAATCCTGAGTATTGACACAAGCGAATCACTCTATTCTGGAAGTTGGGGAGAAAAATACTGCGAAAAATATTTGGACCTATCATCGTTAATGGCGGGTACCGTCGTCGAATGAACCTCAAGCTAAATCACGACATCGACGTAGTCAAATACTTTCAAATATACTGAATGCTCTGACTTGGAAACGTTGTACGATTGGATGAAAGTGATCAAGCTCGAAAACTCTATGGTTGGCGCACGATGGGGCGACCAAAACTTTGTTGGAAGGTCCAGGTGAAAAAGTTGTTATCTAAGCTTGCTGAGACTATCTACTGAGCGCAAAAGACCGAAGCGCTTGGAATTCTTTTATACTTGCGGGTACTGATTGGTGATTTTCTGTACAAGTTCTCTTTCTGCTAAATAGGCAGAAGAATTGTACTAAAAAGTACAATTTATTGTACCAAAAGGTACTTTTATTGTAAAGAAAAAGTACATTTATGATATCGAGTATTTAAAACAAGATAAGTTTTTGCCATAAATGCGGATAAAACTTGGTAAACAAGTAGATAGGCATGTGAGCTTTTTATTATCGATCAATAAGGCGTTGTTAGTTTGACCAGGTTAATGAGTTACTTGGAGGAACGAAATGGTTACAGAGCGTTTATAATCGACGCTTGAAAACCTTAAACTAAGCAAGCCAATTATAGGTACCTAACAACTTTGAATTTAATTTGTGAAGTCACTATTTCACTGATCATCTAACTGTACAAATTATACAAATTTACTACCGAAATCCGGATTTTATGATCGCAACTTTAAGAGAGTTAACTCCAATTCTCGGATGTTATTCTTGCCCTAGTAGACAAGAAATATCAAGTTAAATGCAAAAATTTCAGTCTACATATTCATTCTGTGAAGCTGTCGTGCCGTGCCGTAGCAAGCGATCCAAATCAGTCGATTCCGCGGCGTTCTCAAGAACTGGACATCGTCAAGACCACTTTATGGCGAATTTTGCGTAAAGATTTTGGATTACACCCATACAAGATCAAGCTGACTCAAGAATTAAAGCCGATGGACCATATGACGCGACGTACGTTCTCCGATTGAGCTCTGGAGAAGATGCGCCAAGATGATGAATTTCATCGCAAAATCATCTTCAGTGACGAAGCTCATTTTTGGCTCAATGATCAGAATGAACCATATGAACCAATAAATGTTTTGATTGTATTTCAAGTCGATCATAAAGTTTTGGAATTATCTAAAATTTGCGAAATTATTTCTAATTAAAAAAAAAGTTGTAAAGTCCTTGTTGGAAAACCCGTTATTATAAAAATTCGTCAATTATACAATAGCAAAGCATTGCCGCATCCACTTGTTATACCAATGAAATCAACTGTTACCTACAACACCAAAAATTACACAAAAATTCTCGGAGAAATTTGTATTCGATCTTTTGTACCTACAAGTCATTACATTTTTTGGAATTATTATGGACCGAAGACGATTCTTGCCGCTAACCTTAATGTACATATAAACATCTGCTGAATGTTCTCAGTAGCCAATGGAATATTTTTGCCTTAAGTGTCTCTTATTTAGCGTTATAGTGAAAAACTTGTAGTTGCTAAGGATCACTTATTTAATTGAAATTCGAAACAATAATTTAAATTTTAAGAAGATTCGCACTTAAAAACAACCAGCTGGTTGGTATCCCAAATATTATTTTACGCATCAGCATTTATTTTTTTTGCCAATAATAAAAAAATTTAAAAAAATCACCTTAGTTTTAAGAAAAATATTTTAACAAATCAAAGAGCACGACACGAGTATAAAAAAAACAAGATTACAAAAAAGACATCGCACAAAAGTTAAATATCACAAAATAAAAATAAATATTAATCGGCTTTTGTTTTGTTTTTATTCTTTGTTTATTTTAAAAAATAAGAATAATAATAACATTTTGTTGCTTTCGCTTATGTAATTATTATTTTTCGATAATAAAAATGTATAAAAAGTATAAAAATTTTTCTACATAAAATATGATTTTCAATAAAAAAATACAAATGTATGTAACAAATAATAATAATAATAATAATTATTAAAAATTATAATAAAAAAATATATGTAGTTGTTTTTTTCTTTCATTTTCTCTAGTACATGTATGTATTTATGTATTAGCATAAAATAACAATTAACAAATGGGCTTTTGACCTAAAAATTTTTAGTTAGTTTTAGTACAAAATAATTTGACTATGATTGAGAGTAAAAAAAAAAATAAAACAAAATTTATCTATTAAATTATGAGAGTTTAATTAATATATAACTAACGAGAGGGACGACAGGTCAAATGGGTCTAGAGGAGGGGGTGGAGGGGCCCTAGGTAGGATTATATAGAGCAACACACACATATAAGTAGTAACATGTTTTGTAAAATAATAACAGTAAAAAAGTGTATGCATTTATATTTATGTTTTTGGTTTTGTTTTTTGTTTTTTTTTTTTGTAATAATAATCATAATCATAATAATAATAGTTGTATTATGAAAAGAACAGTATAACAATATTCATAATTTTTCTTAATTAACGACTAAATATGTGAAAAAGTTTCTTAGGGGGTCAGGGGATAGTTTGTTTGGTTTTGTTGTTTTTTTTTTTTATGTTGTAAGAAAATGACACACAGAATGTTTCCATTTTGTTATAGAAAAATATTATCGTAACAAAGTGAAACTTAACAATTGAAACAGTTTATGTACTTTTGTTTTAGTTTTAGTATCAACGCAACACAGCCGCTGCAAATGCAACGCTGAGAGTTTGAAGTCGCGAGCGTATAATTTGCTATAAAAAGAAATTTATAATTTCTCTCGAAGATCGCGAAATCGCCACTCTAAGCTGCATTTACAATACAGGCTGCTGCTGCTTCTTCTTCTCGCTTTAAAATGGGGTCTTGGGGGGAGGAGGGTTAGGGTTATCATTTTCTTTCCATGTGAAATCTTTAGGTAGTATTTTGTTTTTAAATATATTAAATAGTATTTCATAAAATGTGTATAAAAAATTAACAGTGAAAAAATATATATATACTTCTGCTTTCTTTCTTTATCTTTTTTTTTTCTATGACTTTTTCTTCGTCATCCGTTTCCTCAGTTGTCTACTAGTAATTATGTTCTAAAAAAATTACAGCTAATTACAAAAAGTTAGAAACAAATAAAAATGTTTACATTTTCGCAATGTTGTTGTTGCTGTTTTTGTTTTATCTCTTATACAATGTATTGAATTAAGTCCTTGACGAAACTAATTTATCGTTTTGTTGTTGTTGGTTTTGGTTGTTTAAGCATTTAAAAAAATATATACGTTTGTTGTATGTAGTATGTGTATGTATGTACGTTTTAGTTCTCTATTTAGTACTAAATATGTTATGCATTTACACAAGTTCATGAAAACTCTACTGCTCAGGGAGGCGGCGTCGCTGTCTGTCTGTTGCAGTCTGTCGGTCTGTCTGTCTGCCTGGCATTTGCTCGGGCTGTCTGTGTTTGAATTGGGTCTCTAGGACTTAACATTGCTGGTCTCTTAGAGTACTTGGGTGGGGGTGGAGAACTTTTTTAGTTGGCAACTAATAGTTGTTGATAGGAGCCAGTGGCATTGGAATAGAATGAATTGAGACCATCAATTAGTTTCGAGTTAGCCGCGGCATTCGAAGAGGCCGACGAGTCTTGAGAATTGCTGTTGTTAGCAGCGGTGGCTGAAGCCGCAGCAGCTACGGCGGCAACAGCTGCCACAGCATTGGCAGCGCTCTGACGCTCTGTGTTGGATGCCGTTGCCGTAGTCGGGGGCACAGGGCTGACTGAAGTGCTCTCGGCCGCACTGCCATTGGTAACGGTTACGGTTATGTTGGCAGCATTGTTATTGTTGACCGAGGTGGCAACGCTGTTGACCCCTGAAGATTCCTTGCCATTGTTGGTAATGTTCTCATTTGAGTTCTTCATGTGGCCAACCCCTAGCGGGCCGCCGCCACCGACACCATTCATGACAATGGGCGATTGCGGTTGTTGCTGCTGCTGCTGCATGTGATGATTGCCTGACATGCCATAGAAGCCATGTGGTTCCAAATAGTTGTTAAATTTACTATGACCACCCGCATTGCTTGTCGGAGCAAAAAGACCATTGCTATCAGCACCATGGAAATGGGTATCGAATAGATTGCGATGGTGATTGTTGAACTGTGGATACATTCCCATGGCCATGTTGGGGAAGTAAAAGGGATCGCCGCCACCATTTTGACCTAGGCCCAACGACATCGGATTAGGTGAGAGAGATCGGGCCGGTGATACTGGGCCAATAGGTCCAAAGTGATTGCCGGGCTGTGTGGGACCACCGCCACCATTGGGTGAATGACCATGACCATGATGCATTTGTTGTTGTTGCATGGCACGTTGCTTAATGTAATTGGAGAATTCAGTGGGGGACATACGATATGAAGTGCTGGAAGAGAAACAAAAAAGGTAGGGAAGCATTTAGCATTATTTGTAATTATATCAAATAGGTACATTAAACAAGAACACAGAACAATAACCAATACAGGGTTGTCGATTTCAGATTGCACTTAGTACAGTGTTGCCACAGATCGCGCTATAACGAGATATCGTTATATATCAAGAGAGTGCATCGCACTTCACTTCGTGAATATAAAGTTAACTTATTTTCCAATTGCTTCCTATGATTGATATATGAAACTTGTAGATTGGCACAATATGAAACTTGTAGATTGACACAATGGGACCTACAGTTTAACGGCGAATTATTATGTAAGCTTTTTCAAAAGTTTTGCTAGACTACGGATTTAGGGATCCTCCGATTAGAAAAATGTGTTAGATTTCGAACCCAGGTCACACGCATAACACAGTACAACATTTTTCCGCTCACTGATTTGGGACTCATTTCTGAGAACTGCACGTGAAAGTAGCCCAACAAAGAAGATGTTTTGCACCATTCGTTTTGTCAAGTTATGTCAAACAAAAGAGCCTAAAGCGTGACAAATTCCCCTATACGATACTTACTAACTTCAAATCGATATTAAATTATTATGGCATGAAACTTGACAAAACGAATGATGCAGAACTTGTTCTTTTTCGGGATACCTTTACGTACAGCTCTCAGAATTGAGTCCCAAAATCATGTGTTGTACTGTGTAACTGTCGCTTGTTCTTAACATCATACCCAATAACTCTTATATTCTGGCCATATATAGAGTGTCTTATCGGTGATAAGTAGAAAACTGGTCATTGCATATGATATTGAATGACGATCCAAAGTACATACTGTACTGTACAAATGTAGCGAGTTTGCATATGGTACTCATACATATTTATGTACAATAGAGTGGATAAATTAGTATGGAGTAAAAAAATGCACTAAGGTAATCGTAATCTACGATGTATTGTAAGAAAATCTGTCCAAGAAACCATGGGCCTAAAATCAAAATCGAGCCCCCGGTTTTTAACGAGAAACTTTTGCTTCCAGCGCACTAACAACCCCGGAGTCGCCCCTAGAGGAGTAAAATGTATAACCGACCCCCAGTTATTTTTTCCTCCTAACATTTTTCTCAAACATACCTAACCCTCCATCTGCACCCACAAAGGAGGCCCCGATAACATCTTGTTGTGGACTTTTCTCCTAATACGAAAAGTTTATTTTTAAAAACCCGGGGCCTGGTTTTTATTTTAGACCCTTTGTTTTTTTGAGCAAATTTTCTTAGAATTCATCGTAGATTACGATATTGAATATCGCTTGGTCGAAAAAAACTTGACCCACTCACATGTACAACGTATGAGTCATATTAATTTTATGCGAATTTTACATTAATCATATGCACATCAATCCACTATTGTGGATTTATGTTATAATAACCCAGCAAACAAAATGCTCCGATATCGGTCAGAAATCGGTACAACAGTCGGCATAATCTTCCGATATCCGGCCGAAGTTGTTACTACGTTTAAACGTCTGAATGATTTCTGAATGTAAATCGATGAAAATTCTGAATTGAAATTCGATGCGTCGTTACGAATTCGGATCGATATTTTACCAAATATCTGAAGTAATTCGGATGTACTTGCTGACGCGTCGTACCAAGCACGAAGTCTATAGGGAAATATCTTCCGATATCGGCTCCGAAATCGAGCCGTAGTCGTTTCTAAAATCGTATGGAGTGGTTGACACTAAGTCTGACCGACGCAGCTGAGGGAAATCTGATGTACGACATGTCGTAACGATGTCTGCAAGATTTCTAAAGGAAAATCTAAAGAGAAATTCGTTGTTTCTTCAATAACAATTCGTTGTTTTCTCCACGCCCCCCGCCGCATACGCCGTAATTGGTTTCGTTGTCTTGAACACATTATGGTCCAAGACGAATGCGGTGGGGGGCACGCTCCCCGCCGCATACGCCGTAATTAGTTACCTTGACTTGAACACATTATGGTCCAAGACGAATGTGGTGGGGGGCCCGCCCTTTTTCATCAACTGCATCATGCTTTACCATTACTTGATTACGCAATTATTTTAAAAATATATTTTTTTTGGTATATCCCGGAAATTTAAAGGGCTCTAACCAGGAGACCCGTAGGAACTTAAAAATAACATCGTTGGATTCGTTTCGAAAATATCTTTCATTTGAGTACCCGCACATGGGGGGTCATCATAGAACCAAAAGGCCCCTTTTTTGACCCCCCCCTGGGCCCCATGGGCCTGAGCGCCAACTTTGACCTACCATTCCGATGTTTGGGAACCAAGACGAAGACAATGGCATATTTTTTTTTAATCGGGCTTCCGCCCCATATTCTGCACTTCAGCCTCGGGTCGTAATGGAAAAGTCATCTCTGCATAAATTTTGATTTTCCTACGATATTTCGTGTAAACCACCTGAAATATTTTGTCATTCGCGGCAACAATTCGATTTCGAAAGTTTGTGCAGACATTCTGTTTGATTTTCAATCGAATTCTGAGTCTTTGCTGGATGGCTTTTCTCTAAATTCTAGTTCTAAGTGTAACGCAACAATTATCTCAACTTACTTATTCGATCTTTTGGAATTGGTTTTCAATTTGGTTGAACCAAATTTCGTTTGAGCAAAGGTAGCTGTAGTGAAGGTCAGCGGTGCTTGGGAACGCTGCATAAACGAGACGCTGCCATTGGTACCATTAGCTGCAGCCGGATTGGGACTGCCTTTGTAGGTTGGGGAATTTGAAGAAGCCGAAAGGGGCGATGAGCCGGCCATCGGTGAGGTTTTGGGACTTAAGCTCAAACTGTTCATGCTGGTATTAACAACATCGATGGGGCGAAAGCATTGAGCCTCCGGATTAAATGTTTTATTCACTTCACCATCGGCCGATGAGTTATCCTCCTGATTGTCACTATTCTCGGAATAAAGAATCTGCAAGGAGAAAAGTCGATACGATACATTAATCCCAGTTCATTTGGGGTAATGCAATGTAATGCAAACGTTATTACCTTAACGGCACCTTTTTCACCAATGCGGTAGGAGACCTCACCGGGATCCACCCACACTGAAAGCTCATTTGGAAGATTTTCTAAAATATCGCTAATGGGAACACCGCTTTCGCGGGCTGCCCTCTCCAACACGGAATCAATCGGATCACCAGTTTTCAGACAACGAAATGCGGAGCCCTGGAAAGGGGAAAGTAACAAAGAAAAATAATAATGGCATCGTATTAGGCGTTGCTGGGTGCACACATACCTTAAAGGGCTTTTCTGGATACCAGTGGCCTTGAAATTTATCTTTCAGCGCCTTCTCCAACTCTTCGCCAAATATGTTGACACGCCGCCGGGGCAGTTTGTTGTACAAATACGAGATAACAAAATTTAATGCCACTTGTATTTCAATATGCATCTTTGTCGTTGTTTTGTTTTGAAGTAGACTCGGTGTATTTTCAGCTCGGGCCAATAACTCTCGGGGCTATTTCACGGGCGCTTTGAGTATGACTATAGTATTTTGTTTGGTAAGCGTAATAGTGTGTGTGTGTGTCTGTATGCAAGTTGTTGTTATTTGTTGTGGATGCACTCGTTGGTGTTGAAGGACTTTTGGTTTTTTTGAGGAAAAGAGGTAAGTTTTATTTTTGCTTGTTCAAAAATGTCTTCTATGCTTTGGCAACGGTTTTACTTTGCTGTCTCGCACCAACGACGACGTTACTTGTAATTATAATTCGTAGCTGTAATTTTTTATATTGTTATGTTTGTTGTTCTTGCTGTAGTTGGTAGTCATATGGATTATCTTCTTCTCTTTTTATCCTTTGCCTTTTCTATATGGTAGTTTTTGTTGTTTGTTGTTGTTATTTCTCAATGTTTCTGTTGAGTATTTTTGTGGGATTGTTTTACATATTAGTTTTACTGCCGACGCTGTTGTTGTTGCGTTGGTTTAATTAACGATCTAAAAAAAAACAAAAAAGGAGAGAAATTTGTAAAAAAACGTTAGAATATTTTTGTATAATGAATATTTTGAAAGTTTAAAGTTCATGAGAGTTAGATTTAAGTTCCTGGCAAAGCTGTTCGTTTAGTAAGATCTAAATGTCATATATCTAAAAGTAACTTTTATAAAATTTTATATTAATAACATAATAAATGGAAAAATATATACATATTAATATTTCCATTTAAAAGAAAAGTTGGGTTTCGAAATGTTTATTTTAAATCCATGTAGGTTGGGTTGTATGGACACAATAGAGGTATGAATTTGGTATGAATATTACAGTACAACATTTTTCAACTCATTGATTTGGGACTCAATTCTGAGAACTGCACATGTAAGTAGCCCCAAAAAGAAGAAGTTCTGCATCATTCGTTTTGTCAAGTTACATGCCATGATAATTTTATATCGATTTGAAGTTAGTAAGTATCGTATAGGGGAATTTGTCACGTTTTAGGCTCTTTTGTTTGAGAGGGGAGTTTTGTATGAGAGGTGGGAGTAGTTTTTGTCCGGATATAAGATCGTATACCAATTTTAAGCTCGATAGATTTTAAACTACAGTTGTAACAGCAAGGGATAGACAGACAGACACCCCCAAAAAGAGGGAGTTTGTATAGGAGGTGGGAGTAGTTTTTGTCCGATTTCGCTCATCTTATAGCATAGTCTCCGCTTAGAGGATATAAGATTGCATACCCATTTTTAGCTCTTTAACTATTAAACTACAGCTGTAACCGTAGGTTCAGACAGACGGACACCCCCAAAAATAGGGAGTTCGAGTGCGTGAGTAGATTCTGTCTCATCTTGCTGATCTTAGAATTTAACCTCCGCTTACAGGATAAAAGCTTGCATACCAAGTTTCAACACGATGGCTATTCAACTACGTCTGCAAACGCAGGGTCGGACCCCAAAAAAAGGGGGGGGGGGGTTATATGGGAGTGGCTGTAATTTCGACCGATCTTGCTTATCTTAGAATTATGTTTCGATGTTTCATATCGATATCTTCTTAACTACGGCTGTAATCGCGGGGACATACCCCCAAAAGGGGGAAATTTATATGGGAGTTGCAAATAGTTTTTGACCGACCTTGCTCGTCTGAGAACTTAAACTCGGCTTTGAGGATAGAAGTCTAGAACTTAACCTGCGCTTGTATATCCAGTTTCAGCTTGATAGGTCTTCAACTACGTCTGTAAACGCAGGGTCAGACCGCAAAAAAAAGGAAGAGGGTTATATGGGAGTGGGAGTAGTTTTCGACCAATCTTGCTCATCTTACAACTTTGAGGATAGAAGCTTGTATACCATGTTTCATGTCGATATCTTCTTATCTACGACTGCAATCGCGTTGACATACCCTCAAAAAGGGGCAATTTGAATGGGATGTGGTTGTAGTTTTTGACCGATCTTAAACATCTTACAACTTAACCTTCACTTTGAGGATAAAAGCTGGCTTTTTAAATTTTCTTAAACTATGACTGATACATTGGCAAGAGCCGCCACAACCGTGAACTCAGGCGAAGTTTACGGTCACATTGGGGGCCCTCTCACAAGGGGGAAGCAGTTTATTGCGTGGAAACTGAACGTCATCGCTAAGAAGAGATGGGTGAGAGAACCCTTGGGCCCCTTGTATCTTAAGACCAATTTCATTTCATTTAATGTTATCGAATGAAATCTTCAAAAAAATTTAATTTGTCGCCTTTTTTTGAAAACTTTTCCTAATAACTCTAACTTTCTGGCCATAGGCAGTCTCATCTGTGGTAAGTAGAAAACTGGTGTTTGCTCAAGATGTTAAATGACGACCCTGACCCAAGTTCATACTGTACTGTACATATGTATCGAGTTTGCAAATGGTACTCGTACATATGTATGTACAACGAATGAGTTATATTAATTTTATGTGGATTTTATATTAATCATACGCACATAATTCCAATATTGTGGATTTATGGTTTAGGGATGTAGGGGAGGGGGGGGGGGGGGGGGTGAGAAATTCCATGTCATGGTGAAGGTTCTAGGTTGGCTTGAGAACGCCGAACTATACTGGCCTAGTTTATGTCCCCTTTTTTTTGAACATTAAGATGGCAAAATATTTTAGTGTAGATAAGTGACAACATTTTCGCCCCTTGTATCTTAAGACCAATTTCATTTCAGGAGTTTTTAAGAAGATTGAGCCATATCCGTCTGTCGGGCTGGCTGGATGGCTTCCTGGTGCGCACGATTTGTTGACTAAACCTTTATAGATACTAATAAAAATTTGTCAGATTTATAACCTCATAATAGTATACAAATCCTCCGAAAATCAAACCCTGTTCCACACCTCTTCTGGTACCTACCTTACAAATTAATTAATTCACAGTGATATTTATATATGTAACACTTTTTTTTGTTAGTTCACTGAACTCATTAAAATATTGCCCAATAAAAACGCTTATGGAAATCTGACTATGAACTATATAGGATAACTCCTTCTGATATCTCCTATACAAAATCAATGCGATCATCGTGACTCTCACGAACAACTCTGTATTAAAACACATTGACATTGGTCTCCGCCTAAAACTATGCTATCCTTAATTGATGTAAGCGTAGAAAAACAACAAAATCTCCTCAGAACAATGCTTAACTTATGCCACAGAATAATATTATAAACAGAAGCCCTTTTTTGGCAGACAAAAACTGCCTGCAGAGGGACTCGTGTATGCTAATGGTACTAAACGCGCACTTGGATTACTCAAAGCGCACTTGGAACACTCAATCTGTTTTCTCTCTCTGTCCATTTTATAGACTTTGGTCTTAAATATATTGTAAATATATGATGGTATGATAGTAACTATGTATAATGCACATGTGTATGTTGTTAGAAATACAAAATACAATGCGAATTACTGGTAATATACCAAAAACTCAAATTTCACTTTCACTCATTCTCTCAGTAACCTCTCAGTGAAAGACAGCGCCTCTAAAAATAATTTTTGGCATTTTTAGAACAAAGAGAGAGATGGGGATTCTGATTAATATTATTCTGTGCTTATGCTTTAGAAGGGAAAAAGTCCTTCATTCTTATGTTAGAATGTTAATTAGTGCTTGGACGTTTTCGGCTGATATCTGCGTCGCATATTCATGTCCGTCATTCATGGTAGATAAATATATATATAAACCGTTGATGATGTACCAACGAGCACCAATTTGTCGCAAAGGGATCTGATGATGAACTCATGACGGAGTTTAAAACGAGTCACTCTTGTCCTAGATTCTAAATTGGCCGTTAACTCAAACAATAAAAACATTCTAATCTCGATAGCCAATTTTTGTGTATTGTTTCAATTTACTAAACAAATTGAAAATGGCTTGTTGTGTTGACTTATTGTTGGAAAATAATTTTTTTCTCCCATAACTTCCGCAGGATATTTAAAACTGCAGGATATTTGAATTTCGTCTCTATAATTTTCTTATAAGAGTTGATAAATCCTTAGAAAACTGTAACTTTTGCCATACCGCTTTAGGTCATATTATTTCAAGCTTATCTTAATTGTCAGTACAATGAATTCAGAAAAGCGCTAAGAAAATATGACTAAGGAATGAATATGAGAACTTTATCGGGCGATGCTTTCTTGCACATCCCGTATAAAATGGTCTATCTTTGGAAAAATTTTTCCATGACAAACAAAAGGAAAACTTTGGGATATTTGACCATGATCAGTTTAAATATATTGTTGTAGTAAACAAATTCTACAGAAAACCAAAACCATTGCTACACCCATTTTGGGTGGTATTTATCAGTCAGTTCACCTGAGGGAATGTCGGTACTGGTTATATTACATTTACAATCTGATTCTGTTACATTTCTAGAACATTTTTTATAAGAAATCAATTATCACACACACAAACATACATACTGCATAGGTATATGTTCCCTGCAAACATTTTGGAAGAGTTTGGAAGTTTAATATGCCGCGCGAAGAATACGCGATTCTTCGTGGCGATCATTTGAAATTTCTTTATCTGCGAGATTTGTTTGAAACTCTTCTGGACAATCATTTGACGGTTGTTTGTCAGCGGGATTATGCGCGTTTCGGAAGTAAAACTTCTCGGCAATTGTTAGAGGGTTACTTGCCAGTCGATCCCACACTCGAATTATTTGTAACCCTTTAATGCAATTGTTTGCTTGTTAATCGTGTGTACGATGGATATATTATCGTTACATTTCTCTCCGAGAACCACAGAGAGGCTAACTGAGAAAAATGTTTATCTAATCATCCCCTACGCAATAAGTGGAAGATCGTGAGCGATTAACCTCAGCCAACTCATAACGGTAAAAAATTCTTGTTTCTTTTTGTTAAAACAGCGAAAATTATCATTTAAAGTCAAAAAGTGAAAGTGATTGGATCATTTGAAAATAAAATTAAAATAAAAGGTTTAATATTTTTTTAACTATTTTTTCCAGTAACGAATGATTATAAGATATGGTGGACATGATTTACCAAGCTTCGTTAGATCTGCCATTAAGAGGATCATAACCGACGAATTTTAATTGAATTTTAGGGAATTTTCTTCTCGACTCGTTGAGGGATCTTTTTTACGATTCACTTGGGAATCTTCTTCACTATTCATGGGGAACTCTTCTATGGTTTTCCCATATAAGACATCATCGCAATTCGTTTCCCACTCTTCTTCGCAACTTGCTTGCCACACTTCCACGCAATTCACGTGCAATTCGCGTGCGTCGAATCGTCTTGAGACACAACTACTCACACCTTGGGATTCGCGGACGATGCGCGGATAATAATCGCCGCGATTAAGTTCATCTTCCAAATAATTCGCGGATAATTTTTCCGCAATCTAAATGTTTGCAGGGTTCACTTCTATTGTCTTTTCAGAACTTGTAACAGAACTTGTACAATGTATTGTTTCATGCCCTGTGCAGAAAAATGACAACCATAACCACCAGATTACTATAATATTTGAAAATTTAGCATAACTGAAAATTTTACTGAGCTGCGCCTATTCTGCTTTTAACTTTAATTTCTCAGGCTCTGCATGATGTTATTACGTTTTCAAATCTAATCACACCAATTTAATGCAAAATTGCATTTTATTTTGTACAATATTGCACATGTGTATTACTTTTAGTTTCCTGACAATTTAATTGACAGTTTCCTCACTCTAGTGTTAAACTGTACACATACATAGCATGTACACACACACGTACACACACTCGCTCACTCACTCAGAACAACTATTAATTGATTTACACGACAGACATAGCAATTTTAGTTTGTTTACTAAGTATTTACAGTTATCGTTATGGTGAAATGCATGCACGCTCATGCATTGCCACAACGAAAGCTTCAAAAATCAATTTATAAAACTTCCGCACGATTGAAAATTTATTTTTTGATGGCAAACGTGGAAAATATTCACAATTTTACCGTAAATATAGCGAACTTGTAATAAAGTTAACGCAGACAGGAAGACAAGAGGGTGTGCGCGTTATTTGTTATATGAAACGATTTTCACTTTTCATGATTTGATTTGAATTGAACCTAAGCAATTTCGTTTTCATTGCACCGCATAAGAAACTCAAAAAAATGCAGTAGCAACAGCAGCAGCAGCCAACAGATGATATTGCCAAATAAAAAATTAAAAAGAGAAAGCAAGAGAGAGAGAGATAAAAAGAGATAGATAGAAGGCAAACATCATACCAAACATTACATATGATGTAATTGAAAAGCAATTTCCCTTCTAAATAGATTTCTGTGGAGAAGGAGGTAGGCGCCGCTGTGTATGGGACAATTACTTTCATCGGTTGTTTGTTGCCGCGTCGCATTTTTAAAAAAGCGCATTTTCTTTTGTCTTCGATGTATATGTTGGCGTTGGCATTGGATTGTTTCCCGGCTGTACAACTAAATTCTAAAATTCACTCTTCTATGATTCTTGGCTTGCTTTGAGCAACCAGCAGCAGTCAGCAGCCAATTGCTTTAGAATACAAAATAGAGCACTGAAACAAGTGCCAGAAATGGCGCGCGTTTGAATTTTGCTAAGTTTGTAACGACGATGTTTGACTGTCGTTTGCCATTTTTGCTGTTGCCACCTGCATTGTAAATCATGTGTCAAATGCATTTGCTGCATTTCCTTCAATCTTTTGTTTTCATTTTCATACATTCTACACAAGTAAAAATAATAATAAAAAAAGCAAAAACAAAAAAAAAAAAAAACAACGAACAAATATATACATGAAATACGCTGAAATAATTAAAGCATTTCAAATGTGCGGCATTTAAGTGTCATAAATCACATGTTTATGGCGTTTTCGTTTGTTGGTTTGCATTAGGGTTTATTGGATTTACATTTTAATTTTCTTTTGTGTTTTTTTTTTTATATTGTATATATTGTTTTTTATTTTAGCTCGCAACAAATGTGTTAAAATTATTATTATCTGTTTATTTGCGAGAGCATTTAAAATTCCTATACTGTATTTTAGATTTATCTGGAAGATAAGCGGTTTGAAGTAGACGATACGAGTGGAACGTGAAATGTATAGAACGCAGTTCTAACATAATTTTCTATGTTATCGTATGAAGTTAGAGATAGAATTTGCTATTGATTTTTCGTAAATTTTCTACAATTACAAGTTATTAATGGAAAAAGGAACACAAATTTACATATTCTGTAGACCAATAACAAAAATAATCTTAAAAACTTGAATAATTTCAGATCGTAACAAATATTATGAATGTTTTTGTACACAAATAAATAGTAAATCTAATGTATCTGCTATTTCAAATTTGAAATGTTCTTACATCTGTATAAAAAAACTATTTGATGTGATATTAAAAATCCATCGCAAATTAAAGCCTTTTTAATTTGAAATTTAAATTAGTAATTTACGCTGTTATTATAAATTGTATATGTATGTTGTAAATTAATTACAAATTCTCAAAGAGAATGAGCGAAATAATTTAGTATTACGTATTTGTGTGGTAGTTTTTTTAAATACTATATTTTCGTCTTTAGTTTCAAATAAAATGTAAAACTTAGTATTTGTTATATTTCAGGACCATTATGACAAAAGCTTATATGCCCGTTTTTTATAAAAAAATGGGTATTTTTTATGTAACGCTGTGATTTGGGACTAAATTCTAAGAATTGCACGTGAAAGTAGCCCCAAAAATAAAACTTTTGCATCATTCGTTTTTGCAAGTTGGTTGCATTAATAATTTAATGGCCATACGAATTATTTGGTCAAGGTGGACATTTAACATTTTTTCTATATTTGAACAGGGTTGTATCTAGGTATATCTTTTGTGTGTCTGAAACAAAATTGTAGATATTGAGGAAAAAATGAGAAACGAACCTACCCGAAAAAGTGCATCCAACCATTATCGGCGGTATCTTGTAAAAAAAGTTTCAAGTTCACTTTTTTGTAAAATAAACCTAATGATGCAAAAGTGTCCCAAAAGTCATAGTATATGCCCTTTAAATTCATCCCATGTCTATTTACATTGGTTTTCAAGCATAAAACACAAGCGGCCATAAACTTCAATAACTCAGAATTACACAAAGAGGATTTTGGGACTCAATTCTGAGAACTGCAAGTGAAAGTAGCCCCAAAACGAAGAAGATCTGCATCATTGGTTTTGTCAAGTTACATGCCATAATAATTTAATATCGATTTGAAGTTAGTAAGTAGTATAGGGAAATTTTTTATGATGCAGAACTTCTTCTTTTTGGGGATACTTTCACGGGCAGTTCTCAGAATTGAGTCCCAAATCAATGAGCTGAAAAAAGTTGTTCTGTAATATTTATTTATGGTAAATTTATACCCTTTATACCCCTTTACACCCTTCACCACGCGCACGAATGGAGTGAGGGTTATAGCATTTTTGTTTTTCCTTTTCTAACGCCCATAAGGAGGCGTCGTAGATATGATAAAATGTATATATTAGGGTGGCAGCGAAAATTCAACATAGAATTTTCCGTAATGCCCGAGCGAAATATTGTGTCAGTTGTTATAAAATGGCTTTGAGCAACTTCGGACAACTTTAAGCCGTGTCTCAAAGAGGTCAAAGGTCAAATCTATATATATGAGAATATAAATTTGTGGTTGTGTACTTGCATTTTTTAGTACCGTATAGACTCAAAAACTACTTGACCGATCTTTTTGAAATTTCCAAAAATCGGTGGTGAACATAGAGTACTTGCATTTTTGATATATTAAATGGGTGTAGCCCCTGCTATTGGACCCTATTTTTGAAACCGCTATGTTTGGATGATTGTTTCTCCAATCGCCTTGATATGCAATGTGTGTACACATTTCGTGATCCAATGAAACTTGAAACTTTCAACGGTTGTAGACTATTTGGAACAAAGTTGACAAAAAGGGCCGAGGGTTCTCACTTACACGTCAATATTTAACTATTACATATTTCCGAGAGAATAATACAATTCCTAAATCGAACATTGGTAAAATACATACGATTTACTAATAACATGACCTCTGACCTCTTTGGTGCACGGAAAATAGTTGTCCGATCTTACTCAAACATCCATCATGTATTTTACGCAGCAAGTGGAAAAATATTCCAGTCAAGCCGTAAAAAAAATCGTCCATACATTTCGCTGAAGAATTTGAAATTCAGTTCTAAGATGAGCAAGACCGATTAAAAACTACTGCCACCTACCATACATATTGCTCCTTTTTGAGGTCAGAGTTTACAGGTGTAGTTTAAGAAGATATCGATCTAAAACTTGGTATGCAAGTATGTATCCTCCAAGCGGAGGTTAAGATCTAAGATGAACAAGATGAGACAAAATCAACTCTAACCTCCAATTTGCCCCTTTTTGTGGATCTGTCCCTGCAATTACAGTCGTAGTTTAAGAGCTATCGAGCAGAAATTTGGTATGCAAACTTCTATTCTCTATATAGGTTATGTTCTAAAATGAGCAACATCGTATGTATCTCCCATACAAATGTACCTTTTTTGGGGGTGTCCGACTATCTGTTCCCCCGATACAGTCGTAGCTTAAGAGGTATTGAGCTGAAATTTGGTATGCAAGCTTCAATTCTCTATGGGGAGGTTAATATATAAGATGAGTAAGATCAGACAAAATTTTCTCCAACCTTCCATAGAAATTGCCCCTTTTTGGTGAGTGTGCGTCTATCTGTCCCCGCGATTACAATAGTAGTTTAAGAGCTATTAGGCTAAAAGTTGGTATGCAAGGTTCTATTCTCTAAGCGGAGGTTAAGTTCTGAATAGAGCAATATGGGACAAAACTACTCCCACCCTTAATACAAGCTCCCCCTTTTTTGGGGTGTCCGTCTGTCAGTCCTTGCAATTACAACCTCAATTTTAAAGCTAACGAGCTAAAATTTGATACAGAAGCTTCTATTCTTTACCCAGCGCCCAAAAAAAGCACCTAGAAGGCCTTATAGAACGCCTTCAAAAGCAGTCAGTAGGCCTGCGCCCTGCATTCCCTCTTTCTTTCCAAAAAACATAGGGTGCCATTGGGAGGCAAGGCATTCCATAGTCGCTTCATATAAAAAGGACTGACGGAAGGCCTGCATACACTTGAAACAAGAAGGACTTGAAAAATAAACAAAATTATGGAGATGACTTCCTTTAAATTGTTTAGTTTATTTTCAGATATTTCTCCCTTCTATATATATCTTATTATACTTAAAATGTTTTAACGTCAATAAACCTTGCTGCAGTTTGAACTCACTACCTCGTGATTGTTAGTCAGCCATGCTATCATCTAGCCTATGAAGATGCATTCGAATTATGTCACTGAATCTAATCGTAAAAACACACGAACTCCTTTCTCGTTGCCTTATCTTATCATGCCTTCTCTTATGCCTTCTATGAGATGGAAGACGGAAGGTGTATACACACGAAATGGTGGAATAACAAATCATCGAAAACGTCGATTCTCCCTTCTCAAAGAAGGCCTGCATCAGTGGTCTTTAAAGAATGGTAAGGAAGGTGAAGGCCTGTTTCCAGTCATGTGAAAAAAGGGCTTGCTGAAATGACGTTTGAATGTCTCAGAAGAACTCGTTGCATGCCTGCTTGTATAGGTCTTGCTAATTTCTCCGCTGGGTAAGCGGAGGTTAAGTTATAAGAAGATCAAAATCGGACGAAAACTAATGTCAATTTTCTAAAAAAAAAGTAGGTCATATTGTAAGGGTGGTACCTGAAGGGATGGGCCAATATTGCCCGTATTTATTCCTAAGTCAGATTTCTATAAGCGCATTCTTAGGTCAAATTTAACTGAATTCAGTGTACATACAAAAAAGGTATGCATGTAGACTATGCTGGTGAATTCGGACATTTGTATGAGAGATACCAGAAGGGGTGTGACAAATGTTTCTTTTTTCTGAGGTTTTACCACCCATTACAAGATTACACAGTTTAAATATCCTGCAGCTTTCCGTTTAGAAGTTATAAGAGTATTTAAAATTTATTAAAAATTATGTAATTTTGTATGGGAGATACCAGAAGGACTGGGACTATTGTGCCTATTTTCAATCCCGCTTCATTTAGAAAGCTGTTAAATGTTCTTAAGGATTAGTGAAGGTTGACTTGGGTGAGAGTATGTTTAAAAAACTTAATTTTCCTTTGCGCCCCATGAATGAGGTATGGGATAGCTTCTCGCGTTGTTGTGAATTAAAACGCTGTCTATTTTAGATTCACAACTAACGGCACCTACTTGTTTATCGACGAATGCGAACGTCACTGTTTGAGAAGCTCTTACTAGACACGCCGATTGACTCGACACTTATACTGCGAAGTTGCTGTCAACAACATTCGAGGGAAGCCGACAATGAAAGAACAATTTTTTTTTAAGATGACTGGAGCCAGGTTTGAACCTGCGATCTCCCGCATGGTAGTCGCGTGTTCTAACCACTATGCCACGGCCAGTATGTTAACAAGCTTAAAAAAATATTATAAGTTGTTTAACTTTTATAGCCACATATTTATTTTATATTCTGCATAGATGTTAGCAGTGTATTTAGTAGTTCAATTAAGTTCCATGGCAATAAAGTTCCTTTTTGGACGCAATACAAAAAAAATTATTTTTTTTACATCAATCTTTCTTAAATCATCCCGTGCAGCCCAAAATGACCCCTAATTGCAAAGGGCCGGTGTATAGTCTTCATTGCTATTGACATTTTCTTCAAAACTCTTAGCTCATTTCCTATTTGAATTTTGCATTTAGTGCGAAATTTTGTTGCATATAGTTCAATTATGTCATTAAAGTTAATCGATTATAGGGCAACCAAGTAACAACATGTACTTACTAAACGGCCTTGACCTGGCTAATTCTAAATGATTTGCTGGCAATTTAAAAACTACTCAAAGTAAACTGTAAGTTAAATTTGTCAACTTGAATTATTCAATCTTGTCTAATAACTTGTGAAACCCACATTGATTTGTTGCAATGGATTAATTTTTTTTGTTTATTTTTTTGATGTACAAATAACAAAATAAACTAAAATGCATTGTCAGCTGTTCTAGTTTTTCAATGTTTTGACTTGTTTCTTAGCTTATTCCTCTTTTTATTTAGTTTTGCTATTGGCCCCATTGTAATTTGTTTGTCTTATAAGTATGTGAATGTATGAACACTTTTGTGTGTGTGTGTGTGTATGTGTGCTTTGGGTTTCATGCAAAAGTTATTAGCACTTTTGAGTTAAAGAAAAAAAGAACAAAAACAACAACTACCAAATAGACAACAGCTTTTCCCTGATTGTCGGTGTCGTTGTTGTCGTCAATTTTCTTGTCTTGTGCATTTTAAAGGTTACCTCTTTGGTTTAACCTTGAACATTGTGATCCAATTTGTGAGCAACCGACCGACCAGTCGATTGACCATATTTATGCTGACTATAAGTGTGCAACCAATTCAAGTAGTACTACGTAACGAAAGGTGTTCAAATCATCATCATCGCCCTTGTAGTGTTGGCTATGAAACCAAGCCATACAAATGTTGATGGCTGCAACAACAACGACAATAACATTCCTTAGAAAACAAAAGCGAACAAAAAATCGATATTGTTTCTTAAGGTGGGAGGAATATAAAGTCATGCTGCCCCCAGACAGTTGCTTAAGCCACAACACTTATCCATCTACTCGTGGCGTACTATATTCTTTGTTTTGATACAGGGTCTTCATTTCAGGTAGCACTACAGCAGGAACTACAAGTGTCTACCCACATATAGCAATGAAATTAGCTTGTGTTTGTATCACACGAGATTTTCTTTCATAATTTTGTTTGCATAATATCCTGGTGTTTTTGTATTGTTGTTTTGTTCTTCTGATAGGTAGTAGAAATATTGTAGACACTTTTTATATCTGTACAATATGGGTTTTAAGTATGTTTGGCTGTTATATTGTTATGTAAGGTATTTTAATGTTAACATGTATGCAAGAAGGACCACGATTTAAAGATATGCTCTTGGAATGTCCGAACTCTCTACAGAGATGGTGCCAATTGGTGAATGTCCTTGACAATTACAAGGCTGACATCACCGCCATACAGTAAATGCGATGAACAGGGCAGGTATGCACAAGGCGGAAAAACATGCAGAAGGCCACGAATTTGGATGTGGTTTCATAGTCACCTCCGACAACGGATTCGGACTGGTTAGAGTGGTGAGTGGAACCAGAATCCCGTATAAAGATATCCACAAGGCTAAAGTGGGATGAGTGATACATTTGTATGGGAGTTACCAGAAGAGGCGTGGCTATACTTACAGTTTTTTTCTCAAAAACTTTATCATGATTTAGCTTATCAAAATACAGAATTTGGGCACGACCGCGTTTGGTTTATTGATATTATTACATCATCTCTAAAGTGGGCCGAATGGTACATTTGTATGGGAGTTACCAGAAGGGCCGTGGATTGACCCAATTTTTCTCCAAAACTTTATTCAGTTATAGCTTTACAAAATACAGAATTTGGGCACGATTAACTCGGCCAAAGTTTCAAAACATTTGGTTGCGTCTTTCACAAGTTATCGTGCGTACCAGCCGGATAGACAGACAGACAAACATGGTTCAAACGACTTAAAAAGTCATGAATCGAATTTGGTTCAAAGATACTTAGGGTCTAAAGTGACACCTTCTATGTGTTACACTTTTGGGTTGCAACAAATGATATATACCCTCCTACCCGCAGAGTGAGGGTATACAAATAATGGGCCGTGGCAAAACTGTACTTAAGCCCTAGAGATATAGAATTTGGTACACAGATTGCACTCAAGAACACGAATATGAATATGCAGACGAAATATAAATGTTGTATCAGTGGGCCGAGTAGGCGTGGCAAAACTGTAGCTCTAGAGAGATAACATTTAGCACCCAGATAGCACACGGCAACACTAATATGAATATGTAGACGACATTTGAATGTTGGATCATTGGGGGAAGGGGGTGTGGCAATACTGCATTTTAGTCCAAGAGAGATAAAATTTGGTGCACAAATAGTATTCGACAAAACTAATTTTAATATGAAAACGAAATTTAAATTTTGAATCAATGAGCTAGTGGGCGTGGAGAAACTGTGTCTTAGCCCTAGAGAGACAAAATTTGACACCCGGATAGTACACGGTAACCCTTATATGAATATGCAGACGAAATTTTAATTTTGGTTCAGTGGGCGAAGGGGGCGTGGCCAAACTGCACTTTAGTCCTAGAGAGATAAAATTTGATACACAAATACTATTCGACAACACGAATATGAATGTGTACACGAAATTTTAATTTTGGTTCAGTGGGCGAAGGGGGCGTGGCCAAACTGCACTTTAGTCCTAGAGAGATAAAATTTGATACACAGATAGTACTCGGCTACACGAATATGAATATGCAGACGAAATTTTAATTTTAAATCAATGGGCGGAAGGGGCATGACCAAACTGTATTTTAGCCCTAGAGAGATAAAATTTGACACACAGATAGTACACGGCAACACTTATATGAATATACAGACGAAATTTTAATTTAGGATCAATGGGCGGAGTGGGCGTGGAAAAATTGTATTTAAGCTCTACATTTTAATTTTGGATCATTGGGAGTAGGAGGCGTGGCAAAAGTGCATTTTAGTCCTAGAGAGAAAAAATTTGATACACAAATAGTATTCGACAGCACTAATATTATATTTGTGTTATATAGACCAACCGTGGCATGAAGGTTAGAAAACGCGACTACCATGCGGGAGATCGCAGGTTCAACTCCTGGCTCCAGTCATCTAAAAAGAAAATGAAAATAAATTTGTCTTTCATTGCCGGCCCCCTCGATGTTGTGTCGACAGCAACTTCGCAGTACAAGTGTCGAGTTAATCGGCATGTCTAGTAAAAGCTTCTCAAACAGTGACGTTCGCATTCGTCAATAAACAAGTAGGTGCCGTTAGTTGTGAATCTAAAAACAGAAAGCGTGATAATTCACAACAACGCGAGAAGCTATCCCATAGCTCATTCATGGGGTGTAAAGGGATATTAAGTATGTAATATTATAATTTAGCCCCAGAGAGATACAATTTGGTACACAGATAGTATTCGGCACTTCAGGTTCAAATTTGCGGACGAAATTGCTATTCTCAATCAGTGGCCGAGGAGGGCGTGGCAAAACTGCATTTACGCCCTAGAGCAATAATATTTGATAAACAGATAATATTCAATACCAAAAAGTAAAATTTATTTTATCAAAAAGTACATTTATTGTACCAAAAAGTGCTTTAATTGTGCAAAAAGGTACATTTATTGTACTAAAAAGTAAAATTTATTGTACCAAAAAATACAATTTATTGTATCAAAAATGCTTTTATTGTTCATAAAAGTTACATTTATTGTACCAAAAAACGTTTTTGATATCAAAGAGTACTTTATTGCTACCAAAACGTAGAATGTATTGTATTGACAAGTACTTTTATTGTACACAAAAAGAACAATTAATTGTAGCACAGGGTAAATTTGTTGTACCAAAAAGTACTTTAAATGTTTTAATAAGTACTTTTATTGTACCAAAAAGTTTTTTAATAGGACCAAAAATTATTTTTACTGTATCAAAAAGTAGTGGGTCAGTGAAATATATTTGTGATTTAGTCACCAATATTTTGAAGGCTATAATTACTAGCCACTCGCTGCTAGCAAAGTCTTAACATTATTCAACGTTACAGTAGATCCTCATCCTCAATTACACAGTACAAAGTCTTCAGCTCATTGATTTGGGACTCAATCCTAAGAGTTGCACGTGAAAGTAGCCCCAAAAAGAAGAAGTTCTACATCATTTGTTTTGTCAAGTTACATGCCATAATAATTTAATATCGATTTGAAGTTAGTAAGCATCGTATAGAGGAATTTGTCACGTTTTAGGCTATTTTGTTTGACATAACTTGAGAACCATTAGTCCGATTTAGCCGAAACAAATTTAAAAAAAATTAAGAATTACAATTCCTTTAATCAGTTCATATAACGTTTCCCTACATAAGCAACAGTTTCACTATTCCATTCATCAAATGATTTTGAACTGGGTTTATTTTGTAGCAGTTACAATAAAACTGTTGTACTCTGTGGCGTATGATTTACGTGGAATATTACTTATGATAATCATACGCCACCATATAACAAAAGAACCTAAATCGTGCCAAATTCCCCTATACGATACTTACTAACTTCAAATCGATATTTAATTACTAAGGCATGTAACTTGACAAAACGATTGATGCAGAACTTTTTCCTTTTAGGGCTACTTTCAAGTGCAGTTTTCAGAGTTGAGTCCCAAAATCCTATTGTGAAGCACTTCATGTTTGTAAATATTGTGCTTACAATTAACTGAAATTTTTTTTATGTTTTCACTAACTACGTTTATTCCCATGAAAGTGTCAACATTACTATGAATGTTTTTATAATAAATTGTGTTCCCTACTCAAATCAGAAAAATTTTAAATATTTCAAATAAATTAGTAAACTTTTTTAAACACATTAACGCAAATCCCTTGACGATACGACACATTTAAAATAAGTTTGTTGAAAAAACATTTAAATGTACATACATAGCCTTAAACAAAGTTTAGATTTATTATACCCGTATCAATACAAACATATTTTTATATAAAATCTAAAACAAATACAAAAGTTTCTCCATTCCACCCGGTAGCTTATTTCGATCACAAAACCCCCATAAATGTAGTTTATAGCAATAAAGAATTTCAGTTCACATATTTTCCCAAAAAGCCAATTACTAACTAATGACAAAAACTTATATTGTCTCCTAATACTTCGCCGCCTCTCCGCCTCGCTTTGTCACAACACACATCATACCTTTGTGCAAAACAATTTGCATCGGTTTAGAACAAAAATTGCCAACAATACAAATCAAGCATGACAACAACAGACATCATCAGCACCGAATAATACCGAATGGCAAATTTTGGCAACATTCTGTTAAAGTTCCTTCTTTAAGTGCCAACATTGTGAACACAACAATAAATTCACTCTGCTGCATGCACGAGCCTGTAGAGCAGCCGCCAACTGTCACAAAGCGTCATGTGACACAGTTAGCATTCATAGCTACTTTTCTTAGTGTTGCCATCGATGGTTACGATTGAATCGATTCGTCGCATAAAAAATGACTTAATTTTTAATTTGAAAAGTTTTCTCTTTACAATTGGAATTTCTAATTAATGGGACTACTACTCTGGGGGCCGTTGTTATCTTTATGTGACACCATTAATTTTATTTGCTCAAGTTTCGCATCATTTATTCGACGACTATGTAACTTTTACATTGTGTCAATGTCAAATAATCAATTTACTGCATAAAATCATAAAATAGAGCCAGCAGTGAGCGAGCGCGACACGACAATAAAGTGAACTTTAACTACTGTAATAGACAACAGCAGCCAGATTGAACCAGCGCAAAAGTGCACACACACACCCTTCCTGCTGTTGGTGTGTGAGCGGCAGGGGTGGGAGGGGGAAATGTCACTGTCACACTGCTAGTCTATTATTGACTACACAGCGACAGTGACTGCTGCGAAAGATGACGATGATGATGGCGATGATTAGCTAAAGGTTTTTATTAAGCTTAGAAACTCACACCAGAGCAAACTAGAGAATAGGGGAAAAAAGCCAACTTCAAACTGCCACCATGGTGCTAGTTGTTGTTGGCAATTTCCGTTACTTTTACGAACCATTGAAAGCGATTTGACACCACCCCCAATCCAAAGCTTCCCACACACAGTATTTCGGGTTTTCTTGGGTACGACTACGAGTTTGCAGTCGTTGATGTCAGTGTGGCTCGTTTAGATGGCTTTGGTATAGAGATAACAGTATAAATGTATTATCACACACAACCGCCATTACAGCATCATCAGACATGCGACCGACCGAAGAAGCATCAAGTTTATGATGGCAGCGTTGTCCTAAAAGGATCTCGAGTGACACATAAGAGCTCTAATACGGCGCAACTTTTATAACTTTGGGACTTTGTCATGTTGATATACATATATGTATGGACATATGTATATAAATGCATAGTATTTATGTATGTTTGTTTTTTGTTTTCGTCAACCAAATTAAGAACACTAACAACGTTACACACACACATTAAATACAACCTTGCTGCAAATACATACATACATATATCCCTTTATGGCCTAAATCACCCTTCCGTATATTTAAGCACATTTTACATATATTTTTGTATGTACTTTATTTACTTGGCTTTCAAGGCTTCCTTTGTTACCTCTGCGTTCACTCTGTACAAAAACAGTAGGATGGTAAGAAATTACGGATTTTGGTACTGCACATACAGAAATAAAAAAACAAAACTTACGTATATGAAGTTGTCTACATAGGCGATAACTCCTCTGTTACATAACACAGTACAACACATGATTTTGGGACTCAATTCTAAGAACTGCAAGTGAAAGTAGCCCCAAAAATAAGAACTTCTGCATCATTCGTTTTGTTAAGTCACATGCCATAATAATTTAATATCGATTTGAAGTTAGTAAGTATCGTATAGGGGAATTTGTCACCTTTTAGGCTTTTTTGTTTGACATAACTCGAGCTGAAACAAATTAAAAAAATTACAATTTACATTACAATTCCTTTAATCTGTTCATATAACGTTTCGCTACATAAGCGTTAGTTTCAATTTTTCCATTCATCAAATGATTTTGACCAGGGTTTATTTTGTAACAGTTACAATAAAATTGTTGTACTCAGTGGCGTATGTTTTACGTGGAATATTACTTATGATAATCATACGCCTCCATAAAGTTTTTATCTTATGCTAAACAAAAGATCCTTAATCGTGACAAATTCCCCTATACAATACTTACTAACTTCAAATCGATATTAAATTATTATGGCATGTAATTTGACAAAACGAATGATGCAGAAGTTCTTATTTTAAGGGCTACTTTCACGTGTAATCCTCAAAATTAAGTCCCGAATCAATGAGCTGGAAACTGTTGTACTGGGTAATATTTTCAAAATATAACTTAAGATTTTTATAAAATGCCAACAACCGACATCTATGGCTTGAATGTTTCACTCCCAGAAATATTGCACTTGTTAGTTATTTTAGGAAAAATTAAACTATTTTTCCTCTCTCTCAACTCTCTTGAAGTTTTTTACTGTTTCTGCTGTGGCTTTTGTCATGTCTATATGCAATAATAATAAAAAAAAACAAAAAAAAAGGTTTCATAAACGGGTATTCACTCGATTATTCCTTGATGGTTGGCCGCGAGATACATCAGTGTGCGCGGTGGTGGCAATTTTGGCTATGGCTCACTAATGTTAATACCCCCTCAGGGTGCTATGATAATTTGATAAGGACTCAGGACTACATTCTTCTCATTTCGTTTTATCTTTTATGTATTTCCATCCCTGTTATGCTAAAAACAAATTACACTGAATGCAATAAAAGAAGAGAAATAAGTGGTTTCATCACCACCATCGTCATTATCAAACTTTTTTGTATGTATGTATCAAATTAGGTCAAGGATATTTTATGCTGCCGCGAGAAACAGGATACGATGCTACAAATGGTGCCGCATTTCCATGACAATTTCCGAACGGAAAACTGGAGGATATTTGAATTTGGTCAATTTGATTATCTTGTGAAATTAGACAACAACTAAGAAAACCGTTTCAGTTGCCAATCCCCTATTAGTATACTTCAAAAAAAACTTAATTTCCCCTAACATCCCATGAATAAGGTATGGGATAGCTTCTCACGTTGTTGTGAATTAACACGTTTTCTATTTTAGATTCACAACAAACGGCATCTACTTATTTATCGACGAATGAGAACGTCACTGTTTGAGAAGCTTTTTTTTGTCTCGACATTTGCACTGACAATGGGCGGGTATTGAAAGAAAAACGTAGATGACTGGAGCCGGGAATCGAACCACGGTTCTCCCGAATAGTAGTCGCTTATTCTAACTACTATGCCACGGCTGGTCCTTACAAATCAGCGAAATTATACTCTAAGTTTTACATATTTTGAGATAGTAAGTGCGGGTTATACCGGCCGACCGGGACTCCGGGTACCTCCCATACAAAATGACCCATTTTTGGAAAATTAATATTTCACCCATTACTTCCAAATGGACACATGGAGGGTATTTGAGTTTGGTCACTTTAATTATTTTGTAATAGTAGACAAATCCTCTTACAATCAAAATATTTGCCACACCCCTTCTGGTACAAACCATAAAAATTACCGCAATAACCCTCATATTACATATCTATCTTTTTATAAACTCACCCTACGGGTAGGGGGGTATATATCATTTGATACAACCCGAAAGTGTAACACATAGAAGGAGTTACTTTAGACCATAGGTTTCTTTGAACCAAATTCGATTCATGATTTTTTAAGTCGTTTTAGTCATGTCCGTCTGTCAGTCTGCCCGTATGTTACGCCCGAAAACTTTCGAAAGACGTAAACAATTGTTTTGAAACTTTGCATGGCTTAATATTTTTTCCAAACTACTTACGGGATTGCATATGCGCTACATGGCCACGCCTCTTCTGGCAACTCCCATACAAATGTACCTTTCCGCCCACTTGAGATATCGAGCAATAATATCAATAAAACTAACGCAATCGTGGCAGCATTCTGTATTTTCTAAGCTATCACTAGCTAAAGTTTTGGAGAAAAAATTTTAAGTTTAGCCACGCCCTTTCTGGTACCTCCCATACAAATGTACCATTTCACCCACTTTAGAAATCGAGTCATAATATAATAATACTGTATATCCCAAAGCTATAACAGGATAAAGTTTTGAAGAAATAATTAGAAGCTCAACCGTGCCCCTTTAGTACCTCCCATACAAATGTACCATTCCGCCCACTTTTGAAATCGAGTAGTATTATCAATACACCCAACGCGGTCGTGTCCAAGTTCTATATTTAGTAAAGCTAAAACTGGACAAAGCTTTAAAGAAAAAATTAAAAGTTCAGACCCGCCCTTTCTGGTATCTCCCATACAAATGTACCATTCCGCCCACTTTATTCAATCGTAGCAATCGTACCCGAATTCTGTATTTAGTAAATCTATAACATGATAAAGTTTTGGAAAAATATCTTAAGTCAAGCCACGACCCTTCTGGTACCTCCCATACAAATATACCATTACTACCGCCCACTTTAGAAATCGACTAATAATATCAATATCACCCAACGAGAGATCATGCTTAAATTCTGTATTTTTCAAAGCTATAACTGGATAAAGTTTTGCAGAGAAAATTTGAAGGCCAGCCACGCCCCTTTGATAACTCCCATACAAATCTACAATTCTACCCACTTTATATATCGAGTTATGATATCAATACACCCAACGGTTAATGATATCGTACACAAATTCTGTATTTTCAAAAAAAAAATTAAGTCTAGCAACACCCATAAAAATGTATCATTCCGCCCAAATTGAAAGTCTACCCACGACCCTTTCTGGTTCTTAGAAATCGGATTATAATATCAATATCACCCATCGCGTGGTCGCATTCTGTACTTTCTAAGCTTTTAGAGACAAAACTGGAAGTCTAGCCACGCCCCTTCTGGTACCTCCTACTGATAAAGTAAACGAACCCAGCGGCGGAATTTGACAGGCCTTATCCATATAATACATGCCATAGTCCTTATTTGATAATGAATTTCCAAATAAGGAATGCTTAACGTATGATTTTGTCATCAGATTCAGACATTCCATGAACTGCCCAAAAACATAAGACGTGCCAGTGGCGGAATGTGAGAGGCCTTCACCATATAACACATGCAAAAGTTCTTATTTGGTAATGGCCACGATGAATGTCATTCGATGTTCCCTTCCCTTTTACAAGAAGACAAGAGGAAGGTGTACAATAAAACTGTTGTACTCCGTGACGTATGATTTACGTGGAATATTACTTATGATAATCATACGCCACCATATAGTATTTATGTTATGTCAAACAAAAGAGCCTAAAACGTGACAAATTCCCCTATACGATACTTACTAATTTCAAATCGATATTAAATTATTATGGCATGTAACGTGACAAAACGAATGATGCAGAACTTCTTCTTGCTGGGGCTACTTTCACATGCAGTTCTCAAAATTGAGTCCCAAAAACATGTGTTTTTCTGTGTTAGTCTCAATCACATAATTTTAATGCATCTTCCTTGACTAGATAGTACATGGCAGACTAACAACCACGAGGAAGTGGGTTCAAACTCCATCAAGGTTTACTATCAAAAAATAACCTGAGCATTCTCAATAAAACTAAATAATTTGAGGTTGCCACAGTATAGTTTTTTGTTTTCTATGCAAGTCCTTATTTTTTCATGTGTATGCAGGCCCTTCGTAAGGCCTTCTTATATGAAGCGACGATGGAAGGTCTTCTCTCCCAATCTTAAGCAATTTTTAAAAAAAGGAAATGAGAATAGAAGTTAGGGAAAATAGATGCCGTCGTATATTGGATCCAAAAGAAGCTCTCTGAACTCATAAAAGAAGGCCTTCCTACTCATGACTTCCGCCGCTAGCAATATCGCGCAAATTATATGAAGTATATAAAATTGTCAAGCAACGCAATTGTTGCTGGTGTACATTTTAAGTGCAGCTAGATAAATTTGATTTCCCTTTTTCAATAAATATAACAATTGACATTTACGACGACCACAGTAATTGCACATAAACACAAATGTGCATACATACATTGAACTAGCGAATGCATACAGAAAGTATTTGCACTTTGCACAGTTACAAGTGTGCATTAGGGCGGGGCGATTTGTATGGAAGGAAAAAAATCTTAATGGGCGCTTCGCGTTTCTGATTCTTGGGATTGTACTGAGCAAAAAAGTTCACTAGACCATATGTCTACGGTGAAAATCGAGCCTCCCCACTTTGACTTGAAGTTTTTTCTCAAACCTTATTTTTTTGAAATATTTGCAAATGTTCTTCGGCTCATATTTCGTAAACTATATAAAATTTTGACTTATTTTCAAAAGTAAAACTATAGCTATTATCTCGGGCTACAATTTCTCTGAACATATTATTTAGAAAAAACTTCGTTTGCATGGTGAAATTGTCGAAAATGTGGAAAATTCACCACTTTTTGTCACGTTTTTTTAGATATTTTGGCCTATAACAGCCAACCATTGAGATTTTCGATCCAATACTGATACTAAAATGGTAGCCAAGACAATAGTTAAGAACTCTCTAGTACATCGCAAAAGCATTGGAACACTCCTTCTAGTAGTTTTGGCCTTGTGAAAGTGCATATTTTTCGTGAAAATATTGATAAATTACCATTTTCAGTTGTTCATAGGGCAAAATCATAAAAATGTTCCTAAAACATTTGGCATAGATTGTGCTAAAGATTTCGTACTATTGCAATATTACTACTGCAACTTTGACTCGTAGAGGGTATTTGTCTTCGGTGACTCTAAGTGATATTTTTCGGAGAATATTTCTATAGAAGATTTTAACCCTTGACCTACATAAAAAGTTGTATTTTAAGCTGTTTTTAAAAATTGGACATAAAATGTCCCATACGCGAGGGAGCTAGAGGGTTAAAATGTTGGAAGATAATATTCCCCTGAGGGTTAAAATGTTCGGACGAAATATTCCCATTAAACTTTTTGTATAGGCCTTCGAAGACATGAACTAAGCCAAATTCGACATGACCAAATAAATTAAGTTTCAAACTACTGAAAAAAAAATTTGTGACGTAGAGGAGCAAAATGTAATTTAAGGTTTTGTTACTGAAATCAAATGCTATCGTTTGATATTGGTTTGGTTCACCCCCGAAAAAGTGTTTTGCACTGTATCATCAATGTTCTCCCGCTCTTGATATAAACGTGTTCATAATAAAATAATTAACACCATTATAACTGTATCAATTTGTGTTCGAATCTCATCGTATACTCTAACAATATCAAAGAGAGCGGAGGGTTAAATATTAACTTCTCTAATTAACATCTAAAATGCTAATCAACTTTAAAGTATTATAAACCGGCAGTGGAAAGTTACTACAAATTTTTTTGGCCTGCATGATCACTTCCGTATTTCTACATCATCATGTAAGTTTCATGTAAAATAGGCAATTTATATATTTAATAAAAAAAAAAATGTGGCGCATGTAGATACGTTTTAGATTCTAAATTGTAATTAAAGCGGTTGTTAGACTCTAATACGAGGGCAGTTGGATAACTTCATCACTTTATAAACTGACTAAGAAGTTAGAAATCATTACTGCACCTATAAAATACCATTCTTTCATATAAGCTGTCATTCATTTAGAGGTTTGTTTTTTTGTATTTGTTATTTTTTTAAATTACGTTTGGTTGGTGTCAAGCTGTCATCATACTATTATTTAGTATCGTTTGACAAGACTCATACCGCAACGTATTATTCGATGATATGTCACGGAAAAGACCACACCTAGCCTGTAGTGAGAAAAATATTGCGGCTGTAGCGGAAGAGTATGAAGGGAACACTTTCGTACTCTCTTCGTTTCCGAAGGCATCATAAGTGACGAAATCACGCCAATCGTCGAGGACGGAGTAGAGCCAAAACGAGTACAGCACGGCAATTGAAAGGCTTAAAAACAATAAAGCTGCGGGAGCCGATGGCCGTCGGCGTGCATGCAACGGCTCATAAACCCGATTTGGGTAAAGAAAAAAAAATAAAGTTTTTTTTTATCTAAGATCGTCATCACCATAGATCATCGTTTTTGATCGTTGTTACATTCGTAAACTCATCTAAGCTCTACGGGAACCATAAGTACTTACGGTACTCCTCCATATGCAATTAAAGCTGCGGAAGCCGATGGCCGTCGGCGATGAGCTGGCAATGTGCATGCAACGGCTCATAAACCCGATTTGGGTAAAGAAAAAAAAAAAAGTTTTTTTGTCTAAGATCGTCATCATCATAGATCATCGTTTTTGATCGTTGTTACAATCGTCAACTCATCTAAGCTCTACGGGAACCATAAGTACTTAGGGTACTCCTCCATACGCAATTAACACTTGCATAAAAGTTATAGCTACTTGTGCTGCTGCACGAGTGTGTGCGGGTACGGGTATGGTTTGATCATTTACTCTTTACATATCGCTCATTTCTGCAAGACCGGCATAACTCAAAAAAACGTGATTTTTGAGTTAATGATGTAGAATTGTTCATTTCATCATACTCCATGTTGTGTAAAAAATTCATGTTAATATCTTTTTTACACTCCGCATGAGAGCTATTTGAATTCCTCCATTTCGTAAAAGTTAAACTAAAAACTTTAAACGCGTTTATCTCGGAATCGATTTTTTTGAGTTATGCCTGTCTTGCAGCAAATGGGCGATATGTACATATTTGGATACTAATACTTCAATAGTACTCTTAGTGTATTTTCTGATACTCGATGACTGTGTGTATCAACTATCGCGGGATCAGCCTTTTACCTATCGCATACAAAATCTTCTGTCTAGTGTGTTAAGTTAGAACCAAGTTAAGGAAGAACCAACAAATCCAGATCGACACCCACTATCTGTTTATCGATTGAAAAGCTGCATTCGACAATCCAATACAACAGAAATTGGTACATGCTATGGCTGAGTTTAGCATCCCCCCAAAACTGATACGATTTTGCGGCATGACACGAAGTCTTCGGTGAAAATAGACAACTATGTAACAGAGTCTGTCATTTGATCTCTCTAACAACATAATGGAGATGTTCATGCGGAAGACTGTAGTAAGCAGGACTGGTATCATCTTTAATAAAGATCACATGCTGCTCGTGTATGCCGATAATATAGATATCATTGGCAGAGGACTGTGCGAGATGTTACTGCGGCCTTTTCAAGAATTGAAAAGCAGTCGGCAGAAGTGGTCTGGTGTTAAATAAGGATAAACTTAAGTTATTTGGTAATCTTGGAGAGAACCAGTAAGAATGTTTCAGGAACTGACATATACCCTAAACCTCAATAAAACTAGTATATTCATATTTTCTAGTATATTCATATTATTACTCGATTTCTTAAGTGGGTGGAGTAGTACGTTTGTATGGAAGGTACCAGAAGAGGCGGGGATAGATTACTAGTTTTTTTCCCAAAACTTTATACTGATTTAGCTGTACTAAATACATATTTGGGCAAGATCGCGTTGGGTGTATTAATAATATTAATCGGTTTCTAAAGTGGGCAGTACCAGATGGATATGGGATGTACTGAATGGGGCGTAACAATACTTCGATTTTTATCTCCAATACTTTATACCGATTTAGTTGTACTAAATACTGAATTAGGACAGGATCGCGTTAGGTGTATTGCTATTATTACTCCATCTCTTTAATGGGCGGAATGGTAAATTTGTATAGGAGGTGCCAAAAGCGACGTGTCTAGATTTCCAATTTTTTCTCAAAAATTTCATCCTGTTATAACTTAACAAAATATAGAATTTCGGCACGATCGTGTCGAGTGTATTGATATTACTTTTCGCTTTCTAAAGTGGGCGAATTGGTATATTTGTATGGAAGCTACCAGAAGGGGCGTGGCCGTGAAGCCCATTTGCAGTACCGTAAGTAGTTTTGGGTAAATATTTACTCGTGCAAAGTTTTGAAAACATTTGGTTGCGTCTTTCGAAAGTTATCATGCGTACCACCCGGACAGCAGATAGACAGAAAGACGGACATGGCCCAAACAACTTAAAAAGTCATGGATAGAATATGGTTCAAAAATACCTAGCGTCTAAAGTGACTCCTTCTATGTGTTACAATTTTGGTTCGTATAAAATGATATATACCCGCCTACCCGTAGGTTGAGGGTATAAAAATACTTTGCAAAATATTCGGACCTATCATCGTTAATGGCGAGTACAGTTGTCGAATGAAACGTGAATTGTAGAAGCTGCATAACGACATCGACGTAGTAAAGCGCGTTGAAATAGATCGAATGCGCTGGTACGTACACTTTATACGAATAAATGGAAATGCTCCAGCTCGAAAAGTCTTCGGCAATAAACTCGATGGGTGGGAGGGTGCTACCAAAACTTCGTTGGATGGACCAGGTGAAAGAGCTGATATCTGAACTTTGTGTGAAGAACTATCTACGGAACACAAAAGACCAGTGCGCCCATTTAAATTGTGTAGTAATACAACTGTGGATTAGTTTCTTTGCGGTTATGTGAAGTCAAAAGTCTTAGGCAATAAGCCAGCTATGCGATTCAAGAACCGGTAGTCAACATTACTTGAGTAATTCGCGTCATACCGGTGGCAACGCTAGAAAAAGTGATCGAAAGATGGATCTTCTAAATAGGTCACCTACAGCGTAATCATGGCCAGCATTTCAATAAAACTATTTCGAAAGAATAAATGTCAGGGGATGTTCTTTTGATTCATAATCAAGATTCCGACATCCAAATATATTTTAAGTGTTATATTTATAATTAAAAACAAACGTTCTAAATGAATCACTGCTTACAAAGATAGATCTTTCTACGAGTATTTCGAAGTAATGCCAAAATTAAACAAGTTCAGACTAGTGCACTGCGTGCCATTTTTCTGCGCTATACCCTCTACAAATGGCCTTTATAATGGTGGCCAATTGAGCCACCACAATGTGATGGGTTTAAAAAAAATTCAATTAGAAAACTTATATTTTCATAACACACTACATCAACAAATATATACTTGTATATGACCGCATATGCAAATATACCAGACCGACAACGAAGACTGTGTATAGACTTCATCAGCTTGGAAACTGAGGAGAAATGGCACTGAAAGCACCGACTGAACGTAAACGTATGAAAACTATTAAATATTTGTTTAACTAAATTAAAACAATTTCATTTTATGGCAAAATGTTTATTTACTTTACATACTCGTATTCAAAAGGGAGAACAATGGCAACAGATGAGTTGCAAGGCACACTTATTTTTTTATAGAGTTACATACATATTTAGAATATTGAAATAAAAAAAAATAAACTTACGGCATGGTCCGATATTAACGCCCGCACCACAACCACCTTCAATCTCTCATGGAACTGTTTTCATTCGAGAATGGAGAAAAACAAAATAAAACCGCAAATACGAGTAGCAAAATTGAATTGAATGAAATGAATTGGGAATTTACTACTAGCACTTGACTTGCATGGACCGCAAACACGATCAACAATTGCCACAACCACAGGCGGGTGGGTGATGCCCCTAGTGAGAGAGAGGGTTGGGATAAGCGATTTATGTAATGCCAGACACTGTGGCGGGGCAAATGTGTGTATGTAGAAGTCTATTGTATTTTTAACCTTCACATTTCATACGAAAGAAACAAACAACACAAAAGAATCGAAATCGCAGCGTTGAGCACCAATTGTTTTGTGTGTTCTGTACTATTTTTAGTACGAAAAAATACCGAATATTTGTGTCAAAAGTTATTTGACTCATCGGTAGAGAAAATAGAAAATATATGTATGTGAGAAATAAGGGAAAATCAATATTTTAAAATATGAAAATATCTAGAGATGATTAAATAATAAAATGTTGTGTCACTGAAAGCTATTAACGTCATTGGTTTTCGAAATTAAAAAATGAGCAGGATGTATATATTTATATTTGTAGGTTTGTAGTTGTCTAATCACATTTGCGTTAATAATGGTGCTAACAAAGTGGTGGCGCTAAGTAATGCCCACAATGTATATGAAAAACTTAAAATGTTTATTTAATTGCGTGAGATTTATAATCTTTGGCGGAGTATTTTATATAATACTAGTGGGCCCGGCAATGCTTCGCTATTGCATTTTAACTTGTAATATATTTCACATTTAGGTCTACAAAGTACTTTGAAGTACTTAAGCTCGATAATGATATGTTGAGTTTATTAACTTATGTAACTAATTTCAAGCATCTCCTTAACATGAAAGTTAACAAATTAAGTGTTGTTGTTTTAAATTCTAAATATCATAGGCTCTATGACGATAGTAAAAAGTTCATCAGCAAAGTCATATCTATAGTTTCGACATGTAGATTAAGTTTTGTCTGTATGTAGGGAGAAAAAACACTTCTTTCACAAATCGGAAACAGAAATTCCTCTAAAGATCAAAATTCAATTTCTATATATTTATCTGTAGTAGCGGGAACCGTCTGTATACTAACTATGTCTTTGGGCGTAAAAATCACTTTTGTTATGCCTTCTCCTCCTATTGACCGCAAATAAAAATGTCATTTGAAGCTTCATGCTTTTAGCCATAAAAACCTTCTTTGCCGTGTCTTCTTCTCATACGGACCAAGAATATACCCGAATACTCTCTATATATTGAACTCGTATTACCATTTTGGAGATAATGCGGTCACCAACGTTTGGCTTAACAAAGTGATGATCTCACGCGCTGCATGGCATATTACGCTGTCGTGTTGAAACCATTTCTCCTTCAAATAATGTGATCGTCCACTTGCTCTAGTTCTTCTACCAGTTGGATTTTATATGAATGTAGACCAAGATCTTTCCTCAGCATTTGCTGAGAACGGCGTCGGTTCGATAAATTCGAGTCCCATGGCTTCTATTAGCTGCTCAGATGAATGACTATATGCACCCTAAACTTCACAAAGGGCTCCATAAGTTTGGCGAACAAAACGCGCATTTTATCTATAGGATTTATTACCGATTCGCTCTCCTGAAAAGTAATTACAAAATTCATATCTGTAAAGTAAATTAAAAACAAATCACTGTTTTAGGCTGCGTGTGTCCTAAATTCCCTGGTGTACGGACCATTATTTGATATAGTTTAAAAGTTAAATATTGAAGTGCGTGGGCATAGCCTCGGCACTTTTTACTTATTAAGTTCCAAATATCCTGGTCATTAGCAACTTTTTTTTAACAATGAGCAACTATTGAAATCTTCAGACCTATGGGCCCCGGCTCTAATTTGTACCTACTATTCTAATGATTGGATACCAAGATGAAGAGAATATCTTTGACATTGTTTTCTGTATGTCAACACTCAGAGGCCATAACTTTTTAACGAATACATAGATTTGTTTTTTATAATACTTCATTTAGTTTGTTGGGAAGTCAGTTATACGCAGAAGTTTTCGGTTTGTGCTCATTTAAAAACAAAAAAATCTCTATCTTAAATGTTCCTGCCTCCCAACGCGAGCTAGGAATTGATTTTAGACACAAATTTTATTGGTGAAATTTTCTAACAATTCATCGATTTCCGATTTTGGTTACGATTTTTGCGAATAAAAAATTGGCTCACCTTACTATTCATATCTCTGAGCGAACTGCAATATACTGTGGAATTTTGACAGTAATAACTACTTTTTTAACAGGGGTGTAGCACAGCCTTCTTCCACCCTTACTGTAATTCTTGCTGCAAAAAATTGGCCCACCTTACTATTCATATCTCTAGGCGAACTGCAATATACTGTGGAATTTTGACAGTTATAACTACTTATTTTAAAAGGGTGTAGCACAGCCCATTCCACCCTTACTGTAATTCATACTGCAACAACAACATATGTAACAAATCTCATCTTCATACCTCTGATAGTTCATGAAATATAGCTTTTTTAATTTTCAAGTTGTATGGGCGGTACCACGCCCCTTTATCCAATTGGACCGAATTGTAAATCTAAACCATCCGGGGCGCCACCCAAACGCATACAAAACCAGTAAGAAAGTTTCAGTCGGGCAACCCGACTTACATATACCATCAACCTCAGTAAAACAAAAAAATATCTATTATATTGATATTATTACTCGATTTCTAAAGTGGGCGAAGTGGTATATTTGTATGGGAGGTACCAGAAGGGGCGTGTCTAGACTTCCAGAATTTTTCTCCAAAACTTTATCCTGTTATAGCTGTACTAAATACAGAATTTGGGCACGATCGCGTTGGGTTTATTGATATTATTACTCCATCTCTAAAGTGGGCGGAAAGGTACATTTGTATGGGAGGTACCAGAAGGGGCGTTTCTAGACTTCCAGATTTTTTTCTCCAAAACTTTATCCTGTTATAATTTAACAAAATACAGAATTTGGGCACGATCGTGTCGAGTGTATTGATATTATTACTCCATCTCTAAAGTGGGCGGAGTGATACATTTGTATGGGAGGTACCAGAAGGGGCGTGTCTAGACTTCTAGATTTTTTCTCTAAAACTTTATCCTGCCAGAACTTTACTAAATACAGAATTTAGGCATCGCGTTAGGTATATTAATAATATTAATCGATTTCTAAAGTGGGCGGTACCAGTTGTGAATGGTAGGTACCAGATGAGGCGTGGCCAGACTTCCAGTTTTTTTCTCAAAAACTGTATCCTGCTATAGCTTTACTAAATAAAGAATTTGGGTACTATCGCTTTGGATTTATTGATATTATTACTCCATCTCAAAAGTGAGCGGAAAGGTACATTTGTATGGGAGGTACAAGAAGGGGCGTGGCTAGATTTCCAATTTTTTTTCCAAAACTTTATCTTGTTATAGCTTTACTAAGTACAGAATTTGGGTACGATCCCGTGGGGTGTATTGATATTATTACTCGATTTCTAAAGTGAGCGTAATGATGTATTTGTATGGGAGGTTCCAGAATGGGCGGGGATATGTAGCCCATTTGCAATACCGTAAGTAATTTTGGGGAAATATTAACTCGTGCAAAATTTCAAAACATTTGGTTGCGTCTTTTGAAAGTTATCGTGCGAACCAGCCGGACAGCCAGACAGACAGACGGACATGGCTCAAATGATTTAAAAAGTTATGAATCGAATTTGGTTCAAACAAACCTAATGTCTAAAGTGACTCCTTTTATATGTTACACTTTTGGGTCGTATCAAATGATATATACCCTCATCCTTAAGGGTGATGGTATAAAAATTTATGCAAATCGGTCCAGCCGTTTAGGAGGAGTTCAGTCACAACAGACGTATGGTAGAATTTTATATATAAAGATTGTGATGAAGAAAGGCGCTATAAGGACCATGATTTAGGAATATGCATCTGGAATGCCCGAACTCTCTACTTCGCTTCGTATACGTATGAGTAAAGGCGATAACATCAATTAACATTTGCTCACTGTGGCGGGATATTACCTGTGGTTAACAAAATCAACGTATACTTTTTCCTCCACAATCACCATCAATATCGAATCGCTACAATCATCTGTGCAGTCATTAAATAAAACTTCAATTTGAAATATATATATATATGAAAAATATATGGTATATAGACAAAAATAAACGTTTGACATACAAACAGCGCCAAAGGACAATTTCAAATGGCAAAAATATCAAATAAAAATGGCAAACAAAATTAACTATAGAAAACAGATGAACAGAAGAAAAAAAATTTGAGCAGAATAAAACACAAGAATTATTATCTCATTTGTAATTAAATCAAATAAACAATTTACACAACAAATGAATGACAACTCATTAGGGATAGAAATATGGCATTTAAACCAAATGTGAATTTTGTGTACAACTGAACTGAACCGAACATTATGCAGACGTGGGAGGGGGATGCGGTTTACACACACAGAGCACATGTGTTTGCATTTACATGCGTAAATAATTTTTTTTTTATCATTGTTGTGTTTGGTTTTTAAATAATAAATAAACGGAAAATAATAATGCTATTTACAATGTCATATCAAGGTGGAGTGTTAGGGTAAAATATGTGTAGCGTATGTCTCTGGTAAGGAAATTATTAACTAACGTATTGATTAAAGGGGGATGACCTAACTGTTCTAATGTTACCTATGTCAGAAACCAGTACAGAAAATCCTGCCCACCAACCAGCCACACAGCCACAAAGTCATGAAATGAGTTTGGTCTTAAGATACTTGGGATCTAACTCGTCTCCTTTAATGCGTTACTCTTTTTCTCGTATCAAATGAAATACAAATACAAAAAAATGATTTTAATTGTTTTTACATCAAGTCGAGAATATGATGTCATGTAAATGGCCGCCGCCACAGTTGATTGTCATTTGAGCCTATGCATTTACGGCATTTTCCATCACTTTGGCCAAAACTTCCGGCGACAGGTCCTCACATTCTTGACGGATATTGTCTTTAAGAGCTGCAAGAGTCTGAGGCTTGTTGACATAAACCCGCGACTTCAAAAAGCCCCACAAAAAGAAGTCTGGAGCGGTCAAATCAGGCGATCTTGCTGGCCAGTGCAAATCGCCAAAACGGGAGATTATCGGCATCCTTCAGCATATCGGTTGTGGCACGTGCAGTGTGTGCCGTTGCACCGTCCTGTTGGAACCACATGTTTTCCAATCCCAATTCATCAAGTTGCGGCAAAAAGAACTCGTTGATCATTGCTCTGTAGCACTCACCATTCACAGTAACCGTTTGGCCCGCGACGTCTTCGAAGAAAAAAGGTCTGATGACTCCTCCAGCGAAAACAGCACAACATACAGTGACTTTGAGCGGGTGTAATGGCTCTTCGTGGGTTACACGCGAATTTCAGTGCCCCAGAAGCGTAAATTTTGCTTATTTACGTACTTGCTAAGATGGAAATGGGCCTCATAACTCATGATTACTTTTGATGAAAAATCATCTTCCTCTTGGTGGTGATTAAGGATGGTTTGAGCCTATGTTAGACGCGATTGGCGATCAGCAGCTAACAGCTGATGCACCGTCTGGACTTTGTACGGAAACATCTTCAAATCTTGTACCAAAATTCGCTGTAAAGACCGTCGACTGATACACATTTGCGTGGCACGTCGTCTGGTCGATGTCGACGGCGCTTCCATGACATCCTCGGCTACAGCAGCAATATTCTCTACAGAACGGCTACTCCGGGGTCTGCCACGCCTGGCAGCATCTCGTGTTGTGCCAGTCTCTTCGAGGCGAGCGGCTAAAATTCACGAAATTCACGTTGTGCCAAAGTCACCGACCGATTATTGGTCAAGTAATATTCCGCGTTTTGGAGCAGTGCAGCGTAACATTGTTTATTAACGTGTATTTCGCATGTGTTTACTACACAAATGTCAAAACAGAACTGACATTAGGGGTCAATCGCAAAATGTATAGCATTTTCTGATAGGATTACTTCTGCGCCACCTTGTATATGTACCCTCATTAAAGCGACAGCGTAATGTATGGACAATATTTTTTGCGGAAATTTAAAAATGATCGATAGAAATATTATGCCACTTGATTAATATTCTCACTCTACGGTTAGGAGGGTATATATCATTTGATACTAACCAAAAGTGTAACACATAGAAGGAGACACTTTAGACCCTAGGTTACTTTGAAACAAATTCGATTCATGACTTTGTAAGTCGTTTGAGCCATGTCCGTCTGTCGGTCCGGCTGGTACGCACGATAACTTTCAAAAGACGACGCAACCAATTGTTTTGAAACTGTGAATGGGTTAATATTTCCCCAAAACCACTTAGGGTATTGCAAATTGGCTACATGGTTCCGCCCCTTCTGGTTCCTCCCATACAAATGTACCATTCCGCCCACTTTGGAAATCAAGTAATAATATCAATGCACCAAGACGATCGCGCTCAAATTTATTATTTTGTAAAGCTATAACTGGATAAAGTTTTGGAGAAAAAACTGGAAGTTAACCACGCCCCTTTTGGTACCTCCCATACAAATGTACCACCCCGCCCACTTTAGAAATCGACTAATAATATCAATATACCAAGACGAACGCGCCCAAATTCTGTAGTTAGTACAGCCATAGCATAATAAAGTTTTGGAGAACAAAATTGAAAGTCTAGTGAAGCCCCTTCTGGTAACTTCCATACAAATGCGCCCTTCCGCGCAGTTTAGAAATCGAGTAATAATTTCAATACACCAAGACGTTCGCGTCCTAATTCAGTATTTTTGTAAAGCTTTATCATAACAACATTTTTCAGCTCATTGATTTGGGACTCTATTCTGAACTGCACGTGAAGGTAGCCCCAAAAAGAAGAAGTTCTGCATCATTTGTTTTGTCAAGTTACTTGCCATTATAATTTAATATCAATTTGAAGTTAGTATGTATCGCATAGGTGAATTTGCCACGTTTTAGGCTCTTTTGTCTGACATAACTCGAGAACCGATTTAGCTGAAACAAATTTAAAAAAATTGAGAATTTCAATTCCCTGTTCATATAACATTTCCCTACAGAAGCAACAGTTTCACTTTTCTATTCATCAAATGATTTTGAACTGGGTTTATTTGGTAGCAGTTACAATAAAACTGTTGTATTCCATGGCGTATGATTTACGTGGAATTTTACTTATGATAATAATACGCCACCATATAGTATTTATATTATGTAAAATAAAAGAGCCTAACTCTTCTATACTGTGGAATTTTCAGGACAATCAAACTATTATTATGGCTATTATAACGGTTTCTTTTAAAAGGGGCGTGGCACAGCCCACTTTCACCTGTAATTCATACTGTACCAACTACACATTCCAAATATCAGCTTTATACCTCTTAAAGTCCATGAGATGCAGCCTTTTAAAGTTTCAACTTTTATACCACGCCCACTGATACGATCCCGCCTATTTTTTGTTGGATTACGAACTTTGTTGCTAAATGCATACACATAACTGTTTATGGCATTTGGAAAAACAGTCCTTCTCGCGTTGTTGTGAATTAACACGCTTTCTATTTTTAGATTCACAACTAACGGCACCTACTTGTTTATCGATGAATGCGAACGTCACTGTTGGAGAAGCTTTTACTAGGCACGACGATTGAATCGACGCTTAATACTGCGAAGTTGCTGTCAACAACATTCGAGGGGAGCCGACAATGAAAGAAAATTTTATTTATTTTTTTTTTCTTTTTAAGATGACTGGAGCCAGGTTTGAACCTGCGATCTCCCGCATGGTAGTCGCGTGTTCTAACCACTATGCCACGGCCGGTCCCGGGGAATCTATACGGTACTAAAAAATGCATACAAACAAAGACAAACTCATTTTCATATATATATATAGATTTGACCTTTGACCTCTTGGAGGCACGGCTTATAGTTATCCGATTTTGGTCAAATTTATAACAACTGATACAATATTCCGCTCGGTCATTATCGAAAATCCTAAGTTGAATTACCCTCATCACTGTGGGTTATGTTATGAAAGAGAAGTGGTAATGCTTCTGTTGCCTTTTTGGTGTTGCACAGTTTTACAGTTCTATATATTTGAGTACTCACATACTAATTACCCAATACGTTTACAGCACATCGCATAGTGTGCCATTATCCGTTAACATATTTCAATTGAAATTGTTGCAATTACGTCTACACACCCCATGATTTATATATTCTCAAGAAATTTCTCATAATTTTCAACACAACCAAAACAGTAGACATAATTTATTTGGCATTAAATCGATTGCAAAAATAGATGTTTATTTTTTAAATGTTGTTGTTGTTTTTCATACAAATATTAAAATTTAAAAAAAAAATGCCATATGATAAAAATAAACTTACATCATCCTACAATCAGCATTATATTTGTAATGATGTTTTTGTCAATGTTATATTATGAGAACTTAGACTGTTGGCTATGTCAGCTCAATATGAAAGATGTTCAGACGCCAATTGCCGCATTGGCCAACTGTATTGATATATAACAACAGTTACGAGTGTTTTCTATTGTTTTGATGTACTACTTAGTAGCATCGAGTTATGACTAAAATGCGTACATTTGAAATTAACGCACACGCAATATTTAAGAAGTCACACATAATGCTTGGCTACATAAACACATCTAAAAAAATTTACAATTTACCTTTTCACAAAAGTACATCATAATATACTATATAGTATTTTAATATCGTCAAAAGCAAAATATTTATTATTATTTTTGTATACATATATACATACAGATGTATAATACTTTTTGCATTTTGTTGTACACACACGTAATATATGAATACAAAAGTATTTATGTGTTTTCAGTTTGTTTCCCCCAACAATTATACACAATTTAAATGCCAGGGTTAACAATGCCATCTCTCAACGCTCAGCGACAATAACATTTTCTTTTGCCCCTCCGGCATCTCCTTTGCTTTATCATCAAAAACAACCGACAAAGAACAATTTTCTACGTTGACGAAAAGGAAAACTAGAACTGAACAACAACAAATCAATAACAAATAACCATCAATGTGAAATTCGTTTGGAAGAGGAGTAGCGGACGGACGGAATAGGGTGGTCTCTGCCACTCATTGTGGAAATTGTACATCGATTTGTTGTACTCGTGTCGTGGTGTATTTTCACAACAAACTAACGCAATATCGTCGACATCGGGACAGACATATTGCCTCAATTCATACATAATATGTTCATCGTTGATGTTGTTGGCGTCGTCGTCGTCGTTTCTCGTTTGGGTTAAAATCTGCTCAGTGAATTGTGTGTTAAAAATAAACAAACAAATAAAATAAATAAATCTATTTGAAATGATTTGAGGAAAATACCATAACACAAATCATATGACAGCCCCACACATGAATTTCGACGTTAGTTTATTTATGTGGTTGTTGTTAAAGCCGCTCGCGGTTCTTTCTTTACTATTTGCACACACAAGTGCAAAATGATGATGGTGGTGGCGGCGGCGGCGGCGATGACGGCTTTGTGTCTAAACATTGACTCTGATGTTTATATTGTTGTGTAAAAGCTTATGGATCCAGGGGGTTGTTAGGAAAGTTGTTAAGATTGTATAAACACAAAAATAATAATGAACAGATATAACACCAGTGCAGAAATTTCAGTCAGATAAACTGAATTGTAAATACCCTCACCGTATGTAAAGGGTTTACCAATAAGAGATGTTATTGTTAATGACCCGCTATTTCGGTAGCTGTCACTTTTGAAGCTTTTATTCTTTGACATTTGACAAGTAGAAACTAAGCCATTACTAAAATTGGAACGCTACACGCTTCAACAAAGCATTGCAATTATTAAAATTCAATACCAAAATGGTAAAAATCTTGCAGTCACAGTTCGCAAAATTAATGCATTTTTTGGGTCGTCGTGAAGCACCTTGTCGGACCGCAATACAGAAATTGGTGGAAAAATTCGAGCTGTTGGGATAAGTTAGTGATGTGAAGAATAAAACCAGTGCACGTCGCTCAAGAACAACTGAGTATATTGCTGCTGTAGCCCAAAAACCCAGGTTTGTCCATTCTTCATCGTTCTTTGGAATTTGGCATTCCACAAACGTCATTACACCGTATTTTGCATAAAGACTTGGGTCTTAAGGCTTATAAGGTTCAGTTAACACAAGAACTCAAGCTGGCCGATCATCAACAATGTCGTGTCTTTGCTGATTGGGTCCTTGAAACGCATGAAAATTATCCGGAATTCCATAGAAAAATTATCTTGACTGATGACGCCCAAGAGTTATTGTTGAGAAGCCTCTTCATCCTCAACGTGTGACTGTTTGGTGCGGTTTATGGTCCGGCGGGATCATTGGACCTTCGCTATCGAGAGATGATTAATGATTTTTTATGGTCGGAGTTGGATGGTATTGATCTGGATAACGTTTACTTTAAACAAGACGGCGCTACGTGCCACACAAGCAACGAAACCATTGATCTTTTATGGGAAAAGTTTCAGAACCGTGTTATCTCTCGAAGAGGTGATCACAATTGGCCATCGAGATCTTGTGATTTAACACCTCGCGACTTCTTCCTTTCGGGCCACGTGAAAGATAAGGTCTATGCCAACAGCCCAGCGTCGATTCAAGACCTCAAAGATAAAATTCGTGAGTCTATCGAGGACATAGGGCAGCCACTTTGCTATTTGGTTATGGAAAATTTTACGAAAAGGATATGGTCCTGTAAGAGTGCTCGTGGTGGCCATTTCGCTGATGTTGTTTTTCATTATTAACGTCATACCTTCCTCGTTATTATGAAATAAACATCCGATCATTTATCTCAAAAAATAAAAATTTTCTTTGAATACCAAAATAACAGCTCTTATTGGAAAACCCTTTATATGTGTAGGTCTACAAAGTGCTTTGAAAACGCTTATCTGTAATAGCGGCATGCCTTGTGTACCAAATTTTAAGTCACTGGCTCAGTTGGAACTTATATGGATGTAGGCCAAGATCTTTCCCAAACATTTGCAGAGACTGAGAACGGCCTATGAACGGCGTCGGTTCGATAAAATCGAGTTTCCTATAACACTTACGTCTACAGCGGCGATGGCTTCTTCTATATGCACGGTACGGGCTTGATTTGGACTATTACTAAAATTTTCTATTTATTAGCGCCTCGGCACTTTTTACTAACTTGGTTCCAAATAGCCTGTTCATGTCTCTAGGCTAACTGCAACATTCTGTGAAAACTATTACTATAGCGGTTATAACGTTTTTTATTATAAGGGGCGTGGCACAGCCCACTTCCACTCTGGCAGTAATTCACATTGTACCAACAACATATATAACAAATCTCATCTTCATACCTCTGGTAGTTCATGAGATATATCCATTTAAATTATATGGACGAAACACACGCCCCTTTTTCCAATCACAACCAAGTATAGCCAAGGACTATCAACAGGTCATCAGTACCACTTTGTAAAATTATCGTATCAATTGCGATTTTTGGAAAGGGGCGTGGCTCCGCCCTCGTCTACCTTGTCCGTGATTCGGACCGCACGAACAACATATATACCAAATCTCATCTTCATATCTTTGATAGTTCATGAGATATATCTATTTTAAATTATGTGAACGGTACCACGCCCCTTTATCCAATCACAACCAGGTATAGCCAGGGACTATAAACAGGTCATCAGTACCACATCGTATCAATCGGTCTATTGGAAAAGCTGTCAAAGCGATTTTTGAAAAGGGGGTGTGGCTCCACCCTCTTGCACCTTGTCCGTAATTTGGACCGCACGAACAACATACACACCAAATCTCATCTTCATATCTCTGATAGTTCAAGAGATATAGCCTTATTTTTCTTCCAGTCGTATGGGCGGTGCCACGCCCATTTATTCAATCACAACCAAGTATAGCCATGGACTACCAACAGGTCATCAGTACCACTTTGTAAAATTTTCGTATCAATCGGTCAATTAGAAAAGCCGTCAGAGCGGTTTTTGAAAAGGGGCGTGGCACCTCCCACTGCCAACCTGGCTGTAATGCTAACCTACGACATATACACCAAATATCATCTTAATACCTTTGATAGTTCATGAGATATAGCCTTATTAATTTCCAAGTCGTATGGGCGGTGCCACGACCCTTTATCCAAGCACAACCAAGTATATACAGGGACTATAAACAGGTCATCAGTACCACTTTGTACAATTTTCGTATCAATCGGTCTATTGGAAAAGCCGTCAGAGCGATTTTTGAAAAGGGGGCGTGGCTCCACCCTCTTGCACCTTGTCCGTAATATGGACCGCACGAACAACATACACACCAAATCTCATCTTCATATCTCTGATAGTTCCATTTATTCAATCACAACCAAGTATAGCCAAGGACTATCAACAGGTCATCAGTACCACTTTGTAAAATTTTCGTATCAATCGGTCTATTGGAAAAGCCGTCCGAGCACCGCCCGCTGCCAACCTGGCTGTAATGCTAACATAATATATCATCTTCATACCTTCATACCTTTGATAGTTCATGAGATACAGACGTTTAGAGTTTCAAGATGTAAGCCACGCCCACTGATCCGATCCCGCCCATTTTTTGTTGGATCACGAATTTTGTTGCCAAGTGCATTCACACAAATTTTCAAGACGATTGGGAAAACAGCCCTCTAGATATTACGTTTTTAAGAATTGGGTCCAAAGAGCGGGGCCACCCCCACTTGATATAGCAAAAATTTAAGTCGTCTACTTTCACCACCGACTGCTGTTACATTCTATGAAAACTTCATAAAAATCGGTCCAGCCGTTTTCGAGTCTATACATAAAGTGTAAAAAAATGCAAACAAACAAACACAAACTCTTTTTTATATATAAAGATGATATACACCCTCAAATTAAAGTTACTGCAGGGTCTTGAGCACAACTCCCAAATCCTTTTCTTCTTATTATCTGTTCATCGAAATCGACTCAGTATTGAAGACATCAGTGAAATTATAAACAGGAAACAAAATATTTTACTCTGGTAACTTTATTATATCTGTACCGTTATGGCAAAAGTTGAAAATGTTTTTTTTATTTAAATTGTCTCTTCGGACTTATAGAACTAGTTAGCATAAGGATGATATGTCTGTGATAAGTAGTAAACAATTCAATTGCGATATACAAATTCAATTCAAAAATTTTAATCGGATTTCTAAAAAAATTTGGAAATTGGACATATCAACTTTTGCCATAATGATATACATAGATATAATACAACGAAATGGAAATATTTTGTGGCCCTTGAGTGACTCGCTCTATCTTGTGCTACTTTCTATCTGATTAAAGACAACTTTACAGCTTACTTCAAATCTCTCTAATCTTTGTGCACATCCCTCGTATACGATTTATCACATTCAGAGAGATTATGAATAGTGGCCGCCGAGTGCATTATTTATGGGAATTTTTTTTTTTTTGGGTTGTAGATAAATTTTGCTCTAATACAATTTTACGTAGTATCTCAGACTCACACAGCCAGACACATATGGCAGCGGTGTTGTTGCATATGCGATGCAATTTCAAGTATTTGTCGGTCTCGCTGTTGCCATCCATCCTGTATTTGTTTATAAACATGTCTTTTTAAAATTATCTATTTTTAATTGATTTCCGTTGTTGGTACATTTTCATCTCTTTTTCATTGCAAGTTGAAGTTCAAGGTTATAAAATTTATTGACTGTTTGGGGGAGGGGGTAAACGAATAAAGAGAAAAATAGACTATATTGCATGGAAGTGGAATTGCAAATATAGTTTTTAATTGCAAATTCACATACACATATACACATTGGGAGAGTGGTTTTCTTGTGTTATTTACTTTCTATAATACAACTATAACTGTGGCTGTTATCAAAGAATGTAGCTGATTTCCTATCCTATCCCCTCTTGTCTGCACAAACATAAAAATTATGTTCCACTTTTGGTGGGCGTTTCTATATCCGATCGACAAGTTCACACGTATGAGACATCCATCACATCCATCACATTTATCAATCGTAAATTTGTATCTTTTATTTTCCCATTAAGCACTTCTCCACTCCCACCCCACAAAACCGTTTTAATTTGTTTGCTCATAATGTATACAGTAAATTGTGTTTTGTTTATTTATAATTAACTCTATTATTAAAACATAAAATATTTCTTATTGCATCGTTTATAATTTGTATAGAAATAATTTATGTAGGCGTCGTCACATCACATTACAGAAGAGACAGAGGAGGAGGCAGCCAGACTGACAGCCATATAAATTCAGTTCAGCAAATATATATGTATGTGTATGAGAATATTGAAATTTAATGTGGCAGTCACTCGAGTGGGTGGCAGTTCCAAATAATCAGAAAAATTTCTATGTAAATTGCAAAAACAGAGTAAATTTTTGCTTTGTATTATAAATTATAAATAATAATGAGGTGGAATTTCTTTTGATTGTTGAAATTGTACCAAAGGCGGGGTGGTAAATTAGCGATATATTTTTTCAGTTAGACTAATGAATTTAATGCTTTATTTATTGTTTGAACATAAAGTGTGAACAATTGCTATTGGACTGGGTTTACTACGAAATGGCTATGACTAAAGTGTTTAAATCGAAAACCGTCTAGCCGATTTTATGTCCGATAACGCATGAAGATATTTTGTAAAATTGTAATTTTTGAATACCCAGTTTTAGCGGGTTATAACCTCAACATCCGTGAATAATGTAACACAGTACAACATTTGATTTTGGGACTCAATTCTGAGAACTGCACATGAAAGTAGCCCCAAAAAGAAGAAGTTCTGCATCATTCGTTTTGTCAAGTTACATGCCATAACAATTTAATATGGATTAGAAGTTAGTAAGTATCGTATAGGGGAATTTGTCACGTTTAAGACTCTTTTGTTATATTGTTATATGGTGGCGTATGATAATCATATGTAATATTCCACGTAAATCATACGCCATGGAGTACAACAGTTTTATTGTAACTGCTACAAAATAAACCCAGTTCAAAATCATTTGATGAATGTAAATGTGGAACTTAAATCCATTCAGAATTCGACGCTTATCATTTGTATATAAGTATATTAGGGCGGCAGCGAAATGTATGTACGATTTTTTGCGATGGCCTTGTTGTGAAAAAGACATGACGGACATTTGAGTAAAATCGGACAACTATTTCCAGTGCCCAAAAAAGGTCAAAGGTTAGATTTTTGGTAAATTCTATGTTTTTTACCTATGTTCGTTTAAGGAATCATATTTTTTTCTCACAAATAAGTAATATTCAAATATTGACGTGTGTGGGCGGCGTCTAGGCTCTTTTTGCCAACTTAGTTTCAAATAGTCGGATTATATCTCGACTATACTGTGAAATTTTCAGGACGATCAAACTATTATTATGGCTGTTATAATGGTTTCCTTTAAATTTCCAACAAAACATGCCAAGCATCAAGTATATAACTCTTTTAGTTCATGAGATGCAGCCGTTTAAAGTTGCAAGTTTTATACCACGTCCACTGATCCGATATTGACGTGTATGGGCGGCACCTCAGCCTTTTTTGCCAACTTATTTTCAAATAGTCTGGTAATATCTCTAATATACTGTAAAATTTTCACTACGATCAATCTATTATTATGGCTGTTATAACGGTTTCCTTTAAATGGGCCGTGACACAGCCCACTTCCACCCTGGCAGTAATTCATACTGTACCAACAACACATACCAAATATAAACATATATAGCCGTTTAAAGTTTCAAGTTTTATAGCACGCCTAATGATCCGACCCCGTCCATTTTTGTAGGATCACGAACTTTCCTGCCAAATACATCCACACAAATTTTCGAGCGATTAGAGAAACACTGCATCAGATATTGTGGTTTCAAAAATGCGGTCCGAAGGGGGCGGGGCCACGCCCACAATCTATCAGAAATGCAAATACCCTGTTTCAACCACCCAAATACATCGAATTTAAACAGTGCTAAAAAATTCAAATAAACAAACCCAAACTTATTTTCATATATATAGATAGATTTGACCTTTGACCTTTTTGGGACACGGCTTAAAGTTTTCCGATTTAGCTCCAATTTTGACCTCGGACATTACCGAAAATCAAAAGTTAAGTTTTCGCTGCCACTCTAATGTATATATGTGGTCATACCTACCATGCCAACTTATGGGCGTTACAAATGAAAGAATAAATTAATATAGCCTTCCCTCCGTCCTTGCGCGTAGCGAAGAGTAAATTAACACAATTTATATTAAATATTTCGCAACAATAAATACTCATCAAATTCGGAAATATATAAATAGCATAGGGCATCCTCAAATTATGGATGATGGATTAACTTTAAGATAAAGTAATGGAAACTATGCTGAAGGGTTCATAGGATTCGGTCAAACCCAAATTTGCTATAGCTGCTTCCACCCACTTGCTTTGTCATCACTTTAATCCGACACTTTACTTCACTTCATTCCATCTTATATCATTCGTTCAATTAAATTTTCTTGACTATCGCCAAGATCAAATGTGTTAAAAAGAAGAAGTTTTCCTTGGTTTCATTTCCCTGGCTAAAAAAATAAAGAAACACACAACTCTTTCCGAAACCCCCATACACCCCGCTCAGTTCATACGTTCATACAGTTCATTGCAGTTTTTCAATACCTCTCGAGCTTTTGTCTTTTTTGTCTCACTCTGCAGCTGTCCTCTGATGTCTTTAAATTCTAATTTAACAATAAATTAAAATATTTTCTTTTATTCGAGACTTTGGCAAAAATATGCAAACTATGTTGTAATTTGGCAAACGACCAAAAAAGTTTATACACTTTGGCCTGTTGTACTATGTACTTGCATATATATGTACGTTAAATATTATACAGCATTTATTACATATGTACTTATGTATAATACAAATATTGTACATACAACAGCTGACCTATATACCAACTGAAGTAATACATAGAACGTAACGTATATGTAAAAAATTAATAGAGTAATGTTGAGAAAATAAATTGTGTAAATGTGCAAGAATATATATATACATCCCTATGGTGTATATACATGCTTATGTATAAAAGTATACATATAACTATAATTTATATTACAAATACAAAATAGGACAACTCCACCTTTGAGTTAAAAAAAAAAAACAAATAAATTGCATAGATAAATAAGCAACAACAACAAGCTGCTCAATGACAAATTAGCATCATTAATATATATCACGGTTATATACATACATGTAGATGTATAGTAAACGACAATAAGTTATATTGTCTATGTTAAGGAGGGAGGGCTTAAACGCCTTGTGTTCCCCCCTCTTGGCACCGTAACAAGTGGCAACTCCCTCGGGTTTTACCTTAGCACTGTAGTGGAGGTCGCCGATGCGTTGGCTGTACCAACAAAAGTCACACGCAATGTCAGCTGTTTTGTGTCTCATTTATGTTTTTATTAATAACCCATAAACATATAAATATAATTTCATTATATTTAGACCAAAGAAGTACAAATGCGTATGATGGCTGTGCTAATGCATCAGGCACCAAGGCAGACAGCCAGACACCTTGTAACGAATTTTTGTTTTTTTTTTAGGCAATCTTTGGGCTTCCATCTTTAGCAAACGGGGTGTTGTTGTTATTTTTTTCGGCGAAGCATTAGATGAATACAAATCCCCAATTCGTTGTCGTCGTCGTCGTCGTCGTTGTACATTTAAATGCAGACACATATGTATACGCTTGAGGTCTGAATTTGTGGTATCTGGCCCACATGATTGAGCAGTTTGTATATGTGTGTGTGGGGCTTGGTATTGGGATCATCATCACGTAAATTAGGTTACGTTGGCGAATGTGAAACAAACTCAAACATTCTTGCATTATACATATGACGAGAGGGGGTGTTACTCGTAACAACGCTGCTGCATACTACATCGCTCAGACATGTAAATGTTCGCATACTTAACATCAAGTTGTAAGCACAGTGGTTTAAGTCAGCTATCATAGGAATATGAAAGAGTGATCGATAATTGAGCCTTTCGAATAGATTACCTACGGCTTAGTCGCAGCCTACATTTGAATGAAGTTATCTATAAACAGTAAATGCCACTGATCGTTCTTTTGGTTTTTAATATAGATTGCAAAATCTTATTCTATTTTACAAATTTTATTGAAAATTAAAAAAAATAGTTCTAAATGAATCACACTATATGTATATTGACTACCTTGAAAAGGGTAAAGTAATCATAGATGAATGTTAATCACAGCTGTTGAACAGTCATTAATACGAAGCAAAATTGAGCGCATTATGCTGAGACAAAAGTCATTTTCTATACTGGGCAAGAATCACTATCAGACATCATAAATTCGGCTACGTACAACTTTTCAATTCTTACTTTAATACTACACTGTGGCCTCATATCTTACATAGTACAACACATGATTTTGGGACTCAATTCTGCGAACTGCACGTGAAAGTAGCCCCAAAAAGAAGAAGTTCTGCATCATTCGTTTTGTCATGTTACATGCCATAATAATTTAATATCGATTTGAAGGTAGTAAGTAGCGTATAGAGGAATTTGTCACGTTTTAGGCTCTTTTGTTATATTGTTGTATAGTGGTGTATGATTATCATAAGTAATATTCCACGTAAATCATACGCCACGGAGTACAACAGTGCTACAAAATAAACCCAGTTCAAAAACCATTTGATAAATGGAATAGTGAAACTATTGCTTATGTAGGGAAACGTTATATGAACAGATTAAAGGAATTGTAATTCTTAATTTTTTTCAATTTGTTTCAGTTAAATCGGACTAGTGGATCTCGAGTTATGTCAAAGCATAACAGAGCATAAAACGTGACAAATTCCCCTATACGATACTTACTTACTTTAAATCGATATTAAATTATTATGGCATGTAACTTGACAAAACGAATGAAGCAGAACTTCTTCTTTTTGGGGCTACTTTCACGTGCAGTTCCCGGAATTGAGTCCCAAGTCAATGAGCCGAAAAATTTTGTACTGTGTTATTAATGTGTAATGTCTGTGTGCTATACATTATATATATCAAAAATACTAACTAACTAAATATTTATAAAAATGTTAATTGTACCTTTTTGTTTAGAATTATCTTCGGGGACCGCACATCCGATTGCGGTGGAACTTTTTCAGGTTGATGTTTAGATGCCGCCGATGGTTTCTAGAATGATAAAAATGATTAAATAGTTAATAAACGTGTCTTTAAATAGGATTTTTACATGAGATACAAAATAACTTTATAAAATTACTAGTGGACCCGGCAATGATTTGCTATTGCTTTTTGGCCGAACAATTATAATATGTTTGGCACGCCTACTTAAAGAGCTAAGCTTAAGCGTCGTTCTTGTACGCTCTGTAAACAATTCGTTACCCCAAGTTACTCTTTAATCGGATCAAACTAACCACGTCTCACCAACCGATATTAAAACATCCGTTTGCAAAGTCATATCTATAGCACCGAGTACTTTCTGTATACAAATATTACCTATATACCATAACCATTATTCCCACTTTCCCTTTTACCCACCGACCGGAAAAAAATGTTCACCATCATATTCCAGCCGGCCAAAATAAATATAAAAAACACGCGACTACAATGCGGGAGATCCATAGTTCGATTCCCGGTTCCAGTCATCTACAGTTTTCTTTCATTGCCGGCCCCCTCGTTGTTGTCGACAGCAACTTCGTAGTATAAGTGTCGAGATAATCGGCATGTCTAGTAAAAGATTCTCAAACAGTGACGTTCGCATTCGTCGATAAACAAGTAGGTGCTGTTTGTTGTATCGACACTTCTTTTGTTGGTTTTATAAAAAATGCCGTTTAAGAACCTGTTATTTTTATTCAAACTTAGTTTAAGTTTCTTAAACTAATTACTCATTATTATTTTTCATTTGGAAGTGATCGTTTCTCTGTAAGACCAACTAAAAAAAATTATGAACCGGTTTTTTGGTAGCAGTCGACAAAATTATGTAATATAAATTATACATAAAACCAATTGTAGGTAACCGTTTGCAAAAAAACGATACTAATACTCATACTATTACTCGAATTTTGAATTTATCGTTTTTGGTAAAATAGTTCCCAAAACCCGGTTTTAAGAACCGGTTTTTTTATAGGGGAGTGTAGAGATATTGAACCAAAATTGGCATAACTGTTATTTGGAATTGATTTTTTTTTTGTATGAACCGGGGTTGGGAGACGACTTTTTTATCGCTGTTGGCAAAGCTGTGGTACATAATTTATATATAAAACCGGTTTTTGTTAAACAAGTCCCCAAAATATATACAAGGCCATACATTAAAATATCGGGGGTTTTTTTCCAGATTGTCCGTATTTTAAATTAATTTGTTTGAGCAAAGGAGTTCTCTCAATCCTGTTCAATATACGGGTTTTGTTTTATATTGGCATTGATACCTTCTAAATCGATAGTTGCACATTTTTTTTGCAAATGTTCTTTTGTTTGAACAGTTTTTATTGTATTGAAGTTTTCGAAATTGTAAAACTTATTAGACTCATAAAAACCGAATTTGGGAATTTGCAGAGAAACATTTCCTTAACGATTATTAAATTACCGTATATTTTAACCCATCGTCTTTTACAAAAAAACCGGTTACAAAAAACTAGTTTTAAGAACCTGTTATTTTCATTCAAACTGAAACTTAAACGAATTACTCATTATTATTTTTCATTTGGGAGATAACAAACAAAAATATTTTTATGAACCGGTTTTTTTTTGTATCAACGTCGACAGAATGATGAAACTTAGTTTATACGTAAAACCAGTTGAGGGGAACACTTACCGGTTTTAAGAATCAGTTTTTTTTTGTAAGTAGTTTAGAAATATTGAACCAATTTTGACATAACTGTTATTTGGATTTATTCTTTTATATAAAACGGATTTAAGAGACGATTTTTTTATCGCCGTTGGCAAAGCTGTGGTACTAAATATATAAATAAAATCGGTTTTTTGTGGAAGAAGTTCCCAAAACCAATATAAGACCGAAAATGTAAATACCGGGGTTTTTCCCAGATTACCCGTATTTTAAATTTATTGTTTTTGAGTAAAAGAGTTCTCAACATCCGGTTTAATGAACCGGTTTTTTTATATTGGCATTGACAAATTTTAAAACTAAATCTAAGTGCATAACTATTTTCCAAATGGCCTATTGTTTGCACCGATGGTGTTTTTACAAACCGGTTACAAAAAACTGGGTTAAAGAACTGTTTCTTTATATTGCAGTCTAAAAAAGTTTGATTCATAAAAACCGATTTTGGGAACTTGTTGAGAAAAATTTTAAATTACCCGTATTTTTAATTCATCGTCTCTTAAAAACCGGTTACAAAAACTCGTTTTAACAACGGGTTTTTTTTTCTTTAAGTCGCCAAATTAGAGATGGGGATATTTGATCATTTGATACGAGAAAAAGTGTAACGCACTAAAGGGGTATTGTTAGATCCCCCAAGTATCTTAAGACCAAATTTGTTTCCGGAATTTGAGCTATGTCCGTCTGTCAATCTGGCTGAATGGGTGGAGAGCAGGATAACTCGAGTACACCTTAACTAATCCTTATGAAAGTGTATCAGTAGTAATTTTTTTTCCAAAAAGAATAAATGGGCAGTATAGCCCCACCCCTTCTGGTACCTCCCTTACAAAAATATCTGTTTTTGGTTGATTTATATTTCTTCCATAACTTTCAAAATGACGACTGGAAGATGTTTAAATTTGCTTACTTTAATTGTATTGCCTCAGAACCCTCAGAAAACCGAAACCTTTGCCGCAGCCTTTCTGGTACAACCCAAACAAATGACTGAATTGACCCTCATTGTTTTACATAACATACATATCTTGTTTGTAAGTACACAGAATTCGGTCATAATTAACATAACATGTACGCATATGAACATTTTTTTAGGGAATAAATATGGGTTTTATTGGCTGACCCCTTTTGGTACCTCCCATACAAAATAACGTGTTTTTGAAAAAATTAATATTGATTATATAACATAAAAACGGACTTCTTGGTGATATTTTAATTGGCTCAGTTTAATAATTTTGCAAGAGTTAGCAAATTCTTTAAACTGAATCTTTTGCCGCACCCTTTCTGGTACCTCTCATACAAATGACCTCATAGTTTTACATACATTTGTACGGTTATTCAAATTCTTCTCAGGGATGAAATAGGACTATAACAAATTATTGGAAAATTTACATTTCGCCGAAACATACTGAACATTGGCTTACGAATGAAAATTGGTCACGTCAAGCTGCCTCTGTTGGCGAAACTTTATAATAAAAAACGTTGTATCTATAGGTGAAAACTGAGGACAGTTTAAATATTAGCTAATTTCAATATCAAAAATATCATTCATATGGTGAGGGTATTTATCAGTCAGTTCACCTAACTAAAATTTCTGTACTGGATTTCGTCTCAAATGTCTTTAAATCCTCTATTTTCTAAAATAAATTAAAATTAACATTTGTAGACCTTTTCAAATGTTTTCGTTAATTGTGTTCTTAACATTCGAGCCTTTGCATTTATCATCGCTCATTAATACCACTGTGCCACCACCACCACATCACCGTGTGTGAACAAATACTCTCTATTTTTAATGTTCTTGCCCATGTATTTTTATTATTTTGTACGAATTGCATTTCGTAAATAAAAAAGAAAATTCCTTTACAGTAAATGAGTATTTCTCAAAAAACACAAGCACACACACACACACACACACGCTCATACAAAACAAAAACAAAGCCATAATGCATAAGAGCACAACGGAATACTACGAATGTATGTCGTATTCCGCTGCTGCTGCTGTTGTTGGCACTAATGCGTTGCGATGTTGCTGCTGCCACTGCTGCTGCTGACGTCGCTGTGTGGGTTAGTATGTTAGTGGAGTAAGTTTTATGTAGAGTACATGGAGAGGATAACTGCAAATTGTGGGCAGAGTTAGTGTTGTTGGCTTCTTTGTTTTTTTTTTTTTTGGGTATTTCATTCGTTTCCTCGCGATGTGACATAACAGTCACTCGTGGCGTATGCGCAATGTGAAAACACTCAGGGTTTTGTTTATAACACACACTCATACACTCTCCCACTATCGCACTCTCTCACCACCCAGTTACTTTAGTAACTTAAAACAAATCCATAGACACACTGGCACCCACACTCTCTTTCACTCTCACTCTTAACATCTCACACACAATTTCACTTTCTTTGGCATGTAGTTCCAAATGTAGTGCATACCCAACAGGACGCTGTTAACATACATACTATGTACATTACTTTATGTTACGCTAACATTGAAGTAAACAATTGGCAGTGGTGTTGGTGGTGTCGCTGGGACAATGTATTGGCTGTTATCCTTTAATACTTAAACATTTCTCTCTAAACATGTCCCAGATTTTATTGATTATTTCTCTAGTGTTGTTTGTGTTTTCCATAAAGTCAAACAAAAAAAAAAAAATAATGTCAGTGCAATAAATTTTAACTGCCGAAGACAAAAGTGAATGTGAGTTTTAGTTAAAATAGGGCCAGTAAGCTGAATTAGTACTTTGCTTTTGGCATATTAACGTAGATATATGTAAACATTAAACCGAGAGCGTTGTACGAGTTTTGAGTGTATTTAAGCAGGTGTTTTATGCATGCGTCTTAATATTTTTGGGGTTTTGTTTTTATTTCAACCGAAAATCTAGGTTTTTTTTTTGTGTAAAGCTGTTTAACCATCTGTGCTAGTCTACCCAAACGTACGTACGTAGTCTTCTTTTGTTTCAACATAACGTTTATTTATTGCCTTGTGTGGTTCGTTGTTGTATACGGCAATACCGTCGCCAGAGCCATCTTCGTAATCGTGTAGCTGTGCCATTCGTTTAAACCTTTTTTTTTTTTCAAAGTTGTTCATTGACGTAAGAGCGTAATAACAATGATGGCGCTTTTCTTTACAACAACTCGGCACAGTTGGTAGGCTTTTACTTTACAGCTGTTGTTGTCGTTGTTGGTGTTGTTGTGGACGAACTGATGATGATACCAATGCCGCCCGCCACTTGCTGTGCTGTAGTTGTTGTTTTTCTGACTATTGTTGTCGACTGAGATCATACGTAATTGTTAAACTTAAATATCTCAATTTAAATTATAACGCACATTTTTACATACAGACAGAATACATGCGCGTATGTATGTATGTATATAAATACAGTATATCCATACAGTATATATTTCAACGATTTTTGTTGCGTTTTTTTAATTTATTTCAGTTTATTCTGACGTATTTTAGTCACAGTGGGAGATTGCCACAGTAGGATGAGTTTTCCACTGAATGATGTCTATGACTTTTTCATTTGAAAATTAAATGTTTGTAAGGAAGGGATGGTTTTGTTTTTCAATTAAAAACATTGACATTGGATAAATATGCTGACGTATAGCATTGGTAGGAGAAATTATTGCATATTTGGGTATGAAAATTCCACATATTAACAAAGCCTAATTAAATTCTAGGTATCAAAAAATATTCAATGGAATCAAGTATTATTGATAAAATTTTCCATGGGATCCCAGGGGGGACACTGACCGTAATTTGCCTCTTGAGTTATTGATGATGTAAAGTTTGTGGTCGCTATTGCTTTGTTAAAATGACTACTTTAAATAAACATTTAAAGGGCATAGACTATGACTATCGGAACACTTTCGCATCAATAAGTCCATTCCTCGAAAAACGTTTCTCTACATAAGCAACAGTTTCACTTTTCCATTCATCAAATGATTTTGAACTGGTTTTTTTTTGTAGCGGTTACAATAATGTAGCGGTCATACGCCACCATATAGTATTTATTTTATGTCAAAAAATACGAAATATACCATACTTACTAACTTTAAATCGATATTAAATTATTATGGCATGTAACTTGACAAAACGAATGATGTAGAACTTCTTCTTTTGGGGCTATTTTCACATGCAATTTTCAGAATTGAGCCCCAAGAGTGTTGTACTGTATATATAGAAGCTTTCCTATACGAAAGAAATCTATCGGGACAAAAACTCAGTCTGACCCTTAATATTATCACCTTAAATAATATAGAGCTATTCAAAAGTTAATAAGTGATTACTATCATTTAGGTTTCTATTAATTCTATTCCTATAAATAATTTACCCATTTTTAAGTTAGTCAAAACACAAATGACGTCAATGCTTGTGTGTGTGTGTATGACTGTGATAATGTCCTATTCGTTATTTTTGGGCCATATGACGTAAAATATACTGTCATATTAAAGTAAACGCTCTCTACCTTAATGCGAAATTTTTTGCTACGTCATTGATATCTTAGAGTGATTGTTTGACATGCTAAAACAACAACAACAACAATATAAAAAATAACAACATACCAGTTTAGACAGAAAATTCTCCGGCAAGTTATATTGGGCAAAACACAAAATACACAGCAAGAAATTTTAAACTTCAAAGTTTTGATAATGGTATCTAGAAGGGTGCTAAGAAATATATTGATGTAAAGCGCAACTTTCATCTCAAGTCGAATCACAACCTCTACATAGTATCACCGGTGCAACTTTGTTTCGTAAAAATTTTTTTGTCATGAATAGAAGCAGATAGTGAGCGACGAACCTTGATGGTAGGGCTAGCCAACCGCTTCAGGTCCTATACGTAAAAAGGATCATGATTTAAGGATATGCAACTGGAATGTCCACACTCTCTCCATAGAGAAGGTTCCACCTTGAAGACAGGCTGATATCATCGCCATTCAGGAGATGAGATGGACAGGAGAGGTATGATCTCAAAGTAAAAATTGCAAAAACAAAGAAAGCTGGTCGTGGCAAAGCTGCAAACCCCAGAGAAAGCAACAACCTTGTATGTGAAAAACGAATCCTCGTACGAAGAGGAATATCGCATAGCGTCCAAAGAACTGGATGCAGCTTACATGGCAACGCTACGGCCAATTGTTATCCGGGCTGTTAGTGAACAGCACAAGCGGACATTGAAACAGACGAAGCAGCTAATTAAGCGAAAACTTTAAATAAACGAACCGGGGAATGACAATATACAGAGGTATAGGTATAGATGTTAAGGCCGAAAATTTCACCACAAAGCAAAAGCAAAAGGTTACGGTGCTGGGTCAGGACAAAAAAGAAAATCTGGTTACAGATACGAAGAAAAAAAAAACTTAAAAAAACTTAATTTCCCTTTGCACCTCGTGAATGAGGTATAGGATAGCTTCTCGCGTTGTTGTGAATTAACACGCTTTCAATTTTAAGATTCACAACTAACGGCACCAACTTGTTTATCGACGAATGCGAACGTCACTGAGAAGCTCTTACTAGATACGCCGATTGACTCGACACTGATACTGCGAAGTTGCTGTCAACAACATTCAAGGGGAGCCGACAATGAAAGAACAATTTTTTTTAAGATGACTGGAGCCAGGTTTGAACCTGCGATCTTCCGCATGGTAGTCGCGTGTTCTAACCACTATGCCACGGCCGGTCCCAGAATACCAGAATACCGGTATCACGGCTGAAAAATAATAAATCAGCCGTTACCGACAGATTTCTGGCCGAGCTCTTCAAGTCCGGTGGCGATGAGCTGATAACGAACGTGTACCAGCTCCTACAAACGATTCGGCTTAACGAGTGCTTTGCCAGTGACTTAAATCTGAGCGTATTATGTCCTGTACTAGAAATAAATGATTTAAGTGTGTGCATATATAAGGTCCTGTCGATTGTAATTTGCGAAAGACTAAAACCAGTGTTATCTCATCTTTTCGAGACTGATCAGCGTTGCTTTAGACCTGGTAAATCAACAATAGACCAGATATTTACACTTCGGAAAGCTGTGGATGAGACCCAGATGAGAAACACATCGACATTTACCATCTTTTCGTCGACTATAAAGTTGCCTTTGACAGTCCGATACAGCAGAAATTCATCGAAGCCATGACTGTCTTTCGTATTCTTGTGAAGCTGATACATTTTGCCGAAATGACGTTGACTGACACACAATCTTCAATGAAGATTTACGTTAAATTCTGGAAAAGACCCAAGAGAAACAGATCGACAAATACCATTTTGTCGTCGACTACAAAGCTGCCTTAGACATTCCGATACGACAGAAATTACTCAAAGCTGAGTGGTATTCTGGCGAAGCTGATATGCCTTTTCGAGATGACGCTGACTGACACTTAGTCTTCAGTGAAAGTCCTTACAGAACTATTCTACACCAGACGAGGTCTAAAACAAGGCGACAATATATCGTGTGACCTTTACAACATAGTGATGGAGATGGCAATGAGGAAAGCTGCAGTAAACACGAGTGTAACGATATTCAACAAAAGCCATATGCCTCATCGTCCGAAAACTTCGCGCTGTGACTGCAGCCTTCTCTTGTATATAGAAGGAATTAGCAAAAATGGGTTTAACGGTGAACGAGGAAAAATCAAAGTTTGTAGTTTCAACAAACAAAGAATCTGCTCGTTTGCGACGCTGCATAAACTTTGACAAAAATAAAGTCGAAGTGTTAGATGATTTTATTTACCTAGGCTCTGCCACCAATAAAACTTATAGCGTCAGACTTGAAATCCGGTGAAGAATTGTGCTTGCATATTGTTGCTTTCTCAAACTTAGCAAGCGATTTAATCAGAGCCCACTCTCAACGAACGAAAACCAGCTATACTAGATATTGGTTCTATCCGTCTCTATATATAGTTCAGAATTCTGGTTTATAACACTAGCGGATAAAGTGGTTCTGACAGTATTCGAAAGGTAAATACACCGTAAAGAGTATCGAGGTCGTATGAATTATGAGCTGTGTATTGACTTTGACATGATCAAACACATTAAGGTACGGCGGTTGCATTGACTAGGTCATGTTGTACGCATGAATGAAAATGCTCCAGCTCGAAAAGTCATTGACAATGAACTCGAGGGAAGGCTCAGAAGAGGGGCACCAAAACTCCGTTAAAAATAATATGTTGCTAAGAACCTGGCAGCACTTAAAACACATTTCTACGTGTGGCCTACAATCATAATATACGATTGCAAAAACGTAAAGTAGGCAGTACAAAAATTAAATGATTATTCTAAGGATCTCCGAATATCTAAATGGTGATTCATTAAGAACTTTTAAGCAAGATTTTGTATAAACTGATATAAATAAAATTCCGGCATTTATTTAAAAAAAATAGTTTTTCGGAAGGTCTAACTTTTGGAAACCTTTTCCAGCATTGTCGACGGTATCTCGCAAAATAGGCGAGCAATGTTAGCTTTCAAGTCTTAAATCGTAGCTGACTTGTCGATGAAGACATTTGATTTCACATGACTTCACATACCCTTATCCCTATGGGTGAGGGTATAACAAATAGACCTTTAAATGGATCAGACTGTATTTACTTCGCCAGATCAGTTACACGTTTGGTTTACAGAAAAATGCAGTCGAAAAATAGGTTTTTTTAGAACCTGATTTAATTTGGATGTGGTGCTAAGTTCCTGTTGTATTGGAACTTCTTATTTCACAATTAGGTTCATATACAATTTGACGCCTTTGACATTGGATAAAGTTTATCTGGTCTACACCGAATCAAAAAATAGAGAAAACTTGCTTAGAATCAAATTAAGCTGTGTCAAAAGTATGGTAAGTATGGTTTTTCTTAAAGCAAGTATAAAATACTTGATTCAAGTAAGAAATTGTAAGTGCTAATTTCTTAATTTAAGTCTAATCTGTACTAGATTTATGCAAGAAATGTATTTAATTTAATCCAGATGTGTACTTGATTTAAGCAAACTTGCATTTGATTTACGACCATTTTGGGCTTGATTTAAGCCAGATGTGTACTTATTTTAAGCCATATTTTTTTTTCTTAATTTAAACCTGATCCGTACGTTGATTTGAGTGCTTTTTACACTTGAATTAAGCGTCTCTCCTACTCTTTCTCTCTCACTAATAGCAACTCATTTAATTTTGGACGTCAATGCACTAAAAATACGAATTTCTTGCTTACATCAAGTAATCCACACTTATCCAAAACAAATGAGAGTGTTTGAGAGAACAAATTTGGTTTCCGCCATTAATTTTTTTACTCTCACAGTTAGATATAAGCGCTATTTTCTTATTTTAAGTCATTTTTAATAATTTTTTTTCATTCTGAGAAATGTTTACTGGATTTCAAGTATTGTTAACTTATTTTAAACCCTTTTACGCTTGATATTTTGACCGTAGCCGCTTCTGTGCTTGAAACAAGTATAAACATACTTAAATTTTTGGCCAAAAATGTGAATTTTCTTTTTATATTTATCCGTTTTTTTGTATGTATGCACACTAGGGTGACCGCAAGTTAAATGGGGAAAAAATTGCTGAATCTTATCTGTCCGACCCTCCAAAAATTATAAGTGTTTACAGATTTTGGCTATGGGCTTAAAGTTTTAAGCTCCTATAGCCATTTAAGGAACGACTACTCTAATTTTGCTGAATTAAAAATTTGAAATTTAGAAATTGAAATTCCTTTATTGCGCTCATATATCATTTCTCTGCATAATAATAATAGGTTTAGGAAAAAAAATTGTCTAAAAAAATCAAAATTGAAAAAATTTAATTTGAATTTTTTAGGCAAATTTTTTATTTTTTTTACATAAATTAAATTTTACTTGCGAAACTGTTGATTATACAGAGAAATGATATATGCAAAGATTAAAGGAATTTGAATTTTTAAATTTCGGATTTTTATTTCAGTCGTTCTTGAGTTATGCCTCCCAAACGTGGCTATAGGAAAAACTTTAAGCCCAAAGCGGCACGGGTTAACATACTTTAATCGTGTTCAAACTTTGGCTATCCCAAAATCTGCAGAGACTTATCATTTTTGGGGGGTCAGATCGACCCCCTAACGTACACAACAGAGAAAATTCTCATTTAGTTATAGGTTTTCTTTGCACAAGACTTGGTGATTTTTTCGCAAACATTGTCTGCTGATGAGGATTTAATGGTTACATCCAAACAACCTATTCAGACTGTCTGGCTTAAAAAAATATCCTGCTGTAAAAATTCCTTCACACAAAACTGATCTTAAGCTTGAAGAGAAATACAATTCAATGAAATAACCAACTTAATAGTTGATTGCCATTAAACATTCTTTACCAAATTGAATTTTAATTATTTTATTTATCCAATTACACTAGTTTACAGCCATTTTGGTCTTTAGATACCACTTTTTTTTATGGTAGAGGACGGGTTTCTGATTAAGAAAAAAAATTTAAAAAAATTTTTTATGGAGTGGATTTTTTTTTAAAAATTTTTTTGTAAAATTTTTTTCTTTGTTGACGGTGCCTTTGGATTTTATCCTATATTTCAAGTTCTAGACGGGCGATCAGGACAAAAGAGGTACCAAATTTATTAGAATCAAATGGCCAACAAGAATTATGCCACTTTAAGTCAACAAATTGCTTTATTTTGGCCTACTGGCTGAATTTACTTGAAAAATTGAGCTTTTTTCATGAAAAATAGCGTCTCCTTTTTTAGTTTTTAAATAATGAAAAATCGAAAACTCGAGATAAAATTTTTTTGAAACCTTCTGCGTATAGTGGACACCTTAGCAAGCAAATGTAGCATTGCAGAAGAGAATCTATGGACTAGTTAAAAAGTAATGGCCTCTGAAAGTTGGCATACAGAAATTAAGTTTTTATAAATATTTGAATTTTTGCATTTGTCGGAACTGCAGAATATGGTCCGAAAGCCCAAACAACAACAAAAATATACCAATCACTTCGTCTTGGTCCCATAACATCGAAATAGTAGGTCATAATGGTAGCCGAAGCCCATGATGCACTTGGTGGGGTCAAGAAAGGGGCTCCTTGGATTCTATGATGACCGCCTATGTGCGGGTACTCAAATGAAAGATATTTTCGAGACGAATCCAATGGTGTAATTTTTAAGACTTATTGGGGACCAAGGGAGTCAAAAAGGGTCCCCTTCGGTTCTCTATGTGCGGGTACTCAAATGAAAGTTATTTTTGAGACCAATCCAGTGGTGTCAATTTCAAGACTCTACGGGTCCTACCGTTGTATTCGTCTCGAAAATATCTTTCATTTGAGTACCCGCACATAGGCGGTCATCATAGAATCCAAGGAGCCCCTTTCTTGACCCCACCAAGTGCATCATGGGCTTCGGCTACCATTATGACCTACTATTTCGATGTTATGGGACCAAGACGAAGTGATTGGTATATTTTTGTTGTTGTTTGGGCTTTCGGACCATATTCTGCAGTTCCGACAAATGCAAAAATTCAAATATTTATAAAAACTTAATTTCTGTATGCCAACTTTCAGAGGCCATTACTTTTTAACTAGTCCATAGATTCTCTTCTGCAATGCTACATTTGCTTGCTAAGGTGTCCACTATACGCAGAAGGTTTCAAAAAAATTTTATCTCGAGTTTTCGATTTTTCATTATTTAAAAACTAAAAAAGGAGACGCTATTTTTCATGAAAAAAGCTCAATTTTTCAAGTAAATTCAGCCAGTAGGCCAAAATAAAGCAATTTGTTGACTTAAAGTGGCATAATTCTTGTTGGCCATTTGATTCTAATAAATTTGGTACCTCTTTTGTCCTGATCGCCCGTCTAGAACTTGAAATATAGGATAAAATCCAAAGGCACCGTCAACAAAAAAAAAAAATTTACAAAAAAATTTTTAAAAAAAAATCCACTCCATAAAAAATTTTTTAAAATTTTTTTTCTTAATCAGAAACCCGTCCTCTATCATAAAAAAATAGTGGTGTTCAAAGACCAGAGAAAAAATAATTATTTGTAAAGTAGTGTTATCAGGGTACAAACTCAACTGTGTCAAGCACCGAGTGAAGGGCATTCGCCTAGTATCTTATTATCTCGAAATAATTCTCTTCATATCTTCCCTAAATATTTCTTAGTTTATTTATATACCCTCGTCGCCTCCCAATATGATTAAAAATATTACAATTTACTTCAAGGTTATCAGAGACTCCAACACCAATAACAACCCCCACGGACATAACTGGTGTCTAGAGTATCGTTCTACCTTAACATACACTCTATCTGTTACCAACCTAGATAAAACAAAAACATAGCGACATGCAGTGTTTGTATTTATCTTATATGGAATTTTTATATTTGTAGTTGGTGTTGTTGTTGTTGTTAAACTAATATTCATTATTTTTCAGTAAGGGCTATCCACGCATCCACACCAAGAAGAAAAAGAAGAAGAAGCAACCATGTTGATGTTCAAAAAACAAAATATACGCACATGATTTCCTGGCTGATTCAGACTTTCCGGGGATGCGATAAGTTAACAAAAATAAACAAATTTAGATATGAGTGAGGTTGTAGTCGCTGTGAATGTGTGTGTGTGTGTGTGTTTACATCTCTGTGTGAGTGTGTACAAATACGTATCCATCAAATGAATATTAAAAATTATTATGCCTCCCCGCCCCCTCCAAAAAAAAAAAAAAATACTATTTTCAGTTATAATATCCATTAACTAGAATTCACGTGAGTTTACTTAGTTAGGTATTGTTTTTGCTTTTTTTTTGGGGTTTTTGATGGTATAAGATTTTTCCATTACCATTGAATTTGAAGTTGTTTAGACATTAACAGTTTCTACGTACTGCTGTTGTTGTTGTTTATTTTTTTTAGATATTAATATATTCATTGCTAACTATGTATATGTAGGAAGGTAAGGTATATATTAGCACATATGTCTGTACGTATATAGACTATATGGTAATGCAGATATCATTCATAATTTCGTTTGTCAGGGTTGAAGGCTGTTGTTGTGTTTCTACAAGTACGATATATTTTTTTAAGTGTTTTACGTCGTTTCTGTTTCAGAAAGGTTGTTCTTTTCTTTTTGTTGTTATTGCTTCTTTCAGTTCCATTGTGCTCTATCCATTTATTTATGACAAATTACCCGTTGGCCAAAATATTGTTTGTTATCAAGCAACAAAATGATGAACCGAGAATACTATTTTGTTATTGTTGTGTATTTTTTAGATTTTGTGTGGTAGGCAGCGGTGGGGCGTGGGGGCGGGGGATATGCTATTTGCTTTGAAGGCAAACACGAGCTATGTATTATTGTTCTGTTATTGTTTTGTTATTGTTATTGGAAAAAGTTCTTTTGTGCGGGAAGGCATAAAATATTTGAAATGATTTTTTCCGTAATGGCAATAGAATTTGATCGCTTGTCACACGAAAGAAAGAGGCTTTGGTAATGTCAAGTAAATTAATATGCGAAAAAAACAAAATTCCTAAAATAGGAATTTCTAGAAAATACGTTGACAATTACATTGTTTGAATTGTAAAAAAATAATGAACAAGGTTTAGTTTATATACATAACCGATCTGTCGCGCAAGTATTGGGCGGTAATGATTTTACTTCATGTAGAATTTCAAGAGGACTTTGCCAATTTCGAGACATTTTAAAGTTTAATTATTGACATGAGTTAAAAATATGAAGTATTTGCCAATGTCATATTGAAGTTATCTTCTTGAACGATGCTATCGGCAGTGCATAGAAATGGTAAAATCAGATCAGTGTCCGGTTTGCTAGTGATACCTACACTTGTTGTAATATCGTTGATATACTTATTTTAAGGGCAAGGATGCATATGCAAATGCATATGTTTTCTAAACATCCTTAAATAGAAACTGTAAAGTTATCTTTACGAATCATAAAATTTTCTTTAAAATGGCATTCAATCGTTCTTGCATATTTTGCATATTTTACAAAAAATATGTTTTTTTTTCATATTTCTGCGCATATTTTAAAAATTTCACATGTTGTTGTTGCATAATTTTGCTTTTTTGATTAAAAACCTCTTTAAAAAGTAAAACGCCTTTAACATTTTGTGGGACAAAGTTGCTTATAATATGTTGTTCAATATTCATCTTAATTACAAAAACTTTTTACGAAGGTTTTTCATCGATATCCAGGGGATATAGGAAGCACATTTTATTGTGGAAATTTTATATGAAAAGAATCGTTGCTCAAAGTCAATAGCTAAAATCAATCAACAACTGTCTGACTCGGTGAAGATTTTGACATATATAAAGTTCTTTTTTTAAAAAATTTTGTTGATTGCATATTTTATGTGTTTTAGTGCATATTTTTGAATTTTAAGTGCATGTTATATGCGCATATTTTTTATTGCATAAAATTTCTTGCTCTACTTATTACATACCGTCTGAAAGGTAAACTCCTCTTCTATAAAACTATGTTAAAAAATATAACCATTTTAAATATTTCTTAAACACTTTTGGAAAAAATACGAAAAGAACTAAAAAACAATAAAAAAAAAAAAATTGGAAAAATCGTTTAAAAATTTGATTCTAAGTATACCAGTACATATTGATAGTATCTTTTTTGTATTTTATGGATCAAAACTTAAAAAAAAAATTCATTTCCCTTTACACCCCATGAATGAGGTATGGGATAGCTTCTTGCGTTGTTGTGAATTAACACGCTTTTTATTTTAAGATTCACAACTAACGGCACCTACTTGTTTATCGACGAATACGAACGTCACTGTCGACAACATTCGAGGGGAGCCGACAATGAAAGAAAATTATTTTTTTGTTAAGATGACTGGAGCCAGGAGTTGAACCTGTGATCTCCCGTATGGTAGTCGCGTGTTCTAACCACTATTCCACGGCCGGTGGTATAGTATGGAGTATGGATCAAAACACTATCAATAAATCCAATATAGTTTTTTTTTTTGCAAAATATAAAAAAACCTCTGAAATTTTTTTTTATGTGAAACTAGAGGTCCCTGCGAACTTCGTCTCGCCCCAATTTAATGCCCTCAGTAAACTCAGTAGAGAGTGATATGATTAACAATGTTTTTAGATTAGTTTTGCGCCGCAAATACAAACAACGCACGAAAAACAGGAAAATTCGAGTTTAATCCCACATACTTCGACGATGTGAACCTACAAAAATTTGCAGGGAACGATATCAACTCAGTTGAAACATCAAAACGAATTTGGCCATTGCGAAGCGCCTGCAGTTGTCTCGAGAATTCAGAAGACGATGGGAGGTTCTGCAATGCAACCCATTAAATCATCTTAAATCACCTCGCAAATCCTTCATCGTTCGGTCAACTACTTCCAAAGCTCGCTTATTCACCATCGCGCATTTATCCATAATGTTGATTTAGCATTCTCGCATCAATTCGACACTTTGCAGTTTAACTGCATTCCAACAATGTGGCAGCCATGCAAGAGTATGCAGCGGCCAACGTTATTCAACAAAAAATGTCTTGCCTGTCCCACACGGAGCCTCGAGAAACTAAATGCCTCAATTTTCAACGTCAACAACCATCATCAGCAAATCTTTCGGTCAACTCATGTCGATTATAGTCTTGCTCCCGTTTAAATTCGAGATCGAATGCATCTTGCATCGAACAATTTGGCGCTGGCATTGCCGTTGATGTCATCTAAGGTTTGATCGTCCAATAGGAGGCATTAGTGAAGCTCTCCCTAAAAAACTATAAAGCCGTTACGGAATGAATACCTGCAATCCAATTAGATAACCTAATTCTTTACCCTTATACTTATTTTCTGAAAAAATTATCAAGTTGATAAATATTGCATAGGATATCAGTATATATGTTTTTTATCTAAATTTTATTTATCGTGTTAAATTCTCCAACCAAAATTTATCCGAAATTTTCCACTCTAACATCATTAAAAATAATCAAATCATGCAAGTTTTTCGCTAACAATTTTCTATTTTTCCATTCGAAAAGCCATTTAATAACAATTGCACACAAATTTCCGGACTTTTCCAAAGGATTTTCCCAAAATTGTCTTGCATAAAAAACAACTGCTAATTACGAACAATTGATAAAAAAAATTGATCAAACTGGGTCAGCGTTCTCGCTTGACGAATTACTATAAATTTTTCACACTATTTTTAAGTATATAAATTTCACAATAATCCGAATTTTTTAGGCAACACAACGAATTTTCTACCTTTCCGTCGTCTGAAATCATCAAATCAAACGATACAATGGAAGATTTCGTCAAAAACATTAAAATCTTTCGATTTTTTTCTGAAATTTTCCGAGTTTTCCACCAAGATTTTTTCTATTTTCCATTCGAAAGTTCATTTCTGAATAATTGTTCGAAATTTTTCACATTAACATCGCCTAAAATTATAAAAACAAAATAACAAAATTTTTTGGCATTATTTCATAATTTTCCAACCAAAATCCTTTATTTTTCCATTCGTAAAGCTATAATACAAAATTTTCCAGTAAACATTTAAATTTCTCGATTTTATTCGGAATTTTCCGAGTTTTCCACGGAGAATTTGTCTATTTTTCTATTCGGAAAGTCATTTTGGAATAACTATCCGAAATTTTTCGCAATTACGTCGTCCAAAACTATAAAATCATTGGTCAAAAAGCAACATTTTGTCTAAAAAAAAAATTATATAATAATTTTTCGAATTATTCCAGAATTTTCCGAATTTTCCAAAAAAAAAATTTCTATTTTGTAATGTGAAAAGCCATTTTGTAACAATTGTACACAAAATTCTATACAAAAGGGAAATTTTCGATTTTTCAAATTTTCCGACTTTTTCGGAAGATTTTCCCAAAATTTTCTTTGACATAAACCTTCTCCGTTCTCAATTGATGAATTACTATACATTTTTGCATACATTTTTATATACATTTTTATATATATAGATTATCTCAAAGGACACGCCCACCACTTGAAATGGAAAAAAAATTATATTATCCAAAATTGAACCAAATTTGCCTCAATTTGTCCCTGATATATTACTGACAACTGTGTTGAATGATATCGAATTATCTCGAAGGACACGCCCACCACCCTTATATCCTGAAATGGTAAAAACTTATATCATCCAAAATTGTTGTAGGCATTAAACCAAATTTGCCTCAATTTGTCTCTGATAAATTACTGGCAACTGTGTTGAATTATATCAAACTATATCAAAGAACACGCCCACCTCCCATATATCCTGAAATGGAAAAAAAACTTATATTTTCCAAAATAAGATACATTCACTTAATTGTGAATAAAAGCGAAACGAGATAATCGATTTTCATGAGCAATGTTTCATTTATCTCTTAGGTTATGTGTTTTAACGTGGATTTATTATTATTTTTTTAAATAATAATCCCAAGTACTTGCTCAATAAATTGGTATCCCATCTTTATTCATGAGTTTTTAGTACAACACATATCCAAAACTACTAATTGCTATAAACACTATATATCAATAATTTGTTGTTAACATAATACGAAGAAGATACAAATGACTGAATGAACAGAAAAACAAACATGTATTTAGACACTGTCATGCCGATTCAGCTGTCGAATCACTATTAGTAGTTGTCATTTTGTAGTTCTATTAGTATCAATTTAAAATTTGACAAACACATTTGCATATGCATTTATATGTCATATATATCACATATGATATGCATGCATTAAAATGTAAAATTTCTTACTATATTTAAATAAACGCCAAAATATTACAATTCAGCAATTTTCTGACAGATCTTATTACACATTTTCAAAAATATGCAATAATTTTGCTGAGTTAACACCAATTCCTAATAATTCCATCATATCACTTGGCATATTTAGACTACCCACTAACAAAAGCGTAGGTAAATATTTTTCTGGCTAATCATTCGCCCATGCAGGCGACAATTTGTGCTGACAATTTTATCGTGCGACCACTCACTCTATTCCATTCAAATTTTTAATGAGACATCAACACTTTTCAATGTTGAACGAAAGCCAAGAAGACCCCGCCGACCCCCTCCTCTAAACGCCTAAATATTCTTCACGCTGATAAATTTATTATTATCAACTTCCAATTCATATTCTCAACGAGGATTCCCAAGATGCGAGCGAACACTTGATTTTCAGAAAATTAGACAGACATTGGGGCTGTGATTCATCGGAAATGCATTTTACAAGTGTAATTGTCAAAAGTGACATCTCATATACGGGCGAATGGTGGACGTGCTGAAATCGATTTCCATTTGCTATATTAGACGATATCCAAAGATTTTGTTAGTCATTCTCATTCATTCCCTGCCACGATTAAGATTGTCATCGTCGTCGTCGTCGTCGTCCCCATAGACATGGCCAAAAGGAAAAAGATTTTACAAAAGGAAAAATTGCTTATAATGGAAGAGTTTAGAAATGGTCAGTACAACATAGCATCGCTGTCAAATAAATATGGATTGGCTCGACCCTCGATACGAAAGGTATTCAAGAAGTTTTTGATTTATGAACTTGGATTTGCTCGGCTGCTACCCAGAATGGAGAAAAGAATGTCAGCATGATTGGGGATGTGGAGAGGATACCAGAGTCTACTAAAAGTTTACTATGAAGGCGTGATGGCGAATGTAAAGCAGAACGGGGACAAGCAAACGGGAACAAGCATTGCATTTAAACATAAAAATCCACCAAGAAATCACTTTGTAGTGTATTAGTGTTCCATATATAATAAGTGATATATGCAAAAAAAAAAGCAAGAAAAAATTAAACTTTTGTATCAAAAAAATGTCCTTCATTGGAATTACCTACGATTGTGTTGTGCATAATTAATGGCTGGATTACTAAAGGATTATGATGTTTGCAAAGACTTTATTGTAATTAATTAATAGTTATTATCTAAATGGCGCTAAGAATTTTCTAAAATGTTTTTTTTTATGTAGTTTTAAGTACGAATAAATAAATACAAAAACTAAAAATTTTGATGTTTAACTGTTAAAAAAAATATAAATATAGTATTTCCAGTTAAAATTCGCCGTTTATTGAATTAATTGACTTATGAGTGAGAGTCTACATCACTAACAGTGGGAGCCTACATCACTAGCGATTACACTAAACGCAGTTACACGTAATTGCTGAATTCGGCTAGAAATAATCCGATTAGGGGTTTTCTTTTATGGACTGTGGACGGAGAAGGCATGGCAAAAGTGTTTTTCTAATCCATCATCAGTACTGCTATAAAGGATTCCTGATAATGAATAAAATTCATTCATATTAATTTAATTCTATAGAGTTTAATTTATTCAAAAAGTACAATTTATTCAATATCTACAAGAGATATAACCGGTATACCGAGCTATAACCGTGTTAAAATATAGAAAAAGTGCTTTAAATCCACCTTGAGCAAAATAATTCGTGTGGCCATTAAATTATTAATGCAGCCAACTTGACAAAACAAGTGATGCAGAAGTTTTTTTTTTGGGCGACTTTTTACGTGCAATTCTTAAAATTGAGTCCCGAATTAATGAGGTGAAAAATGTTGTACTGTGTGATTAATTTACTTAATATTTACGAAGTTGGGCAAGTCAGCTTCCTAACTTACTTAGCTGTTACTTCCTTGCAATCGTATATTTTGATTATATGCCGCTCGTAGAAACGTTTTATATGCACATCGATCTTCTGTACCCTTTCTCCAGTTCGTCGCAACAAGTTTTGCAAGTTTCTCGGTAACCATCACAGTTTTGGTCCGGTTACATAATTTCAATGGTTTTTACACAAAAATTGCGGATTAAGTGTTTATGGATTCTGAATTTTGGTATTTTGATTTGGGGTATTTGTGTTTGGGGATGTTGATTTTGGGGATAATGTGGTACACCCAGTAGATAACTGTCATATTTCATGAGTCTACGAACAAAACTTATCCCTAGTCCTTCATTAACATGGATATATACTTATAGTACTTATATATCTTTATATTTAAAATAATGTTCTCAAAAATCTCTGAACTTTGCATATTTCTGTAGACTTATATTTTTTTATCGCGTCTGAAAAAAATTTCAAATTTCGAATTTGAATTTCTAGTTTGTTTAAGAATACCATATGGGCGGAATTTTATTTATCACAACATGTTTGTTTGATTTAAAAAGTACAAATGTTTTTTACAGTAAATATCAGATATCTAAAATGCAAAAAAAGTACATATATAGTTTTATAATTCTATTGTGACGGGTGTGACAGTAATACCCACATTTTTTGTAATAATTCAAAAAAATAAAATAAATTATTGAAAAAAGTTTGCGATTTCTAAGGATGTTAAAGGTTTAATAACTGGCAGAAACAAAAATAACATGATTACTGCTCAAAATTATTATTTTAGGAAGACAGTGATGGGTGTCACCTAACAAATTTAAGATTTAAAGAAATATGACTTTCAGGTTATATTCTATTGCTATAAAATGCGCACTGTTATTTTGATAAACATAATTGTTATAAATAGTTTTAAATACATTCGCAATAAACGATTTTTTCAAAAAAAAAAATCTTTTTTAATAATGTGACGGGTGTGACCTGGTATAAAACTCAAAAGAAATAAAAAATTATACTTTTAATTGATTTTCATTAACTAACATAAATAGGTACAGCGGACATACACAGAGACTACATAAGCTCCTCTAATGTTATGCACTTTTCGAATACTGTTATTTTTTTTTAAAGCCTTGCATGATAGCTGCAAATACACATATTAAGAGGGACTCTTTTTTTTAAAGAATTACAACAATTCTTTTTGATAAACTAAGAGAAACCTCACGTTTAATGCACACTGCGATTTACAATTACCAATTTTAGAATGAATAATCACAAAATTTATCTTCAATATTAGTTAATCGTACTTTGTTATTGTTAGAAAGTATCAAGGGTTTGTTGTGTAAAATAACCACTTTTTTCAACTTTTTGCATTTGTACTGTGACGGGTATGACCGAAAATTTTAATATTTCTGTTAACTCACAAAACTCTTATTATAAAACAGACAAAGTCAAAACTTCAACACAAACTAAAGAAGAATTTACTCTTTTCAAATATAACGGTTTATTAAATAAGAACAAAGAGTTCGGGTAATAATTTTCTGTTTAGGGTCGCTTATCGTAGAATTACCCATATATGAAACTTTAAATGTTGTTATCTGAAAAATTTGAGAATTTCATCAAGGAAAAATTTCCAATAACTTGTGGAACAAAATTAAACTTTTTTTAAAATAACAAGGTTCTGACAGCAGATTCTGGTTGAGGGGATTAACAAACAATATATGGGCATTTCGAGGATGACGAACGTAACATACGTACGCCTTTAAAGTGAAAAATTAATAACGAAATCTTCGAATTTGTTAAGCTTGTTTACATTTTCCGATAGCAATTTGTTGTTTCCAAAATATAAGGAAAATTATGCGATGGCGAGTTTTCACCCTCTAGTAGTGATGGCACGATTAATAGAAAATTTGGTAATAATCGATTATTTTCCTTCAATTAACGATTTAATTGTATCGTTAATTCTTCTTCGATTAATTGAATTAATCGATTATTCCAAATAATATCGATAGAAATCCAGGAATAAAAAAGATTCGTCGCCAGCCGCCAAGTGTACTCATTGATTATGACGGCTGACGACTAAAGGCCTAGAACTGCAAACCTAGTTATTAACAGCATTGGGAGCGACAGTAAAACGTCTTCTTCTGGGATGCTGGATTTGATTTATGGGCGCACCATAAATCTTTAGCCCGCACACGAAGAAGGAAGGACAATGACTCAACACTTTAAGCGCAACTTAATAGACGCATGGGAAGAAATGAAATCGGTCTACCTTAAGCTGTACTCTCTTGCACAAAAATATTGTTTTTTGATTGGTACATCTGTACCATCAGAGCGGCTTTTTTTTCCAAAGCGGGTGCAATAATAACGGAAAAACGGAACAGATTAACCACGGAACGGATATCAAAGCTCCTATTTTTAAATTCTGTACTCAACAAATAAATTCTTTTTTAATAAATTGAATAAACAGAAAATTTTTTAATTAATTAAATAATATTAATTAATAAATATTATTTATGATAATTTTAAATTTTAGTTGAAAATATCGATTAATCGATTAATTGTTTTCAATTAATCGCGGTTTATTATTTGTCGTTTAGATTAATCATATGATTTATTAATCGATTATTCTTTTCTTTTTGCCGTCACTACCCTCTAGCTCATTCTTATGATGAGTCGACATAGGAAACAATGTGATCGTTACATTGTTGGTATAGGATGTACCACAAATTTTGCGTTAAATACGACGAGAAACATTTTTATTGAACATTTTTACCCACTAGCTCCTCAATATATGGGGTTTTATGCCTCCATTTAATTGCGAAAAAGGGCAAAACACCCCTCAAACAATGTTCTAACAGAAAATGGCTTTTATGGGTTAATATCTTACTTTTTCCGAATTGGTGCTAAAATGCCCAGCATAGCTGAGTTTTAGGGGAATGGCTTGTATGGAAAAAAATGTTTTGATTACAATTTCACTATAAAAATCAGCCCCTTCTCCCCCCTCCATTTTTGGCTTTACTTGAATGACGGGTGATGGAAAATAATGGGGCTCATATTTTGATTGAGGAGGTCATTTTACTTAAGAATCAGCAGTAATTAATTTTTTTGATCCCCTCTACCAGAATCTGATGGATACATTATATGTTATCATTTCCATACAAGCTATATTTCATATATTCCACCAGATATGTTTGCAAATTCTTTAACAAAATATCAGACAAAATTAGAATTCATTAAACTAATGGGTCCGCCAAATAAATTTTTTTTTTGAAAATGCTATAAAAAAAACTACTGAATATTTTCTCAAATTCCTTTTTTTATTTGAAAGTACAATCCTTCCGGTAAATAATGGAAAATAATTTCATTCAAATGGCTGCCTCGGCTGGCCATGCAGTAGCCTACACGATCGGTCCAATATTTAAGCACATTATCGATTGTGTGCAGCTGTATTTCACCAATGGCTTCACGAGTATTGTCCTTTCAAGCGTCAATTGCCTCTGGCTTGTCGGCGTAACACTTATCTTTGAGAGCACCCCACAAATAATAGTCCAACGGTGTCAAATCGCAGCTCCGAGGTGGCCAAACGACAACAGCTCTGCGGCTGATAATGCGATCTTCAAAAACAGGGCGCAAAACATCGAGTGTAGCTTCGGCTGTGTGGCACGTAGCGCCGTCCCACAGTAGAAAATTTTAGTGCTTATCGGATCAAAAATCTGTAACTTTTTTGTCCTTAAAGATAGAGTTCTGAAATTTTGCACGAATAATCTTAAATGTATGTGTTATTATTATATAAAATATGAGCCAAATTAAACCAGAACTTTTTTCATAATTAAGGTAAGAAGTTAATTTTTAGCATATAGAGATGACTTGTACATGTATTTGGTACAATTTTTGGTACCAAAAAAGGGCAACACATTATAGGAGACGAGTTACACCTCAAGTATCTGTAAACCAAATTCGTTTCAGGACTTTTTAAGACGATTGAGCTATGTCCGTCTGTCTGGCAGGCTGGCTGGAGTGCTGGTGAGCAGGATAACTCGAGTAAACCTTAACGGATCGGTATAAAAATTTACAAGTATAGATGTTTTTCAAAGCGAACTAATGGGATTGTAAATGGGCAGAATAGCCCCACTCTTTCTGGTACCTCCCATACAAAATTACCTATATTTGGATAATTAATTTGTCTTTCATAACTTCCAAACGGAAGACCGGAGAATGTTTGAATTTCGTCAGTTTATTTATCTTGCAAAAGTAGACAAACCCTAAGAAAACCGAAACTTTTTCCAAGCACCTTCTGGTACCTCCCACACAAATTACCAAATCGACCCTCATAGTTTTACATACATATCTATTTTGTAAGTACACTAAATTCAGTAATATGTTGGGTAAGATGTTTCCCTTATAAAAATGGACTCAGGAATGAATATGGACTATATCGGTTCACGCCTTCTGGTACCTCTCATACAAAATGACCTATTTGGGAAAAACTACTATTTCTCGCATAACTTCCAAACGGACACTTGGAGGGTAATGAAAATTGATCGGTTAATTTATCTTGTAATAGGAGGCAAAACCTCAAAAAAACTAACTGTTTGACACACCCCTTCTGAGAACTCCTATACAAATTTCAAAATTCACTCGTATAGTCTTATATGCATATCATTTTTGTAAGAACACTGAATTGAGTCAAATTTTGCGTTAGTTGAACGGTTATGAAAATTTCAATCGAGAATGAATATGGACTATATCAGTTAACCCCTTGTGGTCCCACCCAAACAAAATGATCTATTTTTGGGAAATTAATATTTCTCCCATAATTTCCAAACGGGCGCCTGGAGGATAATGAAATTTGGTCAGTTAGTTTATATGGTAATGAGGCAAAACCTCAAAAAACCTAACTATTTGTCACACCCATTCTGCTATCTCCCAAGACTTAAACAAAATCGTATATTGGGTTATGGTATTTACCAGTTTGTTTACCTTGTATTGGTTTGTCGGCACAAGTGGTAGGTTATTCAATTTTTGATTATCACTGGTCTAAAGTAAAGAATTTATAGTTAAAAACTTTGTTTTTTTATGAGTCTTTTAACATTATTGAATGTAACTTCTATTTATGCACGAATATCCAGCTAAAATTTTTATAGTATTTTATTAATTTATTAAGCTTTAAATTTTTTTACATATGAGCGCAGAGCTAAACGCAGCTCCTAACTAAAAGCCTTACCAAAGTTTTTTTATGCAGCCAAAACAATATTACATCATTCAGGAGCTAAAATTTCAAATATTTTCACTAAAACCTGGTCCGCTCTTTATAAAATTGGAATCTACATCAAATTACCTTTCCAATGAGGTATATAACTCCTTAATTTTAATGTGAATAATATTAAAAATATGATCTGAAATATGTTTTATTTTAATAGTAACAAATCGTTGTCGTTAAAAGATGTGAATATGGTCCTTATTTAAAAGTACTACTATTGACTAAACATCAAATATTTTGCTCAAATTATTAAGTTCGGCATCTTAGCTTTTCGATAGAAACAAAAATATGGTGTAATTCGAATCTTTTTAGAAATGAATTATGGGCTGGTCTTACTCTACGATTTTCCACTGTGCGTCCTGTTGAAACCAAATGTTGCCAATATCCTCCTCTTAAATTTTTGTGAACAAAAATTCGTTCAACATGGCCCGATAACGATCGCCATTGACTGTACCAGTCACTCCTTGCTCATTTTCGAAGAAAAATGGCCCAATTATGCCTCTGGACCAAAATCAGTACCAAACAGTGACTCGTTTTGGCATCGGCTTTTCAATGTATGCGTGCGGGTTTTCTGTGCCCCAAATGCGAAAATTTTGCTTGTTTACATACCCGCCAAGAGCTTTATCTGAAGAGATGATTTTTCATTCTGCAACATTACCATGATTTTCAAAGTAATGTCGCAATATTTCCCAGCGTTGTTCAAACGTATGCACAACCATATTCGTTCAGCGGAAGGATAAAACTAATTATCTGTCAAATCAGACATGAGCTAAGTGTTACCATTCATAAGCAATACCATAAGCAATAGTTGAAAAAAAAACATTAGATGGCGGACCCGTTACTATATCTAAGTAAGTTATCACAAACACATAAATACTCAAACCACGTGGACTTGTGCAGTAGTTAAAACTATTGTAACCTTTTTTAACTTCATATTGCATCATAAATTTAAACGCTTAAACCTCGATTACCCATTTTGTTGACTCTTTTTTGCAACATATAAACATACATACAAACATATGTACTACCAACATAGTATAGTAAAAATTCCCTTAGTACAGACCCACCAGTCTGTAGTGTTATCATTTGCATTAACTAATTTATAAACATTTACTTCAAGTGTCTGACATTTGTTGTCGTTGTCGCTATCGTCGTAAAGCTTCTCGTAATTAGCGAAAACATTTATTGTCATTAAATTGGGCATTGTTACCCCATTCGATATTTGTGGATTTTTAATCATTTAATTTATTTATTTGCTGTTGTTAAACTTTCAGAAGAGATATTTTTAAGCAAAACAATGCAAATATTGACTTAAAAAAAAGTTAGCAGATTAAACTTGAACACACATTTAATTAATGAGTTACAGAGAAAAAAAAGTAACCTTCCATTAAAAAAATACGTACTAAATACAAAAAAAGCTCTGTTATTCCCCCTGGTCTGGTAAACAATTAAGCAAGTGCGATTGTCATTGAGAATTTTATTATTTTTTTTTTTTGATAACGATAAATAAATTATATCCATGTCATTGCTATATTTTTGTTTTTTTTTTTTTGTGTAATTTGAATATTTATTTAGTGTCTGTAGCACAATTAAGAGCAGTTTTTTGTTGTACATATGCAAGCGGTAAATAAACTGCTAACTTGGCAATAAATTTTCCGTTGTTTGTTTTTGGCCACAATAAGAAATGTTCTGCATTGTTTGGCAAAGAAGCAGCAATAGCTGCAAACATATATATGCAGTAGACAGATATGTGAACAGGGGAATTATTGTCTTTTTGCTTGAAATTATGTAATTTTGATATGTGTCTACTATTGTTTGTTCTTTTTTTTTTGGGGTGCTGCTGCTGCTCTAGCATAACATTGTGTTAATATGTTGTTGTTTTAGTTGTTGTCAACTATTTACGTAATGTTTTTTCTCGAACCAACATTAACACTTTTCGTTTGAATGTTTTGCTTTTTAAATACCATATAAAGTTGAAATAACAAACACATAGACAACACGTAATATATTCTCTTCTTCGTCCACACACATACACACACTAAACAAACCTTGTTTTGTTTCGTTCGCTTCGTCTGCCTGGGGGCGAATCGCTGTCAGGACCACCAAACGTATGAGTGATTTTTTTAATTATTAAGTAGCTGCTCTTCAATTCGATAGTTGTTGGCCCGCATTCGCACTTGTTTTCTTTCCTTCACTTGATTTCCGTATAGATGAGATATTATGATCTATATGAATTTCATACAAATATACATTGGTAACACTTAATATTCCACTTGTTTATCACTTAAAGCTCTGGTGAAATTCCTTAAGAATTTATTTTCCTTTTTCAACAAATTCCGTAGGATTTTCTTTATTTTGCACAAGGATAACGAAAATTCTCCTTGCTTCGTTTATTTTTTGTTAACCCGAACTAAATTAAATTTTGTAGTTTTATATTATCAAAAATAAACGAGAAGCAAAGAAGGAAAATAACCAACTATCAATGTATGTATGTATGTAAACTTGAACAGCTGACTTGTGTATTCTTTGGATACCTTTTTTTCTTTATTTATTTTTTTCCGATATTTTCTTTTTTCCCGTGTGTTTTTTTTACATTTAATTTTAGCTTTTCTTTCTTTTTTGTTGTTGTTGTTGGTTGCTGGTTTGGGTAAGTGTGCTGTGTGTTCAGAATAAAATAGGAAAACAACACAAAACAAAACACTTTACTTCACCGTAGTAGTAGCTCAGTACAACGACGACGACGACAACGACGATGGATGAGCTACTGTACAACGTACCACGACAACTGTTAACTACGACAGACGACAGCAGAATATTGGGCCCGAGTAGAGCGAACGGTAAGTAGAGCAGCAATCATTGTATATTTCAACAATTTGGTGGTGGTGCTCTTCTTCTCGTCGTTGTCGATGTCAATGTGTGTGTGTGTGTGTGTATCAGTGAATGAGTGAGTGTGGCTAACGGAGATGATATTGTTCGTTCGTTCGTCATTCGTTTGCTCGTTCGTTGTTTTGTAGGCGAATGTGCATGAGAAAAACAACAACAATGTTCGTTGTTGTTGGCCCATACCTATATAACAACAACAACTACAACATTAGCACAACCACCAAAAAAACAACAGTGACGATTTCGAAAATATATAGTATTTTGTTATGAGCTTTCTTCGCTCTTGTCGTGGTTGTTGTTGTTGTTGGCTAAAATTCTTACGTACGTAAATATTGTGCATGTACCCTTCGTCACAACTGTCATGTGTGCATAGATAAAAGAAAAACTGTCGTATGCGAATAGTGTTGCCAATTCTGTTGCGGACAAAAAGATGCTGGCCAGAAAAAATAATGAAATTTCAAAATAAATTCTTAAAGGGAAATCATGATTTCACGTAATACGTTTTGTTTTAGAACAGAAATTTCAGTCAGGTGAATTGACTGATAAATACCCTCACCCCATGTATGATATTGTTTCACATCTCTAGGTGTTTAAACTAAACAATTATTAAATGAAATTGTGAACTTAGTATTAGTACACAGTACAAAACATGATTTTGGGACTCAATTGTGAGTATTGCACGTGAGAGAAGGCCCAAAAATAAGAACTTCTGCATCATTCGTTTGGTCAAGTTGGCTGCCTTAATTATTTAATGGCTATACGATTTTTTTGCTCAAGGTGGATTTTTAGCGCTATTTCTATATTTTAACATGGTTATATCTCGGTATATCGTACGATTTGCACTTTTTGGTACAATAAACTGTAGTTTTTGTACCACGTTATCCCCAAAATCAAAACCCCCAAAACCAAAATCCCCAAACCCAAAATCCCCAAATCAAAATCCCCAAAATCAAAATCCCCAATTTCTGTGTGATAATCATTCAAATTATGTTAAAAATCGCCGCGATTTTAAACATAGTTTGAATGGTTTTCACACAGAAATTGAGAATTTTATGTTTGAAATTATTTCTGAAATAAAAATTCAAAAAATTTTAATTATAAATTCACAAATGTAGGTAATGAAATTAAATTACTTTTTAAAATGTTAATTGTTATCGGGCTTTCAAGGTCATTTTGATGTCAAAGATTATTTTTAACATTTATGAATCCGACGTTTCGCTAGGATTCTTTCCAGCATCTTCAGGGATGATTTTTTATTAGATCTGGCAACCATAATTAAAAAACAGAATTTTTTTTATTATAATGAAAATTTATTTACAAAAACTAAAATATATACAAAATTCATTGAGGGCACTTGCATTAATAATAAATGAAAAATAACAATATTTACGGTTTGAACAAAATACATTTACAACATTTCATACATAAAGATATAAAATGCAACGTGAAATATTATGCAATATAGATGCGAAATAAGTTAATTTTTCCAAATCAGCTCGAGATTCAACAACTTTTTTTAATTTTCTTGAGACGGTCCACATTTTTTTTATTTTTTCTTATACCTATGCCTGAGTATATTTTGGCTATGTTTGTTTTTATTTCTATAAATTCTTTACTGTCGTTACTCTTAATATAAGCACTTAGTGTGAGCAATTCATAGTATGCCCTTTGGAATTCTCATTCACTTAAGGCGCTACATTGTATAAGTAGTCGTACTAGCAGTAGTCGTCAATCGCTAGCGGAACTTCGACCAGTGCAGACCATAAGCCACAAGTTATTTTCAGAACCTTGTGACTACTTTTTTTAACATTGCCTGTTCCTTCTGATCGGGTGATAATACATACTCACAGCGGCTTTGGCTGTCAGTTCTCCCACAGCGACTTCGGTTGTCTGTTCCCCCATCGACTTCGGTTGCTTGTTCTCCCACCGCGGCTTTGGCTGTCTGTTCGCTCACAGCGACTTTGGTTGTCTGTTCCCCCACCGCGTATATTATAAGAACAAATGTATGTATAACAATATACATTTTGAAACCCGATCCTAAAATCCCAACCTTGCAACCGGAACTTATGCCAGAATTTCATTAAACGTACCAGTACTGGGCTAATTAAATAGTTCTTGATTATCTGCAAATCGACATTGTTAGCGACTCGCAATAGTATCTAACGAAGATATTTGCATTCAGCTCGAAATGCAGTTGTTTGTTGCCGTAAACCAATAAGTTATCTGTCGTATTTCTAACAAAAGTGTATTGGAAGAAAATCAATCCATAAATAACACTATTCACTAGCCCTAATTAGAGAAATCACTTGCGTTCTTATTTCGTAAGTTTGGTGGGTCTTTATGCAGGCCTGAGACTGAGTATACCCCAGCCAAAGAAAAACCCTCGTTTTAAATTTTGTATGGGAGGTGGGAGTAGTTTTCGACCGATCGTGTTCATCTTAGAAACGAACCTCCGCTTAAATGATGGAAACTTGTATGTATACAAAACTTAAGCTCGATAGCTCTTAAAATATTGCAGTAATCGCGGAGACAGACAAACGGACATCCCCAAAAACGGTGAATTTGTATGTGATGTGTAGTTTTTGTCCAATGTTGCTCATTTAAGAACATAACTGCAATGTAGAGGATATAAGTTTGCATACCGAATTTCTGCTAGATAGCTCTAAAACTACGACTGTAATCGCAGGAACAGACCCCCACAAAGGGGCAATTTGTATGGGAGGTTGCAGTAGTTTTTGACCAATCGGGCTTATCTCACCTCAGATATCGATATCTCTTAAACTACGACTGAAACGAGTAGGAACAGTCTCCGGGAGGTAGGAGTAGTTTCTCCGCCTTATGTATATAAGATCGATATCTCGTAAACTATGGCTGTAATCGAGGGAACGGACAGAGGTCATCTTTTAATCGATTCAGAATTCGACGCTGAACATTTATATATACGTATAATGTCATACCTACCACGCCTCCTTATGGGCGTTACAAATGGAAGAAAAAAAATAATATACCCTTCAATCCGTTCGTGAGCGTGGTAAAGGTTATAAAAACTGAGGCCTTAATTGGATGAATTTTTTTGTTTGGACGATTTCCTTTAGCTATTTATTCGGATCTACAATACAAGTTTAAAGTGCTACGACTTGTCAGTATTGCACCGGCAACACTGTTCTTTCTCTTCAGTACGAGAGATTGAAGTAAAACGCCGCCAGAGAGAATGTTACTCCTATTATGAGTGCAAACGGAAAAGGAGTACTCTTGTGATGTGTTGATGTGCTGCGCGCACAGTGTGTCAAGCAAGCACTTAACACAAAATTTTATCAAAGCTTTCAACGACAACCGCTATGTACTGTAATTGAATGAATTAAAGTCTACCCTCTACATACATATAACGTTGTGAGCACTTTAACGTGCTCAACCGTAGTTAGTTTGGGCCAAACGCCAAAATAACTACCGAAAATAGCACTCACATAGGCACACACAAACGCAATGTTTTCATAGATACATAGAGAGAGAGAGAGAGAGAGAGAGAGAGAGAGAGAGAGAGATACAACAACAGCTCTGTTAAATAATAATAGTTTATTTGTTTGTTGTGATACATTGGGAAATAAGTTTGTTGTTGTTGTTTGTTGTTCTATATCGTTAACGAGTTACAAATGAGAAACTTGTGTTGTTCTTTGGTTGTTGTTGTTGTGGAACAATGATATTGGTTATGTTACTGAAAAATATCATTTAAATTATGTTTAATAGTCGAGCGAGCATTATTGTTTAATTGGGGGAGGATTTAGTTGTTTTGTACATGTTGTTGATGTTAATGTGGTATAAATTTAATTTATGTTTACTTTAAAAATTTGTTGTCATACATGGTTCTAGTAGCCTTCTCATAGTTCTTGTGATATACACTGACTGAGATTGGTCTTTAGTATTTATTTTGTAGATCGACCACTAGTTATAAACTTATCTCAGTTCAAATGAATGATAACCATAAGAATTTCGGTTGACTGGAAAAAAGTTAAACTTTGCACAAAATTTCAATTCTTTAATGTATGAATCACACATTAATAATGCAAGGAAATGAGTAATACATAGTCATAGTGGTGTGTTGTAGGCCTGGTATGGTGGTGTTTAACGTATGTATGTATGTTAACGGTATTCTGATTTAGATATATGGAGGAAAGTACCCTACAAACGCGCAGGTATCATACATTGTATGACAATGTCTTTAAAATTACCTTTTCTCTCTAAGGATGTAATTTTATATCTTGTTTGAGGATAAGGAGTTCTTGGCAAAAGTCACAGGTTTAAATCTGATCTTTTGCATATGATTTGTAATATTGTGGGCTTAAATTTTAGGTAACAAAAGGTCCATTATCAGCGCTCAACATTGTTCTGTCCGGTCCGGTAAAGTATGGCGGACAGTTGACTCCACCAATCCGTAAACTACACCAAACAGAGAATTTTTGTGAATGTTGAACATCAGCTGAATAGTGTGATTTTTGTTTATTGACGTATTCATTGTACCGTGCCTAATTACCGAAACAGTAGATAATTTGGGTACATTGTCGCAGTGTGAGTCATTTTATGACGAATTGCCAAACAAAAGGGGTAGAACTAAATGACCCCATCTGACAGGTTAGATTAAGCGCTACGAAATAACACTCTCATTAGCCTCATTTTAGGCTAGCGCAATGTACCAACATATAGTTCAATGTAAGTAATTAGTTCAAGAAGGGCGTCGGAAGTGTGATATAAGGTAAAGCTTCTGATCGGTTTAACTTGGCAAACCTAGAGTGATCCTTGCCAATTGCACTTCAAGTCTACTCAGAGAGCTCCGTATTCGTTGTACTACTGCGGACGGAGTACCCCCACGTGGTGACGCCTGGAAACGTGCTCTTGACAACCGTCAGAGCACGGCTAACTGTGAGAGGCGAAATCTTAAACCCAGGCACGTCGGCTCTGTGTGAATGGTACCCTGGTCAGCGTCTGACCCAGAATGGGCGGCTGTAATAAAATCCTGGCAGGAGGAGAAAACTACGACATGGTGTGCTGGACTTGCAACCCGCCACCGACGTTTGAGCTACTGTAATGAAAAGAAGTAAGAAAATAATAAAATGAACCTGCTTAAAATGTTGAAGATCAACGCAAACAAATTAAGGACCATGATTTGAGGATATGCACCTGAAATGTTAGAATACTGTATAGACCAGGTGTCTCCATCCAACTGGCGGAAGTCCTCTAAGAATACAAAGCTGACATAACCGCTTTACAAGAAATCCGGTGGACAGGACATGGGTTCTCGCCATGCGGACAATCTTGATTTTGAATGTGGATTTGTGCTCGGCAAGGGATTGCGACACCTAGTCTCATTGTTCAACCCGGTGTGTGAACGAATAGCCACCATAAGAGTCAAGACAACGTTTTTCCACATTACACTCATAATGATGAGTTCTACGAGAGCCTAGAAAATGTCTATGAACGTAGCCCGAGCCATGGCGAAGAAGATGCCTGGTATGATGAAAGAGACGGACGCTGCATACAAGGCGAAACTGCTGCCAATGGCAACGCGAGCTGTTCGTGAACTGCACAGGGAGAAGAGATGAGAAACTACTCGTCTTTTTAGACGGAAAAAGAAGGAGCTGAAGAAGAGACGGGATGAGTGCATATAGTTGGTCCGAAGTAGCCTGAACATTTTACTAAAGATTTAAGGCGAAAGTGCGTGAAACAGAGTTGCCCTCCTGCAAGGACAACCATGGCCAACTAGTGATGATCACGGATAACATTTCAGCTATCTACTACATACGGACACCACTCCAGAAGACTCCGCACCAATCCATGACGATGGTATTAACTGTCCACTTCCGAGCCAGAGTGAGATGCGTGTGGCAATATCCCGCCATAAAAATAACAAATCGGCTGGAGCCGATGGTCTCCCATACATCAGCTCATGGAAAACATCTGACTGGCGGATGGCATGCCCGGGGATTGAAGTCTCAGTCTGTTATGTCCTATATACAAGAAAGGAAATCATAGTGAGTGTAAGAACTACCGTGGAATAAGCCTATTACCACTTGCGTTTAATGGCCTTTCGAGCATGTTGTGTGAACGTCTAAAGCATATTGCGGCTTTAGACCTGGTAAATCTACGACGGATCAAATATTCCGTTTACGACAAATTCTGGAAAAAAAACTCATGAAAAGCAGATTGACACCTCTTTGTCGACTACAAAGCTGCTCTCCGATAAGGAATAGGTTATATGAGGCCATGTCTGAGTTTTTTATTCCTGCAAAGCTGATTCGACTTTTTGAATGTACTTTGGAAAACACTTAATTCTCTATTAAAATCCGCGGTTGTCCCCGCGATTACAGCCGTTGTTTAAGAATTGTTAAGCCGAAATTTGGGGCCTCCTAAAAGAGAGGAGGGTAGAATTAGTGGGGTCGGTCATACATTTTCCCCCTATAGGAGGCACCATGGGTGTTGCAGCAGATCAATTCAGAAAAAAAAACTATAAAAAAAATTGCATGGGGATTACATTAAGGGTTGAAGAAAGAGGGTAAATGTGTTCTGAGAAACAGTTGAGGGTGCAAACATATTGGGGTTCGGTCGTACATTTGACTTCTCTAGAGCACTTTTGGGAGAGTTAGAGCGGTGGGAGCAAATTTTATTATTATTGTATGGGAGCCTCCTTAGGCGGTGAAGATAGGGAGTAGGTATGTTTGGGAAAATGTTAAGAGCAAAAAATGACTGGGAGTCGGTCACACATTTTAAACCTCTAGGGGCGATTCTGAGGCAGTGGTTGTGGATTTTTTCCCCTTCGCCACCACTTCTGATCACGATATATTGATAACCGCTTGGTCGAGGAAAAAAAATTAACCACTCTAATGTATATGCCCTCATTCCTATGGGTAAAAATTTTGGTGTAACATTGATAATGTTAAAATAAAAATACCCTGAAATTTAAATATTGCTGCCTGGTACAGGTTGGCTATACCGATGTAGGGATTTCCCACTGTTAAGTACCTATTTATAGAAATTTTTCGCACAGTACAGATTACGCTCCCAAAATGTTGTTAGCAGCAATTTAAAAATTTATGGCTATAAATGTTATCAAAAACCAAGATTTAAACTGATAGAATCTCAGACTTACTTTAATTTTTAAAGAAGTAACATATCTTTACATACACAGTACAACATTTTTCAGCTCAAGATTTGGGACTCAATTCTGAGAACTGTACGTGAAATAAGCCGCAAAAAGAAGAAGTTCTGCATCATTTGTTTTGTCAAGTTACATGCCATAATAATTTAATATCGATTTGAAGTAAGTAAGTATCGTATAAGGGAATTTGTCACGTTCTAGGCTCTTTTGTTATATTGTTATATGGTGGCGTATGATTATCATAAGTAATATGCCACGAAAATCATACGCCGCGGAGTTCAATAGTTTTATTGTATGTGTGATGTGTTGTACTGTGATATTTAACATAAAAGCGTTTTGAACCTATGGCCACAGTTGTGGCATTTTTTAAAGCAGTCTTTAACGGACGGCCTCTCACATTACTAAAGATTTTGTGAAAGTCACCATAATATCATCATAAACTCTGCTGCTGATGACCATTGTGTCGACGTGTTTACTTTTAGCTTGCTTCAATCCTAAAATGCACTCAGTAAAAAATAAAACTTCTCTAAATGCTTCATTCCACATAAATGCGACCTAAGAGAAAAGAGAGTGAGCGTGAGAGAGTGTATGTTTAAGGGAGTAAGGGGAGTCACCGTTTATGTATGAGTGAGCGCAAACAAAACACCAGAAGGTTGTAAATAACGAAACTTTTTCAATTCTGACACGATTGATGTCTGGGGGATTAAACCAGAATGGCCAAAACCATTCCCTGCAGGCATTTTATATTTTTATACGTTTTATTTAAATGAGATATTGTTTAGAAGGTGCTTTGAAGGTCATCATCGAGAGATTGGCATTAGCATGTCATCCTAATCAATTGTAGTCAACATGTGAGTTGTTGGGGATAGGGATTCTTTAGAGGATTCCAATGTATATGTTATGAACACATCAATTTCTGCCAGGATATGTTATTAATCATTTTCCAATTTTGTTCATGCTATTGTTGTTGTTGTTAGGATGTGCTATGCATTGTTGGCCGTGGCAGAGGTTCTAGTATAACAATAAAATGACTGTCTGCTGAGTAGCAAAGTTAATTTTGTATACGTGAGCACTAATGGAATATTATACGCAGTGGCTTTAGTTCGGTTTCTCAGGGGTATTCAATAAGTTGGATATTCTTGTATTCTAAACGATTTGAAAAAAAAACCGATAGAAAAATATTAATATTAAAGTCGTTAATAATATGTTTTCCTTTACATCCCCTGTATGAGATATGGGGGAGCTTGTCGCATTTGTTTAAGATAATTCATTTAGAAGTTTTTTTTTTAGTTTGAAATAAAGTACTTAACAAAGATTAATTTGTCAGAATCTGTACTACAGCCTGAACGAATGATCTCTGGCATTAACTTTTTCAACATTTTTAAATTTTTTGTTTTTAAAGTTATGCCGAAATAGTTTAGCCAGGTTTAAGTCCTAGAAAATTCACTCATAAAAGTTTAGAATCTTTGTTAAAATGTATATCCCTTTTAAGGTGACGTAAAGTAGGGACATGTTACTTGACTAAATGTGAGCATCCATTGATTATTTTATTCATAGAATATGAACAGAGTTTTTTATTGTTCTTAAAACAATACCTAAACCAGTACGAATAAGGTACTAGGTAGGTTGATGTTATATAAAATATTTTTTTATTATTTATTTATTGTGTCTACTTGTACACATGACATAGACGTATATACATACATATTTTATTTTTTTATGTCTTTGCACACGGTCACGTTGCGTTCCAAGAATCCCTTGTGGTCTTTGTTGGTCCCGTTGTTCGCAAAATTTTCTTCAGGTTTAATTAAACACTAAATAATTGCGTATAATATTTATGGCTAACATTAGTCAAATGAAATACACTAAAAGCCTTGTTCAGGTCACTTGGTGCGAATGAACAATATTGCTATGGCACGAAAGGTAGACTCGACAATGAATTTTTGCGAAAAGGGATTGGAGTGGATGGCTAAAGTAATTTAAAAGAATGTGGAAAAAATAAAAATATACAGACAGTATAAAGAAAGGCAGACAACATATACGATAGGCTATCAATTTGCACTTAAGTGCATGTTATGGAAAATAAGTACATAGTTGGGAATACTTGTATGAATGAAAATTAAAATATTTTCAAACTTTTAAATGACTCTGTCAATTATTTTTGATTATACTTTGTTAAAATATACTAGGAAAGTGGTTTATTTTCAGTTGTTTTTGTTTTTACATATCACACGTGACTGGCATCAAGAGTGATATATATGTTTGCTCTGAATTTTTGGTCAATCTGTCATGCCTATTCATATTCAGTTGTATTACAAAAATCTGCATTTTTTGCGAGCAGCGTAGTAGTGGCCAACATTTTAATGAAGTTATCTTAAAAAAGTTAAAGATCCCGACATCAATTTCAAACGTTTTAATTTAAATTAAAACCTCATCCTATGTATGATATTGTTTGACTCTCGAGTTATTGAAATTTAACGATTTTTGAATGAAAATACCTATGTATTGTAATTTGCCTGCCACTGAAGCGTAAACTGTTGGAGATAAAACTTTTGGTCGTACGGTAAGACAAGGCATAAAATAAAATTGTAGAAAAGGTTAGAGGCAACAAATGTAAAAAGTTAAACTTAATATCTTCGGGTATATGGAAATTTTATGGGGGTACCGAGGGGGTCTTTTACGGTACTTACTGAGAATTAAGGAAAAATTATTTAATTAATTCGGAAAAAATCTGAAAATAAATCTTTTTTTGTAATAGGTGGGTTAAAGAGGCAACAGTGGGAGCAGCACAACGTTTTCGGCTTTTATTCGTAAGCCAAAGTTCGTTTACATACAGAAAAATGTGATAAAATTCAGAACAATACATAAAGAGTATCAAGAATACAGTCTGTTATATTTTGTTTCAAAAAATGGCTGGAAAACGAGGTTCGAGCGATTTTATTTTATTAAATTTACAAGTAGTGGATATGTTCAGTAGGGGATCACTGAACGTACTACGGAACCGCAATATAATATAAAACCTTATACAAACATAATTTGGTACATTACCTATTTATAACTATCAACATTTTACATATTTGTTGAGATTTTCATTTATGCTTTACACTTTTCAGTTTAGTTGCATGCGAACCTTGATACGCTCGAAGCTTTTGCATACAAGCTCAGGTGCAGAATCTAGCTAGAAGGTCCACGTTTGGTTTTGAAAAAGAAAATGGTTAAGTGACTTTACAATTGGTTTCAGAATTATTCCTTCGTAAACGTTTCGACACCTTGTTCAAAAAATGCAAATAAGAGACCCAATCGCTAGAGTCCCCCACCATACCATAACTGAAGGTGGATGTTGACCCTATTCAACCCGTGGGATAAGTTATGATGTTTCCTTAGATGACCTTATAATTTTCCCTGTTATATTTTTCTCTGCACTGTAAAAATGTTGTCATCTGTGATCAATGTGTTTTTTGTGCAAGTTATCGGCGTGCTTAACCGAAAGACGTTTGTATTTTTCTGTTCTATTTTAATAATTAAGACTCATTGACTTTCATTTCATGGGCCATGATTTTCTGGCTTTGGGTGAGTTTCGCTGAATTCTTAAATTGATGGTTTTGATGACTTGCGACGTTCAAACTGACCGGCGGTGGTCCTTGATATGTTCGGTCTCCCCTGTTAGTTTTATGTACCGGTAGGCAAAAATGCGTCCAATACCAAGCTGTCGGAGCGTTTTGAAAATATCCCCTTTTTCATTTTATACTTAAAAAGACCCATAACAATGATAGGGTGTACTTTATCAGACCACTCAACTGTGAAACCTAAAGTAAATCCACATTCATTCCTTAGTCAAATTTTTATAAGCGTACATCTTACGCGATATATCAAAAATGAAAGAACACTATTTTTAGGGGAAAAATTTCCTCAGAACATTTTTACCATTATTCTTCCGGTGCCGTGAAATAACCCCACACGGACGTAAACCCCAAAAAAATTTTGCCGGACATAACACCCAATTTCATTGGGGGTGGGGCACGCCCCCCGCCGCATATACGAATATACGAATTTTGTATCACACCCGTCCCCGTAAATATGACAAAAGTTTTATAAAATTGTTACTTTACATGATAAAACATTAATACTTTCCGACAATAACAATGTAAGTGTAATTAATAATAAAGTAAAATTTTGTGAGCATTAATTTAAATATTTGGGTATTTAGTTACAGAAAGCATTTGGTCACACCCGTCCCTGGGTAAAAAATGAAGACTGACATAAGCCGTAATAAACATAATATTTTTATTATCTTAAATATGATTGACATATATAAGTGCATTTTGATTGAGAGCCTCTTTAGGGCACCGTGGAAGCGACTGGAGCTAGTTTTTAAATAAAAAATTATTAAAATAAAAAAATTCTAGGGAAACCCCCTTAAGGGTTAAAAATAGAGGGTACATATGTTCTGAGAAACTGTTGGGATTGCAAAAATATTGGGGGTCATACATTTGGCTCCTCTAGGGGCTGCTTTAGGGCAGCAATTTTTATAAAAATTTGATTTTTGTATGGAAGCCACCATAGGGGATAAAGATGGGATGTAGGTATGTTTGGGAAAAATGTTAGGTGGAAAAAATGACTGGGGGTTGCTCACTTATTTGAACGAAAAGTTTCTCGTTAATAACCGGCGGCTCGATTTTGAATTTAGTGAACAAATTTTCTTAGATTTCATAGTAGATTACGATTTTGATAACTGCTTGTTCGAGAAAAAAATTGACCCACTCTAATAATGATGCATACGATAGTACAGATATCGAATACATATACATTAGACCGACTCACCAAAAAAATTATCTTCGGTCCACCACCCAAAATGTACCTTGGCTTGTTTTATGATGAATCCCAAAAAATTTCTTGCCTAGGATTAAGATCCCGTGAGAGATCAGATCGTTTCTAAAAATGGTTCTTCTTTAGTTTTTCAAAAATTTTTGAAAAAAAACTTAAAAATCCGTTTTTTTTGCAGAATATTGCTGAAAAAAGATCCTGACAAGTCCTTGTGGGCATGTTTTTCATACCTCTTTAAAAACTCATTCCTATGATACTAATATTATAAGATAAATTTCAAAAATTTTTAAAAACTTAAAAAAATACTTTTTTTAAAAACGGTCCAGCTCACTGGATCTTAATCCTAGGCACGAACTTTTTTGGGATTTATCATAAAACAAGCCAAAGTACATTTTGGGGGGTGGACCGAAGGTACTTTTTTTTGCCCAAATGAGTCGCTCTAATATGCATATGTCTTATTATTTTCTTATATCTATATCTATATGTTTGTTACATAATTTATTTTTATAAAAACTTAAATTTGTCCATACTTTTGGAGTTTATTTTACTAGTTCACTCCCTTCGTGAAATGAAATGAAAAAAAGTAGTTTTTTGCGAACAGTAAGTACTTAACACAATCAAAAAAAATATATACAATTAACTGCATCACAATTATTGTGGACTTTTCAAGTAAAATGTTACAGAATTTAACCTGCAAGCTTAAATTGCTAAGGTCACACCCGTCGGTGTTTTCTAATAGATATTCTGAGCAGAAATCAAGTTCTTTCAGTTTCTACCTGTAACTACACGTTTTAAAACTTAACATTCTTTGTAATCACATCTTTTTTTAATAATGCAATTTTTAATTTTGAATTATAATCAAAAATGTGAGTAACATGGTCACACCCATCCCAATGGAATTGCCCATAAGCTGAATATTTGCATAATAGTTTAGACCGGTTTTTATTCCATAATACTCTGCATGCCAGCAAGCAAAAGCAATTCTCTTACAGTAACAATTGAACATATATCTATAAATTATAAGAATTTGTTGTTACAGTTAAGAAACTTATAATTCCTATTGAGAAATTATTTGTTCCTAATTTTATATAGAATTTTTTTTTTTTTTTTAAAAGATATTAATTGTGGTTGTTGTAATTTAAATAAAACATTTAGTGACGTATTGTGCTCGGATCGATACATAAGGCCGGTACAAATGAACATTTTAGCCTTCAAAGTTAATAGTAATCCATGTTGTGTAATCATAAAATTATACACTGAACTGATGATGCACTGCCTAGTACTTTTTTTTTTGTCACATATAAATAAATCATAAAAATTTCTTGATGTGCCGTCGATCGTTTTCATAATATAGTTTTTTTTGTTGTTAAACAATTATTCACTATAGATAGAACATATTTTCTATCTGCATTAACATAACAAGAAACACTTGTGTCTTGTATCTATTGCTTAGTGTATATAAGGTACGTATCGTACGTACATACGTTTTTCAAACTTTATGTAATTTTGTCACTATGTCACAATATCGTAAGCAATACATCATATAAAACCCCCCCTCACCTTCCACCACCCCTTTTGAGGTATTTAAATATATGCTTAAGTAAATATTAAGCCAAATTTTAACATTGAAATTTTTTTGTATGAGTATTGTATTTGTATATTTTTAACTTTCAGCCGCAAACAAAAGTTATGTCATTGATTTTCATTATATGCAACTGTTGAAATATTACTTAATACTATATAAAAAAAGTTAGTTTGATGTTGTTGTTTTTGCAACAAATTGGTTAAGTAAATAATTCCACTCCTTACTCTGTCTGAATGTTGTTAATAATGTGTTTTGCCAAGTTTTTACCATAGTTTGTTGAAAAAATTAACAAATTGTTGTATTATTAAAGCACTTAACAAGGTTATGTTGTTGGGCTTTGTGTTTGTTTGTTTGTAACAAATTTATCCAAATATCGATTTGTTTTCGCCCAGATATCCATGCCGAGCTTAAATGTTGCTGCTACATTTGAACTTTAATTGATTTAATTTTTTAGCTTTAACTTGAGATTTTCTGAAAATTTTACACACACACACACACGTACCCGATTTAATTTCAATTTCCTTTAGTACAGAAAATTCACTCTCTTTTTTTTCTTAGGGATTTCATTTGGTGTTGCCGTTGGTCTTGTTGTCGTTTTTGTTTCTTTCATTTATTTATTTTTTTTGTGTTTTGTGTTTTTTTATTTTGGTTTTTTTTTTCTTTCAATTCTCAGTAAAAATTCTACCCGTAACAATTTCGAACGTATGTTGTGATGGTTTCAAAGTCGTACAAGTAACTGAACGTATGGAATTCTGTTGTCGAAAATCCATAACATACCAAAACAGCAACAATGACAACAACAACAGCAGCAGTAGCAGCAGCGACAGCAACAATGATAACCTGAGTGTTTGTGTGGTAATGGCAAAAACGAACATATACAGAAAATAACATCGTCACCGTGTGTTTGTGTGGCAGCAGCAGCAGCAGCACAAGCACCAGCAGCAACAATAATAATAACAACATCAGCAACAGCAGAAAGTGTGTCGTTGCAATATTGCCCCAAATGTTGTTGTCTGAGTTCAGTGTTGATATCCTTTTTCTATGGTCGTCGTCGTCGTATGGGCCGCAGGAAAAAGCTCTCTTTTCATTCGTACGTTCACAAAACGTAAAAGCTCTCGGCCTTAAAATTAGGTAGAGAGCCAAATGAAAACGAATGCAATTCGTTGTTTGTTTTTGTTGGTGTTGCTTAAATATAGCACACCAGCAACAGCAACAACAACACACACATACAGAGGCACACTCCTGCACTACACACCCCTCAGCAGCACCTATGTTATCCTTTTTGTTATTGCTTCGCACTAGTGACAGATATTCCCAGTTTCTTTGTGTGTCTGTGGTTCAATGTGTTAGTAGCACAAGTGGTTTTACGCTACGCTTTGTTGTTTTCACACACTTGCACTAGTTTGCTTAACACCAACACACACGGGCAGTGCGGGCTATCCTTTACACATACACTCTTATGCTCTCGCTCACAAGTCAGAAAACAAGAGCAACTTGGCCAAGTTGGCATACGATATAATAGTCTCACAGTTCTCTATATCCTGAAAGTTATGTCACGCTTTGGCAGTCATAAAGAGACGAAAATAACTGAAAAGAGCGAAAGAAAGTGAGAGAGAGTGTGTGTTTACCGAGCATCAGAGAAGACGTGACATTTTGCCAGTGGGCGATAGTGGGTGTCTGGCTGGCTGGCTGCTTGTTGTCGTTGTCGACGTTGCTATTATTTGCAACGAATCTATACTATATACACTCGTAATATTTTTACTGTTGTTTTGATTTCGATTTTGTTTTGGTGTATTTTTGGCTTTTTTATCATCTGCTATGGTCGTATGTGTATGCATTCACATAACTGTAATATAAGTGGAGAGTGTGTGTGTGCACATACTCGTATATCCTGTAGCAGGAACACACTTAAAAAAATTAAAATTCAATCAAGGCACAAATCACAGCCCCCACACTTGCGCTTACATCAACAACAATAATCTTATTTGCTGTCATTCATATACCGTATATCTCTTTCTCATAGAACAACATCATCTATATATCTTGCGTCTGCCACCACATCCTCTACCCTGTCGTCCTACCCACTATGCTATTGTGGCTTTCGAAACGAAATAATCCATTTTAGGTCCATTTTTTTAAATATATTTGGGCTCTATTTTGTTTTCAAGAAAACCGTTAAGAAAAAACGACAAGGAATGAAAGGACATTTAGCAAAATGTTGTTTGTTTGATTATTACAAATGTTAAGATTTATAATCATCATTATAAACGTTATCATATACGCACGTATAAGCTCAGCATTAAGATATACATTCAGATGGGCAACAGGATGAGGTCCATGTAGAATGTGTGTGTGTGTGTGTGTGTAAAGCTATATATTTTATTTTTTGTCATTTTATAGTCCCCCCCACTTTCTGGTTGAGTGATATCAATTTCTTTATTGCATATTTTGTTTTCTTTTATGCTTTTAAATTTGTTGAATACCACTCACATCTACAAGTATTTGTAGTGGTGAAAATATGTTAGGACATGTGGTATTAAATGGCTTAAAATCAATATCGATCTATGTTGTAAATGTTACTTTAAGAGCAATAAATTGATTAAATGGACACAGCTTTGACTACGCCTTGACATTTATGTATACCGTCGATATCCTGGAAAAAGGTCTCAAGCTCACTTTATTGTGAAATGGACTTTATGATGCAATAGTGTCCCAAAACTCATAGTCTATGACCTGTAAAAAAAATCCCATGGCTTTTTAAAGTAGTTTTGTAGTTATTGTATCAAAACACAATCGGCCATAAACTTTAAATCAATTGAGACGTTTTTGCAGGATACCGACGATATGTTTAAGGAAACACAGAATCATTAAATTTGTATATTAATTAAACTTTTAACTAAAAAATAGGGCATTGTTCATAAACTTTAATACTATTAATTTCACTGCAATATATTTTGTGTCAAATACCATCACATGGCCATCACATGGAGAGAGAGAAACACCATTTGATGCCACATAAAAGATTCATGGGCATTTAGAGAATCTTTCAATTTGAATGGCTAATATAATTAACATATTTAACTAGTTACACTAGATAGATATGAGAAATCAGAATAACCCAGTAAAGTCTGTAAACAAATCACATAGTCAGCCATGCAAGTCAAAGCCAAATAAATCAAGTTTAACACCTGGAGAATGGTGTAATCTATATATATAAAAGGCTTGGGTGACTGACTGCTCAATCCCCAGCCCCAACGGCTAAAGCTAGAACCGTGAAATTTGGAATGTATGTTTCTTTTATGACGTAGGCGCGCACTAAGACGGGATTTTGGAAATTCGGACGGGAAGGGGGTAAAATAGGCGTGGTACCGCCCCATACAACTATAATTTTAAAATGAATGTATCTTTTAAACCATTATAGTTACAAAGTTGAGATTTGGTACGTATATCGGACGTATAAGAACATATCCTTTGCTAGAGGACAAAGGGCGGTGCCACGCCCCTTTTTAAAAAACAGTTATATTGGCAAAATAAATGGACCGATTGCAATTATATTTTCATTGTTTGATACTGTCCATAGGGCCTCTATCATAGGCTACATGAAAACATAAATAGTCAAAGGGGCGTGACACCGCCCACACAAACCAAAATTTTAATCAGTCATATTTTGCGAGCCATTAAAGGTATGAAGATGAGATTTGCTACATATGTAAATGGTAGTTTCAATTGGTCATATTGGAAGAGCTATTAGCGGTATGAAGATGAGATTTTCTTCATATGTTACTGATACAAAGAGAATTACGTCTAGCTGGGAAATGGGCGATGCCACGCCCCTTTTGAAAGAATCGTTATCTGGGCGAAATAAATGGACCGATTGCAATGAAATTTTCACTGTGTAGTACTATACGTAGATTCTCTATCATAGGCTACATGAAAACATACTTAGACAAAGGGGCGTGGCACCGCCCACACAAACCAACATTTTAATCAGTCATATTTCGCGAGCCATTAAAGGTATGAAGATGAGATTTGCTACATATGTAAATTGTACATGAGGGATTACGCCTCGCAGGGAAATGAACGGTGCCACGCCCCTTTTGGAAAAATTGTTATGTCGGTCATATTAATAGAACGATTGTAATAACGTTTCCATAATCTATATATAAAGAATTGCTTACTGGCTGTAGATAGGATGATGAAATTTGGATTGGTGGCTTCCTTTATCGAATAAACTTCAGCTATAAATGGATTTTTGGATTTTCGTACTTTTAGGGGTAAAATTGACCCGACCAATCGGCTAATGCTATAATCAAAGAAATTTATATGGGCATGCTCAACATTAAATTGGATTGAAGGTTTTTTCGAAATCCGATATTTCTGGGTGAAAAAATCGAAAAAGAGATAAAAATTTTACTATCGGCCAGACCAAACGGCTAGTGATATAATCATGATAATTTATATGTACTTGGAATAAGAACGAAGCAAAGGTTTTCGAAATTCTTACCTTTAGGGGTATAAAATGCCGAAAAGTTATACAACTGGTAATAAACGGCTAAAGGTATAGTCGCAAGAATTGAATTGAATATTTTGGTTGTGCGACATGAAGTAATTTTTCGAAATTCTTTCTTTAGTTGTAAAAATACCGAAAAAGGGATAAAACTGGTACTATCGCCCAGACGAAATGCCTAAAGGTTGAGATCCGAAAATTTATATAGAATTAGACATGGGGGTTTTTAGAAATTTGAACATTTAGGGGTAAAAACGCCGAAATGAGATAAAACTGGTACCATCACCCAGACCAAACCGCTAAAGCTATAATCGTATACGGGCATGATTCCAATGGAATTAGAGGGAGTACCAGTCCATTATAGTTGTGCGATGCGATTGTATCTCTTGAAATTCGTACTTTTAGGGATAATAAGGGACTTAAGTGGTACAATCACTCAGATAGATATGATAAAACTACAATCACATAAATGGGGTGTTCATTCGTCTTATGCAGCCTTTGCATTCTATCTATATTGCTTAAATTCATAAGAAGATTTATTATAAGTTAGGGTGAAGTAACGCGAGCCGGGAAAGCTAGTAAGTACATATAAAAGCTTCCGAAGAAATGTTACTACGTATGGACAACTTTTTCACAAGACTGTCATCAACAAAGTAGCTGTGAAGTTAAAGCGGCAGGAAACATTAACAAAGAACTTCATATTTTTAAGTCTTGAGGGAACTGCTTTGTCTCGTTCAAACTTTTCTAGAGTGTCAAATGATATTTATAAATGTTATTGCATGTATAATTAGATATATATCTCTAAGTAACATGTATCTGTTTTTTTTCACAAGCAAACGCTTATATCACTTTTTGTTAATTTTAAGGAACTTAAGGGTCGCGTCGAGTACAACATGAATCTGTATACCAAAGTTCCCTACCACCTTTAAAATCATGTGGCCCCCGCCTAATACGAGTACAACCTACCTTGGAAGACGCAACATTAGAAGGGCTGTTTCACCAATCGTCTTGAAAATGTGTGTGAATGTATTTGGCAACAAAATTCGTGATCTAACAAAAAATGGGCGGGATCGAATCAGTGGGCGTGGCACACAACTTAAAACTTTAAACTGCTGTATCTCATGAACTTTCGAAGGTATGAAGATGATATTTCGTATATATGTTGTTCGTACAGTTCGAATTACGGCCAGGGTGAAGAAGGCCGGCCTCAACCGAAAAAATACAATATTTCGAACATCTTATCCTTATACATAAATTAGTCAGGTGAATTAAGATATATTTGAATAAAGAGAATTTATTAAAATTGTTATCAAATTAATTTTTTTATGCAAAAAACCGGAAACGGAAGTAATTTTAAAAAATTGCTGAATTGAGCGAAGATAACTCAGTTAAAACGATTTTAATGGCGAAAGGTGTTCTTAATTCGAAAATTTTAGATGTAAGCAAAATGGGCGTGGCGGTGCACAGTGGCACCGCCCCATACATTTCTGGGAAAAAAATAGAAGGAGTGGTCGTACAGCAATGAAATTTTACAGAAACGCTTCTCTGGGCTGATTTAGGAAATTTTAAAAAAATCTTGGAAAACCGCCTACTACCACACCCACCTCCTATATAACTGCACTTTCCAAAATTTGCATTTTTGGACCTAGGGACTCGAAATTCGGGACACTTTTTAATTGAGTTCTCCTTATGAAAAAAAATTAAACATATTGGGGATGCCACGCCTACTTTAGATTTTACGCCCATTGAATGTTGTAGATTTTAGGTGTTTTTCTTCCCTGTCTAGAATCATATGAAAATTTCATATAAGTTAAAAAATGTTAATTTTTATTCAAAAGTTAAATATGTGTTGTCCCATACAAAAGAAGAGAATATCCCCAACAACCCTCCGCGAAAGATAATAGCCTTCAAACACACCGAAAATATCGCACAAATGCATGCATTAAAATCGATGTTACTAAAAGGGACGGTATTTGGCGGTTATATTTTTTTTTCTTAATTGAAAGTACAGCCTCGGACCTTTAATTTTTTTATAGTTAGAGGGCTAAGCAAGACAAGGCACATAAAGTTTTTTTTCCATCAAAAAGTGAAAAGTTGATATTTTTTAGTATTATTTTTGATAAATTATAATAATTAGTTTACTTGTCCAATTTCAATAATTTTTTTTTATTAAAGAGTAAGTGCTATATTTTCACTAAAAAATAAAACAAAAGCCATAGCTATAAACTTACACACACAAAAAGTTCACAAAAGACAATAATATTAATCTAATTTCATTGAATAAATTTCCGTTGACTTCTGTTAGTTTTTTTAACTACAAAATTTCACTTTTCATAAAAAACCTTGTTGAATTTTTTTATTCAAATACTTCTTTACAAAACCATATCATTAAAATTTTAATATTGGAAAGTTGAAAACTCCTATTTTTTCCGCCGAAATGCCACTGTGTGGTGATCCAATTTTTACCAGGTATATTTTTTGGTTTAAAATAGGGGGATCTACTATCCTACCAAATATCATTAAGATCTAATGAGAATTGCGAAGTTTAGAAATTTTAGTTGTATTGGAGGTGGGCGTGGCAATGGTTTGTTTTTGACCAAATTTTGAAATTTTCTAAATCTGATGAAAACTATCATGTGTGCCAAAATTCTTTGCTCTACGATTACTTCTTCTATTTTTTTCCAGAAAATGTATGAGGCGGCACCACTGTGCTTCAATGCAGAGGGGGCGTGACCAAACTGTATTTAAGTTGTAGAGAGATGAAAATTATAATGAATAAGTGGGCGAAATTTTAATTTTCGATCCGTGGGCGGTAGCAGCGTAGATTAGATTAGATAGTTTAGCCCTAGAGAGATAAAATTTGGTATTCAGATAAAACTTGGCAGGCGAAATTTTTATTTTCAATTGGTGAACCAGAGAGATAAAACTTAGTACAGATATAGCACTCTGCACAGCAGAAATTAATGTGCAAACAATATTTCCATTTTCGGTCAGTTTTATTATTAACAATGTAATAACAGACAAACTCTTAGAAAACCAAAACCTTTGCCACATCCCTACTGGTACCTCCTATACAAATGACTGAATTCCTCCCAGAGTTTTACATACATATCTTTTTTTGTAAGTGCCAATATTTTGCGTAAAGGGTATGAATATTTGACTCCAGAATCAATTTAAACTATATCGGAGGAACCCTTCTGGTATCTCCCATACAAAATTACCTATTTTTGGAAATCAATATTTCTGCCATAACTTCCAAACGGAAAACTGGAGGATATTCAATTTGGTCTTGTAATTGTAGACAAAACTTCAGAAAACCGAAACATTTTACGAATATATGATCTAGCGGACTTCGTAACTACGTTCGAAGTACCTCTCTCATTTCATTTTAATTTTGAGCAGTATTTAAATCCAGCTTATTAATTAACTGAGAGACGACAAAGAATGGGAAGAAACCTGTTAAAGTGTCCTTACGAATGGTTATTGTTGTTGTATTGAAATTAATCTCTAAATATTACGTTATGAGAGTAAAAACTTTTTTTATTCACTGCAAATATCTTGGTTATATATATATTAAGTAGTATTCTGTTATTTTGACAATCTTTTGTCTAGTTATCAAGTACTGCATAATACTGTTAGAATATAAATCGGTTTATCCATGGCCATGAGTTTGGGGCATTTTCCACTTAAAACGACTTTTTATTATTTTCAATGTTCTTAAAATAGAATATCTGAGATAATAATATGTATCGTCATATAAATATATTATTTAGCATTTTAAACCAGAAACCCTATTGTCTTTCTCTTTCTTCGGCAGGTGGTGGTTTTCTGAACAAGCGTCCACAGAGTCGACAGATTCACATTATCATAATATCTACACATATCTGCGAAGAATACACAGTTTGCATCTACAACATACATACATACCTTTACCTACAGGATAATATGGTTAAAGACGGAATTTGACAAATGCCAGGTGACGAAACAGTAGAGAAAAATGTAAAAAGAGTTTCTGCCGTAGGCAAGACAAATATTTAAGCACGAGCTATGCAAGAGAATGGGAGAGCACCCCATCGACGGTCGGTTTGAAGAGACAGCATTGACATAATAACTTACAAGGCAACACAAACTAGTAAGGCGGTTATCTTCGGCTATGCCGAAGCTCAGATACCCTTCACCATTTGTAAAAATGGTGGTAAAACTGGTTATTTGCACTACAACTATATTTTATTAAACTTTGTACAACAAAAGAAGTGGACGTTACTTTTAGCTTCACACATCCATTTTGTCAGTAATTTTGTATAGATTTTAATCGATTTTATGAATTTTGTAACTCCCCAAAAATGGGAAGTTGTGTGGGATGTGGGAGTAGTTTAAATCCGATCATGCCTTTCTTAGAATTTAACCTCTGCTTTTGGACACAAGCTTACATACCAAATTGCAAACCGAAAGCTCATAAACTATAGGGATATGCAGACGGACAACCCCAAAAAGGGGGAAAATTGTATGGAAGGTGGGAGAAGTATTCGTCCGATATTGCTCATCTTATAAAGTTAACTCCTATTATAGGATTAAAGCTTTCATATACAATTTCAGCTCAATATTTTCTAACCTACGGCTATAATCGGTAGGCAGTTAAGCGGACACCCCAAAAAAAGGTAGTTTGAATGGGAGGTGGGAGTAGTTTTTGACCGACATTGCTTATCTTAAAAAGTAGCCTCCGCTTAGATATTGAATCTTGCGTGCAAAATGTCAACTATATACCTCTTAAAATACGGCTGCAATCGCAGGGACAAACCCAAAAAAGGGAGAGTTTGTATGGGAGGTGAGAGTAGTTTTTGACCGATCGTTCTCATTTTAATACTCTACAACCGCTTATTTCAGCTTGATTGCTCTTAAACTACAGCTGTAATCGTAGGGATAGACCCCAAAAAGGGGGAGTTTGTATTGGAGGTGGGAGTAGTTTTTGACCGATCGGGCTCATCTTACCACTTAACCTCCGCTTAGTGTAGGGAAGCTCACATACAAAATTTCAGCTTGATTGCCCTTAAACACTGCTGTAATCGCAGGGACAGACCCCAAAAAAGGGGAGTTTGTATGGGAGGTGGAAGTAGTTTTTGACCGATCGGGCTCATCTTAGAACTCAACCTCCATTTAGGGCAGCAAAACTTGCGTACAGTATTTCAGCTTGATTGCTCTTAAATTACTGCTGTAATCAGACACCCCCAAAAAGAGGGATTTTGTATGGGAGGTGAGAGTAGTTTTTGACCGATCAGTCTCATTTAAATACTCAACCTCCGCTTAGTATAGGGAAGCTGACATACAAAATTTCAGCTTGATTGCCCTTAAACTACGGCTGTAATCGCAGGAACAGACCCCAAAAAAGGGGAGTTTGTATGGGAGGTGGGAGTAGTTTTTGACCGATCGGGCTCATCTTAGAACTTAACCACCGCTTTGAGGATAAAAGCTTGCAAAGTCAAATGAAGTCAAATGATAGGCTAATTTCAAATGATATTTTGTAAAAACTTTGCTTTATATCTTTGTTATTTCACACCCAGTAGAGGGCATTACTGTTAATATTTTCAACAAAAATTTAAGAATTACACAGTACAACACATGATTTTGGGACTCAATTCTGAGAGCTGCACGTGAAAGTAGCCCTAAAAAGAAGAAGTTCTGCATCATTCATTTTGTCAAGTTACACGCCATTTAACATAACATTTAATATCGATATGAAGTTAGTAAGTCACGTTAAAGGCTCTTTTGTTTGTGGCGTACTGTGGCGTATGATTATCATAAGTAATATTCCACGTAAATCATACGCCACGAAGTAAAACAGTTTTATTGTAACTGCTAGGGAAACATTATATGAACAGATTAAAGGAATTGTAATTTTTTTTTTCTAATACCCTCACCCTAGGGTAGGAGGGTATATATCATTTGATACGACCCAACAGTGTAACACATAGAAGGAGTCACTTTAAGCCATAGGTTTCTTTGAACCAAATTCGATTCATGACTTTTTAAGCCGTTTGAGCAACTTTCGAAAGACGCAACCAAATGTTTAGAAATTTTGCACTAGTATATATTTTCCATAAAACTACTTAGGGTACTGCAAATGGGCTACATGGCCCAGCCTCGTCCCTTCTGGTCTTCCCATACAAATACATCATTCCGCCCACTTTAGAAATCGGGTAATCATATCAATACACCCAACGGGATCGTACCCAAGTTCTGTATATAGTAAAGCTATATTAGGATAAAGTTTTGGAAAAAAAAATTGGAAGTCTAGCCCCGTCCCTTCTAGTACCTCCCATACAAATGTACCTTTCCGCCCACTTAAGACATGAAGTAATAATATCGCTAAATCCAACGCGATCGTATCCAAATTCTTTATTTAGTAATGCTATAACAAGACAAAGTTTTGGAGAAAAAACACTGGAAATCTAGACACGCACCTTCTGGTACCTCCCACACAAATGTACCATTCCGCCCACTTTAGAAATCGATTAATATTATAAATAGACCTTACGTGATCGTGCACAAATTCCGTATTTAGTAAAGCTATAATAGTATAAAGTTTTTGAGAAAAAATCTGGAAGTCTAGACACGCCCCGTCTGTTACCTCCCATACAAATGAATGTACCACTTCGCCCACTTTAGAACTCGAGTAATAATATCAATATGATAGAAAATTTTTTGTTTTAATGAGGGTGAGGGTATATGTAAGTCGGGTTGCCCGACTGAAACTTTCTTACTGTTTTTAATTTTTGTTTCAGCTAAATCGGACCAGTGGTTCTCGAGTTATGTCAAACAAAAGAAACTAAAACGTGACAAATTCCCCTATACAATACTTATTAACTTCTAATCGATATTAAATTATTATGGCATGTAACTTGAAAAAACGAATGATGCAGAACTTCTTCTTTTTAGGGAAACTTTCACGTGCAGTTCTCGGAATTGAGTCCCAAAATCAATGAGCTGAACAATGTTGTACTGTGTTAGGTCCCTGCCCATAGCTGATTATAAGTCATGAAATAAATACGGATTTCTGTAGAATTGTGGAATATAGTATCTACACATCAGCTGAATTTAGGCAGACTGTATAAGCATTCCTGTAGTAATAGGATGCGAAGGGAACATAATTTTTTAAGTTTTCAAGTATAGGCTTTTTATATATTTTTTTCCGTTTTAATCTAATTGAAATCTCATCAACCATCTCTTTGTAGTAACTGTCAAGTTGGGCAGACTAGCATACATACCAATAAACGTACATCTGTATGCCGGTGGTATGTATGGATATGTTTACAAATCTGGTATATGTGAATGTATACATACCGGTGTAACACAAATGTATATCAACAAACATCCCTACAGTTATGGCCTGGATTAGAAGAAACACACACACACATTTACACTCGCACTCGCAGTGATGCAACCACACATTTTTGATATGATTTAAATCACAATGTCGCAAATCAGATGATAACGACAAAAATGTTGATGAACATGATATGACATACAGGCAGACAATGTAACTGACATAACTGTAACCAACTGACATAACTGTAACTACATAATACTATTGTTACATTTACATTTAAGGAACGTTAAGTTGGCTTTTATGGTCTGTCTGTTTTTTAATACTATCAAAATTTAAATATTTAAATTGAAGCAACGTTAGACTACGCCCACGAAATATTAACCGTACCTAAAAGCTGAGGAAAAAGTCATACGAGGAAGGCGATAAAAGTAGCAAGCAATGACAAATTGTTAAGGCTTTTTTGCATTCGAATGAGTTAACAAGTTCCTACTTTTAGATGCGCATAATCGGAAATACAGTCGTGTGTTGAAACCGCATTATTATTAAGTCTGTTATGGCGACCAAAACTTCGTTGAAAGTTTCAAATTTAAATACCGTTTAATACATCCCTCGTTATCTCACTTCAGTAAACATATGGGTATTAGTGCTTTTTTCGGGTTATATACTGGAGGTACAGGTGTAGGTAATTACAAAAAAAATGTCCAAACAGTACATGTTGCCAAACATAATGATGGCAATGATGAAGAATAAGTTGATGTTGATGATGATGATGACGGATATGATAACAATAAGAGCGACGACGACGACAACATTAAGAGAATTCCCAACAACAATGACAGCGACTACAAAGGAACGCAATTAATATGGTAATAAAGAATGTTACTGTGTGGGAGGGAATGGGCTAGCAACTTCATATAGACTACCATCATCATTACCAACGTTACAAGCAGTCCACCACTACTGTAACAACTACTTTAAAAACACACACACACACATTGGCACGCACACAAAAATATACATAGTATATGAAGAATTTTCCCGCGATGCTTTCAGCTACATATACATAACAACACACACAAACTCACTCTGTGGAAAACAATTCTTCTGAATAAAGATGCAATAAATAACAACAGTAACATAGCCGGAGGGAATTATTTTTGTATTTATAATAAAGCACACACGAACACACAGTAGACGGAAGGACACAACTGTGTATTTAAAACATTTTCATGGTCAATTTAATTTAACGGAATATCCATTTATACCTTTGTTGTTCACAATCTATATTATGCATATTGGGTGGAATCTACTATGCGATGTTTTTAACCGCTTAAATAAGAATCGATATCTTTAAATGGAACAAAGAAAATATTTGATGCCATCGTGTCTGCATGACGTTGGAGACTAATGTGAACGTCCTTCTTCTTCTTCTTAAGTGGCCCATTACAACTTACGAACGTGGTTCGTATATTAGAGGCCTGAATGCGTCTTCTGCATGCGTTCTCCAGTTAGTCCTACCAGATGGTGGCAAGTCGTTAACCACTTGGTCCTTTCAACCAAGTTTGGGTCTCCCTGCTCTGTCCCGTCCTTTAGGTTCGCCTTCAAACACCTTTCTCGCCCGAAAATTTACATCCATCCTGGCAACATGTCCCAGACATGGTAGTCGTTGGATTCTGACTTTTTTTAGCAACGTCGATGCCGTAGTAAAGCCCATACAGCTCATGGTCCGATGGCGAAACTCGCCGTCGACACAGATAGGTTTATATATTTTTTTGGAGTACTTTTCTCTCGAATACTCATAGCTTTTGTAAGTCCGTTGTCGTAAGCACCCACGATTCGGCAGCATACAACAGAACGGGTAAAATTAACACCTGAAACAGCTGTTTCGTATTTCGAGATAAAGTGGTGTTCCTTAAGAGCCGTAAAAACATCTATTGCCGAGCACTATTCTCCTCTTAATTTCTTGGCTGATAATGTTTTTCTTGTTGACGGAAGATCCGTGGTAGGTAAACACGTCGACTACCTCAAAACAATAATTGTCAACGTTTACGGTGCGTCCCCATAGAGAGGACTCTTTGTTCGTTATTTTTGTTTTGTCCTCGTTGACCGCTTAACCCATTTTTGCTGACTCCTTTTCTAGTGATGAGAAAACTGCAGTAACATCCCGCAGATTTCGACCAATGAAGTCTATATCATCGGCATAGGCTAGTGGCATGTAGTTCTTGTGGAATATAGTGCCAGAGATGTTGACACCAGCGTTTCTCGAAACCTTCTACGTAACTACTTCTCCATGGACTAAGCGGATGGACAATTTAAGGCGCAGTCAGGGTCAACATTTGCATGAAATAATCTTCAAACATTAAATTATATGGACCGTACTATCGATTCAAATAAAGATTTCATGCATTTTTCTGAATTTTAAGTGTTTTTCCTATAGCTTTTAAAAAAATCAGCCTTTATATTGAACTAGTGGGCCCGGCAATGCTTCGCTATTGCATATTATCGAATATTGCCATTTTCACCCCCTAAATGTAGAAAAATCCAAACAATGTGTAGCCTATGTTACTCGCTGGGTTATTCGGAAGACTCCCTGAAAATTTCATCAAAATCGGTCCAGCCGTTTTCGAGTCCATACGTTACATATATACATACACACATCCTCTTTTATATATATAAGATAGTGTGATCCTTACCAATCTCAACCGATTATTTGGTGTTTTTTAAGGTACTTCTGCAAAGTCGAATTAGCTTTGCAGGTATACCAAACTCAGACATGGCTTCATATCGCCTATTCCTTATCGGTGAGTCGAAAGCAGATTTGTAGTCGACACAGAGGTGGTAGGTGTCGATCTAATTTTCATGAGTTTTTTTCCAGGATTTGTCGTAATGTGAATATTTAGTCCGTCGTAGACTTACCAGGTCTTAAGCCGCTTTGGTAAGGTCCAATTAGTTGTTCTACAATTGGCTTTAGACGTTCACACAATATGCTTGAAAGGTAGTTCTTACATTCACTACGATCTCCTTTCTTGTATATGGGACATAACAGACTGAGACTCCAATCCCCGGGAATGCTCTCGTCTTGCCAGATGTTCTCCATAAGCTGATACATGCTCCTAATCAGCTACTCCCCAACTGCCTTAAACAATTCAGCAGGCAGATCATCGGCTCCAGAGCCGCTATGTTATTTTTAAGGCGGGATATTGCCACACGTATCTCGCTCTGGCTCGGAGGTGGACAGTTAATATTATCGTCATGGATTGGTACTAGGTCTTCTGGAGTGGTGTCCTTATCCAGTAGATTTCTGAAATTTTCTCTCCATATCTTTAGAACGTTACCCGGGTCCGTCACTAGCTGGTCATCATGTAGCCCATTTGCAATACCGTAAGTGGTTTTGGAGAAATATTAACCCATGCAAAGTTTCAAAACAATTGGTTGCGTCTTTCGAAAGTTATCGTGCGTATCAGCCGGACAGACAGACATACGTACTGGCGGGCATGGCTCAAACGACTTAAAAAGTCATGAATCGAATTCAAAGAAACCTTTAAGTTGTCCGACATTGCGCAAATTTTGACCATAGCCGCTTTATAACCAATGGCACAATATTCCGCTCTGGCATTACCGAAAATCCAAAGTTGAATTTTCGTTGCCACCCCAGTGTCCATAACCTAACCTTATCCAACACTGTTGTTTATACCATCACTCTTAGGGATGAGGTTATATATCATTTGATACGACCCAAAAATGTAACACATAGAAGGAGTCACTTTAGACCCTAGGTTTCTTTGAACCAAATTCGATTCATTACTTTTTAAGTCGTTTGAGCCATGTCCGTCTGTCTGTCTGGCTGTCCGGCTGGTTCGCACGATAACTTTTGGAAGACTCAACCAAATGTTTTGAAATTTTGCACAAGGTAATGTTACCCCAAAACTACTTACGGTATTGCAAATGGGCTACATGGCCCGCCCCTTCTGGTACCTCCCATACAAATACATTATTCCGCCCACTTTAGAAATCGAGTAATAATATCAATAAACCCAACGGGATCTTACCCAAATTCTGCACATAGTAAAGCTATAACGGGATAAATTTTTGGAAAAAATTGGAATTCTAGCCACGCCCCTTCTGGTACCTCCCATACAATTGTACCACTCCGCCCACTTTAGAGATGGAGTAATAATATAAATACACTAGACACAATCGAAATTCTGTATTTAGTAAAGCTAAAACAGGATAAAGTTTTGGAGATAAAATCTGAAAGTTTAGACACGCTCCTTCTGGTACCTTCCATACACATCTGGTACCGCCCACTTATGAAATCGATTAATATTATTAATAGGCCTAATGCGATCGTGCGTAAATTCTGTATTTAGTAAAGCTATAACAGGATACATTTTTGGAAAAAAATTGGAATTCTAGCCACGCCCCTTCTGGTACTTCCCATACAATTGTACCACACCGCTCACTTTAGAGATGGAGTAATAATTACAATATATTCGGCACGATCGTGCCTAAATTCTGTATTTAGTAAAGCTATAACAGGATAAAGTTTTGGAGAAAAAAATCTGGAAGTCTAGACACGCCCCTTCTGGTACCTTCTATACACATCTGGTACCGCCCAATTATGAAATCGATTAATAATAGACCTAATGCGATCGTGCGTAAATTCTGTATTTAGTAAAGTTCAAGCAGGACAAAGTTTTGGAGAAAAAATCTGGAAGTCTAGCCACGCCCCTTCTGGTACCTCCCATACAAATGTACCACTCTGCTCACTTTAGAGATGGAGTAATAATATCAATACACTCGACACGATCGTGCGCAAATTCTGAATTTTGTTAAGCTATAACCGGACTAAGTTTTGAAGAAAAAAACTGGAAGTCTAGCCACGCAATTTCTGGTACCTCCCATACAAATGTACCACTCCGCCCACTTTAGAAATCGAGTAATAATATCAATAGAATATAAATTTGTTGTTTTATTGAGGTTAAGGATATATGTAAGTCGGGTTGCCCGACTAAAACTTTCTTACTGGTTTTAATTAAAAATCGATTGACTTCAATAGCTCAAGACTGCTATTATCTTATATTGGGTGATGGTATTTATCAGTCAGTTTATCTAACTGGAATTTCTTTACTGGTGTTTGCAGTTGTTTGCGTACTTTGTGAATAATACTGTATTAACCATCTATGTATATTCTCTTTTGAGATTCCTCCACTGGTATCCCTTTCTCTTTATCCATTTTTTTCTTAATGTTTTCTCTTTAAATCGACAAGATTAACGCAAGATTTGTTACCTGTGATTATGTTGTACGTGAATGTGCTTTACCGAATCGTGCAATTTGTGCTCCCTCCCGTGCCAGCCCGTCACTGGGCGTTAGGCGTTGACGAAACCATTTCTATGTGAAGCCAACGAAACGACTATCGTTTGACCTTTACTGTCACCGAATTTCATGCACCTCCCATTACCGAAATTAATTTATTTGTCTTCATTAAAAATTAAGTTAATTTATTTGGTCCCGTGTACCTGTCTGTCAGTGTCTCGTTGTTGCTCCCAGTGCGTTCGGTATTTGCACAATTTTACTGTACGCAAACCCATTGTTACCAATTAGTACAACGAAATAAATTTAAAATTTTAATACAACACCTCCTTCTCGCTCTTTTCACCAGCAACTCTTGATATATAGGGCGAGAAATCGGTGAAATGTAACAGATATGGCAGAAAAACACTTTGACCTTAAAGGCTGGAAGGTGAAAGAGACTAAAATAACAGACAAAAAAAATCTCAATTTCCTATGTCGAAATGAAACGACCGAAAAAAATCGGAACACAAATCTTATGGCAGGAAAAACTGAAAACGGAAAACAAAAAAAAAGAAAGAAAGAAAAGTGAAATTTATTTAAATTTCAATTACATTTCTCTTAGGACACACACACGCACACGCATATACCAAGTAGCAGTGGTGATAACGCCATATCATTGCAACGTACGCCTGTCTATCTGTCCTTCCATCTGGCTGCCTGTCTGTCCTACTGTCTGTGTGTGTGTGTATTATACTGACGGTACTGATATAGAAAACGAAGGAATGTTTTATTAAATAAACTCAGCTTTTTAATTTACCAACAGCAACAAGAACGACGAAGACGTCGACAAAGTTAATAATAATGGTACGGATGGTAGAAATACGCGACGAGCCGCCTTGCGACGCTCCATTTTCTTTTTCATCCCTTTTTGTTTTCAAATGAAAAACAAAACAGAAACGCAGTTTTAGTAATGTTTAAATTTAAATGTAATGTACGAATTAACAAGGACTAAAGAACAGACATCTCTGGAATACGCCTGGCCGTGTTAAAGGCGTTCTCCTGCCCAGGGTGGTTTTACACAGGCATCAACTGTGATGGATGAGAATTATTTACACCTGACTTAACGCTGGCAGGCAGGCACCCAGGTTACACGATTCATTTTCGTTAATAAATATTTCTTTTGAAGTGGAACAAAGGATTGTTCGACTGAATACTTGAATTAATCAAATTGAATTAAAAATAATGAGTTTGTGCAATAGTACTTTTAAATATATGCATGACCTGAGTTATTTTCGAAAGCGATTATATTATTTTTTTATTGTGTACAAATGATAGACCCAAACTCCGTTGGAAGGACCAAGTGGTAGGCGATGTGCCATCATCTGGTAGGACTAACTGGAGAACACACGCAGAAGACCAAAGCGAGTGGAATTCTTTATTACTTCAGGCCTCAAATTTATGAACTACGTTTCGTAAATTGTAATTGGCCACATAAGTAAATGATAGTAGTCCACGTGCAGGAGTGACCTGACTCTGGCCTGTGGAATTCTGACAGGCCATTGTAATAGCAGGCACCTGACAGGCAAATGTAATAGATCCATACAGGACTACTGCCGTGTGTGTGAGGACGAGAAGGACGGAGGAGGCCCGTTCTAGCCCGTATGAGGCTAAGGCACTTAGGGGAAAGTTATATAGAAGACCTAGAGACATACTCCTCAGTTCGAGTAGTATGGTAGTAGTAGTAGTATGGTGACAGCGAAAATTCATCATTGGATTTTCGGTAATGTTCGAGAGGATTGTGTCAGTTGTTATAGAATAGCTATGCCCAAAATTTGAGCAAATCCGGACAATTTAAGCCGTGCCCAAAGAGGTCAAAGGTCAAATATATATATATGCAAATGCGTTTGTACAAGGTGGCGCAAAAGTAATCCTCCTATCAGAAAATGCTATAAATTTTGCGATTGGCCCCTAATGTCAGTTCTGTTTTGACATTTGTGCAGTAAACACATGCGAAATACACGTTAATAAACAATGTTACGCTACACTGCTCCAGAACGCGGAATATTGCTGACTATTTATTTGACCAATAATCGGTCGGTGACTTTGGCACAACGTGAATTTCGTCGCAGATTTCCTGACCGTCCAACGCTTACTGGTGAAACACTGTGACGTTTAGCCGCTCGCCTCGAAGAGACTGGCACAACACGAGATGCCGCCAGACCCCGGAGTAGCCGTTCTGCAGAGAATATTGCTGCTGTAGCCGAGGATGTCATGGAAGCGCCGTCGAAATCGACCAGACGACGTGCCACGCAAATGGGTATCAGTCGACGGTCTTTACAGCGAATTTTGGTACAAGATTTGAAGATGTTTCCGTAGAAAGTCCAGACGGTGCATCAGCTGTTAGCTGCTGACCGCCAATCGCGTCTAACATACGCTCAAGCCATCCTTAATCACCGCCAAGAGGAAGATGATTTTTCATCAAAAACAATCATGAGTGATGAGGCCCATTTCCATCTTAGCGTGTACGTAAAAAAGCAAAATTTACGCTTCTTGGGCACTGAAAATCCGCGTGTAACCCACGAAGAGCCATTACACCCGCTCAAAGTCACTGTATGTTGTGCTGTTTTCGCTGGATGAGTCATCGGACCTTTTTTCCTCGAAGACGACGCGGGCCAAACGGTTACTGTGAATGGTTGCCGCAACTTGATGAATTGGTATTGGAAAACATGTGGTTCCAACAGGACGGTGTAACGGCACACACTGCACGTGCCACAACCCATATGCTGAAGGATGCATTTCCCGGGCGCCTAATCTCCCGTTTTGGCGATTTGCACTGGCCAGCAAGATCGCCTGATTTGACCGCTCCAAACTTCTTTTTGTGGGGCTTTTTGAAGTCGAGGGTTTTTGTCAACAAGCTTCAGACTGTTGCAGCTCTTAAAGACAATATCCGTCAAGAATGTGAGGACCTATCGCCGGAAGTTTTGGCCAAAGTGATGGAAAATGCCATTAAAAGGGATCAAATAACAATCAACTGTGGCGGTGGCCATTTACATGACATCATATTCTCGACTTGATGTAAAAAAAATTAAAAGACCAAATAAAAATAATCCACAAGAAGAATCAAAGTTTTTCATTTTTTTTTTAAATTCCAGCCAAAAAACATCAGAAGTTTTCTTTTGCGCACCTTGTATTTGTTTGTTTACATTTTTTAGTACCATATAGGGCGTCGGGAGTGTGATGCTAGGTAAAGCTTTTGATCGGTTTAACTTGGCAAACCCAGAGTGATTCTTGCCAATTGAACTTCAAGTCTACTCACAAAGCTCTACTCTTGGTACTACTGCGGACGGAGTACCTCCAAGTGATGAAGCCTGGAACCGTGCCTTTGACACGAAACCTTAAACCCAGGCACGGAGGCTCAGACTCAGCGGTACCCTGGTCAGCGTCTGATCCAGAATGGGCGGCTGAAATAAAATCCTGGCAGGACGAGAAAACTGCGACGTGGTGCGCTGGGCGTGCAACCCGCCACCGACGTATGAACTACTGTAATGAAAAGAAGTAAGAAAATAATAAAAATGGACCCCCCAAAATGTTGACGACCACCGCAAACGAATCCTCGAATAATACAAGGCTGAATAAACGCTTTACAGGAAATTCGGTTGACGGGGCACGGGTGCTCGCGCATGAAGACGTGCGACATCTACTATAGTGGCCATGCGGACAAGCACAAATTTGGGTGTGGATTTGCGGTTGGCAAGCGACTGCGACACCCAGTCTCAAGGTTCAACCCGGTGTGTGAACGTATACCCACCATAAGAGTCAAAACAAAGTTTTTCCACTTTTCCACATAACTTATTTGTGCCCATGCTCCGACAGAAGAGAAAAGGGATAAGGACAAAGACGAGTTCTACGAGAGCCTGGAAAATGTATATGACCTTAGCCCGATCCATGATATTAAAATTGTACTAGGCGATTTTTATGCCAAAATAGGCAGGGAGACCGCATTTGAGCATACCATCGACAAATTTAGTCTGCACAAGAAATATGGTAGTTAGCAACACTAGATTTGACCATAAAAATATACATAAGGCAACATGGTTATATCCAGATCAATTGACCGACTGTATGTAATCAGGCACAACGAAAGCTGGACATCGGTAAACTGCGGACTACAGAGGTAGCGGATGCCTACTCCAACCACATAACTCAACTGCTACGGAATGCTCCAACCCCTGATAATCCCCCATATAATGTATGTCGTAGTCATGTCGAACATTTGCCGTTCTTTTAAATATGGCATCGCTGATGTCGTTTGTGAGCCTGAAGTACGATTTGTCTTTGCTCCTATCTTGTTCTTCTTCGTCAGATGATGAAAAATTCTCAACACTAAAGATTTCTGTAAATTAATACTAATTTTATTAATATAAAAAAACACAGTCTAACGTTGTCGAAAGTCGACTACGATATATGTAATAAGTGGGAATATTACCTCGCAGTGGCAATATCTAGCCGACTTCAAAAAACGGACTACGAAAAGCGTACTTGGGTACTCAAGCCCGTCTTAAGAAGATGCCTGGTACGATGATGAAGGTCACAATGTCACGAGAGAGACGGATGCTGTATACAGGGCGAAACTGCAGCCAATGACAACGCCAGGTGTTTCTTGAACGGCACAGGGAGAAAAGACGAGTTGCCTCGTCTTTTTAGACGGAAAAAGAAGGAGTTGAAGAAGAGATATGATGCGTGCACAGAGTTGCTCCGAAGTAGAGGTGAAGCCCCAAAGTGGAACAGGGTTGCCCTCCTGCAAGGACAGCGATGGCTAGCTAGTGACGGACCTGGAGAGCATTCTAAAGATATGGAGAGAACATTTCAGCATTCTACTGGATACTGACATCACTCCAGAAGACTCCACTGTAATCCATGACGATGGTAATAACTATCTACGAGCCAGAGTAAGATGCGTGTGGCAATATCCCGCCTTAAGAATAACAAAGCAGCTGGTGCCGATGGTCTCCCGGTCTTAGTATGTTATGTCCCATTTACAAGAAAGGAGATCTTAGTAAGTGTAAGAACTACCATGGAAGCCCTATCGAGCATATTGTGTGAACGTCTAAAGCCAATTGTAGAAAAACTAATTGGACCCTACCAGTGCGGCTTTAGACCTGGTATGTCTACGATGTATCAACCCAGCAAACCAAATGTCCCGAAATCGTTAAGACTTCGTTACGAATTTCGGCAAAAGGACCCGATTTCGGTACGGATTTCTGTAAGATATCGTGCCGAAAAACGAATGGCTGCAAGATTCGTCGGGGGAAATTCGGTTGTTTTTGCCGACAAATCTTTTTGATATCCCATCGAATTCTGAAGTAAAATCCTTGGGAAATTCTGAAAATTTTACCGACATATCGAGCCGATATCTGACAGAAATCTGTTATAGAATCGCAGAATCTTCTGAAAGTTTTCCCGACATTTCGTTAAGATATCTGACAGACATCTGTTATAAAATCGTAGGAAATTCTGAAAGTTTTCCGACGTAGTGAGCAGAAATTATAAAACCGTAGAAAAGTCTGATATATTTGCCGACATATCGTGCAGATATCTGACAGAAATCTGTTATAAAATCCTAGAAAAGTCTAATATATTTGCCGACATATCGTGTAGGTATCTGACAGAACTTTTCGGAATCTATGTTTACTTTTTTTCGAAAAGCTTGTCGCGCCCGGGACGTGGCGGGGGACGTGGCCCCCCACGGCATTCGTCTTTTAAAAATGCTAGATTTGTTTAGAAGAATATTTTTTTGGGGTATTTTTCATAATTTTTGGGGAAATTTTCGTTCTTGAGTTTTGGGTCATTTTTCATTTTTTTCGCTCAATTTTATTTTGGGTAATTTTTCGCTTTTTTTTGGGGCATTTTTCATAGAGCCGTTTTTTTAATATCTGTTGTTTTACCACTTTCACTTTTCCATGCTGAAATCGTTGTCTTTGTGGCGACATGTCATGAAGTTGAAATTGACTAAGATCATGAGTGTCATGTTGCAAAACGACCCATCGGCTACTGAAGGCTACTCAAGGCAGCTACTGGCGCTTGGTAATTGCCATATTCCTGTTGATGTTTCAACTGGATTGAAGGCGTTCCCGGGAAATTTTTGCGAGTTTACATCGTCGAAGGAGGAACTCATCACCAAAGTTTTCCCAGCATTGCACAAAATTATTAAAATCTAGATTGGATAAGTGAGCGGGCCATACTACCAGTGAAGAATAAGGACGTCGATAGCTCGAATGTTATTATTCAATGTAGAATCGATGGATAACTTCATTCATAAAAATCCGTTGATAGCGTGACCAACGAGAATGAGGCGACCAACTATCCGACAGAATTGTTGAACTCCCTAGATGTGCCAGAAATTCAGCTGCATAATTTACAGCTGACGTTGGGATCGATCATAAGCATTTTTCGGAATCTGAATCATCCAAAATTGTGCAACGGTACGTGGTTGTCCGTCAAGAAACTGATGATCAATGTGATTAAAGCGGCGTTCATCAAGGACAAATTCAAAGGAGAGAAAGTCCTTATCCCACGAATTCCTATTATTCTAATTGATCTTTCCATCCAAATTCAAGCGAATTAAACTCCTCATTCGATTAGCTTTCGCGATAACAATCAATAAATCGCAAGGCCAATCTTTGGAAGTTTTCGGGATCATTCTCGAATTTCCCTGCTTTTCACAAGGTCAGCGGTACGTTGCCTGTTCCTCTACGATAACTCCTTCTATTTTTGGCCGCCGTTTATATGAAAACACGACACTGTGCACCGTCTTCATTGTTTTTTTTTACATTGTTAATCAGATCGCTCTTCACTGATTTCGATTCAAATTCAAATAAAACACATTGTGTTTTACTTTAACCTGGAGGTTATATATAGGCATTACCTTAGGAGTGAGACGAAGTTTGCCGGGTCGGAAGTTGTACAGCAGAACAACGTTTGCCGGGTGAGCTAGATTACTGTATTTTATGAGTTCATTTCTACGTTAACCCGTTAAAAATACTATCATCCGCAGAGGTTCTCTTTCTCTCTCTCTTTACATTATGGATTAGTTAAGTTTCTAATTATTCACTTTGCATGCTATCACACCCATTCCACACTCTCCAAACTCTTATCGATTATAATCAATTGAATTGAAATTAATGGAATATTTCGTTTCACTGCTGTGACACTTTTTCTTTTTATATTTACCTACATTTTAATTGAAATATGTGTCACGAAAGGGATCTTCGTTTATGTTGAAAACGTAAAAAAACAATATATGAAACTTTTCTTTTTTGGTAATTGTTGGTATTGAATTTTGTATTGCTATTGTTGTTGCAATTAACAAATGTCTTCGTTTGACCTTCTTTGCATCTTAGCAGAAACTGGGTTGTGGGGCCGCCACCATTAACTTAGGGTTCAGTAAGAAAGTTATGCAGACGTGCCAGCAAAGTCTAGAAGAAATTACCTTTCTTCTTCATTGTCACAGCTGGTAATGAAGGGACATGAGAGGGGACAGGTGTTTAATATATTTGTTCGCTAACATTTACCACAGCACACGCACACATCTGCACATGTGTTGGTTATACATACTACGTACCACAGCACGTAGAAAATTTTGTTAGTTGTTTTTTTTTTGGAGAAAACCTTGACACCACGTTTGGTTGGCAGGACAAGGCCAAAGTAGAAATTAATTTAATTTACATAAAATAGGTATTTTCGTCCTCTGGTCCGTCCGTCTGTCCAGATTGGCGAACGCAATAGCTGACGGCCTTAACGGCAGCCAGCAGTAGTTCCATATGTGCGAAATGTTTAAAGCTTAAATGTTACTGCAGTTTTTTGACGTGGGGGGTCGAAAGGCAAAGCAAACAAACTTTGATGTCTAACAAGCGAAAAAAGCGTTCACAGATATTTGGGCCTAAACCTACTTTCTCCGTTCTTTTCGTCGCTCATTTTCCTTTTTGGATTCTTATACATGTGTTTGTAAAGCCATGTCTTCGTGCCTTGAAGCGCTTTGTTGTTGTTGTTGTTGATGTTGTTAATGTCGTGTTGCGGCGCTAGTAACTGGGGCGTAAAAAAGTTGTATACTAATTCTGTTGTTGAAAATTAAACCCTGTGTGGCAAAAGGATACGGACCACCACACAGTCTAACACCGAGCCGCCGCCAATGCTCTTGTGGGCTGTTAAACAAAATGATTAAAACTTTCGGTGGCAGTTCGTTTCGTAGTAGCAGTATTTTTTTTCTGTTTATTTTGAATTGTGTGTTTGGATATAAATTACAGGCGCAATTGGAATTACAATCATAGGCACACACACAAGCATACACACACGCATTAACATTTTCACATTGTAGTCGCCGCTGAATGTCGCGGCGTTATGTCTGATTCGTTTCTGGACGACTGTTATGCCATGGTGCGATGTAGGGGTTCAACTTTAATCCGGGGACAGGCAACATGATATAGTTTCCTAAATTATGGTTTTAATTATAGAACTTCCGCATTTGGAATTTGTCGGCGTTTGAGGGTAAAGCGAATGTAATTAAGGCTTCAAGCCGAAATGTGTTGGTAATTGTAAAATTGATTTACATGCTTAGCATAGCTTGTATATTATAAGATTTTTAGTCATAAACAAATTTGTGTTGTTCAAATCGGTAACGGACATAATGGACTATGCCTGGGCAATGCTATGTCGTTCATCTTGCTATTGTTAATCCTGCAAAATTTTTCAGACGAATGAGAACAAAAAGTTTAAAGTTTTTTTGTTGCCTCATACGTAAACAAGGGTAACTATGTATGTGTGTATGTATATTGTAAGCCTAATAATAAAAAGCAAACCAGTTCAAAAAAAAAAAAAGCTTACATATTATTAGAAACTTAATAACTGATAGCAACCCCCTTCCCCCTCTCTAAAAAAAAACCAGCCAATGCGGTACTGAAATTTGTTCATATTTTCTGAGGGTTTGTGTACTATTTCTTGGTAACTAAACTAGCCAAATTTAAATATTCTGAAGTGGTCAATTTGCAAGTTATGAAAAAAGTATTATTTATACAAAAATTGTGTGTTTAGTATAGAAGGTACCAGAAGCGGTGGGGCAATTCTGCCCATAGGGCGACAGCAAAATGTATGGATGATTTTTTTTTGTTGCGGAAATTAAAAATTCCCTCGGCCCCTTTTGCCGTCTTGCTTCCAAATAGCGTGGTTATTTTATATCACTACTGTACTGTGAAATTTTCAAGACGATCAAAGTATTATTATGGCTGTTATAACGATTTTTTTTAAATAGGGCGTGGCTTCGCCCTCTTCCATCCTAGCTGTAATTCATATACCAACAACGCATTTCGAATATCTGCTTTATACCTCTTATAGGTCATGAGATGGAGACGTTTAAAGTTTCAAGTTTAATGCCACGCCCACTGATTCGATCTGGCCCATGTTTTGTATGATCAGAAAATTTGCTGCCGATTTTGCTCAAATTTTGACCAACTGACACAATATTCAGCTCGGGCATTACCGAAAATCCAAAGTTGAAGTTTCGCTGCCATCCTTATACAACATTTTTACTAAATTTTAAAAAATATTAATACTAACATAATTTTTAAAAGAATCTGTTTAGATTCACTCAATTTATCCTACCCACCCGCCATCCTGACAGACGGACATACTTTAATCGTCTTAAAAAGTCTTGAAACGAATTCGGCCTTAAAACACATAGGGGCTAACACATCTCCTTTACACATTTTCTCGTATATACCTTTATCCCTAAGGGTAAGGGTATAAAAAGTGTTACGCATTTAAGGAGACGTGTTAGACCCCTAGTATCTTTTTATGACGATTGAGTCATGTCTATTTGTCTAACTGGTTGGTGGCCAGGATAACTCTGGATCTTAGGTATTAAAGGGAAGAATGTTTTGAGAAACTGTTGGGGTTGCAAAAATATTGGGTGTCGGTCATACATTTGACTCCTCTAGGGACTGCTTTAGGGTAGTTAGAGCGGTGGGAGCAAATTTTATATAAATGTGATTTTTGTTTGGAAGCCCCCTAAGGGAGTGAAGATGGGCGGTAGGAATATTTGGGAAAAATGTTACGTGGGAAAAATTACTTGGAGTCGGTCACTTATTTGAACCCTCTAGAGGCGATTCCGGGGCAGTTGCTGTGCTTGTTGTGGTTTTTTTTCCCAAATAAGAAAAGCTTCTCGTTAATAACCAGTGGCTCGATTTTAATTTTAGACCCATAGTTTCTTGGGCAAATTCATCGTGGATTGCGATATTGATAACCGCTTGGTCGAGCAAAAAATTGATCCATTCTAAGATGATGTATACGATAGTACAGAATACGAATAAATATATGTCTTACTAGCTTTCTCTGCTCGCGTTGCTTCACCCGTATTTACAATAAAACTTTTTATCACTTAAGTAATATAGGTAAAATGCAAAAGCTTCATAAGACAAACGAACACTAAATTTTTGTGATTGTAGCTTTATCCCATGTTGTTACAAAATTTAAAAGGCGCGTAGCACTGCCCATTTCCCAGCGAGACGTAATCCCCCATGTACCATTTTCATATGTAGCAACTCTTATCTTCATACCGATTGAAATTTTGGTTTGTGTGACCACGCCCCTTTGTCTAAGTATGTTATCATGTAGCATATGATAGAGACCCTACGGATAGTACTACACAGTGAAAATTTCATTGCAATCGGTTCATTTACTTCGTCAGATAAAGATTTTTTCAAAAGGGGCGTAGCACCGCCCATTTTACAGCAAGATGCAATCCTTTTTATATCATCATCATATGTAGCAAATCTCATCTTCATACCTCTAATGGCTCTTGAGATAAGACCGATTGAAATTTCGGTTTGTGTGGGCAATGCCACGCCCCTTTGTCTAATTATGTTTTCATGTAGCCTATGATAGAGGCCCTATGGACAGTATCACACATAGAAAATTCAATTGCAATCGGTCTATTTATTTAGCCAATATTACTATTTTTATAAAAGGGGTGTGCCACCGCCCAATTTCCACAAACAAAGACTTTTTTCTTATACAACCGATATAGGTACCAAATCTCGACTTCGTACATATAATGGTTCAAAAGATACTTAAAAAAAAACTTAATTTCCCTTTGCACCCCATGAATGAGGTATGGGATAGCTTCACGCTTTCTATTTTTAGATTCACAACTAACGGCACCTACTTATTTATCGACGAATGCGAACGTCACTGTTTTGAGAAGCTCTTACAAGACACGACGATTGAATCGACGCTTAATACTGCGAAGTTGCTGTCAAACAACATTCGAGGGGAGCCGACAGTGAAAGAAAATTTTATTTATTTTTTTTCTTTTTAAGATGACTGGAGCCAGGTTTGAACCTGCGATCTCCCGCGTGGTAGTCGCGTGTTCTAACCACTATGCCACGGCCGGTCACAGTCATTTTAAAATTCCCTTTCAGTCCGAATTTCCTAAAATCCCTTCTTAGTGCGCGCCTATGTCATGAAAGAAACTTACATTCTAAATTTCACGGTTCTTGCTTTCGCAGTTTGGGCTGGGGAGTGATCAGTCAGTCACCCAAACCTTTTATATATATAGATTATCTTCTTATATGTTTACCTTTACCTAGGTCACACCCGTCGTAAAATGGTGTCACACCCATCAAAATATAATCGTGGACATTCTACGGAAAATTTTACAGAATTTAACCTGAAAGTCATAATTTTGTAAAAGCTCGAATTCCTAAGGTCACACCCTTCGTTGTCTTGTAATGGACATTATGAGCAGAAACTATGTTTTTTTCAGAGTATACCTGTTACTAAACGTATTGGATCTTAACATTATTGGTAATCACATCATTTTTAAAAAATTAATTTTCTATGTATGAATTATAGCCAAAAATGTGAGTAACATGGCCACACCCGTCCCAATGGAATTGCCTATAAGTAATTGCATATTAAAATCGGGAAATTTTAATAACTCAAGAGTTAAACAATATCATAAAGGGTAAGGGTATTTATCAGTATATTCACCTGACGGAAATTTCTGCACTGGGTTTCAATATTCATTGGAAAATCACCATGCTAAGACTTACACTAGAAAAACGTTTACAAATCGTGAACATTTATTTCCAAAATTCGCTCTCGGATCGCCATACTTATGGAACGCTTCGTCTTCATTATCATCTTCAGCGATGAGGCTAATTTTTGTCTTAAGGGTTGAACAAGCAGAATTGTCGTTTTCTTACCATCACCCTAGGGGTAGGAGGGTATATATCATTTGATACGATCCAAAAGTGTAATACATAGAAGGAGTCACGTTAGACCCTAAGTTTCTTTGATCCAAATTCGATTCATGACTTTAAATCGTTTGAGCCATGTCCGTCTGTCTGTCTGTCCGGCTGATACGCACGATAACTTTCGAAAGACAAAACCAAATGTTTTGAAACTTTGCACAAGTTAATATTTCCTCTTAACTACTTACGGTATTGAAAATGGGCTACATGACCACGCTCCTTCTGGTACCTCACACACAAATGTACAGTTCCGCCCACTTTAGAAATCGAGTAATAATATCAATACATCCAACTCGATCGTTTCCAAATTATATATTTAGTAAAACTGACGAACTATCTACGGAGCGCAAAAGACCGAAGCCCTTGGAATGCTTTTCTACGTGCGGCTACTGATAGATGAATTTCTGTTGTTGCTGCCAGTAAATAAGAAGAAGAATTACAGCATAAAGTTTTGGAGAAAAAACTGGAAGTCTAGCCACGCCCCTTTTGGTACCTCCCATACAAATGTACTATTCCGCCCACTTTAGAAATCGAGTAATAATATCAATACATCCAACTCGATCGTCCCCAAATTATATATTAAGTAAAACTATTACATGATAAAGTTTTGGATAAAATACTGGAAGTCTAGCCGCACCCCTTCTGGTACCACCCAAACTCAACAGATACCGCCCATTTTAGAAATCGAATAATATTATTAATAGATCCAACGCGATCGTGGCCAAATTCTCTATTTAGTAAAGCTCAAGCAGGATAAAGTTTTGGAGTACAAATTGGAAGTCTAGCCACGCCCCTTCTGTTACCTCGCATACTAATGTACCATTCCGCCCACTTTAGAGATGGAATAGTAATACTAATACACCCAACGTGATCGTGTACAAATTTTGTATTTAGTAATGCTAAACTAGGATAAAGTTTTGGAGAAAAAAAAACTGAAAGTTTAGCCACACCCCTTCTGGTGCCTCTCATACAAACGTACCACTCCGCCCACAATATACTAGAAAATTTTATGTTTTACTGTGGGTGGGGGTATATAAAAGTCGACTGAAACTTTCTTACTGGTTTGAGAGAGCAAAGTCCTCATGAGACTCCATTACATCCTGAAAAAAAATACTGTTTGGTTTACATGCCGAAGACGTCGTCACTCCGGTGCCAACATTACCGTGAATTGCGAACGCTACAGATACATGATTTATGATGAAACCATCACTATGTTGAGCCAAATGTTTGGAGACCGAATTATGCCAAGAAATAGACCTGTGATTTGACCACATCGTTCCTGTGAACTACTTTTTGTGGGAGTACGTCAAATCTCTGTACTTTGCTGATAAACCAACAAGGATTAATCTTTTAAAAGACAACATTCGCACACAATTGAAGAAATACCACATGTATGGAGTCGCGGAGGCCATTCATAAGAAATTAATTTTCAATAAAATAAAATTTGTGAATAAATTTGTAAATTAAAAGAAAATATTGAACATTCCATTGAATATGTTTTGTTTCATGTAAAAAGGGTTATACATCTAATAAATGTACAAAACAAATTTGTCTATTTTCTTCTCTAGATTGATTGATAAACAACATCAAAACAGATCCTATCTGACTAAATATTTTGCAAAGCATAATGTTGTTGGTGAATTTTTGTTGATTTTCCTCTAAAATCCAAAAATATAATGTTCACCATATTTGCATAACCAACTCAACAACATTCGTTGTGTTATAATTTTGCAAAACTTTAAGAACATCTTCACCAAAGTACAGCCATGGAAATTAAATATCTATTTAAATCAATATCTATAACCCCAACTTTGCTTCCTAAGCAAAGGTCATAGGCTAATAGTATTTTCAAGTAATTCTATTTAATGGAAGATGCATTCCGGTTACCCTAACTAACCAATTATATCGCTCAAATCTCACAACACCGCTTCATAAGCTCAAATTAATATATTAATTTAAACCACTTAAAGTCAAAATAGAATTACTTCCGGGAATTTGCCAACCCCAATATTTCTAAGCTTATCATCATCATCGTACTCGTAATTCTGGAAGCAAATGCTTAGCAACGACTACAACAGCCACAGCAACATCCGTTTATCATTACCACATTTCCCCCATCTGATAATGAACAATAATTAGAAATGTCTGTATTTACGTTCAATCATGTAACTAACATACGATAACAATCAGATGTAACAACGCTCTGTGGCAGTAGTTACACTCCCATCGCAAGTGACAATCACAATTACGATTAGAAGTTTTGGGGGGAAGGCAGGGGCAGCGACAACCATTCTAATGGGGGAATGACTATGCAAACTATGTATCCATGTATGTGACTGCGACCGGTACCCGCCCTCATGGTGACAGCTTTCAATGTCATAAATTGTATTTGAAATCAGTTTTGTTTGAGTCAATTTTGTTTACCCCTTCCCCGCATTTCAACAACAATAACAAGATATGTGTAAACAAAGTCATGGAAGTATGGAAAACTGTTGTCTCGTTTTGTTGAAAATCATAAATAAGTCCATTAATAATTGCATCATAAATGTAGTTCGGACGGATGCTGCTGATTTACCTCTACCGCATCATGTAGAAACGTTCAAGTCGACGAGGCTAAAAAACAATCTTCAATATCCCAGTAAAAATATTATGAGTATGAGAATAAGAGAGTGTGTTAATTTAATATTTACCCCCCAAAAAGGGGAAGTTTGTGTAGATGGTTAGTGTAGTTGTTGACCGAACTTACTCATCTTAAAACATAAATTATACTATACCAAATAACAGCTCGATAGGTCTTAAACTACAGCTGTAATTGCAAGGTCAGATCCCCAAAAAAGGGAGTTGGTATAAAATGTTGGTGTAATTTTTGTCCGATATTGCTCGTCATATAATTTAACATCCGCTTGAAGGATAGAAGCTTGCATACCGAATATCTTTAACTACGACTACAATCGGTAGGCCAGACCTCCACAAAGGGGCAGTTTGTATCTCCATCTCCATCTTTATACGCTAGAACTTACATTAACATTTTCTAATATTCCATTTATCTTGATAAGTATAAACTGTTATCCCTGGAAAAACAAAACTTCTGTTTGCTTTCTCCTAAGGTTTCGTCTTTGTATGTTTTATCATAAAAGTTTTATAGAAATATAAGAATTTTTTGTCACACCTGTCCCCGTGAATTTGACAAAAGTTTAATAAAATTTTTACTTAACAAGGTAAAACATTAAGACTTTCCAATTATAACATATGTAAGTGCAATTAGTAGTATAGTGACATTTTGTAAACACTTCTTTAAATATTTGAGTATTTAATTACAGAAAACATTTAGTCACACCCGTCCCCTAGTAAAAAATGAAGACTGCCATAAGCCGAAACAAACACAATTTTTGGGATTTCTTAAATATGATTGACATGAAATTTGCCAGTACATACATAAGTGCAATTTCTATGAGAGCCTCCTTAGGGTGTTAAGATAGGGGATAGGTATGTTAGAGAAAAATGGTAGGAGGTAAATACTTGTGGGGTAGGTCATACATTTTACCCATCTAGGTGGCACCATGGTAATTTAAATATATGTCTTATTAATTTCATATATGTTCACCTTTATGTTTAATATACATTTGAAATTTAATTTCTTCATACTTTTGGAGTTTTTTTTACTTCGTCACACCCGTCGCAAAATGGTGTCACACCCATCTTTTTCCATACTTTTTTTTATATCTTTTTTTTCCCGAACCGTAAGTACTTAACACAATAATTTTAGACTTTCTACGTAAATTTTTACAGAATTCAACCTGAAATTTATAATTTTGCAAGAGCTCAAATTCCAATGGCCACACCCGTCGCTGTCTTCTAATGGACATTCTGAGCAGAAATCAAGTTTTTTCAGTGTCCACCTATCACCTAATGTTTTAAAACTTAACATTCTTAGTACACATTTTTTTTTAATAATACATTTTCTATGTATGAATTATAAACCAAAACGTGTGTAGCATGGTCACACCCGTCCCAATAGAATTTCTCGACATTAATTTTGGAAATACTTTTACTTAAGTCAGTTTTTAAAACGAATACTCTAGCCATCTTAAGCATTTAGTGCATCAATTGCCTAATCGCCTAGTTAGAACTTTCACCGAAAGCGACTATGTGTGTTGGGTTGTGTTGTGTCTAAGCAATTGGTATATTCATGTTCATTCATTCTCTTATTTTCGTTTCATTCAAAAATTGTGCACATAGAAGAGTGAGTCGATTTTGCAGTTTTTATATTCAGATACTACAAAAAAAAATGGTCTTCAATTGTGTTAAATATAATAGAATGTGTCAATATTTTTATATGTATAATATAACTTTTTCTATAAAGTTGCTTAAATGGGGTACAGATAAGAAACCTATACTTATTCTTATTAAACGGCAGCAGCAACAGAAATTCATCTATCAGTAGCCGCACGTTGAAAAGAATTCCAAACGCTTCGGTCTTTTGCGCTCTGTATATAGTTAGTCACACCAAGTGTAGATAACAGCTCTTTCACCTGGTCCATCCAACGAAGTTTTGGTCGCCCCCTCCTGCCCCGACCATCGAGTTAATTGACGAAAACCTGTCGAGCAAAAACATTATCAGCCATTCGGTCAACGTGTCCAAGCCAGCGCATTCTGAACATTTCAACGCGCCTGACTACGTCGATATCGTTGTACAGCTCATATAGCTCCTGGTTCATTCGACGACGATACTCGCCGTTAACGATGATGGGTCCAAATATTTCGCAAAGTATTTTTCTCTCGAAGACACCCAGAATACATTGATCCGCTTGTGTCATTACCCTGAAATCTGCGCTGAAGAGCAAGACAGGTAGGATCAGAGTCTGGTAGAGTTGGATCTTTGTTCTTCTAGAGAGCGCTTTGCCATTAAATCGCTTGCTTAGCGCTTAGTAGCAGCGGTTTGCGATCAATACTTGTCTCTTGATTCACAGGCTGACATTTTTATTTTTGTTTATAGCGGATTTAAGGTAGACAAAGTCATCTACCACTTCAACGTTATAGTTGTCAACTTTCACGCAGCGTCCCAGACGAGTGGACTCTTTGTTCGTTGAAACAAATAACTTGATTTTGTCCTGATTTATCACCAGACCCACTTTCGCCGACCGCTATTCAATGCTCCAAAAAGCCGCAGTAAAATCTTGCAATCCACGGCCAATGATATCTATATCATCGGCATACGCGAGCATCATTAGTCTTTTGTTCAAGACGGTACCAGTCCTGTTTACTGCAGCCTTCCGCATTACGATGTTAAAGAGATCGCAATACAGACTATCGCCTTGTCTTAAGCCTCGCTTAGTAGAAAATGGCTCAGTAAGATTTTTGCCAATTTTCACTGAAGTCTTAGTATCAGTCAGTGTCACTCCGCAATGTCGTATTAGCTTTGCGAGGATACCAAACTCAGCCATAGCATCTAACAATTTCTGTCACATCGGACTGTCGAATGCAGCTTTGTAGTCGTTGAACAGATGGTAGGTGTCGATCTGCATTTCTTGGGTCTTCTTCAGGATTTGTCGTAGTGTGAATATCTGGTCGGTCGTGGATTTTCTAGGTCTAAAGCCACACCGATAAGGTCCAATCAGGTTCGCCAGAAGGGGCTTTAGTCTTTCACATAACACACTAGACAGGACCTTGTATGCGATGGGTAAAAGGCTAATCCCGCGATAGTTGGTACACACACTAGGATCGCCTTTCTTAAGCACAGAATAGAACACTCAGATTCCAATAATCGGGCATGCATTCCTTGAGCCAAATCGTGTTTATGAGCTGGTGCATGCATGTTACCAGCTCATCGCAGCAGACTTTAAAAAGCTCTGCCGGCAGTCCACAGCTTTATTATTTTAAGCCTTGCGATCGCCGTGCTGATCTCGTTTTGGCTCGGACAATCGGCGGACAATCTACTCTGTCGTCTATGTTTGGTGTGATTTCGTCACTTATGCTGCCTTCGGGAACGAGTAGAGATTAAAATGGTTCCCTCCATATTTGCAGCACTCTCTGAGTGTCCGTAACCAGATTTCCATCTCTGTCCCTGTTCCAAAACCTTTGCATTTTACCTTTTGGTAGAATTTTCGGGCTTCACCCTTTATCCCTGTAATTTTCGATATCCAGACTGTCTCTTATCTTCCACAAAATATCACAGGTTCAGCTCCTGGCTCCAGTCATCTTAAAATAAAAATTTTCTTTCATTGTCGGCTCCCCTCGAATGTTGTTGACAGCAACTTCGCAGTATAAGTGTCGAGACAATCGGCATGTCTAGTAAGAGCTTCTAAAAATAGAAAACGTGTTAATTCACAACAACGCGAGAAGCTATCCGATACCTCATTCATGGGGTGTAAAGGGAAATTAAGTAAGTAAGGCGTTTCATCTCCCTCTTCTTCTCATTATAACGTTTAGTCACTGTAAGCAACATACTTTTCTTCAGACATTTCGCGACATTCCTCATCGTACCAGGGATTGTCTGAGCTTGGTTTTTCATAACCCAGTAGGGTCGTTGCGGCAGTGGTCATAGAATTCGTAATATGCTATCCCTGTGTGTCAGAAACACCAGAACTAGGGGGGTTGTTTGAAGTAATTGAGAGAGTTGGTTGGATTATGCATTGGCTATTTCGGTGGTATTCATCTTTGTGATGTCTAGCTTCCTTTGCTTTTGGTTAGAAGCGTTTTTAGCACAGCCTAATCACGTGCGTACCTTGGCTGCAACTAGGTGGTGATCCGAATCAATATTTGCACCGCGCATCACACGCACGTCCATAACACTTCTTGTATTGTTATCGGGATATATCCAAGTTGCCTTGTGGATATCTTTATGCGGGAATCTGGTTTCACTCACAACTATGTTTTTTTGCAGACGCGAAACTAACCAGTCGGAGTCCGTTATCGGAGGTGTTGTTGTGTAGACTGCATTTTACGACTGCTGAACAAAGAGTATCTTCCCTTCCTATTTTAGCATTAAAATCTCCCATATAAGTTTAATGTAAAGCTCTCTAGTTAAATGGAACCCCTGTGCCCCATTATTTACAAAAAATTAATCGAAAAACCACGCACTCTACTGTTTGTTTCATATGTTGTGTGTGTGTATATGTGCGGTATCCATCAAGCTGCCTGGGCAGAGAAGTTAATAACTTTATTCTTTTTCAACTTTAAACGAATTTTAAATGTTGCATTACTGTTTCATGACATATACACACACACACTCTCGCACTTAGTTCAGCCTTAAGTCAAGCACTTGGAAATATTCTTCAAGCGAATATTATCGTTGGACCACTCGACCATTTCCTCTTCCGACCAACTTTTGCTCATTCGTAGTATCCGCTTGTACGAACTGAACGTAAACATTTATAGGCGACGAAATTTATGAATGAAATATATAATGGAGCTGCGAGTGTATGCATGTGTATCTGTGTGTGGGTGTGCTGCTTCAAAATATTCGTATGTATTTCGTTGTTTTTATTTATGTTTCAATCCAATATTTTTCAAATCGTCAATTAGTATTCTAGAGGTTACACGCGCAGTTTTACGTATTGTGACTATTTATGTAGTGCCGATAAAAATGAAATAATTAATAGCAACATATTTTGTGTTTGGTTAAACGTGAGCGCGTCCAACCTCTATAATTTTATTAGTCTTCTTAAAATACTTAAGTGTAGAAAAGAATAATTTTATTTTGAATATGGCCAGATTGCTATGAGGCTACAAATTATCACGTACCCTCATGATGTTGATATAAGATTGTAATAATCTTTCAAATTGTTTTAATTCGAAAATCTTGCTTTTCAGCTTAGAATATTTTCCAAGGACTAACTCGTGGTAGTTGTTTGACATAGCACTCTTACTGGTTCTACTCAAGCGTATAAAGGAGTCATCATTTTTAACATAACACTCAGATTTCATGCTGCAGAAGACGTAAGGCAAAGTTTTGGTTTGAACACTCTGCGATGGCATAAAATATGCTAAATCTTATTAAATTTGTTTCGAAAAAGTTTTTGATCTAATATATTTAACTAATAACTAACAAATTGACAATAATGTGGATGAAGGGTATTGAAGCGTTAAAGTTGGTAGTAAGTTCGTGTCAGTCAAATTTGTTGGCTATAAAACTTAGAAAACTTTATCAAGATGTCATTAACCGTTTACTAGTTAGGCGAAATTATTTCCAAAGAAAGAACCAAGTTAAAGTAATTTTGGTGGTACAACAAAAAAAAATACTCATCTCTTGATTTCCAAGCTGATATTATTTTTTTTCGTTTATAGCGGAGCCATAGTAGACAAATTCATTTACAACGTCAAAGTAATAGATGTCAACGACCACGCAACGTCCCAAACGTCCCAAACGAGTACACTATTTGTTCTATGAATAATAACTTGGTTTTGCCCTCATTTATCATTAGATAGACTTGTGCTAAATGCTTCTCAATGCTTGAAAAGGCCGCAGTAACAACCCGCAGTCCTCGGCCAATGATATCTAAATCATCGACATACGCTAGAAGCATGTGTTTTTTTTTATAAAAAACGTATATACTGCTACCTTTCGCATATTAACACCTTATCTAAAGCCGCGCTTGGTGGCAAATAGTTCTGTCAGATGTTTGCCTATTTTCACACACAAAGTCTTCGTGTTGGTCGATGTCACTCCGCAAAATCGTATCAGCTGCGCGGGGTGTCCAAACTCAGCCATAGCATCTAATATGTAGTTTCCGTCGTATTAGACTGTAAAATGCAGCTTTGTAATCGATAAACAGATGGTAAGTGTCGATCTGCGTTTCTTGTGTCTTCTCCAGAATTTGTCGTATTGTGAATATCTGGTCGGTCGTCGATGTACCAGGTCTGAAGACAAACTGATAATGGGTAAAAGGTTGCTCCCGCGGTAGTTGATACACACACTTTGATCGCCTTTCTTAAGCTTAGGTCATAGAAAACTCCAATTTTAAACATGTGGCATGGATTCCTTTAGCCAAATCGTGTTTATGAGCTGGTGCATTCACGTTGCAGGCTCATCGCCGCCGGCTTTAAAAAGTGCTAACGGATGTCCATCGGCTTTCGCAGCCGCGCTATTGACGTGCTGATCTCGTTTTGGCTCATCGGTGAACAATCTACTTCGTCGTCCTTGAATGACGTGATTTCATCAGTAATGGTGCCTTCGCGAACCAGCAGAGCACTAAATGGTCCCCTTTATATTTGCAGCAAACTCTGCGTGTCCGTGACCCGATTCACATCTCTGTCCTTACAGGCGTGAAAATCCGTTCAAAAACATTTGGTTTTTATCTTTTAGTAGAACTTTCGCGCCATGTACTTTTCGATATCCTTGCTCTATCTTGTCTTCTATAGTCGTTTTCCCCCCTAAAGATGCGTTGCATATCCCTTTTCTTTTCATTGCATCGTTAAGTCACAGCACGCGTTACCATTGGTTGCATTTTTGCCCTGTATGCAGCATCTATTATCTTAGACCATACGCGGCATTCCTCATCGTACCAGGGTTTGTCTGAGAGTGGTTTTTCATAACCCAGTACGGTCGTTGCGGCAGTGGTCATGGAATTCGCAATATGCTGCCACTGTGTGTCGGGAACATCAGAAGTAGAGGGGGGGTTTGTCTCGGTGGTATACAGCTTTGTGATATCTAGCTTCCTTTGCGTTTGGTTACGAGCGTTTTAAGAGTCAATATTTGCACCGCGCATCAAACGAACGTCAATAACGCTTTCGACATGCCTTCCACCATTTACTACGTGATCAATCTGGTTTCTTGTATTTTGATTGGGAGATATCCATATTGCCTTGCGGATGTCTTTATGTGGGAATCTGATTCGACCCACAACCATGTTTCTTGCCGACGCGAAACTAACTAGTCTGAATCCGTTATCGGAGGTGTTGTTGTGTAGACTGAATTTTCGGACAGCTGAACTAAGAGCATCGGAACCGGCCGTGGCATAGTGGTTAGAACACGCGACTACCGTGACAACCAGATGTCAAAGGAGATTTCTCTCGTGAGACGTTGTGTGCTGCTTGGGGGACTTCCAAAGAGAGTTTCTGGTTATTCCCAAGTGAATAACGATCAGAAAGACTTAAATTAAAATATCCCACATTACCCGGTAATGTCAGCCTTATATTATCTTAGAGGCACCATCTCTGTAGAGGTAGTTATATCATGGTCGGTATCACGTTTAAGGACCAGCAAACCAACGACGATTTAGAAAATTAAGATGACTGTGAATGAACTAGAATCCACATTACCCGCATGAATGTCGCGTCTCCTAATCATCATGCCACATTCAGCCCCAATGTGATATATAACATAATTTACGTGATAATCGTGATGTTTGGTGCTGTTCACTATGGTGTTCCACAGGGTGGTGTCCTTGGGCCGTTACTTTTTACGATTTATCTGAATGATATTAAAAATCTAAATCTTTTTGGTAAAATGTTTATTTACGCTGATGATATTTGTATATTTTATCCCTATAAACATGAAACGGTTGCTAAGCTTCAAATTGAAAAAGATGCTGCACTGATATCGGAGTTTACTAGAGTCAATAAACTATATTTACATAAATGCTGACAAAACTGGCTTAATACGATCTAAGCCGTATTGTGATCACAACAACTTCAGTGTCTATGTAGATGGGAAAGAAGTGAATGAAGTGAGTTCTATAAAATATTTGGGGATACAAATACAAAGCAACCTTGCCTGAAACCTGCATATTCGTAGTTTGATATCGAAATCAGCACAAGCTGTTGGAATATTGTATAAATTTAAAAACGAAATTGATTTTGAAACGAAATTATTAATCTGTAATACAATACTCCATAGTAATCTAAATTATTTAGCCATTTTTTATGGATACAAGAAAAGTACAGAACTAAAGTCCTTACAATGTATGCAAAACAAAACTTTAAAAACAATAGCTAATCTTCCCATTACACATCCAACTATTTCATTATATAAAGATGTTTTTCCTAAAGTTTTACCTGTTTATGGTATCTACAAAATTCAGCTTTTAATGTTTGTCTGCAAGTGCTTAAACAACATAGGTCATCATACCATAAACTTTGCGAGGAACTACAATTCATTTAATACAAGGAACAACCGAAATTTATCCGTAGCGTGGTGCAGGTTGGAAACAACGAAACAGCGAATAGAGTATATGGGTAGTCGTGAGTTTAATATCTTACCACAATATTTAAAAAATATAAATCGTGTTTCTACATATAAAACGAATTTAAAAAGCTATTTATCCCAAAACGTAGAAGAACTTTTACACTAATACTATTGGTCTCATAGTTAAATTTTTAAAGCTAAATTTTTAAAATTATACTTTTTAATTTTTTTTTTTTTGTTTATTATTATTTTGTTGATTAAACAATTATCTTTTAAGTATATGTACATTAGACCGGGTCGGTCCCCATACAAAATTTTTTTTCTCCAAAGTCGAGGGCAAATGTTAAAGATCACCTCGAGACAACTTAAAAAAAAAAATTTTTTTCCTCCCCCACCCCCCGGAAAAACAGCCAAAATCGTTTTTTTATCACTGCTTTTTTATTTGTGGCTCAATCGTTAAATCAAAGGCATCGGTGTATGGGTTTCGACGAGTACTACATTTGTCCTATAGATGTCGCTGACATACGACGTGATCTTGTAATGATGGTCTCATTTAGAGCAATTTCTACCCCTAAAATATAAAAATATTTTTTCCTAGGATTAAAGCCCTTTACAAACCAAGAATATTTTGCTTTGGAAGTATACAGTTTTATTCAAAAACAAAAAAGTTACGAATGAAAATATGTATTTACAGCATCAACAAAAACATTTTTTTTATGTTGTTTGCATTATTATCACAAATTATTGCATACTTTATAGCGCTGATACAAAATGATTCTATACTTTGTAGCTCAAATTGTTGCATAAGTCTTAACGATATCGAAAAAAAATTAAAAATTTTCTCGAGATAATTCATTTTTAATCTAGTTACCGACGAAATATAATTTTTATTATAAATAAAATCCCAAAAAGAGCAAAGATGTGTATGTATTACAGCAAATATTGGCGTGACTCAAGGTCCGTTCACTCCTTTCTAGTTTGGCAATAATTTGCATTTTGATTAGTCATTCCAAGCGCTGATTCACTTAAATTTCGCACAAATGTTCAGTGTTGCAAATTGCATGGGAAGAATACACGTGCATATTAATGTCTATATTTTATTATTAATACTTCCATTTTTCACCAGATATCTTTATAATTTCGTTGAATATTGGTGACGCTGAATAACTTCATCCGCATGTTTGAAAATACTGTTTGCGCTAAAAAGTATGCAATGACTTGTATTTAATTTTTTTCCAAACGCTAAGAAGTATGCAATCGTTTTCTGTAATAATGCAAACAACAGGAAAAAATATTAGTGTTGATGCTGTAAATACATGTTTTTATACGTAACTTTTTTGTTTTTGAATAAAACTGTATACTTCCAAAGCAAAATGTTCTTGGTTTTTAAAGGACTTTAATTCTGAGAAAAAATATTTTTAAATTTTAGGGGTAGAAATTGATCTAAATGAGACCATCATTACAAGATGATGTCGTATGTCAGCGACATCTATAGGACAAATGTAGTACTCGTCGAGACCTATACACTGATGTCTTTGATTTAACGATTGAGCCACAAACAAAAAAACAGTGATAAAAAAACGATTTTGGCTGTTTTTCCGGGGGGTGGGGGAGGAAAAAAAATTTTTTTTTTAAGTTGTCTCGAGGTGATCTTTAATATTTGCCCTCGACTTTGGAAATTTTTTTTCGCGACCCGGTCTAATGTACATTTTACTGCCAACTCGCCTCTATAATGCCTTTAAGGCGCAGAGGCAAAAATATTGTTATGAATTATAAAAAATGAATAAAACATGCTATAAAAATTAAAAAAAAAAAAAAAAATCACCTTCTTTGTAATTGTACTTGTAATGTGATAGTCATTCCTGTAAAAATTATATTTGCTATTACAGGTAAATATCATCAAGTATCCACTTTATTTATTGTTTTAAGGTAGATGCTTATAAAAAATGTTTGGATAGTTTTTTCAGTTTTTTTCTTTATCCACACAGATTTGTATGTTCATTTTATTTTTATGGAACTCAATGCCAAAGATGATAAAATATCCTGCCTAAGTACTTCCAGCAATTTATAAGTTTGCTTAATTTTCGTTAACAAATTTTTCACAAAAAGTAATTTACCTGTGTAATAATAAATAATCACTCCATTAGTATTACGCACAGTGGACTGAAGAATAAGAGAAAGAGAGAAATAGTATAAATTTTCGTTAAACATAAACAAGTGAAAATTATCTAAATAGTTTACAGCAATATTTGTACATATACAAATGACTCTTAGAATCTTAAAATGTAAATTATCTTTTTTAAATTAAAATTAATAACATAGTACATCACATGATTTTGGGACTAAATTCTGAGAATTGCACGTGAAAGTAGCTTCAAAAATTAGAACTTCTGCATTATTTGTTTTGTCAAGTTGGCGGCATTAACAATTTAATTGTCATACGAATTGTTTTTTTTGCACAAGGTGAATTTTAAGTACTGTTTTTACATTTTATTACGGTTATAGCTCGGTATACCCTTACGGAATATCTCTTTTGTGTCTGATGCAGTTGATTTTGCAGTTGGTATAAAATAAGCTGCCTTACTTGTTGCCTTACTATTTGTTATTATGCAAACCACCCACCACTGTGCAACCAGCGTCTCCGGTAGCTAGTTATTTCCGTAATAACGGTGACAGCGCGTAATCTCATCATAATAATCAACAAAATTTATTATCTGAACAAATAAATGTCATTACAAAATCGCACGTGTGTTCGGTTGCCTTTTTTGTTGTTGTTGTTGTTTTGGTACGGACATTTACAAATTTCATTGTCACTGCAAGTTTCCTCCGATAGTCCGGTGTGTGTGTTTTTTTCGTTTGTTTTTTTGCCTTTGGTGCGCATTGTTTAGTTAAAAATTACGATATCATTTGTTTACAAAAATAAATTACATCTAATTTTTTACACAATTATGACATTGTGTGAATGTGACCGTTGCGTTTTTCTTGTTGTTGTTGTTTACTTTGTAGTAAATTACATTTAAAACTTTGCGTGCATCTCATGAGCGGCGCGTGTGCTGGAGCTAATATGGCAAAACACATAACAACAACAAAAAAAAAAACTAACGAATTTTCCACTCAATTTACTTTACGATTCTTAACGAAAGACGCATGATAGTAAATAAATTATTTATTTGATGACAAATTAACGACGTACATCAACTTGATGTCGCCTCATAATGAAACTAAAGTAATATTTTATTTAAGCTTGATGTTATAAGTTTGATAAATAAGTAAGATAACCCTATTTCAGACCATTTCAAAAGTATCGACAATAAGTAAAAATAAAATAAATTTCATTTGGCATTATTCTTTATAAACATTTTGTGCATTAACATTACAACTGTGCATCATAATTATTTACCATTCGAATTTTGTATTATGACAATTTTATTTATACAGTGCCACTGTGAAAAAACACAAGAACTTGGCAGTATATGTTCGATTCTACTATCGAAGGGTAATAAACCCTATACTTAGTTTGTCGAGTATCTGGAAGTATGAGTTAGCTATTGAACAAAAACTTATGATACCTTTTTTTAAGGGTTAACTGATTTTGAGAAACTTTTGTAGCCCATTAATAAATAATGGGCCACCAATCTCCCTTCGATAGTAGAGTCGAAACTATACTGCCAAGTTCTTGTGTTTTTCAAAAAGCCTTCATTTATTGCATAGTGTTATTCCTGATAAAATACTGGAATAACAACTTGTGAAGATATCATATGCTGGATAGGCTTTAATACTAACATTTCATGAAATATACAATTTTATACCCTGATCGTAATGTCAAAATTTTCGCATCACCTTGATTGTTTTAAAATTAGTCGTAAAGTTTTTCCATTTCATGGCACCAAGTTCTATAAGGTTCTCTATAACCTGGTGTTTCCAACGAAGTTTTGGTTGCCTTCTCTTGCGCCACGAAGGAGCCACTTCAAAGTTGTCAGCCTTCACGCAAAGTCTTAAACGAGTAGATTCTATGTTTGAGACCAACTATGTTTTGATCTTGTACACCGTTAGACCCACTTTTCCTGATCCCTTCTGAATACCTAAGAAGGCTGCAGGTACATATCTCTTCTGATGTGGCTTCTATTAAATATCGCGCCAGTCTTATTTACTGCTGCTATCCTCAATATTATCTCCATAAGAATGTTAAAGATTCACACTACAGGCTGTCGTGGCATCAGGAAGACTTTACTCATTTGTGGTTAGGACCGTTCTGCAAAGGAGTTTCAAGGTCGTGGCTTCAAATAATTCCTAACGTATCGCGCTGTCGAAGGCGGCTTTACAGACTACGAAATGAGGATATTTTTCGATTTATATTTCTCGGGTATTTTAAAAGATTTGCATTAGTATGAATATCTGAGCTGGTGGAGAAAATACATTACCGCTGCCCTGCCCATTACATTAAAACTGTGCTGAGAGACTTTTTTGCTAGAATAGGAAGGAAGGAAAGTCTTAAACGAGTAGATTCTATGTTTGAGACCAACTATGTTTTGATCTTGTACACCGTTAGACCCACTTTTCCTGATCCCTTCTGAATACCTAAGAAGGCTGCAGGTGCATATCTCTTTTGATGTGGCTTCTATTAAATATCGCGCCAGTCTTATTTACTGCTGATATCCTCAATATAATCTCCATAAGAAGGTTAAAGATTCACACTACAGGCTGTCGTGACATCATGAAGACTTCGCTCATTTGCGGTTAGGACCGTTACGCAAAGGAGTTTCAAGGTCGTGGCTTCAAGTAATTCCTAACATATCGCGCTGTCGAAGGCGGCTTTACAGACTACGAAATGAGGATATTTTTCGATTTATATTTCTCGGGTATTTTAAAAGATTTGCATTGGTATAAATATCTGAGCTGGTGGAGAAAATACATTACCGCTGCCCTGCCCATTACATTAAAACTGTGTTGAGAGATTTTTTTACTAGAATAGGAAGGAAGGCTCTTGTGTTAGCAGGCAGAAAATTCAGTCTACACAACAACACCTCCAATAACGGATTCAGACTGGTAAGCTTCGGGTCGGCAAGAAACATGGTAGTGAGTGGAACCAGATTCCCTTATGAAGATATCCACAAGGCATGCCGATCCCCTGATCAAAAGACAAAAAACAAGATTGATCACGTTGTAATCGGTAGAAGCCATGTCTGAACCGTTATGGATGTGCGTGGGATGCACAATGCAAATATTGACTGGGGTCACCACTAGACTGGCCATAGCGTTATATAGAAAAAATTAAAAATGTGAAATCCAAAAGTTTTCGCACTGAAAAATATGAGGTTGGGGTTAAAAATAATTATGCATAATTTTTTTTTTTTTTAATTCCGAGTACCTCCGAGTTGAGCCCAAACTTTTATTACATTACCCATTTAGGCTGAAGTGCAGAATATGGGGCGGGAGCCCGATTAAATACCAAAAATATGCCATTGTCTTCATATTGGTCCCCAAACATCGGAATGGTAGGTCAAAGTTGGCGCTCAGGCCCATGGGGCCCGGGGGGTCAAAAAGGGGCCCCTTTCGGTTCTATGATGACCCTCCAGGTAAGGGTACTCAAGTGAAAGATATTTTCGAGACGAATCCAACGATGTTATTTTTAGGTTTCTACGGGTCTCCTGGACCGAGTTACAGCCATTTCCGGGATATACCAAAAAAAAATAATTATTTTTAAAAAAACTTACAAAATTTAAAAAAAAATTTTGCGTGCGGCGCTACTAAACCCAACATAGGCGTACCGTCATTTCGCCCAATGTCATTTCGCTCAAAAACAACCATGACATATCGCCCAAAACATGTCATTTCGCCCAAAAAAATTGAGTTGGGTCTCCTGTCATAGCATTTGGGCGATATGTCATTTTGTAGTTAGGTTTTTGGTCGAAATGACATGTTTTGGGCGATATGTCATGGTTGTTTTTGGGCGAAATGACATTGGGCGAAATGACGGTACGCCTATGTTGGGTTTAGTAGCGCCGCACGCAAATTTTTTTTTACAATTTTTTAAAATTTTGTTAAAAATAATTTTTTTTTTGGTATATCCCGGTAATGGCTCTAACTCGGTCCAGAAGACCCGTAGGAACCTAAAAATATTCTGCACTTCAGCCTAAATGGGTAATGCAATAAACGTTTGGGCTCAACCCGGAGGTACTCGGAATTAAACAAAATCATATTTTTCAGTGCGAAAAATTTAACTTTTCAAAAAAATTTCCACTATGGCCACTCTAGTCACCACCTAGTTGCAGCCATGGCACGTACGCGATTAAGTAGTGCTAAAAACGTTCGTAACCAAACAAAAAAGAAGATAGACTTCGCAAAGCTGCATACCACCGAGATATCCAATGCCTACTTTAACTAGCCATCTTAATTGCTGCAAATCAATTCACCTAATTCTGATGTTCCCGACACTCTGTGTCAGTATTTTGCGAATTCTGTGACCACTGCCGCAACGACAGTTCTGGGTTATGAAAATCCACGCTCAAACAAGCCCTCCTACAATGAGGCATGGCGCGTTATATCTAAGAAAAAGATGCTGCATACAATGCAAAATGCTGTTAATAGTAACGCTTGCGGTGACGGAACGACCCAGGGGTAAAAATACTGATGTTTATGGGCAACTATATTTAGTAGCAATCAGTGATGATTTTCTCGCTATATATTCTTCCTTAAATTTGGCATAGAAGGTTCATAGGCCAGGAATAGTAGTGAAGCCCGAAAGTTCTACCAAAAGGCAAAAATCAAAGGCTTTGGAGCAGGGATCCCAACCTGTAAGGACAAAGACGGAAATCTGGTCACGGGCACTCAGAGTGTGCTGCAAATATGGAGGGAACACTTTTGATCTCCGCTCGTTCCCGTAAGGCAGCATAACTGACGAAAACACACCAATCATAGACGACGGAGTAGATTGTCCACCACCGAGCCAAAACAAGATCAGCGAGGCGATTGCAAGGCTTAAAAATAATAAAGCTTTTTTAAGGCTGGCAACATACATGCGCCAGCAATTTGGCTAATGGAATGTATGCACGATGTTTGGAATATGAGTGTTCTATGTCCTGTGCTTAAGAAAGGCGACCCAAGTGTATGTACCAATTATCGCGGGATCAGCCTTTTACCCATCGCATGCAAGGTCCTATCTAGTGTGTTATGTGAAAGACTAAAGCCAATTCTGGCGAACCTGATTGGACCTTATCAGAGTGGCTTTAGACCTGGTAAATTCACGACCGACCAGATATTCACACTACGACAAATCCTGGAGAAGACCCAAAAATTGCAGCTCGACACCCACCATCTGTTCATCGATTACAAAGCTGCATTCTACAGTTCGATACGACAGAAATTGTTGGATGCTATGGCTGAGTTTGGTGTACCCGCGGAGCTAATACGACTTTGAGGGATGACACCGACTGACACGAAGTCTTCAGTAAAAATTGGAAAAAATCAGACTGAGCCATTTTCTACAAAGCAAGGCTTTAGCCTGTCTTGCGATCTCTTTTACGTCGTAATGGAGATGATCATGCGGAAGGCTGCAGTAAACAGGACTGGTACCGTCTTGAACAAAAGACTAATGATGCTCGCGTATGCCAATGAATTAGATATCGTTGGCCGTGGATTGCAGGATGTTACTGCGGCTTTCCCCAGCATTGAAAGGCAGTCGGCGGAAGTGGGTCTTATGATAAATGAGGACAAAACCAAGTTATTTGTTTCAAAGAACAAAGTGTCCACTCGTCTGGGACGTTGCGTGAACGTTGAAGAGGTAAATGACTTTGTGTACTTTGAATCCGCAAACAAAAATAAACAAAAATAATAATGTCAGCCTGAAAATCAAGAGACGAGTATTGATCGGAAACCCGCTACTACTATGCGCTAAGCAAGAGATTTAATGACAAAGCGCTCTCTCGAAGAACAAAGATCCAACTCTAGCAGACCCTGATCCTACCTGTCTTGCTCTACAGCACAGAATACTGGGTACTGACACAAGCGGATCAATCTATTCTGGAAGTCTTCGAGAGATAAATACGTCGCAAAATATTTAGACCCATCGTCGTTGACGGCAAGTATCATCGTCGAATGAACCACGAGGTGTATGAGCTGTTCAACGACATCGACATAGTCAAGCGAGTTGAAATAGACTGAATGCGCTGGTTTGGACACGTTGTACGAATGGATGAAAATGTTCCAGCCCGAAAGGTCTTCGTCAATAAACTCGATGGTTGGCGCAGGAGGGGGCGACCAAAACTTCGTTGGATGGACCATGTGAAAGAGCTGTTATCTACACTTGGTGTGACTAACTATCTACGGAGTGCAAAAGACCGAAGCGCTTGAAATTCTTTTCTAGGTGCGGCTACTGGTAGATGAATTTCTGTTGCTGCTGCCAATTAAGAATAATAAGTCTGTCCGTCTGTGTGTCTGTCCCCGCGGTTACAACAGCCGTTATTTATGAAATATCGAGCTGAAATTTGAAATGAAAGCTTATATCCTCAAAGCGGAGGTTAAGTTTTAAGATGGCCAAGGTAGGCGAAAAACTACTTCCACCTCCCATACAAACTCCCCCTTTTTTGCGGACTGTCCCTGCGATTAACGCAGTACTTTAAGGGGTATTGAGCTGAAATTTTGTATGCTAGATTATATTCTCTAAAAGAGTTTGAGTTTTAAGATGAGCAATATCGGTCAATAACTACTACTACACTTATCATATAAATTGGGCAAAATCGGGCAAAAACTATTCCCACCTTCCAAAAAGCTATAGAGTTGCAATTCGGTATACGAATTTATATCCTCTAAGCGGAGGTTATGTTCTGAATATTTGAATTTTTTTTTGCTGGAATAATTAGGATTTTTTTTCTTAGATACCAGTTGGTGCCATAAAAGATCCTTTCAGTAACCCCCTAGAAAATCACCAAATGCACAGAGGTATAAAATTGAACTGTACACATTTGTTCGTGAATTTCCTAATACTTTTTACACTGTACCGTTCACTCTTTACCAACAAGTAATTTCAATGGTACATTTCAATAACTTGAGAGTCAAACAATATCATACATAGGGTGGGGGTATTTATCAGTCAGTCCATTCGACCAACATTTCTGTACTGGTTCTTGTATCATACGAAATATGTAAGATTTTTTCTAAGCTATAAATGTGAATTACATGATCAATACTGTAATTTAAAAATATTTTCTAATGCTGTATGGTTTTTTAAGCTGTTTAAGGTTTTTTATCATATTTGTTTTGTATTGCCCTTCTGGCGCATCTTCGTTTTGTAGCCAGTATTCCCGTGACGTAAAGTGCTAATTACGTCGTCAGATGATGCAGATTCAAAGAAGAATCTCGTTATTGTTGTTCGTTGTTATTATCTTATCATTTCATACCTACGAATTGAAGTGCTTATAGTTAAGTGATAAAGTGATACTCGAATTTTGTTTGTATTCTTCATACGTACTTTTTATATCACTTTGTGAAATAGCATTTTGTTGCGTTCTTCAATTTATTGTTTACTAAACACAGAAAAAACGACGACGACAACAAATTAAAAAACAAAACGTAATGGGTGGGTGGATTGGGTTGGGTAGTGGGGTGGCACATTCTATGACGTTGATGGTGTCGGTGTTAATTGGCCAGCTCTAAACATACATACATACATACATACAAGTGTACGCAGTTTCATTGGCAAAAAAAACATATGTTTTTTAGATTTGCCTATATGTCTGTTTAAAATCGCATATTAACAACAAGTTACCAATTGACGTAAAAACGAATATCACTTGTGTTTGCTAGAATTATTATAAATTGTAAATTGTATCATTGTCGTGTTGTTTTTGTATAATAACATTATCTACCTGATAATTATGGAGTTACATATCCCGAACTTTTTTTTTCATTTTTTAATAAAATTTTGGAATATTTCCAAAATTTTAAGTTGATTGCTTAAATTCAGTTTGTTGTTGATCACAATATATTAGAAGTCATCTCACTTTGCATTTGGTTTGTGATTAACACCTTCGCACCTATTGAAATTTGTTGAGTTGATAGACAACAAAGTGTGTATTCACACTAAAGGGTGTGTATCAGAGATTGAACTAGTTCAAAAAGAACTTTGTTTTGAATTTAAATATATTTTTTTAATATGGAGAGGTTTAGATGTAAGCTATGTGGATTTTTGAGAATTTTATATTCACTAAAAGAGCATTTTTAGCAAAATATAGTGCATTAAATGACATTGATGTGGGACTCAATTCTGAGAATTCCAAAAGAAGGTAGCCTCAAAAATAAGAACTTTTGCATCTTTCATTGTGTCAAGTTGGCTGCAATAATAATTTAATGGCGATTTATTTTGCTCAAAGTGGATTTTCGGTATTATGTCTTTTGTGTCTGAAACAAAGATGTAAATATTGAATAGGAGAAAAAAATGCGAAACACATCTACGACGAGAAATAACCGTGTTCAAATAAAGAAAAAATGCTAAAATTCCACCGTGAGCAAAAATGGCCATTAAATTATTAATGCAGTTAACTTGACAAAACGAACGATGCAGAAGTTCTTATTATTGGAGAAACTTTCACGTGCAATTCTCAGAATTGAGTCCCAAAATTATGCATTCTGCGATCACAATCTAAAATATATCGCAGTAATATGAGGAGATCTAAGTGTTGCATATATAAAAAGACACACAAATACGTTCTGCATTCGGAATTATCCTCTGGTGTAAGATGGATGGGTGATAGAGACGAATCAGTGGACAAATGTATTTAAAAATTCATACCAAATATGTTGTCCTTATCACAAGGAGAGTGGGAAAAATCCTCATGTTAGAATCGAGAACTTTCTATAAAACCAAGTCTTCGAGAGCAAAGGACGACTGGAATATCTACAAGACAGAGTTAAGACAATAAAAAAGTACTCTCAGACGAGAACATCCGAAACATCAACAAGACTTAGATAAATATTGGCTTTAACTGGAAGCACCATGTGGTGTATAATTACACTTCGCCTGAATGACGAATGGGTTGACCTAAAATGGCAACAAAAACGGTAAATGGGGTTTTGTTGAGGGTCAGTTGTACATTAAAAATCCACTTAAATCAAAATCCTATCTGATCCTTTTTTAAGATAAAAGGATTTTTCGTTTTTTTACTCCGTTTTGCGCTTTTTTAGAAGTGACGTTCTTTGCCCCATGATTCCGCCATCAAATCATAGAGATAATATATCGTGTTATATCTCATTGGAGTACGGACTTCAACTTTAAGACACTTCTATCCTAATTGATGTTTTCAATAGAATTATAGGCTTTATTATAAAATAACTAAACTTTTGAATTTTTTAAAAAAAAATATTTTTTGCCGGTTTTCGTACCTGTCACACATCGTGATCTCCAGGGCAACCGGAAATATGCTACAGCATGTTTTTTTACAACGAGATATTAACAAATGGGTAATGTATTTACATGTATTATGGTCCTACAAGTGTTTTGAGACCTATTTGTTAGAGCATATTTTGGCATATTTTTCCCATAAAGTCATATTTCGGCAAATTTTAGTTTTAGGAGCATATTTTAAAAAAACCTCCTTTTTAAGGCATAATTTATAGATTTTAGGCCATATTTTTTCAAAAATATCCCTTTTTTAGCATATTTTATGTTTTTCACATTATTTTTTGTTCGTTAAAACAAGTGCCTTTGCAACTTTGGTTTTTTAAAATGTAACAGCCAAATCTACTACATGTTTTACGCGCTTTCTTATTCAATAAGTAAACAAAAAATAAAAAAGAGGTTCTTTTCAACCACCAACGATTTAGACACTGGACATAATCCCTAAAGCTAATCCGTACCTCATTCATGGGGTGTAAAGAGAAATAAATTTTTTTTTTATACAATGACTGCGTGAACAATATACGAGCAATACTAAAAAATCAATTTATATGAATCTCAATCGATGCAACAGGCAGAAATGTGGCAAAAATTTTAGCAGGTGTATTAAGGAAATTGCAAGTGAGAAATTTTTACTACATACAGTAAAATTTACTTAACAATTGCTCGACTGTGGGACGACGCCATCAAAAATCTGGACGTCAACGTCAATAAGAATAATGTTTTGCTTTTTGTGACAGATGCAGCTCCATACATGGTAAAGTTTGCAAAAGCTATAGTGGCATTTTATCCGAAAGTGACGCATGTGACATGTATTGCTCATGGTCTCCATCGATTGTATGAATGTATTAGAAATTTATATGAAAACGTAAATTAAACTATTGCTAATGTGAAGAAGGCATTTTTAAAAGCTCCATGTAGAGAGGAACTTTTTAAACAAATGTTTCCAGACCTACCATTACTTCCAGAAGCTATAACAACACGATGGGGAACAATTCTTGAAGCAGTTAACTATTATGCCAACAATTATGAAGACATTTTAGAGGTCATAAGTGCATTAATCGATGAGGATGAACAATCCATTAAAACTGCAAAGAATGTCTTGACAGACCCCCAAACTAGATCTGACTTAATTTATATTGCTTCAAATTACGGTTTTATTGCAAAACATATTAAAAATTTGCAAACATCAGGTCTAACGCTTATTGAACAAGTTCAGGTGAATGAAAACACTTTTAAATTGATAGATAATTTATCGGATTCTGATATAAATGTAATAGAAAAAAAAATTGAATCAAATTATATCAAAAAACGTTGGCTTGGAAGAATTGAAAAGTATTTGTTAAGAATTGTGTGGATCTGCGCCAACATTAACATCAAAATACGAAGTAAAGGATGTCGAAAGATCATTCTCAATGTACAAAAAATATTTTACGTTGTAATAGACAACATTTTTTAATAGATAATTTGTCTCAATATTTTGTAGTTTATTGCAACAACAATCTCAAATACGATGCTCAACATACAAAAAAACCGTGATACTTTGGAAACATGGTTTAAGATTTTTGTTACTTTAATGTTAAATAAATTCATGTGATATGTTTTTAATTGTTCCTTAATAAAAATACTTAAATATTTATTTCTATTTTATTTTACTTACTCAACATTTGTGTATGTAAATTTACAAAAAATACTAACAGTCTGAATTTAAAAAACTATTGTTTTTTTTTATTTTTAAGCTGAATTTTTTAATTTAAATAAAAATATTTCTAATTCATATGAAAAAAATTGTGTGACTTTAATTTTTTAGGGCATGTTTTTAAGATCATATTTTGCCATTTTTCAGGTCATATTTTATTTCGTATTTAGGGCATATTTCCGGTTGCCCTGGTGATCACATTTATGGTCTAAGTGACCATTTATGAGTTCACTGTTTCTTAAAAACATAAACAATCTTACAAAGAGGATAAGTTAGGATTTTGATTCAAGTAGATTTTAAATGTACAATTGACCCCAAAAAAACCCCATTAATCGTTTTGTTGCTATTTTAGGTCAACCTATTTATCATTCTGGCGAGATGTGAGGAAAATATAAAATTTTTGGGAAAAATAAAAATTAAAGACTTTCAGTTTTTTCCGCAAAGCTTAATTTAGTTCTGACAACTTAAATTTGGACAGAAGTGTCTTAAAGCTGAAGTCCGTACGCATCCAATGAGATATAACATGATATGTTTATCTTTATGATTTGATGGCGGAATCATGGGGCTAAGAACGTCACTTCTAAAAAAAGCGGATAAGCTAGGATTTTGATTCAAGTGGATTTTTAATGTACAATATACCCCCAACAAAACCCCATTTACCGTTTTCGTTGGCATTTTAGTTCAACCCATTCGTCTTTCAGGCGAGGTGTGTAAAGGACACCTCCAGACAATTGACGACAAGCAGAGCTTATTTCTTAAATATACTACTGGATGTGGTAATTGATATAGGTTAACAGTCTTATCATGATATAGAATATTTTCACAGAAATTATCACATAACCAAGGGTGTTTTAAGTACCCCCACCTTTACATGGTAATACCGACAGTACTTCCTCCTTTCTGTTACATTTTGATACCCAGATGCGCTGTCAGCTCTCTTTCTGTGTCTTCGAAAATTTGCTATTACAGATAACAAAATGTAAATATATTTTTGAAAACACGTGTAAGTTTTTTTGCCAAAGCAAATACACATAAATGTGTTAATAATTAATAAAAGCTATAATAAATTTAAAAAACTTATATGCGAATAAATTTTTCACATCTATAGAAACTCGTTCAAATATCGTAGATGAACTAATCTTATAGTAAAATAATTATTAAAAACCATTTAATGGAAAATCACTAAAACAAAATTTTAGTTTATACAGTTTGATCACATGGATCTAATGTTGTCATTGATTGTGCTATTAATTAACACATAAATGTATAGTTTATAAATGTATAAGTTTAAAAACTGAACGAAACGTTGCTAAGTAGAAATAATGTGTGAGATACTTATAGTTTTGAACAGAAATTTGTTAAAAAAAATCATATGTAAATTAAATTAAACACTAATACGAAATGTTTAATGCGAGTCTCAGTGAGAGGGTACATGTACTGGTTTCTGCTCAATGGCTTCTCTCACCACAAACTTAGATGTTAAAGTTTTTATGATTACTATAGGAAATATGGTCGGTAATATATAATAGTAATATATAGTAAACTGACCAACTCCACTATGCAGCGATCTAAATGGTTTTCTGATGGAGTTTGTGCTTAATTAGCTCATAATATAGGTTTAGGTTGTGGACACGTGTAATCTGGTAAAACCGAGATCTATTAAACCATTTTGATTCTTCGTTAAAGAAAGAGAAAGGAGAAGTATAGAGAATAGAAAAGAATACCAATAATCTTGGCCCACTTAGCCATGGAAGGCTCCGCATGCAATCTATTAAATTGCCTACTCCGACTGAGAAGAGGGACCCTAGGTCCTTTATATAATCTTTACCTAAGTATCTAAACCTCCTATTTACTAAAACGGAACAGCTTCAAATAAGATTCCTCCTCGCACTCCTCTTCGCCTTCACACACACACGGCAGTAGTCCGTTATGGATTTATCCCATTTGCCTCTCAGGTGCCGTTTAATTTTTCAGTGGCCAGTTAGAATTCCAGTCTCAATTTACTGTTGCACAGCTCAACCATGTACCCCGATCGGGACCTGTTATACATATTCGGGTCACACCGATCTAGCAGTTATACAGTCGGTTTTGGAGATTAAAAATCTGTTGGCTTGTTTCCACATCCAATTCTCTACTCAGACAAAACATTTACAAATGGACGCGTGAACAAGTGGAAGTTGGTCAGCTTACGCAGTATACCGACGACATATAATTATTGGGTGATATGTTTATTGATTGTGACCGATCGTGGTATGATGTTTAAAACATGCGACTATCATTCGGGGAACCTGGATTTGAGCCCTGTCATAGCCATTTACACTTCTTTGATCGTCGAGTGCCTTAAGTTGTATGTGTTTTGTGAAAGCTTCCTAAAAAGATTACGTTAGAATTTTTTGTTAAACTGAAGGTCTCGTTGTTCACTTACACAAAGGCGAGAAATTCTAGCAAAATTCATTAATGGAATGCTAAGATAAAATAAGTGTTTTAGTTTAAGTTAAAAATTTACAGGAATACTTATTCACAACAACGCGAGAAGCTATCCCATACCTCATTCATGGGGTGTAAAGGGAAATTAAGTAAGTTAGTAAATATTTTCCTTTTACACCCCACGAATAAGGTAGGGATTGCTTCTCGCGTTGTTGAGAATTAACACGCTTTATATTTTTAGATTCACAACTAACGGCACCTTCTTGTTTATCGTCGAATGCGAACGTCACTGTTTGAGAAGCTTTTACTAGACATGCCAATTTACTCTACATTTATACTGCGACGTTGCTATCGACAACATTGACGGAGCCGTCACTGAAAGAAAAATTTAGATGACTGTAGGCGGGAATCGAACCCGGGATCTCCCGCATGGTAGTCGCGTGTTCTAACCATCATGCCACGGCCAGTCCTAAAGGAAATTACGTTTACTAATAGGAAGTAATTTATACTGAGGTGTAGGATAAGACAAACGAAGGTCGTGTGACCAACTCTAATCTCTGTTTAACAATGGCCCTCTTTACTTCTTTTTATTTTTAGTTCGAAATCTCTCACACTTAATTTGTTTTTACTTTTGTAAAAATTTTTTATTTTCGATATTATGTATATCCTATTGACTTTTGCGGCTGCATTAATTGTTCACCAAAAAAAATCTAAATGTCACCCAGTGACTATTGCTTTTAGAGGGATTTAAGAAAATTCCCCTATCAAATTTTAACCTGACATCAAATACCATACATATGTATGTATTATCATATCATACGCCTATAATAAAATTCCCCTGTGTAACATGCTCGAATGCACGCGGTCGGACGCGTCATTAACCATGTCTGATAGCTTTGAGATAAAGAACTAACGTTGAACTGAATTTTGTCGCGTCTAGTCTTGTGATTTAATGCGTGTTCAGAGATTAAGGGGCGTCTGTGTGTGTGTGAGTGTTTGGCTGCCAGTGGGGGTGTGCGTTCATTCATATCGTAATATAAGTTAACTGAACAAAAAAAAAAACAAAACCTCAATTCACACATCATTCATAAAAACAATAACAACGACAAAAGTCAAAATAAACAAAACGTTTTTGGGCTCTACTGCTCGACGACAATCGTATATAGTTTCAGTCGACGGCAATTAACAAAACTGCCTTAACGCACACACGCGAGCGATTGCGGCCATGGTACTGGCGATAAAGAAGAAGGTAGTGCCAGTTACATGCGCGAGTACATTCCCAATCCCACCTCCCCCATACAATTTATGGTAAATTGGCTAGATTCTTCTTCACAATCGGTAGTTTGTGCATTAAATTGCATTTTAAACTGTCATATGGGTATTAAACCACCTATGACAACAACACGCCACGCCACACGAAATGACGTGACTATCAGCAATTTGAAGAACGCGCTACTTGAGTTCAAATATTGGTAGCCGGCGTCAAATGGAAAATATTCGCGTATTCGCTTATGAGTATTTTGGCGTGTTCTCATATTTGTGATACGATTCGTTTTGCGTTCTTTGCATGTGCGCATTGGATGTAAACAAAACAATTGTGTTGTGTACGGTTTGTTTACCTGCTGATGATAGCTACCTATACTTCGACAATAATATTGTATTTTTTTTATTGTCACAACAAAACAACAATTACTGAACGTGAGGAATACTCCTCAAGCAGCATGGGAATATAGTATTACAGTCGATAGTCGAGCTGTATTAATTCACTTGATAATTTGCAGTGCACAGATATACGTACTCGTATTAAAACCTGGCTATATGTTCATTTATGTGTCGAATTATTTGAGCTAAATTCATATATTTTGTTTATATCATCACGTGTGAGTAGCTAAAATAATATAAGAACTAGTAAGGCTATGCCGAAGTTCAGATACCCTTCAAAAATAACGATAACACTGGTTATTTGCCCTACAACTACTATATATTATTAAACTTTGTACCCCAAAAACGGGGTGTTTGTATGAGATGTGGACGTTACTTTAAGCCTCTCACATCCATTTGTTGTCAATAATTTTTCATGGAAAGGTCAAATACTGAGCTCGATTTGTGTATATGGGCTGAGAATATTGTTCTGAATTGTTTAATTCCCAAAAAAGGGAAGTTTTGTATGACAGGTGGGAGTAGTTTTTGTCCGATTTTGATCATCTTATAACTTAATCTCCGCTTAGAGGATAGCATCTTGCATACCAAATTTTAGCTCGACAGCTCTTAAAGGGATAGACAGATAGACACTCAACAATAATGGAGAGTTTTTATACGATATTTCTCAGATCAGTACATAACCTCCGCTTAGAGATTAGAAGCGCATACCAAATTTTCAGCTCAAATGCTATTAAACTACTGCTTTAATCATGGGGACAGACAGACGGACACCCTCAAAAAGGGGTTGTTTGTATGGGAGGTGAAAACGGAGCTCTGTGAGTAGACTTGAAGTGCAATTGGCAAGGATCACTCTGGGTTTGCCATGTTAAACTGATCAGAAGCTTTACCTTGCATCACACTCCCGACGCCCATCATCATAGGCTACATGAAAATATAGTTAGACAATGGGGAATGTCGGTTATTTCTCACGACCCATTAGAGGTATGAAGATAAGATTTGCTATATATATTACTGGTACAATGATGACTACCTCTCGCAGGAAAAAAGGCGGTGACACGCTCCTTTCGAAAAAAAACGTTATATCGTTCATATAAGGGAACCGATTGTAATAAAATATTCGCAAATTCTAGCATACGACTTTTTAAGACGATTAAGCATTGTCTGGCTGGTGGGCACGATATCTCGAGTAGATCATAACTTAGCTTAATTTCCCTTTATATCCCATGAAACAGGTATGGGATAGCTTTTCGCGTTGTTTTGAATTAACACGCTTGATATTTTAGATTCACAACAAGCGGCACCTACTTGTTTATCAACAAATGCGAACGTCACTGTTTGAGAAGTTTTTACTAGACATGCCAATTGACACTATAATGTGAAGTTGCTGTGGACAACATCGAGGGTGCCGGCAATGAAAGACAAATGTAGATGACTGGAGCCGGAAATCGAACAACGGATCTCACCACGGTTCTACCCACTATGTCAGGGCCGATCCCAACCTTAACTGATTCCTATGGAAATTTATCAGTATTAATATTTTCCAAAATGAAATCACGGGATTGTAATTGGGCTGAATAGTCCCACCCCTTCTAGTATCTTGCATGCAAAATTACCTATTTTTAGAAAAATAAAATTTCTCGTATAACTTCCAAATGAGTGTTTAATAAATATACAATAACGGACAATACCTTTAGACAAATTAAAACGTTTGTCACATCCCACAATGGTTGGATCTATGAAGATTGTGGCCTTAATATGAAGGATACTTCCAATGGGCATAAAACAAGGGGTTTTTTAGGGTCGCTGATTTCGAATCCGGAGTAAAATTTTTTTTGGAAAAATAAATGGCCGATTTTTTTTTGTTTTTTTTTTTTAAATGCTTGCATTTAATTGATATTGTACCTAAGGGGTTTTTGGGGTCATTGATTTCGAATCTGAAGTCAAATTTTGAAAAAAACAAAATGTTGGATATGTATTGGAGGACATTTATTTGCAAATGTTGGAATTCAACCGATATTGAGGTTTTTTGGGGTCGCTGATTTCGAATCTGGAGTCAAAAATCAAAAAAAAAAAAAAACGGAGTACAAAATGGCGCATATTTATCAAAAAAAGCTGGAATTCAATCGATATTGGGCCTATGTGGGTTTTTGGGCTCGCTTATTTCGAATCCGGAGTCAAATTTAAAAAACGAAATGGTGGATACAAAATGACGGAATTATTTTTCACAAGTTTTTGGAATCCAGAGTCAAATTTTGAAAAAAAAACAAAATGGCGGACATTTTGTTCAGTTGAATTCCAGCCATTTTGTATCCACCATTTTGTTTTTTTTTCTTCAAAATTTGACTCCGGATTCGAAATCAGCAAAACCATGTGCTATGTTTTATGCATATCAGAAGTCACCTTAATTTTGACTTTTTTTTATAAAAATTTTAATCGAAGTGTAAATTCAAAGGGCTAATTAATGAAAAAGGAAAAAATATACAGTCTATCTTGGGTCATTTCGATAGACCCAAGTTAACTGTGAATGCATAACGGTCAATTATCACACGGACAAAATTGTTGTGTTTTCTTCTTATTTGGAGTAATTTATATACATATAAACAAAAAATAGTACGAATCGGACAATTTTGTTGTTTGAATTTCGGCCAGAAAATTACGATTACGATAGAAATTACGATTTCTTTTGAGAATTTTATGCAAATAAATTAAAAAAAAATTTTCTTGTCCCTTTCGTTACCCTCATACAAAAATTACTATATGCCCAGAGATATTGAATTTTACATTTGTGAGCTGTAACCTTTACTGCAGTTTTACAATACGTCTCGCAATTCGAACAAAGTCAGTGTTTCCATTTTTTGTTCATGAAACGGAGCAGTGTGCGCCAGATCATCTGGTATTTTAATATAATCGTACAATAGGTATACTGCTGTTGATTGTGTTAGATCTCATTTCTGCTTGATCGGCACTTCACAAACGCAGAAAATTATTTAAGTCTCCTCCACAAAGAGAGAACTTTATACAGTATTTGAAAAAATAACGAAATAAAATGCATCATAAACTCAATAATATTATTGGTCTCGGGTTCTAGTAAATACTCCACGTTGTTTCTGAACTTCATTGAAAACGATGACATATGGACGTGTATATTGCTACAGATACTCCAGATACAAAAGTTTGGCAAAGTCTGCATATCATATATTATATGTATACAATACATATCTTACCTTTGTGTTACATACAGTTTTTGTTGTCATCATAAAATAGATCTATTGACTGAAGGGAATCGGTACTATCGAAATATCGTTGAAGTTATCATGCAGACGCACACATAGCACAACGCACCGAAGAAGCCAACAAAAAGAAACACTTAGCCGCCGGCATAAGCTGAAGACTCCGACAGCAGTCACCACCAGCAGCGATTGCAACAAAGAACATTTAACACAAACTTTAGGCAACAATATAACTACCGACATTTTTTCTCAACAGTAATTGTATTCCCACGGAAAATTTGGGAGAGGACACCGGCCGTTTTGCATTTCCTCTTTGTATTTCCTTTTTTGACCGAAAAACACACACATTACACTTTTACGCAATTTTAATGTTTTTTTATCTTATGTTCCTTTCACATTACTATTGGCTTTTTTAGAAAACGATTTATTTCACAACTACCACGCACCGACTAGTAAACAAAACTTATTAGAAATGTCAACAAAGGCACCATTGCACTCTTAAAGAATGCGCCAAAATTATCTTCATATTGTTGACAGATTAGTGTAGCGATTATGATGAGAGACAATGGATGACAGATGACGACTAATTTGACAATAGGTGGCAGTGATCTGTTTGTTCTCAGTTACGACTCGTGCTAAGTAAGGTCATACACCTAATCACAGAGTATAGTGAGAACACTCCGACAAGTCTGGGGTGAGAAGTTCTTAGAGCATGTCGAGGTTCATAAAGTTGACGACGCATGACAAATAAACTCCACATCTCATATTGCAATACATAGAGAATAGATAACCACAAGTGTTTGTCCTCACTATTCTTAGCTGTGGCTACTATATAGCCTGCAACTACCATCTTTTAAAGAAATTGACGAACTATCATTTAACCGCCTACCAGTTTGACATTTGCCACATCAGTCTCTCAATGTCGTGAGAAAATTCTTTCTGTAAACTTCAATTTGCATATTCACTCTGTGCATTCACTGACATTTGTTCTTATTAGTTTTGTTATCTATTTGGTGCGTGGTTGTCGAAAATAAGTCGTCTCCTGCAAAATCCAGCATAAATGTGCAAGTTGCCTAAGATAATTAATTAAAATTATGTCAAAGTGCAAGAAATGTAATAGGAAAGTGTTATTGTAACTATTGTGCAGTAAAATAAAGACAAAAAGGGCCATTAGGTCGTTCGGTAGGTTACTGCCAAAAAAATGTTTCCACGGGAATACGATGAATGTGTGTAAGAAGTGTCAATAGTTAAATTAAGTTGATACTTTTTTCCATAACAAATGTTTTGTTGCAATTAATGATGGTGCAGTAATCTTCAATTTGCAAATGTGTTGCTACTGCCGGCCGGCTGCTATGCAGTCTTATGTTTATGCCATTGGCCAAGGGTTTATTTTGCTTCCCTTTTTTCTGTTGGTTCCGCCTGTTTGTTGTGTTGTGTGTGCGCGTCTGTTCGGTTTACGGGTTAAAAATTCAACGATCGTTTGTTGAGTCGATGGAACAGCGGTTCCGTTTGCTTGGCTTATCTTGCGGTTATGATGATAATGACAACATAAGCAACAACTCCAAGGTAAGATCTGTTATTATATGTATTATTTGTATATACAGTCGAGTACGTTTATAACGAACACCGTTTATAACAAACTTTCAGTTATAACGAACACTTTTTCTGGTCCCAACGGTTTTGCTTCATTTCTTCATATAAATCTTTGCTTTTATAGCGAACATCGTTTATAGCGAACTTTACGTATAACGAACAATATTTTTTGTCCCATTTTCCAGTTTTTATAAATTTTTTTCGGTTATAACGAATTCCCTACAATATGTTTAAATACGTCAGCAACGGTAACGCAATTTCTTTCAAACAAATACTGAAATGTTATTCCGTTGTTTTTATTCCAGAAGATTTATTTGATTTATTTTAAAGTAGATTGATCTCATTTTTTTATGTAATAAAATACTGTTAAATAATAATAAAACTAATAAAAAATAATACAAATAATATTGAGTCTATTTTTTAATACCTCGGATATAACGAACTGTCTAGTCCCTGGGGGTTCGCTATAACCGTACTCGACTGTACATTTTATATTTAACTAAACAATTTTTTATTTCAAAACTGTCTGTAGAGAGGCAAAGACAAACACAATTCGATTTTGAAACATGGAAAGTATATGTTTGGACTTATTATTACTCTTAAAGATATCGAGATGTCAGGTGTTAAAAACTTTTTTTTGACATTAAATATAGCAAATATATAGACTTGTGCATCTAAACTTTGATTTTTGATTCCATTCCTATCGCTGCTATAGGCTTGAAATGTGTGACCGAACCCCAGCCATTTTTCCCTCCCACATGTTTCCCAAACATACCTACCCCCATCTTCACCCTCTGAGGAGGCTCCAAAATGTATTCCCACCGCACTCATTGCTCTAAATGTGCCCCCAGAGGAGTCAATATATGATCGATCGCCAATATGTTTTCAACTGCAACAGTTTGTCAGTAAATATCTACCCTCTATCTTCAACCCATACTTTTTTTTAATAATATTTATAATTTTTTTTAGGAAATCAGCTTCTGCTGTTCCCATGCACAAAATGCACTTAAATTGACCAAAACAAAAAAATTCTCCACAAAATAATATTTAATTGAGTGAAGATAGGGAGTGGGTATGTCTGGAAAATTATAGGAGGGAATTACTATTAGGGGTCGGTCACACATTTTAACATTCTAGGAGCCACCATGGGAGCATCAGGAACTGATTTCAAAAAAAAAAATTAAAAAAATAAAAATGAGATTGAAGATAGAGATTAGATATGTTCTGACAAACTGTTATGATTGCAACAATATTGGGGGGTCGGTCATACATTTGACTCCTCTAGGGGCACCTTAATGGCAGTAAGAGCGATTCATTTTTATAAAAATTAGATTTTTGTATGGAAGGCTAATTAGGGGTGAAGATTTGTTTTAGAAAAATGTAAGGAACGAAAAATTACGGGGGATCGGTCATATACTCTACCCTTCTAGGGGCGATTCCGGGGCAGTTACAGGCCTTGTTGTGCATTTTTTTCCTTCCCCGCCCCCTTTGACCACGACGCGTTGCCGATTGCACCCACTACACCTCCCCCATTTTTTGACTTATGAATTATTCATCCCAACCATACAAAATAATGGGGTAAACTGTATTAAAATCAAAAACTTGTGCACTATATCTTCTTGTAAAAAACCGTAAGCTCGATTTTGATTTTAGAATTATGATTTTTTGGGTAAAATATCTTAGAATTCATGGTAGATTACGATTTTGATAAACGCTTGGTGCATTTTTTTTACTCCAAACAATCATTTTTGGGAAAAATAACCTCCAAACGGATAGCTGGAGGCACTAAATTTAGTCAGTTTAATTATATTGTAATAATAAACTATTTTTGAAAAATCTATACATTTCTCCGATACACAACGGTACTCAACTATTTTGACGTTTACCTTAAGTAAAGACAAAAACAGCGAATAAAAACTAATTATATTGAGTTATTTAGAAGGAATAGCATGTTTTTTCTACGAAACAGTATATTTTAATTCAATTTTATGTGGAATTTTTAAATCATGAGAAATGGTATTAAAGTGCTTCTATGGAAGTGAAAAATATGCACTTAATGCTTCGTTGGAAGTTCTGTAAATGCTATTCCATCGAAATGACTTTAATTAGTTTTTGCTGAGTATGATATATTTCCTTGTCTAAGACGCAGGCTATATGAAAAAATCCATTATGGCTATATCCATTATGTGAAATAAAAAACATTTTTATTTGCATTTTGGCCGATATGGTGTATGTTCTTTGTCTCACAATTGTTTCTTCGATTATTCCTATCTTATCCAACACCACCAGCCTCTTTTTTTTTTGTTGTCTCGACAGTTTATGATAATTTCAATATGAACGATTAGACGACATTACTCTGCAACGACACGAATTTATGACATTGTCATAAAGATTATGGACTGATATCGTATATGGGTCAATAGTTTTAAGTTGGCTTAAATTGCATATGTTCATGACGACGTTTATATATTTTTTATATATCAATACATTTCTTTACAAAAAACATTTCATATATTTTTTAAGTGATTTTATATGTGTATTGTAGAATTTTTTTTTGTCTGTGATCAAATTTTAATTAAATTATTTCCGATATGTTTCGTTGGGCTAATTTCGCCAATTATAATATTCAGGAATTCAGGTGGTCTAATAAATTAGTAAAATCTGTTAACATAAAATTTCTTTGAAAATTTGTATCAAATTTAAAAAAAGAATCGACCATAAATAAATTATGTGTATTAATTTCGAAAAAGGCACTTCATATATGATCTAATTTCTGGTTATAATTGGTTACACTACCCATATTTCAAATTGATAAGTCTTTGTAATTAAATTGCAATAGTTATTAAAAAACACTTGCTACGAAACAATATCATAAGAGGAAAAGATAACATATGTACTTCTGTACAACAAAAAATACACTTAGATAAGATTAAAAAAACTCAGAAGATAAACAGTGACTCACGATGTGATCATGAAATTCAAATCATTTGCACCCATTCGTACAAACTCTGTGGCGTGTAGATTAAAATGATTTCTTTTTTCGGCGCTATGACATTAGGCCCCACGAAAATACACCCCAAAGTGAAAATGAAATTAGGCCCCAAATTTAGGGTCTAATTACATTATGAAAATAGACCCCAGGAAATTATAACCCAAACATAGAATGAAAATAGGCCCCAAAATTTATATATTGGGGCCTAATTTCGTAGTTGTTATTTAAAAGTATGCAAATACAACCCAAAAAAATGCAAATATGCCCCAAAATATAGTGTTGTTGTTTTCTGTATATAATTGGGGTATATTTTCATATTTGTGTTTGGGGTCTTATTTTCAAATAAATATCGCAGTTTATATATAAAAACACAATACGCAAATAGGCCCCAAAACGGCGGTAGAAAATATAGCCCAAACAAAAATTTCCCAAAATTAGAAATAAAAATAAAAAGTTGGCCAAAAAAATTTAATTTAAAAATTTTAAATTTATAAAATTTAAAAATTTACCTAAACCAATTATGAAAATTGGCCAAAAAAAAAGTATTTTTTCATATGAAAAATCACCAAACAAAATATATAATTCCAATTATAAGTAGTTTCTTCAATTTCTAATCATTGCATATTAGCTAAACTATACTGACCGTAATGTCTTCGCATACAATACATATATTGGCCCTCACGTAAAATTTTACGTTCTTATTTTTTTCCTATTTATTATTCATTTGTATGGCAAGAAGGTAAGAATATATACGAATATATAGCGTAATGTAAATGGTTAAATCAGGGGAAGTTTCTAAAAGGACTTTTTATATTTTTGCTGTGGCTTTTAAATTGTTAGTTGCATAACGCAATATTTATTGTGTAGTTACTACAGCAGGCAACACAAAATTAAAAAAAAAAAATTGGCGAGAATTTAAAAAGAGATTCGAATTTTAAAGTGCAATTTTTACGATGTCTATATTTATATGAAAATAAGCGGAGAAGATTTGCGCAGAATTGTAAATAGTCTGTTCTGTCCGGAGGCGAAAAATTATTTAAAAAAATCGCTCGATTTTTTTAAAATAATTATTTTATATAAATCACGCAATTTTTTTAATGCATATGGTAAATTGTCTGTTCCGTAAAAAGCGCAGCAGGGGAAAAATTATTTTAAAAAAATCGATTTTTTTTAAATAATTTTTCATGTTTTTAGTTTTCTAAAGAAAATTTTAATTTTTCATGGTTTTAGTTTTTAAAGAAAAGGGCCACAGACCAAAAATTATTTTATAAAAATCACGCGTTTTTTTATTGCATATTGTAAATTGTCTGTTCCGTAAAAAGCGTCGCAGGCGAAAAATTATTTTAAAAAAATCGATTTTTTTTAAATAATTTTTTATGTTTTTAGTTTTTTAAAGAAAATTTTAATTTTTCATGTTTTTAGGTTTTAAAGAAAAGAGCCACAGACCGAAAATTATTTTATAAAAATCACACGTTTTTATACCATCACCCTAAGGGATGAGGGTATATATCATTTGATACGACCCAAAAGTGTAACACATAGAAGGAGTCACTTCAGACCCTAGGTTTCTTTGAACCAAATTCGATTCATGACTTTTTAAGTCGTTTGAGCCATGTCCGTCTGTCTGTCTATCTGGTGGCTGTCCGGCTGGTTCGCACGATTACTTTCGAAAGACGCAACCAAATCTTTTGAAATTTTGCACGAGTTATTATTTTCTCAAAACTACTTACGGTATTGCAAATGGGCTACATGGCCCCGCCCCTTCTGGTACCTCCCATACAAATACATCATTCCGCCCACTTTAGGGATGTAGTAATAATATCAGTACACATAACGCAATCGTGCCCAAATTCTGTATTTAGTAAAGCTATAACAGGATAAAGTTATGGAGAATAAATCTGGAAGCCTAGACAAACCCCTTCTCGTACCTCCCATACAAATGTACCACTCCGCCCACTTTCGAAATCGAGTAATAATATCAATATAATAGAAAATTATTTGTTTTACTGAGGGTAAGGGTAAATGTAAGTCGGGTTGCCCGACTGAAACTTTCTAACTGGTTTTAATTACAAATCGATTAATTTCAATAACTCAAGACTTAAACAATATCTTATAGTGAGTGATGGTATTTATCAGTCAGTTTCACTGACTGAAATTTCTGTACTGGTTATATTACGTCTAAGACGCATTCACGCAAATTATATCAGTTGATTAGCCATTCAAAAATCGTAACTTCAGACATCATGTAAGTACAAGGTAATATAATTTTACCCGCACTCAACACATTCCCAATTATTGTTTTTGCACTTGGTTTGCGTGTGTGTGCATTTAAACTGATTTTAATGAATACTTTCAAAAAGAATCTCAGTTGTTGAAAAAGTGGTAATATATAATGACAATAACTGTTGTAGTTTTTATCTCGACCATACAACAATTCAAAACAATTTTCAAGATAAGGCACCAGGAACATTAACACTTAGTCGCAACTATAGATCGAGTGCTTTTGTTGTGGCTTTGAATTTAAAACGTAAAAACGGCAATGGGCGCCAGAAGAGAGAGATAAATTTCGTAATAGTGCACCCTTCTGCCCGCTCATTGCATTCGTGCGACAGAGGTACGTGAATATTCTAATTATTTTGTATATGAGAAAATGACAAACACAAAAATTATGGCAAGCAACAATAATAATAATAACTACACGCTGGCAAAATATTTTACAAAATCTAAGTTGTCGTATTTATCAATAGCACGAAATGAAATAAAGAAAGCATATTGTATATCCCAACAATGCACATGTAGATAGATGTCATTATTCTTATAGGCCGTGCGGAAGGGGTACACATGAATACTATGTATGAATTTCATTTAAGATCAAAAGGTATTCCCCCACTCACATAAGAGTGTGAACACAAGAGTAAGCTATGAGTTCTATGCGTAAGATAAAGATTTGTTAACCTCATAAATGAAATGAAATGAAATGAAATAAAAGTAACACTAGTCATGCATCATACACTGGGCACGTTTTTAGCTAAACGAATTGATTAAGAAATGGTATGGTCCGGAGCCGTACGTACCATCGTCCGACTAATATACACACGATTAACGCTTCTCCGCTAAGACCACAAATATTCGGTCATAATTTTGAGAAAATACCAAAAGGCACATACACACCGACACACACTCAATAAAGAATATATGAATGAATCTAACAAATTTATAGAATTGATTAGAAAAGCAAATACATAGAAACTAATTAATGAACACAAACCAACCAAATTATTGGGCCAATGTAACGAACAAATGCGAGTACTATGTATCGATGTGAAAATATACAAATGTCGTAATAATAGATACACTTGTACGTGTAATATATGTGTGTAGGTATGTATGTATGTATGTCAAGCGCCTTCGATTCACAAGTGAGATGTAATTAATTAACAAATATTTTTCTTTGCTTAATATAATTACAATATCGCAATCAGGCAGATGATTGTTCGATTTCCGCCCGAGAACAACTTAATGTGGCGTGATGATGCTGAGTAGCAGCTACCTCTACTTATGTAGGAAGTATGTTCAAAAATTACTGAGAATAGAGAACAGCTGTCGCTGTAAATAAGTTCTCACACATTAATCGTCGGAATTATAAAATTAGAAGTTAGCCAAAAATAAATCTTACTACTCGTAATATATATACATAATATTCAACATGAGTGATATACCAAATGAGTGAGGTTAATAGCACATATAAATCAGTTTTGTGGGCGTTCTGTTTAAAGTGGGCAAAATTTCATAACAATATGTTAAATGATTGTTCAATTTCCCCACAACATACATTAAACATATTAAGGCATGTTGACACTGGCGCTAATGCTACTCGAGAAATCGCGGCGATCCCAAATCGCTACTCATATCTTTAAGCAGTCTTCGCGGCTCGCCTTGCTCAGCCACGAATCACGCGAATAAGCTTAACCTTCTTTTCTTAGAAAAATCCCATCGTATTGCACAACTGCTCAATAATATTCACGCCGATCGAAAACTTTCCTCATGTTGCACAACTAACCCATGAAATAAGAATTCATTCCCAATTTCACGATAGTACCTTTAGACGTTTGGTCTTTGTGATATCACCAGTTTTATCCCTAATACGAAATTCGAAAATTGTTTTATACACACAACTATTGCAGTAAAGATTCAACCCCACTTCCGCGATTGTACATTTAGCCTAGGTGATGGTACCAATTTTATCCCTTATTCAGACTTATCCCCGTATAAGAAGGAAATTCGAAAACTTCCTACAAATCTTAGAACTACTTCGAAAAACCAATAAGAAAGTTTCAGTCGGGAACACGACTTACATATACCCTCACCCTTAATAAAACATAAAATTTTATAGTATGTTGATGATATTACTCGATTTCTAAAGTGGTACATTTATATAGGGAGTACCAGAAGGGGCGTGGTTAGACTTCCAATTTTTTCTCCAAATAAAGAATTTAGTTACGATCGCGTTGGATGTATTGATAATATTACTCCATCTCTGACGTAGGCGGAAAGGTACATTTTCTATGGGAGGTACCAGAAGCGGCGTGTCTAGACTTCCATTTTTTTTCCAAAACTTTATTCAACGTAAACTTTGCTAAATACAGAATTTAGGACACGATCGCTAATATTAATCGATTTCTAAAGTGGGCGGTACCAGATGTGTGTGGGAGGTACAGAAGGGGTTAAGCTAGACTTCTAATTTTTTTTTCCAAAACCTTGTCCTGCTTTAGCTTTACTAAATAAAGAATTTGGGTACGATCGCGTTGGTTTTATTGATATTATTACCCCATCTCCAAATTGGGCGGAAAGGTACATTTGTATGGGAGGTACCAGATGGGGCGTGGCTAGACTTCCAATTTTTTTCTAAACCTTTATCCTGTTATAGCTTTACTAAATACAGAATTTGGGTACAATCCCGTTGGGTGTATTGATTTTATTACTCGATTTCTAAAGTGGGCGGAATGATGTATTTGTACGGGAGGTATCAGAACCTGCGGAGCCATGTAGCCCATTTGCAAAACCGTAAGTAGTTTTGTGGAAATAGTAACTCGAGCAAAATTTCAAAACATTTGGTTGCGTCAGTTTCATCCATTTTACGGCCATTTCCTCCGCAAAAGTACAATATTCTAAAAATCCTCTCAAATCGCACAACTATTCAAAACCTGCAAAGTCGAATTAGATTCACTGGAATACCAAACTCAGACATGGCCTTATATAGCCTATTACTTGTCGGAGAGTCGAAGGCAGCTTTGTAGTCAACAAAGAGGTGGTAGGTGTCGATCTGCTTTTCATAAGTAATCAGGGATTTGAGCATTACCTAGCAGTTAAGTTAGGTGGTTAAGTAGGCCTTCACTACCTCTGTCCAGTTTCACTGATGTCCAGTTTTCTTTGTGCCTGGTTACGTACGTTTTTCGCCATGCTTTGCCCGGTGCGCACCTTAACTGCTGTAAGGTAGCGATCTGAGTCAATGTTCGCACCCCTGATTAGTCGTACGTTCAGAACACTCGATGCGTGCCTTTCATCGACTACCACGTGATCTATGTGATTCCTCGCCAATTGATCTGGAGATAACCATGTTGCCTTATGAATATTTCTGTGGGCAAATCTAGTGCTGCTAACTACCATATTTCTTGCCGCAGAGAAATCAATCAGTCTTATGTCATCGTTCAAAGTATCGGTGTGCAGACTGAAATTTCGGATGGTATGCCGTGGCATAGTTGTTAGAATACGAGATTATCATGGTTTGATTCCCGGCTCCAGTCATCTACATTTTTCTTTCATTGCCGGCTGCTCGATGTTGTCGACAGCAACTTCGCAGTATGTATAAGTGTTGAGTCAATCGGGATGTCTAGTAAAAGCTTCTCAAACAGTTGTTCGTCGATAAACAAGTAGGTGCCGTTTTTTGTGAACCTAAAATAGAAAACGTGTTAATTCAGCATCCCATACCTCATTCATGGTGTATAAAGGGAAATTAAGTTTAAGTAAGTATATGCGCAAATGCGGTCTCCATGCCTGTTTTAGCATCAAAATCGCATAGTACAATAGTGATGTCATGGCTCGGGCTACGTTCATATACATTTTCTAGGCTCTCGTAGAACTCGTCTTTGTCCTAATCGCTTTTCTCTTCTATCGGAGCATGGGCACATATAAGTGTAATGTGGAGTGTAGGTTGAACCGTGAGACTAGGTGCCGAAATCTCTTGCCAACCGCAAATCCACATCCAAACTCGTGCTTGTCCGCATGGCCACTATAGTAGATGTCGCACGTCTTCATGCGCGAACACCCGTGTCACGCCCACCGGATTTCCTGTAAAGCGACTACGTCAGCCTTATATTCTTCGAGGACTTCCGCCAATTGAATGAAGGTACCTGGTCTATACAGTATTCTAACATTCCAGGTGTATATCCTCAAATCATGGTCCTTAATTCATTTGCGTTGGTCACCAAAATTTTTGAGGGCGTCCATTGTATTTTTTTCTTAATTCTTTTCATTGCAATAGTCAAACGTCGGTGGCGGGTTGCAAGGTCAGCACACCACGTTGCAGTTTTCTCCTCCTTCCAGGATTTTATTACAGCCGCCCATTCTGAGTCAGACGCTAACCAGGATACCGCTCATTCTGAGTCGACATGCCTGGGTTTTAGGTTTCGCCCCTCACCGTGCTCGAACAAAGGCACGTTTCCAGGAGTCACCACTTAAAGGTACTCCATCCGCAGTAGTACCACGAATACGGAGCTCTGTGAGTAGACTTGAAGTGCAAGGATCACTCTGGGTTTGCCAGTTTAAATCGTTCAGAAGCTTTACCTAAGCTTAGATCTCGCGCAAAATATGATTAAATTCATTGTACTTCCAAAAAAGATAAGTATGTGAGGCTGAATTCGTTCATTTGTATGGGAGGTACCAGAATGGGTGTGGCAAAACATTCGGGTTTTCAGCTCATTGATTTGGGACTTGATGTCAAATTACATGCCATAATAATTTAATATCGATTTGAAGTTAGAAAATATCGTAAAGGGGAATTTGTCACGTTTTAGGCTCTTTTGTTTGACATAACTCGAGAAGCACTAGTCCGATTTAGCTGAAACAAATTTAAAGATTAAGAATTAGTTAAGAAAAACAATTCCTTTGTTCATATAACGTTTCCCTACATAAGCTACAGTTTCACTTTTGAACTGGGTTAATTTGGTAGTAGTTACAATAAAACTGTTGTACTCCGTGGCGTATGATTTACGTCGAATATTACTTATGATAATCATACGCCACCATATAGTATTTATGTTATGTCAAACAAAAAAACCTAAAACATGACAAATTTCCCTATACGATACTTACAAACTTCAAATCGATATTAAATTATTATGGCATGTAACTTAACAAAACTAATGATGCAGAAATTCTTCTTCTTGAGGCTACTTTCACGTGCGGTTTTTAGAATTGAGTCCCAAAATCATGTGTTGTACTGTGTTACTTTTACATAAATAGTTCATTTTGGATGGGAGATACCATGAGGGTATTTATCAGTCAGTTCACCCGAATAAAATGTTTGTACCGGTTCTTGTATACGTTGATATATACCCCCATTCCTAAGGGCGAGGGTATAAATATGTTACTAAAAAACAACTTTTTGTATTTAATGTTTATGATTAGTCGTATCATTTTTAGAACGATGTTCTTTATTCCCCTTGTGGACAGACCATACAGGCGTAACTAATTACTACGTAGACATCATATCACTTGTCGTAATCAGCTCTAAAGAAGTTTATAGCTAACTGCTCCAGCTCCGACCTAGACAAAACATACAATAAACATTATTTGTTTGATGTCAACCGCTTGACACAGTGAAGACAGTCACAACAATTGTGCGACGGTGCGACGAAGCTCAATGTGTGTCAATCAAAGAGTTTTGCGGCGTCATGGGTCCCATTTGTTCTATTCTATGACTCCATTTCATAATCGAAATATTTCAGTAGCTTTTCTTCTCTCACCGAAAATGATTAATTAACTTATAATAATGTTTATCGTATTTATGAAAATATTTTTCAATTAAATTCAAATGTGTATTGTTTTGAGCAACAACACTTCTAAATGACCCAAAACAAACTTGAAGTTTGTTGTGAGGGTTGAGGGGTGGACGTTGTGTTTTCAGAGATTATGATTGATGAGCAACGGCATAATTCAACCATCCCCCACAATTTATCTTCCCCCATTTAGTGTGGAAACCCATGTAATTGTATTTTTGACAAGTTAAAACCAATGTTTAATTTTGCATTAAATATCTTAACAACTGCTAACAACAATAAATCCTATATTGTTATATGTAGCCGTAAGTGTTTCAGGGTTTATGTGTTATCATAATGTCACCACCATCGCACTCATTTCTCTAGAAGACGGTGAGAGTAAAAGTAAATGAAATAAGTGAAATTTACTTTTAATTTCATATTTCGAAATTTAAGAACAAACAAACCATCATACTGTTGTACCAGCTCGATGTCATTCAACAAAACTGAAAGTGGCCATAATCTTTAGACAATAAAAACAAGTTCATAATAGTACTATGTATTCCCAATTTACAATCGGTGGCAATGAAAGTCTCCCATTGTGCACATCCATATAAATAATCAGAGTGGCGCTTACAGAATTGATCGTGAATTTCTCTAAAAATAAATGATCAATACCATAGAAAACAATGTAAATAAAAAATGTACATTGCCATTAGTTACAGTAAAGTGTAATGTGATAATTGATGAAAAGTACTAAAACATATTTGTTGTTTTTATTCGTGTGTGCCAATAATAAGGTTTTATTTGTCTCACCGAGGTGTGAAACTACACAGCCTCAAGCTGTTGAGTACAAACCATAGTTAGTTGTTGTTGATTGTATGTATCGTACTTGAAGATACATTATTTATACATTATATTTGAATTGGCTTTACTTTATTATGAAAATACTATAAAATTGTTGTTTCTATACGACAAATAATTAAAATTTTATAGAATTACAGTGAAAAATTAGAACTAAGCGATTCCTATACAAATGGCCATCAAAATATTTAATAACTTAGTTGTTTTAATGTCTAACCTTAATGCCATTGCCGAAGATCTTTTGAGCTATACAAAGCATATTTGTCAATATAACATATTATAATATCGTACGAGTATATGAGCCATTCAACACGGAAAGAGGTCTTTGGGAGGACGATAGCTTGTCCTGTACACTATTTAATATAGTTATGGAGAAGGTGATGAGAAAGGCTGGTGTCAACATGTCTGGCACTATATTCTTGAAGAACCACATGCCACTAGTGACTAGTTTATGCAGTTGATATAGATATCATTGACCGAAATGGTCAAATGGTTTCTCATCGCTAGAAAAGGAGTCAACAAAAATGGGTTTAGCGGTCAACAAGGACAAAACAAAAATAATGATTTCGACGAATACAGAGTCCTCTCGATGGGGACAAAAGTTGAAAATTATTGTTTTGAGGTAGTAGATGAGTTAACCCACCTCGGATCTTCAGTCAACAAAAAAAATAATGTCAGCTAAGAAATCAAGCGGAGAATAGTGCGCGCCAATAGATGTTTTTACGGACTTCGTAACGCCACCTTATTTAGTAACGCCACCTTATCTCGGGATACTAAGAAACAGCTATACCAGGCGAATCGATTGTGCTTTCAACAACGGACGTACAAAGCCTAGGAGTTGTCAAGAGAAAAGTACTCCGAAATATATATGAAACTATCGGTGTCGACGGCGAGTTTCGCCATTGGATTAACCAAGAGCTGTATGAGTTTTACCACGTCATCCACGTAGCTAAAAGACAGAATCGAATGACTACGATGGCCGGGATGGATGTTTATGCTCCATCGAGAAAGGTGTTTGAAGCCCAACCTGAAGGACGGCGCAGACCAGGAAGAACCAAATTTTGTTGGAAGGACCAAGTGGTTGGCGACGTGTCACCATCTAGAAGGACTAACTGGAGAACTCACGCAGAAGACCGAAGCGTGTGGAATTCTTTAATACTTCAGGCATCTAATTTATGAACCTTGTTCGTAAGTTGTAATGGGTCTCTTAATTAAGTAAGTAACGAGTATAATTACTCGTTTGGCGGAATTCCATTTTACATTATAGGCTGATGACAAGTATTCAAATCATTTTTGGGTAAGTGTATTTACATGAGAATCCCCAGATATTCTTTGAATGAAAAGGTCCACGATCCATAATTTTTCATTTATTACAAATTCCGTACATGTTGAGTCTTTAGAATGAAAGTACCTAAACCGTGCAGTCTGACTGTTTTTCTCTATGGCTTCACAGAAGTTTCTGCATGACTTCCGCTTAGCCTTCTTAACTTCACCCTTACCACCCTTATACAGATTAAGACTATTTTTATAAATGTCCCAATCTCTTTGATTGTTGCTTATTTTGGCTTTATTGAAAAGTCGCCTATCGTCGATTCTTACATTCCGAAGTTCATTGTTCCACGTTACTTACATAGATGGCCTTATTAAATATGTGTCATTATATTGACGCAAGATTTTTGACCTTGTTTAATAATGAGTTCCCAGCGCTTTGGTCTTCTGCGGGCCTTCTACAGTTGAAAACTCCCAATTTTGATAATGTCTCCTCCACTTGGCCATGCCACCATAGTTTCGGTTGAAAATACAATTCAAAATCTATTTATATACCCTTCACCAGACGAACGAACGGAGTGAAGGGTATATTAATTTTGTTCTTCCCTCTGTACCGACCCTTAAGGAGGTGTGGTATGTTTTGACAGTACATATGTATAAATAATCACCATCGAAATCCATGTCGTTTAAAAGGTGACCATCTGTCTGTGTCCGTCCCCGCGATTACAGCCGTAGTTTAAGAGATATCTAGATGACATTCGGTATGGAAGCTTCTATCCTCAAAGAGGTGGTTTAGTTCTACGATGAGCAAGATCGGTCAAAAATTACTACCACCTCCCATACAAACTCCTCCTTTTTGGGGTCTGTCCATTGGCGATTTGGCTATTACAACCGTAGTTTAAAAGCAATCGTTCTGAAATTTTGCATGCATGCCTCTCTACACTAAGCGGAGGGTGAATTCTAAGATGAGTCCGATGTAAAAACTGTAAAAAACTAATGCCACCTCCACTACAAACTTACTTACTTAAGTAGCCCATTGTAACCTACGAACGTAGTTCATTAATTAGAGGCCTGAAGTATTAAAGAATAGTCCTACCAGATGGTGGCACGTTGCCAACCAACTTGGTCTTTCAAACGAAGTTTGGGTCTCCCTGCTCTGCGCTATCCTTCAAGTTCGCCTTCAAACACCTTTCTCGCTGAAGCATTTACATCCATACTGGCAACATGTCCCAGCCATCGTAGTCGTTGGACACTGACTCTTTTAGCTACGTCGATGTCGATAAGGTTAAGCTCATACAGCTCATGGTTCATCCGATGGCGAAACTCGCCGTCGACACAGATAGGTCCATATATTTTTCGGAGTACTTTTCCCTCGAATACTCCAAGGTTTTGTATGTCCGTTGTCGTAAACACCCACGGTTCGGCAGCATACAACAGACGGGTAAAATTAATACCTGGTATAGCTGTTTCTTAGTATCCCGAGATAAGGTGGTGTTACTAAAGTGCTGCCGAAGTCCGTAAAAACATCTATTGGCTACCACAATTCTCCGCTTAATTTCTTGGCTGACATTATTTTTCTTGTTGACGGAAGATCCGAGGTAGGTAAATTCATCTACTACCTCAAAACAATAATTTTCAACATTGACGCTGCGTCCCCATCGAGAGGAATCTTTTTTCGTCGAAATCATTATTTTTGTTTTGTCCTGGTTGACCGCTAAACCCATTTTTTCTGACTCCTTTTCTAGCGATGAGAAAACTGCAGTAACATCCTGCAGATTTCGGCCAATGATGTCTATATCATCGGCATAGGCTAGTGGCTCTTATGGAATATGGTGCCAGACATGTTGACATCAGCCTTTCTCATCACCTTCTCCATAACTATATTAAATAGTGTACAGGACAGGCTATCACCCTGCCTGAGATATCTTTCTGTATTGAACTGTTCAGAGTGATCCTTACCAATCTTAACCGAGGATTTGGTGTTTTCCAAGGTACATCTTCTAAGTCGAATTAGCTTTGCAGGAATACCAAACTCAAACATGGCCTTATATAGCCTATTACTTATCGGAGAGTCGAAGGCAGTTTTGTAGTCGACAAAGAGGTGGTAGGTGTCGATCTGCTTTTCATGAGTTTTTTTTCCAGGATTTGTCGTAGAGTGAATATTTGATCCGTCGTAGATTTACCAGGTCTAAAGCCGCACGGGTATGGTCCAATAAGTTTTTCTACAATTGGCTTTAAACGTTCACACAACATGATTGAAAGGACCTTTTACGCAATTGGTAATAGGCTTATTCCACGGTAGTTCTTACATTCACTACGATCTTATTTCTTGTATATGGGACATAACAGACTGAGACTCCAATCCCCGGGCATGCTCTCCTTTAGCCAGATGTTCTCCATAAGCTGATGCATGCTCCTAATCAGCTCCTCCCCTCCAGCCTTAAACAATTCAGCAGGGAGACCATCGGTTCCAGCAGCTTTGTTGTTTTTAAGGCGGGAGATGGCCACATGTATCTCGCTCTGGCTCGGGGGTGGACAGTTAATACCATCGTCTTGGATTGGAACGGGGTCTTCTGAAGTGGTGTCCAGTAAATTTCAAAATTATCTCTCCATATCTTCAGAACGTTATCCGGGTCCGTCACTAGCTGACCATCGCTGTCCTTGCAGGAGGGCAACCCTGTTTCACGCATTCTCACCTTAACTCTCTGGTTGGAGTAGGCGTCCGCTACTTCTGTGGTCCGCTGTTTACCGATGCCCAGCTTTCGTTGTGCCTGATTACGTACGTTTTTCGCCATGCTTAGCCTTGTGCGTACCTTAACTGCGGTAAGGAAGTGATCGGAGTCAATGTTCGCACCTCTGATCACTCGTACGTCCAGGACACTCGATGCGCGCCTTCCATCGACTCACCAGGTGATCTATCTGATTCCTCGTCAATTGATCTGGAGATAACCATGCTGCCTTATGAAAATTGTTATGATCAAATTTAGTGCTGCTAACTTCCATATTTCTTGCCGCAGAGAAATCAATCAGTCTGATGCCATTGTTCGATGTTTCGGACTGAATTTTCCGATTGTTGGCTCAAAAGCGGTTTCCCGCGAAACTGCCGAAAGCATTAAAATCGCCTAGTACAATTTTGATGTCATGGCTGGGGCTACGGTCATATACATTTTCTAGGCTCTCGCAGAACTCACCTTTGTCCCATGGGCACATATAAGTGTTATGTGGAAAACTTTGTAGGTGTCGCAATCTCTTGCTAAGCACAAATCCATATCCAAAATCGTGCCACTATAGTAGATGTCGCACGTCTTCATGCGCGAGCACCCGTGCTCCGTCCACCTGGATTTCCTGTAAAGCGGTTGTTTCAGCCTTGTATTCTTCGAGGACTTCCGCCAGTTGGATGGAGGCATCTGGTCTATATAGTGTTCTAACATACCAGGTGTATATCCTCAAATCATGGTCATTAATTGGTTTGCGGTGGTCGTCAAAATTTTGGGGGACCGTTTTATTATTTTCTTTTTTCTTTTCATTGCAATAGTTTAAACGTCAGTGGCGGGTTGCAAGCCCAGCGCACCACGTCGCAGTTTTCACCTCCTGCCAGGATTTTATTACAGCCGCCCATTCTGGGTCAGACGCTGACCAGGTTACCGCTCACTCTGAGCCGACGTGCCTGGGATTTAGGTTTCGCCCCGCACAGTTAGCCGTGCTCTGACGGGTGTCAAAGCCACGTTTCCCGGCGTCACCACATGCAGGTACTCCGTCCGCAGTAGTACCACGAATACGGAGCTCTGTGAGTAGACTTGAAGTGTAATTGGCAAGGATCACTCTGGGTTTGCCAGGTTAAACCGTTCAGAAGCTTTACCTTGCATCACACTCCCGACGCATTCCTACAAAAATTTTAATCTATTCGCTCAATTAACACAATATTAAATTGCTTTATCTCTTCTTATGTATCTATGTTCATGGAAATATGTAAATAAATCAAAATATATGCCGATAACATCATTTCTACATGCTGCGCGGTCAAGAGTCATCCTAGTTATATATCACTGCTACCACAAAATCTCGCTTATAGTGCTTACACTCTCGATCGTACTTTCAATGTGAATTTTAATCCTTATTATATTTTTTTGCACTTAATATTATATTTGCACACAGCAACAGACAATATTTTATTCATTAAATGCATTCTAGATGTCATGAATGTTGATGATGGGTTCGCCGCTCACTCTGTCTACGGGGGATCCTCTCTGATGGAAACATGCTGCGAGCTGCGACACTTGTCATGACGGTGGTGTTGAATGGGTAGGTGCTATTGTTTTGTGTGTGTGTGTATATTATATTATTTAGCTTTTCTTTTATTACCTTTGACCTTTCGTTGGCATTATACAAACATTCGTTCATTCATTGTGTTTAGTTTGCCATTCACAAATGCCAGAGCTACATTCAATAAAACGCTATTTCAATTTTGCACTTGACTGCTTTTTATTGCAAATTGCCATTTATACTAGTATTTGTATCTGAGTGTGTGTGTGTGTGGACATTGGATACGGATTATAGCAATACCTATAGGTGTAGTAGGTGTGTGTGTGTGTGTGTGTTGGCAATATTATTATTAAAAGTATTTTAAATGAGATGTCTGTTTTAATTATGGATGCAAAATTATACGCCATAAAGGCACAAATCGATGAAGAATAATATGAATAAATTATAAATAGTAATTAAATTAAAACTTATTATTAAATGTACGGTGGCAAGCCAATGCCAATGATATTACATTGAAAGTAATTAATATATCCGGGTGTAGTTTGTGGACAATTAATGAATAACATATTATGCTGTACTTATACGTGAGATACCGCCATTGCGATCACCATTAATTTGGTGCACTTAAGCCGGTACAGAAATTTCAGTCAAGTGAACTGACTAATAAATACACTCACCCATACAATTTACGATATTAAATTCGCACAAATATCTCAAAATAAAATCATAATTTCTAATGGGTGGGTTAAACCTCAAGGTTTCTTAGGTTTCACCTGTAAATACAAAATAATAAAAGATAAATATTATCAATGTTTGGAGTGGTTTCTTTAAGAAATTATTGGAAAATATAAATTTCCAGAAATTGGCTAATTTTTATAGGTGATGCCAGTAGGGGCACAACGTGTCCAATTTTTAGTAAAATTTTTCTAACTTCTGGGTACCTGCAAAAAGTTATGCGTGTAGAAATATGGAGATGCTTTTGGTCATTCGTATAGCGCTTCGGTAAATTATTGCACTTCTATGTGCCCATTCTGAAATGTTTCTCTATTATTCTCATCTGAGTGCCGCTACTCGTATTAATATAGGGCAATCCAAGTACTTTTATATATATTTCAATGAAAATTATTTGAACTCATCTATATACATTTAACATTCGTTGGCATTAAAAAGTAAATAATGCCATCAAAAATTGTAGCAACTAATCCAGATTCTGTGCTACCGTGAATCGAATGACATTAATATTTGACAACAGCTAATTGAAACGCCTGTTTTCTACTATGTTACATATGTGCGTACCTTTTCTAACCAATACAGCGTTTCTGTTTTTCATTTGGTCATGAATATTTTACAACAAATAAAGGTCAATTAGCACAGAGCGAGAAAGGTCGTTACAATTCAAACAACCATATATGCAGCACATGGAGCAGCAAAAAAAACTAACACACAGCTATGGAATGAATACACAAACATTAAGCAAATTTGGCTATGTACAGTGGTTGGCCAACGGGAATAGGAACCCTTGCACAAAAGAGGGTAATGCGTTTCAATGTACTGTACTTTTTTATTTAATGAGGAATTTAACTATTTCGAAGTATACCATTCATATACCGACGCACAGAGGGGCAAAATCGCAAAAAATGGAGATTAATTAAACCACTTATCCGATTTTAAAAATTCTTTCACTATTAGAATGGTACATTATCACTGAGTGACATATGCTAAACATCTTTTGGAAAAGTGGGCGGTGCCACTCCCCCCCTATTAAAAATCGCTCTAGCGGCCACAGTTATAGACCGATTGTAATGAAACTTTCCAAATGTTGTACTGTTGACCTGCTATAGTCCTTGGCCAGACTTGGTTATGATTGGACAAAGGGGCGTGGCACCGCCCATATAACCTGAAACTTAAAACGGATATATCTCATGAACTATCAGAGGTATGAAGATGAGATTTTGTATGTATGTTGATCGTACAGTACGAATCCAAGGTGGAATAGGGCGGTGTCACACCCCCTTTTCAAAAATTGATCTGGCTCAGCCGATTTTTTTTTGGAAAAAAGTAATACAATTTTTATATAGTAATCAATTTATTTTTATTATATACGTAGACGAAAGGGGGATAATTGTATCGTATATGTAATATATGGGACTCAAAGCAGATATTAAAATTGTTCGATCGTGCACGGATGTGTCTGGTGAGCGTTTTGTTCAAAAATGTAAATAGTTTGTTCCTTCAAGTCTACAAAATAGGAAAAAAATGTATACATAAGTATTTATATATATGTTCAAAGTCATACGCCAAAAGTCATCATACTCTAAAGCATCACCCTCGATATAATCTTTGTCGTCATATGTATCATGATTTGTGCCTTCTGATGCCACGTTCGTCAAAACTTAAGGCGAAACTAGTAGATCTACAACTGGTTTTGGAAGATGGTGGATTTTTTTCGGCAATTTGTTTTACCAGATTGGATTGGATCTGAACTTAGTATGAACCTATTTAATATGTCTCGATTGCAATCCTCCCGACTACATTTGCTAGAAAAAGGTTCTATGTAGTTTTTAAAATCTTTATTTCGGGTTTCCTGGGCTTCCTCAGACAGTTCAGCGAACTGTAATAGCGCGTGCGAAATGATTTATGGGCCATGTATTAAAAACTTATTTATGTCATTGTAACACACAGTTGCCAATGATATACAAAAACACAAATTATAACAATAAAAACGAAGAAAATGCAAACAAAAGACAAGAACTGGTGTTCTTTGTTTGAGTGACTATTTTTACAATTAATTTAATAAAAAAATTTCGCGCAAAAACGCGCAACATGTTATTATTGAATATGAAAGCCTAGGAACTGTATTTTCTTAAAAAATTAATATTTGAACGCCAACTGACACCATTCATATTTAAATATCCAACAATTTTTTGAAAATAGCCAAAATTTAGACATATTTTAAAAAAAATTTTAAAAATATTTCTACATAACTTTTGTTAACACAATTATTTTTAGAACAACGCTAAAATACCTGAATTAAAAGATTCCATTGTAATAGTATTACTTTTGGCTTGCGAAAAGCTATGTATTAAGCATCGAAATATACCGAATTTCAATTAACACTATTGTGCGTGAATAACTTAAAAATTACTTAACTTTAATACAATGCAGCTTGACAAGTAAAATACATATGACATTGAAATTTTCAGCAGTGATGTAGAATTTTATATACTTTAATCGGATACTAAGTATTTTTCAAAAAATCAAATTTTAATTTTTCAATTAATCTCCATTTTTTGCGATTTTGCCCCTCTGTGCGACGAGTCGGTTTTTATGCCATCACCCTTAGGGATGGTAGTATATATCATTTGATACGAGAAAAGTGTGACGAATTTAAGGAGACCTATTAGAATTTAAGTTTCTTAAGACCAAATTCGTTTTATGACTTTTTAAGACGATTGAGTCATGTCTAGCTGGCAGGCAGGATAACTCGAGTAAGCCTTAAGTGATTTTATGAAAATTTGCCAGTACTAATATTTTCTAAAATGAAGTAATGTTATTGTAAATAGGCAGAATAGCCCCACCATACCTTCCATACAAAATCACTTATTTTTATAAAAATAGTAGTATCTTCAATAACTTCCAAACAAACAGCTAGAGGATATTTAAATTTAGTCAGTTCAATTACCTTATAACAACCTACTAATTCTTAGAAAGCCAAAACTTTTGCCAAATCTATTCTAGTAGCTTCCATAGAAATGACCCCCATAACTTCCAGGATCTTTGCTTTTAGCCACTTTAATTATCTTGTCACAGTACCCGGTGGTAAATGAAACCAAGAACCTATTTAGTAATCCATGAAATCACGATGACATTGAAAGCGAGTGATCTATGTACTTAAAAAGTCATGCGTGTTTAATGGAAAAAATATCGTAAACCCATTATAACTTCGTTTGAATGACTCCTGCTGACATCGTCACTTACTTCGTAATCATGCTAGTTTCATAACGTATTTCCAACTGAACTGCCACTAATTGACATCGTCGTTTACTTTGTAAGCGCTCGCATTGAACGACCTATGACACCCCTATCCTAATTTTCTTCTTTTTCTTAATTGCAAGCGCTTCGGTCTTTGCGCTTCCTAGATATTTAGTCACACCAAGTGTAGATAACAACTCTGTCACTTGATCCGTCCAACAAGTTTTGGTCGCCTCCTCCTCCGCCGCCCATCGAGTATATTGACAAAGACCTTTAGACCATTCGTACAACGTGTTAAAGCCAGCGCATTTGGTCTATTTCAACGCGCTTCACTACGTCGATATCGTTGTACAGTCCCAACAGCGCGTGGTTCATTCGACGACGGTACTCGCCTTTAACGATGATGGGTCCAAATATTTTGCGAAGTATTTTTCTCTCGAAGACTCCCAGAATAGATTGATCCGCTTGTGTCATTACCCAGGATTCTGCGCTGTAGAGCAAGACAGGTAGGATCAGAGTCTGGTAGGGTTGGATCTTTGTTCTTCGACAGAGCGCTATGTCATTAAATCGCTTGCTTAGCGCATAGTAGCAGCAGTTTGCGATCAATACTCGTCTCTTGATTTCCCAGGCTGACAATATTATTTATGTTTATGGCGGAGCCAAGGTAGACAAAATCATATACCACTTCAAAGTTATAGTTGTTCACGCAGCGTCCCAGACGAGTGAACTCTTTGTTCGTTGAAACAAATAACCTGGTTTTGGTGTCATTTATCACCAGACCCACTTCCGCCGACTGATTTTCAATGGTCGAAAAGGCCGTAGTAACATCCCGCAATCCACGGCCAATGATATCTGTATCATCGGCATACGCAAGCAGCATTTGACTTTTGTTAAAGATGGAACCATTCCCGTTTACTACAGCCTTACGCATGATAATCTCCATTACGATGTTAAAAATATCGAAGGACAGACTATCGCTTTGTCTAAAGCCTCGCTCGGTGGTAGACAAACTACTCTGTCATCTATGATTGGTGCGATTTCGCCACTTATGCTGCCTTCGGGAACGAATAGAGATCGAAAGTGATCCCTCAATCCTTGCAGCACACTCTGAGTGTCCGTGACCAGATTTCCGTCTCTTATAAGTGGGATCCCCGTTCCAAAACCTTTGCTTTTTACCTTTTGGTAGAAATTTCGGGCTTCACCTCTATTCCTGTAGTTTTCGATATCCTGACTCTCTCTTTTCTTTCACAGACACTTTTCCGCCTGAGCAGGCGTTTCATTTCCCTCCTCTTCTTATTATAACGCTCCGTTACCGCACGCGTCGCTATTCACTTGTATGCAGCATCCATTTTCTCAGACATTTCGCGACATTTATCGTCGCCCATGGCTTGTCTGAGAGTGGGTTTTCATAACCCAGTACGCTCGTTGCGGCAGTGGGCATAGAATACGCAATATGCTGCCACTGTGTGTCGGAAACATCAGTTGGTTGGATTTGGCATTGGCTATCTCTGTGGTATGCAGCTTTGTGATGTGTAGCTTCCTTTGCGTTTGATTACGAGTGTTTTTAGCACTACTTAATCGTGTGCGTACCTTGGCTGCAACAAGGTTGTGATCCGAGTCAATTTTTGCACCGCGCATCACATGCACGACCATAACGCTTGAGTCATGCCTTCCATTAATTACCACGTGATCAATTTTTTGTATTTTGATCGGGAGATATCCAGGATGTCTTGTGGATGTCTTTATGCGGGAATCTGGTGCCACTCACAACCATGTTTCTTGCCGACTCAAAACTAACCAGTATCATCCGTTATCGGAGGTGTTGTTGTGTAAACTGAATTTTCCGACTGCTTAACCAGGAGCATCTTCCCTTCATATTTTAGCATTAAAATCTCCCAGAACAGTTTTAATGGCATGTGCAGGGCAGCGGTCATATATCTCCTACAGGCGCTAATAGAAAGCATCTTTAATGTCATCGTCTTTGTCTTCCGTCGTGGCATGTACACAAATCAGCGTTAAGTAAAAATATTTCGCCCGGATGCGAGTAGTGGCTATTCGGTCACTTACAGGATTGAACCGCGAGACCAGGTGTCGAAGTCTCTCTTAAAACCACATCCAAATTCGAGTCTTTATGCGTGACAGCTGTAAAAGATGTCACAGTTCTTTCGCCGTGTGCATCCCTGTCCCGTCCATCTCATTTCCTGTAAGGCGGTGATGTCAGCCTTGTATTTGTCGAGGATATCCGACAGTTGGATAGAGGCACTATCTCAGTATAGAGTCTGTATAGAGTTCGGACATTCCAGGTGCTTATCCTTAAATCGTGGTCCTTATCACGTTTGCGGGGGTCGTCGACATCTGGGTTCCACAAAAAGTTAAAGGCGTTTTACTTTTTAAAGTGGTTGTTAAACAAAATAGAAAAATTATGCGTAAATATATGCATTTATTGTAAAATTTGATAAAATATGGCCTTTAATATGCAAAAACACGTATTTTTCGTAAAATATGCAAAATATCCAAAAAAAATTTATTATTCGTAAAGATAACTTAACCGTTTCTAATTTATGATTATGCATTTTCATAAGATTCATTAACCTAGTGATTAATATTGAAATGTCTAAATCGATTTTCATAGGAAAGGACTGATTTTATTCATAACAGAAATTACTTCATGATCAAAAATGGTTTTCTAAATTTTTGGCTGAAAAACATAATTTTGTGGTACATCCAAAAAAATGTTAACAGAGTTTATATATATTGTTTCCTACGGCTCCGAGTTGGAGCAAAGGCCATTTCTTTGCCAGAGGGCTCATTTGGCAACTGAATATGGCTAAAATAATTACAATATCTTTTGAAATAACTATATTGAAAATTGACATTTTCAGTTAAAAAATATTTAGTCCAGAACTGAGTTTCGACCCCACAAGTCGACTATAGACTACATAAACAGCCTGCGTATCATCGTCGATCTCCCTTATATCTGTGCTTTATTGATTTTAAACCAGTAAAAAAGGTTCAGTCGGGCAACCCGACTTACATATACCATCACCCTCAGTAAAACATACAATTTTCTATTATATTTATATTACTACTCCATCTCTAAAGTGGGAGGAGTGGTACATTTGTATGGGAGATACCAGAAGGGGCATGTCTACACTTCTGATTTTTTCTCCAAAACTTTATCCTGCTTGAACTTTATTAAATACAGAATTTGGACACGATCGCGTTAGGTCTATTAATAATAGTAATCGATTTCTAAAGTGGGCGGTACCAGATGTGTATGGGAGGTAGCAGAAGGGGCGAATCTAGACTTCCAGACTTTTTCTCAAAAGGGCACGATCGGGTAAGGTCTATTAATAATATTAATCGATTGCTAAAGTGGGCGGAAAGGTACATTTGTATAAGAGGTACCGGAAGGGGCGTGGCTAGACTTCCATTTTTTTTCCAAAACTTTATCCTGTTATAACTTTACTAAGCACAGAATTTGAGTACGATCCCGTTGGGTGTTTTGACATTATAACTCGATTTCTAAAGTGGGCGGAATGATGTATTTATATGGGAAGGGGCGTGACCATGTAGCCCATTTGCAATACCGTAAGTAGTTTTGGGAAAATATTAACTCGTTCAAAATTTCAAAACATTTGGTTGCGTCTTTCGCACCAGCCGGACAGACGGACATGGCTCAAACGACTTAAACTTAAAAAGTCATGAATCGAATTTGGTTCAAAGAAACCTAGGGTTTAAAGTGACTACTTCTATGTGTTACACTTTTGGGTCGTATCAAATGATATATACCCTCATCCCTAAGGGTGATGGTATAAAAAGATTTTGATAAATAAAATCACAAGATTATTTAAAGATTTTTAAGATGTTAGCAAGTGCCACGGAAACTTATCTCCCTTATCAAATCTCTCTCTACCAGAACGCCAGCTGCCATATTAAGCATGACAAAACCTTAAATGGGAAAAATGTGGAAACAGCAGTACGAAAAGGCTGAACCCTATCCACCATTCTATTAAACATAGTGATAGACACAAACAAATGATGCCCATAAATTGAATCTTTAAAAAAAAACTTAGTGTACCCACATAGTTGACCACCTTCTGTCGCACACACATACATTGAAGAAATATTGGATACATGTTGTGCACGGTCGGTCAAACATGATTTAGTTTAAAGGTGTTAATTTGGCTTATTTGATGATTCTCTTTCATGCTGAATATCGTAGGGGAAAAAACAAATCGAGAAAAATCAATGGCCCAAATGTGAAACCATTGAAAATCTGGTATATGTATAAGTAAATACGAGTATTCATATACATACATATAATCAAGTATGTAGTTGATTGTATGTACAATGTAATGCATTCGTCATGCCATTGACACAATTCAAGGTACAAAGTCAAGTGGTGCGGATGGTTATATACTCATCATACATAACATACATATGTACTCGCACACTTTGCAACGAGTGGGCACTTTGACATGCCAACAATTGTCTCAAGAGACTTGGGGGAACTGCCAGAAATCCATAAAATTTGACTGTTTGTGTTATAGATCAATAACTTAAATATTAGATGAGACTAGCAACAACAACAAAACAAGGTGGATGAACTTTTTTTTTCTTTTGAAAAAAAAAAAAACGAAAACGACTTCATGGCTGAGGAGCAGCCCTCAAACAATCGGCAACGAAAGTGAAGTTTGTTTAAAAGGCCAACTTTGATCATTACTTTGTACTCAATGACTACATTTAATTTAATTTTGGTAATGACCAAAAATGTTAATTAAAACTTTTCCATTTGTCTTAGCAAACAAAAAAAAAAAAACAAAAATCTTCAAAGGTACTTACAAAAAGACAAAAGAAACAAAACTGACAACAATTGCTGTCAGTGCCAGAGAAGAATACGCCAAATACGTTTAATTAGCGAATATAAACGTTTTCTAAGCTTCTCAATGTTGTAGTTGTTATTCTTGCGTGGCTATTTCTAAAGCGACAGTGCGACACAAAAAACAACAGCAGGGGGAAACTATAACAATGACATGAATTTCATTTCTGTTTTAATATCGAGTACAAAAGGGCGACAAGAAAACAAAAAAAATTAACACAATTATTTGTAACGTTTTGTTACGTGTCCGCAACAGAGCATCATTACAGCCAGACCTTATTATCCATCTTCCGTCGCATGGCATGACGCTAACTATTGTTGGCACTCGTCACTCGTCGCTCGTCCACTGATTAACTAGAGATCTCTGATAATAGAATATTAGTGCAAATAGTCTGATAAATAGACAAAAAAACTTGGTTCTATAACATTTAACATAACACTTCGTTCAATAATGTGTATGACTGACACATAGATTGCGGCACTAGTACTAAATCAATATTTTTTTTTTCAAGTGGCAACTTTTTTAAGCTTACTGTCAAAATCATATGTTAATCCGACCATTTGTTAACAAGTTACAGTGCTTTAAGTGACGCTACTTTTGAGTTAAAAAAAAAAATGAATTCACAGCAATTCCGTGTGCGGAATTATCATTGTTTTTTTTATGAAAAAAATACTGTTCAATGCTTGAAAAACATTATTCGGACACTGCTCCATCAAAAACAAGCATTTGTTATTGGTATGCCGAATTCAAACGTGGTCGTACAGACACCGATGACATTCCATCTACTGGAAGGCCAAATGACGCTGTTATTCCGGAAAACGTTGAAAAAATACTGAAAATCATTATGTCCAACCGTAAAGTGAAAGTGAGGGAGATTGCTAACATTCTAAAGATATCAGCAGGCAGTGTACACTCCATAATACACGAACATTTAGGTATGAAAAAGGTGTTTTCCAAATGGGTGCCGCGTTTGCTCACACCGGAGCAAAAACAACAACGAATCGATGAATCAAAGAGCTGTTTGAACATGTTTACGCGCAATAAGTCGGAGTTTTTGCATCGGTGCATCACAATGGATGAAACATGGATCCACCATTTCACTTCAGAGTCAAATCGGCAGTCTGCTGAGTGGCATGCAGCCAGCGACCAAAGACGCAGCAGATGGCAAGGTTATGGCGTCTGTATTTTGGGATGCGCATGGAATAATATTCATCAACTATCTCCAGAAGGGGCAGACCATCAACAGCGACTATTATATAGCGTTATTGGAGCGTTTGAAAGACGAAATCGCAAAGAAACGGCCTCATATAGCGAAGAAAAAAGTGTCCACCAAGGCAATGCACCGTGTCACAAATCAATGAAAACGATGGCAAAATTGAACGAATTGGGCTTCGAATTGCTTCCCCATCCACCGTATTCTCCAGATTTGGCCCCAACGACTACTGGCTCTTCGCAGACCTCCGTGGTAAGAGATTTCGCTCAAATGATGAAGTAATCGCCGAAACTAACGCCTATTTTGAAGGCAAAGAAAAATCGCTTTACAAAGGCGGTATCGAAAGTTTGGAAAAACGTTGGAATGATTGTATCTCCCTAAAAGGGGACTATGTTGATGAATAAAAACAAATTTTGGCAAAAAAATGTGTTTTAATTAATTAGTCACACACATTAATAACAACAAAACCAATACAGAAATTTCTCTCAGTTGAACTGACTGATAAATACTCCCACCCATACAACTTTCGGTCGCATGGTCAGACGAGATATATAGTAAAGCTGTAGAAAACAAATGTTAAATGTTAAGATCAATATTTTTGGGCATTTTGTATGTTTTTTTATATGGGTACCGAAAGGTTCTTTTACGGTACCAACTGAGAATCAACGAAAAAGTCTCTAACTAAATCACATTTTAACATCAACAGAAATGACGAAATCATCATTTATAGTGGGTGGCGTCAAACTCTGAGTTTCTTAGGTTTCATCTGTAAATACAAAACATTAAATGTAAAATATTCTCAACGTTTTGAGAGTTTTCTCAGAGGCATAGGCGGTGCCAGTAGGGGCACAATGTCCGATTTAATTAAAAAATCAACGTTCCATAAACGTTTACCTGGTGCACAATTTTTCTGACTTCAGTGTTCTTACAAAAATATACACACCTCGCCTGAGTGACGAATGGGTTGGGGGTCAATTGTATATTCAAAATCCACTTGAATCAACATCCTATAATTGTATTGAAAATATCAATTTGGAAAGAAATGTCTTAAAGCTGAAGTCCGTACGCTTCCAATGAGATATAACATGATATATTATCTCTATGATTTGATGGCGGAATCATGGGGCAAAGAACGTCACTTCTAATAAAGCTAAAAACGGAGATACAAAACAAAAAATCCTTTTATCTTACAAAAAGGATAAGTTACGATTTTGATTCAAGTGGATTTTAAATCTACAATTGACTCTCAACAAAACCCTATTAATCGTTTTTGTTGCTATTTTAAGTCAACCTATTTATCATTCTGGCAAGGTGTGAGCAAATTATAAAATTTTTTGAAAAAATAAAAATTAAAGACTTTTAGTTTTCCGCAAAGCTTAATTTAGTGCAGAAAACTTAAATTTGGACAGAAGTGTCTTAAAGCTGAAGTCCGTACGCTTCCAATGAGATATAACACGATATATTATCTCTATGATTTGATGGCGGAATCATGGGGCAAAGAATGTCACTTCTAAAAAAATTCGCAAAAAACGGAAAATCCTTTTATCTTAAAAAAAGGATCAGCTAAGATTTTGATTCAAGTGGATTTATAATGTACAATTGACCCCCAACAAAACCCTATTTATCGTTTTCGTTGCTATTTTAGGTCACCCCATTCGTCATTCAGCCGAGGTGTGTATATATGCATTTAAAAGTATGAGGGTAAAATCGGTCATTTGTGTGGGGGTACTGGAGGGGGTGTGGCAAAAAATTAAGTTTTCTATGGTTTTGTGTCATATTACAAAATAATTAAACTGTTTACATTTAAATATCCTCCAGTTGTCTGTTTGAAAGTTTTGGAACAGAGAATAAGGTTCCAAAAATAGGCAATAGGGGTGATTTTGGTAATTTGTATGAGAGATTCCTGAAGAGGTGTGGAAGATATTTCGGTCCTCTGCGCTTTTGCCTACTGTTACAAGATAATTTAACTGATACAATTGAAGTATTCCCTGAAGTTCAAAAGTTATGTGGGGAAATAATAATTTTCCAAAAATAGGTTATTTTGTATGGGAGGTACGAGAAAGCGTGAGCCGATATAGTTCATATTCATTCCTGAGTCAAATTTCAAAAAGCTTATGTATTGCTCAAAATTCGATTTATTTCAAGATACTTACAAAAAAAATGCTTTTTGAAGTATGAGGGTAAATTTAGTCATTTGTATAGGAGGTACCCGAAGGGCAGGAACAAATGTTCCGTTTTCCTAAGTATTTGTCTACTATTCGGAAATGGTTGAACCTAACAAACTCAAATATCCTCCAGTTGTCCGTTTAGAAATTATGGAAGAAATTATAACTTTTCAAGAAATAGGTCGTTTTGTATGGGAGGTACCAGAAGGGGTCAGTCGAAGTAGGTTATAACCATTCCAGAGTGAAATTTTCATAAGCGTATAAGCGAATTAGTTAGACGGACAAAGCTCAATCGTCTTAAAAAGTCCTGAAACGAATATGGTCTTAAGATACTTGGGGTATAACTCGTCTCCTTTAATGAGTTACACTTTTTGTCGTATAAATTGATATATAACATCATACCTTACACAGTACAAAATTTTTCAGCTCATTGATTTGGGACTCAATTTTGAGAATTGCAAGTGAAAGTAGCCCCAAAAAGAAGAAGTTCTGCATCGTTCGTTTTTATTTCGGAGTACTTTTCTCTCGAATACTCACAGGTTTTGTATGTCCGTTGTTGTCCGTTGTCGTCCGTTGTTTTTAAGGCGGGACATCGCTCTGGCTCGGAGGTGGACAGTTAATTTTCGGGCTTCCCCTCGATGAGTGCCTTCCATAGACTACCACGTGATCTATCTGATTCCTTGTCAATTGATCTGGAGATAGCCATTTTGCCTGATGAATATTTTTATGGTCAAATCTAGTGCTGCTAATTGTCATATATTTTGCCGCAGAGAAATCAATCAGTCTGATAGCATTGTTCGACGTTTCGGTGTGCAGACTGAATTTTCCGATGGTAGCCTCAAATGCGGTCTCCGTGCCTATTTTAGCATTAAAATCTTTGAGGACTTCCACCAGTTGGATGGAGGCACCTGGTCTATGCAGTGTTCTAACATTCCAGGTGCATATCCTTAAATCATGGTCCTTAATTTGTTTGCGGTGATCGTCAACATTTTGGGGGGTCCATTTTATTCTTTTTTTACTTCTTTTCATTGCAGTAGTTCAAACGACGGTGGCGGTTTGCAAGCCCAGCGCACCACGTCGTAGTTTTCTCCTCCTGCCAGGATTTTATTACAACCGCCCATTCTGGGTACCGCTCACTTTGAGCAGAGGTGCCTGGGTTTTAGGTTTCGCCCCTCACAGTTAGCCGTTCTCTGACGGGTGTCACAGGCACGTTTCCTGGCGTCACCACGTGGAGGTACTCCGTCCGCTGTAGTACCACGAATACGGAGCTCTGTGAGTAGACTTGAAGTGCAATTGGCAAGGATCACTCTGGGTTTGCCAAGTTAAACCGATTAGAAGCTTTACCTTGCATCACACTTCCGACGCTTTACTTTACTGATATTAATAACTTCTCAACGAATCAAGATATCGAGAACGGGATTTAGGTTTCAAAAGGCGACCACAAAAGCTTTAAAATAACGCAATGAATAAAAATTTTAAAAATTACTCATAACTGATTTGGTCGGCACAGCGACGATATATATTTTTAGCTCATCTTAATATATATAAATTACGTGTCACGTTGTTTGTCCGCGATGGACTCCTAAACTACTTAACCGATTTGAATCAAATTTGCACACCGTGTTCGGTTTGATCCAACTTGAAAGATTGGATAGCTTACATCTTAAAGGGGCGGCGCCGGCTTTTCTAATAGACCGATTGATACAAAAATTTTACCATGAGGTACTGTTGACCTGTAGATAGTTCCTGACTACATTTGGTTGTAATTGGATAAAGGGGCGTGGCACCGCCCATACAACTTGAAAATTAAAAAGGCTATATTTCATGAACTATCAGAGGTATGAAGGTGAGATTTGGTATATATGTTGTTGGAGCAGTATTAATTACAGCCAGGATGGAAGTGGGCGGTGCCACTCCCCCTTTTCAAAAATCGCTCTAACGGCTTTTATAATAGGTCGATTAATACAAAAATTTTACCATGACGTACTGTTGACCTGTAGATAGTTCCTGACTTCATTTGGTTGTAATTGGATAAAGGGGCGTGGCACCGCCCATACAACTTGAAAATTAAAAAGGCTTTATTTCATGAACTATCAGAGGTATGAAGATGAGATTTGTTATATATGTTGATGGAGCAGAATAAATTACATCCAGGGAGGAAGTGGGCGGTGCCATGCCCTCTTTTCAAAAATCGCTCTAACGGCTTTTCTAATAGACCGATTGATACGAAAATCTTACCAAGTGGTACTGTTGACCTGTTGATAGTCCCAGGCTATATTTGGTTGTGCTTGAATAAAGGGGCGTGGCACCGCCCATTCAACTTGAAAATTAAAAGGGCTTGCAGTATGAATTACAGTAAGGGTGGAAATGGGCTGTTCCACACCCTTTTTAAAACAAACGGTTACAACTATCAAAATTCCACAGTATATTGCTGTTCAACTAGAGATATGAACAGTAAGGTGGGCCAATTTTTTTATTCGCACAAATCGTAACCAAAATCGGAATCTACGATGATTTTTAAGAAAATTTCACCAATAAACTTTGTGTCTAAAATCAATTCCTAGCTCGCGTTGGGAAGCATGAAGATTTCATATAGAGATTTTTTTTGTTTTTAAATGAGCACAAACCGAAAACTTCAGATATATATTTTTACAGACCTTCTGCGTAAAACTGACTTCCCAACGAACTAAATGAGGTATTGCAGAAGCAAATCTATGTATTGGTTAAAAAGTTATGGCCTCTGAGAGTTGGCATACAGAAATTAAGTTTTTAAAAATAATTTTTCAGAATATTTGCTCATTGCTAAAAAAAAAATCTCTACCTGAAATCTTCATGCTTCTCAGCGCGAACTAGGAATTGATTTTAGATATATAGTTTCTTAGTGAAATTTTCTAAGAATTCTTCGTACATTCCAATACTGATATACGGTTAACAGGTTGTTTTTTTTTTGACGCGAACTAATTAATTCGCCCTAATGATCAGGTTATTTCGAATAAAATAAGTTAAAAGTGCCGAGGCGCTGCCCACGCACTTCAATAGTTAACTTTTTACCTGTATCAAATAATGGTCCGTACACCAGGCAGTTGAGGATGCGCAGACTAAAATAGTGATTTTTTTTAATTTACTTTACAGGTATGTATTTTTCAATTACTTCTCAGGAGAGCGAATCGGTAATAAATCATATAGATAGAAAAATTAAGCAATATTCATTGTAGTTATACTACAATGGTTAAATTTTTATAGTATATCAGATGTAACATTAGCAAACAATTGAAAATAACCTATGCATGGGGTATTTTCTTGACATATAGAACTTCTGATAGGTATAAGTGTAAATCTAGCTGTCATACTAATGAAGTGTGATAGACTTTCTTTTAGTATACTTTGGAAAATCACCATGTAAAAACTACACAAGAACAACGTTTACAAATCTTGCAAATTTATTTTAAAAATGCACGTTCTGTTCGCTATACTTATGGACCCCTTTGTGAAGTTGAGGGTGCATATAATGATCCATCTGAGCAGCTAATAGAAGCCATCGACGCTGTAAACGTAAGTGTAACAGGGGACTCGAATTTATCGAACCGACGCCTTTCTCAGCATCTCGGTTTCTGCAAATGCTGAAGAAAGATCTTGGCCTACATCTATATAAGATCTAACTGGTGGAAGAATTTGAGCCAGTGGACGATCAATTGATTTTTTTTATTTATCATGCCATTGAACATTATTTGAAGGAGAAATGGTTCTAACACGACGCTGTAACATGCCATACAGCGCGTGAGACCATCACTTTGCTAAGCCAAACGTTGGTGACCGAATTATCTCAAAAAATGGTAATACGAGTTCAATACAAAAACAGTATTACGGATTATTCTTGATCCGTGTGAGAAGAAGACATGACTAAAGAAGTTTTTATGGCTAAAGGCATGAAGCTTCAAACGGAATTTTCATTTGCGGTCAGTAGGAGAAGGCATAACAAAAATGTTTTTTTTATGACCAAAGAGATAGTTAGTATACAGATGGTTCACGCTACTACGGATCAAGAGAAATAATTTTAATCTTTAGAGATATGTATGTTTCCGATTTGTGAAAGAAGTGGTTTTTCGCCCTACATACTGAAAAAACTTAATCTACATTTTTATTAGCATTAACAACAATAAAACTTAAGTAGTAAACTTTAATGTTAAGAAGTTACTTTAAATAAGTTACATAAGTAAATAAACAACATATTTTTGTCGAGCTTTAGTGCCGTTTTCAAAGTACTTTGTAGACCTAAGTGTGAAATATATTACAAGTTAATATGCAATAGCGAAGCATTGCCGGGCCCACTAGTACTTTAATAAATTATAGTTGTAGTGCAAATAACCAGTTATATCGCCACTTTCACAAGTGGTGAAGGGTATCTGAACTCTGGCATAGCCGAACATAATTATCTTACAAGTGAAGAGTATCTGATCTTCGACATAGCCGAAGCTAATAACCCAGTAGGAAGTGTCTGCAAGACATCCTCAAGGATAGGAGCATGACAATAGTAAATCGTTGTCCGCTTTGTCATGCTCGACTTGATGAGCGACAATGTCGGTCAAATTTTCGTTGATGCCTATACAAGCGACCTGTCGCCCACACAATCACGCACGACCTAATGGGTGACAATGTCGGTTAAATTGTCGGTGATGCCTATGAATGCCTTGAATTGTCATTCAAGCCATATTAGAATGACTTTGTATATACATTGGTGTCATTTTAAAAGATGGATTTTTAGTTGTTTTTTAGATTTTTATTACTGGGACCGGCCGTGCTATGATGGTTAGAACACGCGACTACCATGCGGGAGATCACAGGTTCATTTCCTAGCTCCAGTCATCTTAAAAAAAAGAAAACAAATTTCTTTCATTGTCGGCTCCCCTCGAGTGTTGTCGACAGTAACTCCGCAGTAACAGTGTCGAGTCAATCGGCATGTCTAGTAAGAGCTTCTCAAACAGTGACGTTCGCATTCGTCGATAAACAAGTAGGTGCCGTTAGTTGTGAATCTAAAAATAGAAAGCGTGTTAATTCACAACAACGCGAGAAGCTATCCCATGTAAAGGGAAATTAAGTTTTTTTTAGATTTTTATTAGTATGAATAATTGTTAATACTTCGTTATTGTTCCGTGACATTAAACTTTTTTGTTTGATGCACGACTACATTAGTAATTTGTCGGTCTGCTTGTCGTCAACCGAGTGTTCTGACGACAAGTTGACGATAAAGTCGTGTATGACGATACTTCCTACTGGGTTTGAAGAAAGGTCATAGAGTAAGGGTATTTATAAGTTTTTGTTTTGATTCATAAATTTTATACTTTGTAATCGATTTTGTATGTAGTTTTGTACATTTCACGTATGATATATGTATTTTAATGTAACCGGTTTTCGTAACAGGTTCACTTCAATTGAATCTTTGATAAAACGTATTGTTTGTTACATTTGTGTTAATATGTACAATCCATTTTATACCATTCCCAAGGTCGAATTTCGATACGTTAACTATATTTTTATACATATTTGCCATTACATAATATTAAAGGTTAAGATATCATGATAACAAACAAATATTTAAATTTTTTTTTGAAAATACCAAACCTTTGCCTGAGCCTTAAACATTCATTTCAGCAAATATTATTACATATCAAAGTTAGCTGTAACGTCATTAGATATGAGTTGGTATGAGTTAAACCATAAAGTTACGAATAACCCCCGCATCTTATACCACAAAAGATCTATTATTAGCTAAAATACCATCTTAAAATATAACTACAACAAGAAAAAAAAGAAGGGATAATAACTTTTAAAGTCGCTTAATGTTGGGTCCAACAACGTCATCCAACAATTTCTAAGGGTAGACTATAAGTTTTTATTCATTTCCGTTTTATTTCGTATTCTTGATTTTTTTTCTTCTGTGTCCTTTGTATTCATTATGTGTGAGCTATTTAACCTTGGCCCTTTTCCCATTGGGGCTCAAATGTTTACGTAAAACGTTAAAACAAGTCGAAAGAACAACAATAGCAGTACAAACACAAAACACATCGTCCCAAGAAACAGTGGAAAGAGTGTAAAGAATAAAGGATACAAAAAATAACAAAAAAAAAGAATATCCCTTAGGCGAAGGCTTGTCATGAAAATTACGACGGCGACCCGACTGTCATGTTGTGTTGTGGGCTGAGTCTGTCATAATGGCTGGCACCGCTCTCCATCATCGATTGCCTCTGGTGGTTTGGATTTTGCGTTTTGGCGCCTCTGTTTGTTGTGGTAGCAATACCATCGTTACTTACCGTTCAACCGGAAATGAATATACTCGAGTCGAGTACAAATTAACCGAATGCCAAGTCAGCAATTATACTGCAAGCTGTGGCAGGGAATTCCTCCCCCACCCCGTTGGTGCCGTTTCAACGTCATTTGTCAATTTAATTACGATAGAAATTGTTTTGTCGTGACCAAAAATGTTTATGTCCACCTCTTGGAGGTCTTGATGATGAAGCACACACAATAAAAAAAAGAGAGAAAACAATGGATTACAAAAGGCGATTAAGGATATTTTATGACAATAGAAAATTTTTTAATTAATATTCTGTATGTAAGTCTCAAAGAAAATAAAGATATAAAAAAACATTAGAAAACTTTACAAGTACTTGGAGGTTACTTTTTTCATTGGTTCATTTAGCGTTTTTTTTTCCAATTTTCAAGAGTACTTTTTGTTATAAATTATACACTGACATGGCTCCGTTTGTTATCGTATGCGTTACAAAAATTCCACTACAACGACAAGTGATATTAAATTCTGGTCATGAAGTTAGTTAAACGAATTTTATGAAAGTCTAATAGTGGTAATTATTTCTTAGAACTTTATCTGGTGATCATTTAAATATGACACATATTTCATAAAACAATTTTGCACCTTTAATTTAAAGTTAATTAAAAAAACTAACATTTGTGATAGTCCTATAATTGAGATTCACTTAGAGGTCTTTCTAAAAATTGGTTTTTATACCATCACCCTTAGGAATGAGGGTATATATCATTTGATACGACCCAAAAGTGCAACATATAGAAGGAGTCACTTTAGACCCTTGGTTTGTTTGAACCAAACTCGATTCATGTTGAGCCCGATCGTTCAGAAACTACTCCACCTCTCATATAAAATTACTTTTTTTTGGGTGTGCGTCTGTATGTCCTCTCGATTACAGCAGTAGTTTTATCGACATCGAGCTGAAATTTTAAATGCAAACTTCTATCCTCAAACTGGAGGTTAGATTCTAAGTTGATTAAATATCAAAAAGCCCACCTCCCATTCAAACTCCCCCTTAACAGTTCGCGCCGTAGTTTAAGAGAAATCTAGCTTAAATGTAGTATGCAAGCTTTTATCGATTAAACCGAGGTTAAGTTCCAAGATGACCCCGACCGGTCAAGGACTACTCCCACCTACCATACAAAATACTCATTTGTCGAGCTGAAATTTGGTAGAAAAGCTACCATCCTCTAAGCGGAGATTACTACTACTCTCACTTCCCACACAAACTCCCCCTTTTTGGGGTTGTCCATATGCCTGTCCCCCCTTTTTATAGCAGTAGTTTAGGATATATCGAGCTAAAATTTGTAATGCAAACTTTTATCTTCAAAGTGGAGGTTAAATTCTTAGATGAGCAGATTCAGATCGGTCAAATATTATTTCCGACTCCCTATCTTTGGGGGTGTCCGTCTGTCTCTCTCCGCGGTTACGGCAGAAGTTTTAGAGCTATCGAGCTGAAAACTAAAACTACTCCCACCTCTCATGTAAACTCCGTTTGTCTGTGCTAGCGATAAAAGTAGTAGTTAAGGGGCTATAGAGCTGAAATTTAGTATCCTATCTATCTTCTATTCTCTAAGCGGATGTTTCAAGATCAACAAGATCGACCAAAAACTACTCCCACCATTCATACATATTTCCCTTTTTGGGGTTTCCATCTATCTGCCACCGTGATGTCCGCCGTAGTTTAAAAATTGTTAAGCTGCAATTTAGTATACAAGCTTATACCCTCTAAGCGTAGGTTAAATTTTAAGATAAGCAAGGTCGGATAATAACTACCACTAACTCCCTTACAAAACCCCCTATATGGGATGACCATTTCTCTATCCTCGCTATTAAAGCGGTAGTTTAAAAGAAATCGAGCATAAATTTACTACGCAAGTTTCTACACTTCAAACCGAATATAAGTTCGAAGATGAACAAGATTAGACAAAAACTTCTCCCACCTCCCATACAAATTGGTCTTTTTAGGGAGTCTGTCCCCGCGGTTACGGCAGTAGTTTAAGAGCTATCGAGCCTTAATTTGGTTTGCAACCTTCTCTACTCCAAACAAATTTAGAGATCTAAGATGAGCCACATCAGCCGAAAACTACTCACACCTCCCACATAAAATCCTCTTTTTGTGGGTTTCCGTCTACCTCTCCCCGTGATAACAGCCGTAGTTTAAGTGATATCGCGCTGAAATTTGAAAAATAAACTTCTATACTCAAAGGGAAGATAAGCAGGATCTGTCAAAAATTACTTTCACCTCCCATACAAACTCTCTTCAATATGAAGAAGATCGACCAAAAGCTTCTCCCACCTTTTATACATATTCCCTTTTTGGGGTTTCCATCTATCTGCGCCCGTGATTTCCGCCGTAGTTTAAGAACTATTAAGCTGAAATTTAATAGGCAAACTTATAACCTCCAAGCGGAGGTTCAGTTCTAAAATGAGCAAAGTCGGATAATTACTACCTCTACCTCCCATACAAACTTCCTTTCTTGAGTGGGCTGTCTATCTCTTTTCGCGATTACAGTCTTAATTTAAGAGCTATCGAGCAGTAATTTGGTGTCTTCTAGGGGTAGGTTAAGTTTTAAGATAAGAATATTCGGACAAAAACTACTCCCACGTCTCATACAACACCCCCTTTTTGGCGTGTCTGTCTATCTCTACCCCCAAGTACAGCCGCAGTTTAAAAGCAATCGAGGTTAAATTTGGTATACAAACTTCCATCCTCTAACCGGAGGTAAAGCTCTAATATGAGAAAAATCGGACTACTAACTACTGCCATACTAACTCCCCCTTTTTGGGGATTAAAAAATGCATAACAATATTTTCAGCTCATATGAAAAATTCAAGCTCAGTATTTGACATATCACTAAACAGTTATTGACAAAAAATGGATTTTAGAGGCTAGAAGAAATGTCCACCTATCATACAAACTTCCCTTTTTTGTGCCACAAAGTTTAATAAAATGTAAAATTTGGCAAAGCCGAAGATAATAACCTCACTAGTTATACTCTTCCCCATGCGCATGAACAGAGTGAAGGGTATATTAATTTTGTTCTTCCATTTGTAACGCCCATAAGGAGGCGTGGTAGGTATGACAATATATATATATATAAATGATCAGCATCGAAATCTGAGTCGATTTAAAGGTGACCGTCTGTCCGCGATTACAGCCGGAGCTTAAGAGATATCGAGCTGAAATTTGCAATGCAAGCTTCTATCCTCAAAGCGGAGGTTAAGTTCTAAGATGAGCCCGATCGGTCAAAAACTACTCCCACCTCCCATACAAACTCCCCCTTTTTCGGGTCTGTCACTGCAATTACATATTGTATGCAAGCTCCCCTACACTAAGCGGAAGTTGAGTAGTAAGATGAGACCGATCGGTAAAAAACTACTCCCACCTCCCATACAAAATTCCACTTTTTGGGGGTGTCCGTATGTCAATCCTCGCGATTACAGCAGTAATTTAAGAGCAATCAAGCTGAAATATTGTATGCAAGCTTTGCTGCCCTGAATGGAGGTTGAGTTCAAAGATGAGCTCGATCGGTCAAAAACTACTCTCACCTCCCATACAAAATCTCCCTTTTTGGGGCCTGTCCCTGCGATTGCAGCCGTATTTTAAGAGGTATAAAGCTGATATTTTGTACGCAAGATTCAATCTCTAAGCGGAGGCTACTTTTTAAGATAAGCAATGTTTTTTACTTAATAGTTTTTTTAATATTTTCAAATTCTATTTTAGTTACGTTACTAATAACGAATGATCAACCAAAATGAGACAACAATTTACACCTGTCTAATTTTCATACTAATATTAAAATGAAATTTTGCAACTACAATAAAGTCCCGACTGTTTTTTTTCTATTTACAGTTTTATGCTCTGACACTACAAATATTTACATACAGCTTAATGACACTGACCTTTTCCATTATATTTGATATTGAAATTTTTAAATAGGAAGTTACTGTCATTTAAAATGAAGGTGGCCATGTGTGCTTTGTTTATGAACAAGTCTACTAAAAAGTTGTGGATGTTCCCGATTTAAATAAAACTTTAAAACAATGCCAAAATACGTAGATTATATCAATTAAGTTAGTGAAGTGGACACAATTTAATTCCATATAATCACTAATAACACTGTGCAACAAAATGGAAATAAATTTCGACATTAGTTTTCATACTACATTTTTGTAATACATTCTGGTCTTTAAATTAAAAAAGTCGACATTAGTTTTCCTTTGTTTAAGTATTTTATATACCCTCACCCTTTAGTATACATCATTTAATACGAAGTACCTCTCATGGTCGAATTCACCAATATCATCGTTACAAATTCAATAAACATAATGAACCTCATTACTCCGGTAATGATGTATTCCACCGCTGCCTATTATATTTGTTTATTGATTTTTAAATAAAAACTTATATGGTTTCTTATATAATGTTGCATTCAATCAGCGATTGCAGGCTATAGTTCACAAGATGTACAACTTTTTACGCATCCTCATTGTTCTGCAACAACTCTGGTCACCCCAATACTGAATGAAAATTTCCCTACATAAACTACCAAATGTCGATTCAGTGACTGACAGGTGCTGTAATGTGTTTTAAAATGACAATTGTTTTTTTCAATGTCTAACAGTTTGTGACAATTTTCCGCTGAATGCAATTTGACATTCATCAGTAACTAAATACATCTGATGAGTAAATGCACACACATGTAGTACCTGCCAAGTACGATGTAGTATACATAAATAGCTTAAAATCTAAAATTTGTTTTTCATTGTTTTGTTTCTTTTTTGTTTAGTTTTTTGTCATTCTACATATGTTGTTGCTGTCGATAGAGTAACTTTAAAAAGAAATCGACAACTACCACGATAATAAAACCAAAAAACAAACTCAAAACGAAATGTAATTAAAGTTAATTACGATTGTTAGTACTCAGCAGCTCGATTGTAAATGAAATGATATGATGATGACGATAATGACGATGCGATTTGAAAACAAAATGTTGAATACATTTGGGGGTTTTAGTTAATGCACAAAGCTGAAATATGATAGCTACCAATGGCTGTTATCTAGCTAGTATTTTCCCATAGGGGGCAAGGCAATGATGATGTTGAATCAAGTGGGAAATTAAGTTGATCATAATCACTCAGGCACGTACCGCCTAATACGCGACGGTAGGTAGGTAGTAGACTTAATTACAATATCACATATCCGACATGTCGAAGGGCTTGTCCTCATAGTATGGCAAGAAGATTTATTGCCTAGTTTCGATTTCTATTCAAATTTTCCGCTAACTCATTGCGTGTGAATTTGTTGTTGACTGCTGCCATTGGCATCATTAATTACTAAACCGTTAAGTTGGTCGGCCGGTCGTTCGGTCATGATGGAAGACAGACAGTGAGTCTGTTAATGTTGGCCAGATAGTGTAGTCAAAAATACCCACCCCCACAATTGCTTATAATCAGAACAGCATTACCAGTCAGGTGTGCAATGAGTTTACAAAATCTTATTACAAGTGCTTTTACCGCAATTTAGCGAGTTTGGATTGCTAATAATGTATGTAACTTCCTAGACTTTCTCGTTTTCAGGGAAATTGAGAACTGTGTTTGAGGGAACATGTCAATTTATTTCGTAATTTTTTTACAGTATGTTTTTATGAACTATATACAAATACATGTATATTCTAATTAAACATGTTAACATACATACCTTTAAATTTCATAAGCTAAAGAAGAAGATAGTCCTCTAGAAAACCATCCCCTAGGTAGATCCACCTATTATGGGCAAAAGTTGTACCATTTCGTATCGTTCTGGAGATATAACATTTTATAGCTGTTTTTCATATCTAGTCCTCCACTAAGCCTCTACCCAAGAATATTATAGTCCCGGAACCAAAAAGAAACTGATTTGTGTTAGAGTCCAACGTCTTTATACTCTGTCCCCTCGATTACAGCAGCAGTTTAAGAGAAATCGAGCTGAAATTTAGTATGAAATCTTCTATCCTCCAAGCGAAGGTTAATTTCAAAGATGAACAAGATCGGACACAAACTACTTCCACCTCCCATACAAAATCTCCTTTTTTGGGGGTGTCCGTCTGTCTGTCCCCTCGATTACAGCAGTAGCTTATCGAACTAAAATTTCGTATGAAATCTTCGTCCACTAAGCGGAGATTAAGTTCTAAAATGAGCAAGATCGGTCAAAAACTACACCCACCTGCCAAACAAACTACCCCTTTTTGTGAGTGTCCGTCCGCCTGTCCCCTCGATTACAGCAGTAGTTTTATAGATATCGAGCAGAAATTTGGTATGCAATCTTCGATCCTCTTAGCGGAGGTTAAGTTCTGAGATAAGCGATATAAGGCAAAACTATTTCGACTTCCGTTTAAACTCCCCCTTTTTGGGAAAATCCATCTGCCCGTCCGTAGTTTAAGAGACATCGAGCTGAAATTTGCAACGTAAGCTACTATCCACCGTTAAGTTAAGTGAGTATTTTCTAAGAAGAGCAAGATCGGAGAAAAACTGTCTACCTCCCAATTACAGCTGTAGCTTAAGAGCTATCGAGATAAAATTTGGTATGCAATCTTCTATCCTCTAAGCGAATTTTAAGTTCTGAGATGAGCGAGATCTGACAAAAACTACACCCACTTCCTATACAAACTCCACATTATTGGGGGTGTCCGTCTGTCTGTCCCTGAGAAGCTCTAGTTTAAAATTGAAATTTTGTATGCAAAATTTATCCTCTAGGCGTAGGTTTAGTTTTAAGATGAGCCCAATCGGTCAAAAACTACTCCCATCCAAACTATCCCTTTTTGAGGGTATCTTGTCATCAAACTACTTTTTTGGGGGATGTTCATCAGTCGATCCCCCTGATTACAGCTGTAGTTTAATACCTATCGAGCTGAAGTCTGTATTCTACTCCTAGCCGACGCAACCGCTGCACCTTAATGCGCTTGACCACGAAATTATAGTTGTCAACGTTCACGCAGTTTCCCAAACGAGTAGATTGTTTTTTCGTTGAAACTAATAACTTTGTTTTGTCCTCGTTCACCGTTAGACCCATTTTCGCTATTTCCTTCCGTATACCAGAGAAGGCTGCAGTCACATCCCGCAGTTTTCGACCGATGATGTCGACGTGGCTTTTGTTGAATATCGTGCCACTTGTGTTTACTGCAGATTTCCTCAACATTATCTCTAACAGTATGTTGAAGAGGTCCCACGATAGACCGTCGCCTTGTTTTAGGCCTCGTCTGTTATAGAATGGCTCCGTAAGGTCCTTGCCAATCTTCACTGAAGACTTTGTGTCAGTCAGCGTCATCCCGCAAAGGCGTATCAGCTTCGATGGAATACCAAACTCATCCATGGCTTCGAGAAACTTCTGCCGTGTCAGACTGTCGAAGGAAGTTTTATAGTATACGAAAAGATGGTACGTGTCAATCTGTTTCTCTTGGGCCTTTGCCAGGATTTGACGATGAGTGAATATCTGGTTACTTGTTGATTTACCAGGTCTAGAGCCACGCTGATAAGACACGATCAGGTTGGATTACACTGGCTTTAGTATTTCACATAGCACACTCGACAGGATCTTATATGCGATGTGAAAAAGGCTGATCCCGCGGTAGTTGGAGCACACACTTGGATCACCTTTTTTCAGCACAGGACATATTACGCTTAGATTCCAATCAACGGGCATGCACTCTTTAAGCCAAACCGAGCGTAGGAGTTGGTGCATGCTCGTTATCAGCTCCTTTCCACCGCACACTCTGCGTATCTGCACCCAAATTTTCATCATTGTCCTTACAGGAGGGAAGTGCATTACCGTAGCCTTTTAATTTTACTTTCTGCTAAAATTTTCGGGCCTCACCTCTATCTCTGTATCGCTGTATATCCTCGTTCTCGCTTTCTTCCATCCTTCATCTGACGATTTTTTCGCTTAAACAGCTGTCTTGCCTGGTTTACTTTCTCCTTGTGCCGTTCCATAACTGCTCAGGTACGATTGGCTCTAGTATACAGTTTCCACTAAACACATAGTTAACAATGCGTTTTCCCAGCATACAATTCACCCTATCTACTAGCCGTGGTGATACATTAGTACTCTCCAAATAACTCTACATTGCGCCGAAGTGAAACCGCCATCAAACTCAGTAAATTGTTCGACGTGGGCTGGCTCATACTACCCGTCACAATGTCTGCATCCAAGAAGTCAGGGAAGTGTGTATACATCAGCATCTCCACTGTATTGGTGCAGAGCTCGGTTAAAGACCTATCAACCTTACGTATAAAACCCAGGATTACAATTTGCTTGTAAGCAACATCCTGTTCCTCAGACGCTATGTGCCATTTTTCATCGGTATGGAGGCTGAATTAACCGATCGATGGACTGAGAACATCTTCCCTTCTCATTTTTGCATTAAAATCACCCAGGACAATTTTATTGTCATGGCCAGGGCAGGGGTGGTATATATAACCTCCTGACGCTGGTAGAATGAGCGCCATGCACCTTATAGAGTCCCGGCGTTCTAGTTGCATATCCTTAAATCATGGTCCTTATAACGTTTACGGGGTTCGTCAACATTTGTTTTCGTTGTCTGTATAGGATCTAAAGGCGGGTTTCCATCGCAACTATCAGGGTTCGTCGCTCACTTCCTGGCGCTAAAAATACATTTGGGACAGTTCATGTCTTCGGAGACATACATATAAATTTTCAGAAAATTTGAACCAACTAGTTCCTACCCCTATGGGACATCTTAGGATGAATTTTGAAAAACAGCTTAAAAGTCAAATTTTTCAAGATGTTTAATATGAGTGGCAGATAGAGGGTTAAAATGTTCCGAGGAAATATTTTCCGGAAAATTTTAATGCAGGTCTCCAAAGACATGAACTATCCCATATCTATTTTTACACATGATTTTTAATTTTTTTTTTTTTTTTTGACTTTTGACCAAAAAAATCAAACTTTAAGCCAGTGTTAACAAAAATTGTGACATAGTGGAGCAAAATGCAGCTTAGGGTTTTGTTACTGAGGACATATGATATCGTTTGATATTGGTTTCGTTCACTCCTGAAAAGGTGTGTTGCACTGTTTGCTCAATAATAGACTTTTAAACATTTCGTTTTGATTTTATTTTGGAACCTTTGACTCATAGAGGCTTTTTGTCTTCGGTGACTCTTAGTGAAAGTTTCCGGAGAATATTTCTAAGACCTTTGTCCAAAGTTGACTTTTAAACAGTTTTTCAAAATTGGTCCAAAAATGTCCCAAACGGGCGGGAGCTAGAGGGTTAAAATGTTCTGAGGTAATATTCCCCTGACTGCTTTAATATAGGTCTCGAAAGACATGAAATACCCCAAAAGTATTTTTACAGATGATTTTTAAAATTCTTAATTCGACTTTTGATCAAAAAAATCAAACTTCAAGCCACTGTAAAAAAATTTGTGACGTAGTGGAGCAAAATAGAGTTGAGGGTTTTGTTACTGAGGTCAAATGCTTTGGTTTGATATTGGTTTGGTTCACCCCCGAAAATGTGTGTTGCACTGTGTTATTAACGAACACGAATCTCACTATCATATTCAATAAATAATCAAGTCATACATTCTAATACTACTGTTAATGTAGTTTAATTTTCATAAATATTAATACAAATAAGCCAATTTATTTCAGGCAATATTTGCTCTTTGACCCATACAAGTACACACTGGTTCACCACCTACGATTACTCTATGCCATATGTAAATGTTACTTTGGTAGTTTTATAATTTCTGCGTAATGGTTCATTTATAATTAAAATATTTTCAACTATGACATTTGTTACAACTTGTGTAAATATTTACACCCAAAAATTATCTAGAACGACGCATGTACTCAGAGCAGTTATGTATTTCTTAAACAAATATATAATTTCTAGAAAACCCTCAAAAACAAATATTGTTATGAAATATGCAAAAAATATTAAATACAAATTATTTATTTTTAATAACTAAATATGCACAGCTTGCAGTGGTGACCTTTTCCAGTGACATTTAGTAATATGTACATATGTAAGTAAATACAGATAGATGTGACATAAAAATTCATGTGCATATTATTATCACATGCATTCAATGGTCATTAAAATCTGCCATAATTGCTGTGTTCATGTATTGAACGACAAAGGATATTATGGTCTAGTTAAAATGGTTGACAGATGATGACACCAGCGCTATAAATTTGAGTTACAATTAAATCTTATGAAATAACGCTTTTATTTTTGTATTTAATGTGAATATAATTGAACGTTGGGTATCTTTTGACACGTTTTTCTTATTACGGTGTTGATGATACATGCGGAATCCGGAAAATGGGGTGTCAAAATCTTTATTATGATCCTATAACTGTTTATCACTCTTTCCAGCATTGTCACCGATATCTTAGGAATCATATAGAGAGTGCAGCAACGACACAACGCCTCTACTTCTGGCGTTCCTGACACAGGACAGGACCTTCCAATGGTTTTGGAAGCCGATGCTGCGAAAAGTCCTGGTATAATGAAAAATGCCGCATAGCGTCTAAGGAAACAGATTCTGATTACTAGTCAACGCAACAGAAAATTGTAAAGCAGACTGTTAGGAAACAGCACAAGGAAAAAGTTAGACTGGTGAACCGGCATTTAAACGAAAAAAATGTCAATAGAGAACGGCAAAGGCACAGCGATAAAGGTGAATCCCGAAAGTTCTACCAAAAGGTTCAAGTGAAAGATTATGGTACTGAGCTTCCCTTCTATAAGAACAAAAGTGAAAATCTGGTTACAGATACGCAGTGAGTGCTGCCAATATGGAGAATACACTTTAACAAGCTGCTGGTATCGGAAGGCAGAGCACGTGACATTATCACGCCAATTGTAGCTGATGGCTTAGACTCCCAGCGAACATTTAAAATCAAGGTAAGAAGAGTAATACCGCAGCATGCACCAGCTCATACGCACCGTTTGACTTATCGAGTGCATGCCCGATGATTGTTATCTAAGCGTTTTATGTTCTGTGCTTAAAAAAAGTTATCCAAGTGTGTGCTTCAACTATCGGGGGATCAACATTTTATACATCGCATATAAGGTCCTGTCGAGTGTGCTGTGTGAAAGACTAAAGCCAGTGCTATCCCAGCTGTTCGGGTCTTATCAATGTGGGTTTAGATCCGGTAAATCAACAACTGACTAGATATTTACACTACGGCAAATCCTGGAGAAGACCCAAGAAATGCAGATCGGCACCTATCATCTGTTTATTGATTACAAAGCTGCATTCAACAGTCCGATATGACGGAAACTATCAGATGCTATGGCTGAGTTTGGTATTCTTTCGAAGCTAATACGCCTCTACGGAATGACTCTGATCGACACGAAGTCTTCAAAAAAATATGGTGTGATAGATAGATAGTGTGATCTCTTCAACATACTTATTGATATATTAAAGAGGAAAGCAGTAAAACGAGTATTACGATATTTAACAAAAGCCACTTGCTACTTGCGTACGCTGATGATATATATGTCATTGGCCGAAAACAGCGAGATGTCACTGCAGCCTTCCCAAGTATACAGAAGGACCGGTAACGAGGACAAAACAACGTTTAAAGTTTCAACGAACAGCTGCGTGATCGTTGACAACTATAATTTCGAAGAGGTAGATGACTTTTATTTCTCTTAACTTAACGAACCAAAATCTAGCTACACCAGATATTCGGTCTCCCTGGATTGATAAATGACGCAGAATCATGGGTAATGACATAAGCGGTGGAATATGATCTGGCAGTATTCGAAAATAAAGTCATAATTTCCCTTTAAACCCTAAAAAGAGGTATGGGATATCTTCTCGCATTGTTGTGAATTAACACGATTTCTATTTTGAGATTCACAACTAACGGCACCTACTTGTTTATTGACGAATGCGAACGTTACTGTTTGAGAAGTTTTTACAAGACATGCCGATTGACTCGGCACTATACTGCGAAGTTGCTGTCGGTAGCATCGACGAGGTGGTCGGTGATGTAAAAAAAATCTAGATGACTGGAGTCAGGAATCGGACCATGGATCTCCCCAATACTAACACCTTCGAAAATACCTTATAAAATTTATGGACCCATTAAACGGAGGGTAGGGACGTCCTATGAATCATGAGCTGTACGAGCTGTCTTTCGACACTGACGAAGTCTAACGGATAAACGTACACGGTTTTCGTTTAATAGTCTGCTCGAAATGAACTCGATATACGGCACAGAAAAGGGTGACCGAATCTCCGTTGGAAAGACCTGGTTACTGAGGAGCTTGCAGAACTTGATACGACGAATTGGATTCGAAGTGCAGAAGATCAAAGCACATATAAAATTTTTTTACCTGCGGCATATAACAATATTACCTCCAATTTCTCATCCATCACGCTTTTTATACCCTCACCCCACGGGTAGGTGGGTATATATAATTTGATACCACCCAAAAGTGTAACACACAGAAGGAGTCACTATAGACCCTAGGTTTATTAGAACAGCCTGTCTGTCCGGCTGTTACGAACGATAACTTTCGAAAGACGCAACCAATTGTTTTGAAACTTTACATGGGTCAATATTTCCTCCCATACAAATGTACCATTCCACCCACTTTAGAAATTGAGTAATAATAATTGATGGGGAAACATTTAATGACGTATCTTGAGGCAAAGATTTACTTCGTCATTGCACACATTACGGCGCAAAAACTCTCAATATTCATTGAGCTTTACCAGAGACCATTGGCCATTAATGTTATTACATGCTAGCGGCCAATATGGTGGATACGGCGTCGAATTGATTGGTCACGGTCTTAAGTAATGCCCTCCGCTACATCCCCAATATTATACTCACTACGGATTGGTTGTGGTCTTTTTACAGATTACTGATTTTGTTCCTACAAATTATTTTTACAGAATTTGTTAAACCACTATTTGTTTTGAAGGTTTGCGCTTGAATGGGTGTATGTACGTATGTATGTGTTAGTTAGGTATTAATGTGTATTCTATTTATATGCATATTTTAATTTTAATAGAACAGGATCGCAGAAAACATGAGATGACTCCTTTTCATGTATAACGAAATGCACAGCAAAAAAACTAACGAACAAACACATAGGTTTAAAAAGTAGCTGTACATACGAATGTTTACATACATATGCATTTTTTTACTAATGTGTGCGTACATAACACATATTTGCTTTATACCATTCCATTACGTTTCTTACTGCCTAAATTGAAATGCACAGACATGTTCTTATTGGATGTGGATGACATGAATGTCAGTCGTTCGTTTTGTTAAGCAATGTTTGGAATTTTTTGTGAACCATTTTAACTTTTTGCCAAACAGATTGTGTTTTATATTCAATTCATAGAAGAAATTTATTGGATTGACTTTACAGGAAGGAAAGAACAAGTAGGTTTTTTGGTTTATATTCAATTACTTAGTACTTCGAATTGAGTGTTGGTCGGCTGAAATCACTGTAGTGAGAGAAATACAGCGAATTTTTTGTATTTTAGGTTATATGGGAGGTAGGCGTGGTTGTGGCTACTTTTCTCAAAATTTGTCTACCATTGCATTATACATTAACTAACCAAATTTAAATGTGCTTCATTTGTCCGTTTGGAAGTTATGGGAGAAGTATTATATTTTCAAAATTAGATAATTTTGCACATGATATACTCGAGTTATCCTGCCGACCATCCAGCCAGCTAGCCAGACAGACGGGCATTTGGTTTTAAGATACTTGAGGTCTAACACGTCTCTATTAATGTGTTACACTTTTCATCGTATGAAGTTATGTATACCCTCAACCCTAAGATGAGAGTATAAAAATGTTACGCAACTTTTTGCTATAACTCAATTTGTTGTGAATTAATATTTAATGCCAGAATATCAGCCATTACTCGTGTCCAAGATAACTTAAAGAAATAGTACTAATTGACGAGTCTAAAGCGACATTGTACTCATTGTTTGGCTGTACCACCGTTCCCATCTCACCACTAGCAATAATCAAATTGTTATCAGTACGCCACTGCCGATATAATTTCATTTCAATTCGTTGCATATTTTTGGGCATAAATTCATCGTTTGTTTACTACTCTGTTGAAACCTTACGACCACATTCACAGCATTGAGGACACCTGTACCTGTATTCATATAAATATTTGGTATGTGCTGACCTTTGGCTTTTATACAATAAACACAAACATACACACATGTAAATACTACAAAACCCACACTGACCACCAGGAGAACATGGAAATGAAAAATAACTGAAAATTTTTCGAAACAAATAAAATTACTAACCAGTACAGAAATTTAAGTGAGTTGAACAGACTGATAAGTACTATCACTTACAAAAAAGGTATACATGTAATACTGTAAGGGTCATTTTGGTCGTTTGTATGGGAGCTACCAGATGAGAAGTGGCAAAGGTTTTGGTATTCTGAGGGCATCGTCTGTTATTACAAGATTATTAAGCTGACCAAATTTAAATCTCCTCCAATTGTCCGTTTAGCAGTTATTGGAGAAATATTATTTTTACAAAAATAGTTCATTTTGTACGTGAGGTACCAGAAGGGGTGGAGCTACTCCGTCCATTTACAACCCCATTACTTAATTTTGAAAATTATTAATTCTGGTAGATTTTTTTAAGGATCAGTTATGGTTTACTCTAGTTATCCAGCTCTGAACCCAGCCAGCCAGCAAGCCAGACAGGCGGACATGGCTCAATAGTCTTAAAAAGTACAGAAACGAATATGGTGTTAAGATACTTGGGGTCTAACACGTCCTCTTTTATGCGTTCAACTTGTTATCCGCTTACCCTTAGGGATGAGGGTATAACATATATCATTTGATATGAATGTATGCGCCAATAATGTCGCATATATACAGCGCGGTACAGCAACATTCAATTAACATAATTTCATATCTGTAAGAAATGTTATATAAATTGTATACACAATATTGGGGGCATAGGACTTACCACAGCGGCATCTAGTATTTGGCGATATCTTTATGGCGCAGAATACAGCTATTTACCACTTATGCTCGTATCTTCTGACACAGATTGCAACATTATGTGCATTTTTACACACACGCACAATCCTTTGCTTTCCCTCGCCCGCTTATACATGTATGTATCTTTGTTGGATTTCGCTCTTTCACAAGTTCACATGTGTGCAAAATATCACAGGTGCCAACATTCCTCTATATCTTGTGTAGAGGTTTTGTGAGTTTTTCATTCGATGTTACATACGGTACAATGTGGTGGCTTGTTGGGAAAGGTAAAATATGTTGAAGTTTTGTTAATTTACGATAGGTTTTTTTATTTTGTTGTGTGGTTTTTAGTTTTGAAAAACAGCAAATGAGATTTTTTTCCACACACAAACACACACACCCAACCCAACTAATACAACATTTGGGGGTTTTTATTGCAACTGTGGGTAACTTGGGCAAAGCATCTAAAGAAACGTTTTGGAATGAGAGCATATTCAGCCAGATATACAACCCAACTCAAATGAGTATATATCGTTAGTTTCCTAAGAACAGAGATGTCCTATTTTTGGAAATATTACTTACTTAAGTGGCCAATTACAACGGATGAACGTGGTTCATAAACTTGAGGCCTGAAGTATTAAAGAATTCCACACGTTTCGGTTTCTGCTTGTGTTCTCCAATTAGTCCTTCCAGATGGTGAACCGTCGGCAACCACTTGGCTTGGGTCTCCCTGCTCTGCGCCGTTCTTCAGGTTCGCCTACAAACACCTTTCTCGCTGGGGCATTTACATCCATCCTGGCAACATGCTTCAGCCATCGTAGTCGTTGGATTCTGACTCTTTAAGCTTCGTCGATGTCGTGGTAAAGCTCATACAGCTCAGATAGGTCCACATATTTAAGGGAGTATTTTTCACTTGAATACTCCCATGTTTTTTATGCCCGTTGTCGTAAGCACCCACGATTCGGCAACATACAACAGAACGGGTGAAATTAAAACCTGGTATAGCTGTTTCTTAGTATCCCGAGATAAGGTGGTGTTACTGAAGTGCGCTCTTGATTTCTTGGCTGACACTATTTTTCTTATTGACGGAAGATCCGAGGTAGGTAAATTCATCTACTACCTCAAAATAATAACTGTCAATGTTCACGGTGCGTCCCCATCGAGAGGACTCTTTGTTCGTCGATATCATTTTTTTGTTTTATCCTTGTTGATTGCTAAACTCATTTTGCTGACTTCCTTTCTAGTGATGAGAAAACTGCAGTAACATCCCGCAGATTTTGGTCAATAATGTATATATCAACGGCATAGGCTAGTAACATGTGGCTTTTGTGGAATATGTTGACACCAGACTTTCCCACCACCTTCTCCATAACTATATTTCATAATGTACAGGACAAGCTATCGCCCTACATGAGACCTCTTTCCGTGTTGAATGGTTCAGAGTGATACTTACCAATCTTAACAGAGTATTTGGTGTTTTCTGAAGTACATATAACGTATAAGCTTTGCAGGAATACCAAACTCAGACATAGCTTCATATAACTTACTCCTTATCGCAGAGTTGTAGACAGCTTTGCTAGGGGTCGATCTGCTTTTCATGAGTTTTTTCTACGATTTGTTGTTAAGTGAATATTTAATCCGTCGAAGATTTACGAGACCTAAAGTCGCACTGATAATGTCCAATTAGTTTTTCTACAATTGGCTTTAGACATTCACACAACATTCTCGAAAGGACCTTGAACGCAATTGGTAAAAGGCTTGATCTACCCCGGGCATGCTCTCCTCTAGCCAGATGTTCTCTATGAGCTGATGCATGCTCCTAATCAATGCCATAAACAATTCAGCTGAGAGACCATCGGCTCCAGCCGCTTTGTTATTTTTAAGGCGGGATATTGCCACACGTATCTCACTCTAGCTCTGAGGTGGACAGTTAATACCGTGGTCATGGATTTATGCGGGTTCTTCTGTAGTAGTGTCCGTATCCAGTAGATTATTGAAATCTTCTCTCCATATCCTAAATTTATGCTAAAGTGTTTCAAATGATACATCAAATTCGGCTTACGATCAGAAAAGTGTTTTTTTATTGTTTGATATTTGGTCAAATTCAGTGTGTCACGCACTAGGATTACACGTTTGAAACTCCATGACGAGTTTAACTTCAGACCCCTTTGTGACATGTGAAGTAGATATCAGCCGAAAATGTCCAGCACAAATTATAGTTTGCATTTGACCGTTAATATTCAAACATGAGAAATGGAGGAAATTCTTTCCCCACGATTCCCCTTTTTACCTTAAAGCTTAAGCTTCTTTGCAAGGTTTTTTTTTTTTTGGTAAACTAAAATTACTTTAAATTCTTCTATGTCAAAGTAAGGCATTTAGTTTTAGACCGTGCCGTGCCAGTGTATTTTAAACTGTTTGTTTGTTAATTTTAGTCGATCGTGTTTTATATAATAAATTTACGTTAAAGTGTATCAAATGATACATCAAATTCGGCTTACGATCAGATCTCCATATCTTTAGAACGTTATCCGTGATCGTTACTAGTTGGCCATGACTGTCCTTGCAGGAGGGCAACCCTGTTCCACGCATTCGTGCATTAACTCTCTGGTAGAATTTTCGGGCTTCCCCTTTTGCTTTGGAGTAATTCTGTGAACTCATCGTGTCACTTCTTTAGCTCCTCCTTTTTCCATCGTAAAAGACGAGTTGTCTCTCGCCTATTCTCCCTGTGCCGTTCACGAACAGCTCGCGTTGCCATTGGCTGCAGTTTCGCCCTGTATGCAGCATCCGTCTCTTTCGTGGCATTGCGGTATTAATCATCTACCAAGCATTCATCATCTACCAGACGGCTTTGAGTACCTAAGTGCGCTTCTCGCAGTTCGTTATATGGATTCGGCTATGTATTGCCACTGCGAGGTAATATTATCACTTGTCTCCAGGCCAAGGAAGGTAGCTACTTCCACTGGGTGGGTCCAAAGAGACCTGGGAACAAGTTGAGTTGGATTGGCAGGGCAGTTGAAAAGGTGTAGCGTGTCGTGTGGTCCCTGGTTGCAGGCTGGACAGACGTTCGACGTACTGCCGTCAATTCTTGCCCAATATGAATTGTGGCGGCTACACCACCCAGATCATAGTTGGGCCAAAACAACTCTCGTCTGCCGCGGTAAAAGTTAGGTGATTGGAGTAGGCGTCCGCTACCTCTGTGGTTCGCACTGTACCAATGTCCTACTTTCGTTGTGCCTGGTTACATACGTTTTTCTTCATACTAAGCGTTGTGCGTACCTTAACTGCGGTAAGGTAGTGATCGGAGTAAATGTTCTCACCCCTGATCACTTGTACGTCCTGAACACTCGATGCCTGCCTTCCAGTGACTACCACGTGTCTATCTAATTCCACGTCAGATGATCTGGACATTACCATGTTACCTTATGAATATTTCTATGGTCAAATCTAGTGCTGGTAACTGTCATATTTCTTGCCGCAGAGAAATCAATCAGTCTGATGCCATTGTTCCACGTTTCGGTGTGCAGACTAAATTAGCCGATGGTAGGCTCAAATGCGGTCTCCCGGTCTATTTTAGCATTCAAATTGCCTAGTACAATTTTGATATAATGGCTCGGGCTACGGTCATATACATTTTCTAGGCTCTCGTAGACATCGTCTTTGTTCTCATCGCTTTTCTCTTTTGTCGGATCATGGGAACAGTACAAAATTTTTCAGCTCATTTACATGGGACTCAATTCTGAGAACTGCACGTGAAAGTAGCCCCTAAAAGAAGAAGTTCTGCACCATTCGTTTTGTCATGTGTCATGCCATTATAATTTTATATCGATTTGAAGTTAGTAAGTATCGTATAGGGGAATTTGTCACGTTTTAGGCTCTTTTGTTTGACATAACTCAAGAACCACTAACTCGATTTAGCTGAAACAATTTAAAAAAAAAATTAAAAATTACAATTCCTTTAATCTGTTAATATAACGTTTCCCAACATATGCAACGGTTCCACTTTTCCATTCATCAAATGATTTTGTACTGGGTTTATTTTGTATGATTTATGTGGAATGTTATTTGTGATAGTAATAATACAAATGAGATGTATAACAAACTAAAAAACAAAATCAGTGACATATACGAAAAAGCAAAACAACCCAAACGTCCATTAAAAAAAAGAAATCCTTATCCGTGGTTAAACGACGAGCTTATCCGTTACTGTGATTTTCGGGATAAGCTTTATAAGAAGTGGAAAAAAAGTCCCAACAACAAAAGAAAGGAAAATGAATATAAAACGTTCAACAATCTTACTAACAAAATAATATTTTACACCAAAAACGAATATCTTAAGCTAGAATTTATAAAAAACAGATATAATATGAGAGGAACTTGGGATATAATAAATACTATAATTGGCAAAAAAGTTCAGAACATTGATGAAACACTAATCAAAAACTTTAAAAATGAAAATTTAAAAACAGTGTCTGAAAATTTTGCTACAAAGTTTAGTGAAAATGTCCTGTCCGCAATACATAAATGTGATATTAAAACTATAAACTGTACCGGCACTAGAATCTCAAAAACAATATATGTTACACCAACAAATGAAATGGAAATTTACAACATCCTTAAAACCTTAAATATAAGAAAAGGCGCTGGTGTAGACGGAATAAGAGCAAAAGATTTAAAAAACAATGCAGAGGTATTAACTCCTGTATTTGTTAAACTTATTAATACAAGTATCGATGAGGGTATAATTCCTAAAATACTTAAAACTTCGCTCGTTAGACCCATCCACAAAAAAGGTACACGATCAGACTATGACAACTATCGTCCCATCTCCATACTGTCAGTTGTTGAAAAAGTACTTGAAGAAGTAGTGGTAAGGAGATTAAATGATTTCCTGACAAAAAACAAAATCATAAGCAAAGATCAGTACGGGTTCCAGAAAGGTAAAAATATCAATAAACTGCTAGGTAACTTCTCGAATCACATAAATAGATGCCTTAATAAAAACAATCACTGCTTAGCTCTATTTATTGATTTTACCAAAGCGTTTGATACCTTATCGCATACAAATCTACTACAAATACTAGACCGATCTGGAGTAAGAGGTCACTGCCTGAAGTGGTTTCAGGATTACCTCGAATGTAGAGCGTTCCGAGTTAAGATACAGAACAACATCAGTAGAGAAGTCAACTCAACATATGGAGTACCTCAAGGATCCAAGCTTGGGCCTATCCTTTACATTATATACGCCAACGAAATGCTAACTATGCTCAAACACAGCTCAGTATTCGCCTATGCGGATGATACGGCAATCATCGTAGCACATGAAAATATTGATGTGGCAGCCAAAATCTTGCAGCAAGAACTAAACATAACAGCTAGATGGTGCCACGATAATGGACTGCTGATAAACTCCTCCAAAACCAAGGTTATGCATATAAAACCACCCCATATCAGATACTGCGATATAAAACTAAAATTCCATAGCACCACTTGCCTTCATACGACGAACATAGACACACAAAACGATGAAAGTGACGCATGCTCCACATATATCGAACTCGTTAATAATTATATGTACCTCGGAGTTAACGTCGATCACAATTTCAAATGGAAAGACCACATCGTAACAGTACAGAAAAAGCTGCGCAAAGTTTCTTATATTCTTTACCATTTGAATAATTCCGCACCATTGTCCGTTGTAAAGCAGGTTTACTACTCATTAGCCGAATCTTATGTAAGACATGGGATAACAGCCTGGGGAAATGCCCCATATTGCAGACTGCTCCAGCAAACTCAAAACAGACTGATTAAAATTCTTATGAAAAATCAAAACCGAAACCAACTCAATTTAATACCACAAGATAACACACAAACCAACTACAATGATAATCAAATACAAAACAACCGAACACATTTCAACCAACAAATAAGTTCATCTGATCTGAACCTACAACAATTTCAAAAAACCCAGAACATTTTAAACATTAAAAGCATTTACCAAACCACACTACTAAACGAATTTGATGACCCAAGATTTTTGAAACGCATTGATCATCATCACAATACACGGCTCAACGTAGAAGGAAGATACAAGATCCCCAGCCATCACAACCACTATGGAAGATGTACTCTAGATGTCCAACTGCCTACTATTATTAATCAAATGCCACAAAATATTTTTAATATTCGAAATAAGTTTAAAAAGAAAAAAATTATAAAACAATATTTCATAAATTCGCAATGAAGCGAAATATATTTCACAAAAACTGAATTTATGTATTGAATTAATTTATAATAGTTATATGTAATAATATGTTTTTATGAATTAATGTAATTTATGTACATTCCCTGCATACAAGCCAATATTGGCTTCGCGGGGCAAAACACATATATTTTTGAAAATTTCACGAATAAAAAAAAAAAAAAAAAAAAAAAAAAAAAAAAAAACTTACGATAATCATACGCCACCATATAACAAAGAGCCTAAAACGTGACAAATTAATTTATATGATACTTACTAACTTCAAATCGATATTAAATTATTATGGCATGTAACTTGACAAAACGAATGATGCAGAACTTCTTCTTTTTGGGGCTACTTTCACGTGCAGTTCTCAGAATTAAGTCCCAAAATCATGTCTTGCACTGTGTAAGTGTTGTGTGGAAAAACTTAGTTTTGACTTTTATGTTGGCTATTCGTTCACACACCGGGTTGAACCGTGAGACTAGGTGTCGCAATCTTTTGCCAACCAAAAACTCAGATCCAAACTGGTGATTGTCCGCATGGCCACTATAGTAGATGTCGTACGTTTTCATGCGCGAGCAACCATGTCCCGTCCTGTCCACGAAATATATGTGTGATAGAAAAGCGCATATAAAGATGTACTCTCAGAACTTCGCTAAGAAATTTTCCATTGTATGAATAAAATTAAGATGATCGCTGGACTGAAGTCACGTGTGAGCTGCTAAAGATGTTACTAAATATATTACTATTTACAATTTGCCATTATTATGGCACCTGCAGTTGGTCCTACCTGAGTTGGTTGAATTTTTAATTGTATTCTCAGCAAACAATAAATTTTACACTTAACTAGAGCTGCTATGTTAAGATTGTAGTAAACACATAGCAGATAGTTTGAGGGGGGCAGAGTAGATACATACATATATACGTATAAGTAAAGGGTGAAACCTTGAAACTCATCCATCCCTAAATGCAATTTACTAAAGTCAAATCTAATTTTAAACCCTTAAGAATTCATTTAATATGTTTAGCACATTGAAGGTTACTACATACAAGTAGTTTAGTATACATACTAATATGCGAGTGCCACATTTTTCCCTTTCGTTCCCTCTCTCTACACACACATGTTTATGTACACAGCAATTTACATAAGCACAAACACTCGCTCGTATGTGTCAGCAAATGTTTAAATAACAATTACAGGGGGTTTATTTAAGAATTTACATAAAATTTACAAAAATTAATGTACTGTTAAATAGTTTAATCAGTTGTCAACGTGTGTGTGTAAGGTAAGGCAGTCCAACACACCCACACACACACGTAAATATGTACTACACTTCCCGTAAACCTCAACACGTCTAACAAATTCTCAGCCCATACGTTTCAATTGAAAAGTTTTATTACATCATATTTTAACAAAGTCTTTCTTTTATGTCGCCATCTCTTTAATTTCATCCTGTATGCAGCAAGCGTTCTTCTTATTAATGACTTCTACCAGCCAGACCTAATGAATACCCGGAAAATATCTAACGACAAGTACATGTGTATGTCGTCATGTATGAGAATACACGTGTATGCGTGTTCTAAGGGAGCAAAAGCCTTGAGGCAAAGTGTGAATAGAAAATGATATGTGGTCACATAGTATATATTTGGAAATCCCCCAGGATATTCTTGAGAATGTCACCTCAGAGCATAATAACACAACACTTTTGATTTGAATCCAGCATCCGAGTGGTTTTGTTAATCAAATGTTGTGGTTGTTAAGCATTAGGGTATGCTGACGAAAGATGAACTCTCACTTAGAGAAAAAGAAAAAAAAAACAATGTTATATCTTGAGCACATGTAATTTAACTTTCTACCGAAAAACCACAGCAGCAGAATACCACATTGGATGATGGGAAATGTTCCATGACCTAGAAATATAAAAATGTGAATGCTCTATAATTGTGTTAAAATAAAATTGTGCTGGATTTTAGATCTAAGTCCGTGGTGAACAGGTGCTACGGAAGAAACCACTTTCGGTGATTGATTAAATTAGTTAAAAAGTACACAGAAATTACGACCATTAAATTTAAATCAAACAAATTTGCAGAAATACTTATATAACGAGAATTGAATATTGTAATCTAAATAAAGAAAATAGACCTGGTGGTTTAATATACTTGAGGGGGTGTATCGAACATTCAGCAGCAGAGTATATAGACTTTGATGGTTTTAAGAATTTATGTTGAGTTTTTAGTAATCGATTTTAGCAAACTGTTTTTTGGGTTGGGGTTGTAATGTAAATTTTGTATCTCAAGCCGACTCACAACCACCTTCATGGCGGCACCTGGGCAACATTGTTCATGATATTTTTATATTTTTTTAAAAAAACACAGTACACAATTTTTCAGCTCATTGATTTGGAACTCAAGCCATTCTATATTTGACGTGGTCTAAAACTAGGCGACGGCCTATAGTGTGATCTCTTCAACATAGTGATGGAGATGATAAAGAGGAAAGCAGCAGTAAACATGAGTAGCACGATATTCAACAAAAGCAGGATGTTACTGCAGCCTTCTTAGATATGCAGAAGGAATCAGCGAAAATGGGTCTAATGGTGAAAAAGGACAAAACGATGCTATTAGTTTCAACGAACAAAGAATCAACCCGTTTAGGAAACTGTGTGAACGTTGACAACTATAATTTCGACGTGGTAGATGATTTTATTTGTAAAGTCTCTGCTCTTCAGCAAAATTATTTCCGACTCATAAAACCAGTAAGAAAGTTTAAGTCGGGAAAACCGACTTACATATACCTCCACCCTCAGTAAAACACAAAATTTACTAGTATATTGATAATATTACTCGATTTCTAAGGTGGGCGCAGTGGTACATTTGTTTGGGAGGTATCAGGTACCAGAAGGGGCGTGGCTAGACGTTCAAGTGTTTCTCCAAAACTTTATCCTGATACAGCTTCACAAAATAACGAATTTGGGTACGATCGTCTCGAGTGGCGGAATGTACATTTTTATGGGTGGCATCAGCATGGGCTTGGCAAAGCTTCCAATTTGTTCTCCAAAACTTTATCTTGTTCTAGCTTTACAAAATAAAGATCGTGTTGGGTATATTGATATTATTACTCGATTTCTAAAGTAAGCGGAGTGGTGCATTTGTATGAGAGGTACCAGAAGGAGCGTGGCTAGACTTCTAAATTTTTCCTCCAAAATTTTATTCAACTTTAGCTTTATTAAATACAGAATACATTAAATACAGGGTTTATCAATAATATTAATCAGTTTATGATGTCGGCGGTACCAGATGGGTATTGAAGGTACCAGATGGGGCTAGATTTTCTGTTATTTTTCCAAAACTTTATCCTGCTATAGCTTTACTAAATACAGAATTTGAGCACGATCGCGTTGGCTGGGTTGATATTATTACTCGATCTCTGAAGTGGGCGAAATGATACATTTGTATGGGAGCTAAGAGGTAGAAGGGGCCTGATATTATCCTGTTATTCTTCTTCTTTTTTAATGGCAGCAACAACAGAAATGTGTCTATCAGTAGCCGTCTATCCGAGTCTATCCAAGCACTCCAGTCTTTTGCGCTCCGTTAATAGTTATTCACACCAAGCTTAGATAACAGCTCATTCACCTGGTCCATCCATCGGAGTTTTGGTCGCCCCCTCCTGCGCCGCCATCTAGTTTATTGCCGAAGACTTTTCGAGCCGGAGCGTTTTCGTCCATTTGTACAACGTGTCCAAGCCAGAGCATTCGGTCTATTAGAACGTGCTTGACTACGTCGATGTCGTTGTACAGCTCACGATTCATTTCACGACGGTACTCGCCGTTAACGATGATGTGTACAAATATTTTGCGTAGTATTTTTCCCTCGAAAACTCCCTGAATAGATTGATCCGCCTGTGTCATTATCCAGGATTCTGCGCTGTAGAGTTAGACAGGTAGGATCAGTGTCTGGTAGAGTTGGATCTTTGATCATCGAGAGAGAACTTTATCATTAAAACGCTTGCTCAGCGCATAATAGCAACGGTTTGCGATCAATACTCGTCTCTTGATTTCCAGGCTGTTATTATTATTTTTGTTTATGGCGCAGCCAAGGTAGACAAAATAATCTACCACTTCAAAGTTATAGTTGTCAACGTTCACGCAGCGTCCCAAACGAGTAGACTCTTTGTTCGTTGAAACAAATAACTTAGTATTGTCCTCATTAATCGCCACACCCACTGCCGCCGACTGCTTCTCAATGCTCGAAAAAGCTGCAGTAACATCCCGCAGTCCTCGGCCAATGACATCTATATCATTAGGATATGCGAGCAGTACGTGTCTTTTGTTAAAGATGGTGCCAGTCGTGTTTACGGCTGCCTTCCACATGATCATCTCCATGATGATATTAAAGAGATCGCATGACAGACTATCGCCATGTCTGAAGCCTCGCCTCGTATCAACTTATAGTATACCAAACTCAGCCATGAGCATCTGACGGACTGTCAAATGCAGCTTTGTAGTCGATAAACAGATGGACGGTGTCGATCTGCATTTCTTGGGTCTTCTCCAGCATTTGTCGTAGTGTGAATATTTGATCGCCGTGGATTAACCAGGTCTAAAGCCATACTGATAAGGTCTAATCAGCTTCGCTAAAATGGGCTTAATTCTTTCACATAACACACTAGACAGACACACACTTGGATCGCCTTTTTTTTAAGCACAGGACATAAAACACTCAGATTCCAATCATCAGGCATGCATTCCGTGAGCCAAATCGTATTTATGAGCTGGTGCATGCACGTTGCCAGCTCATCGCCGCCAACACATCGATTCTTAAGTGACTCCTTCTATGTTTTACACTTTTGGTCAGTTTTATTTTCACAGTAACCAATTTTACTTACTTACTTACTTAATTTCCCATGAATGAGGTATGGGATATCTTCTCGCGTTGTTGTGAATTAACACGTTTTCTATTTTTAGATTCACAACTAACGGCACCTACTTGTTTATCGACGAATGCGAACGTCACTGTTTGAGAAGCTCTTACTAGACACGCCGATTGACTCGACACTTATACTGCGAAGTTGCTGTCAACAACATTCGAGGGGAGCCGACAATGAAAGAACAATTTTTATACCCTTCACCATGCGCATGAACGGAGTGAAGGGTATTTTCATTTTGTTATTCCATTTGTAACGCCCATAAGGAGGCGTGGTAGGTATGACAATATATATATATATAAATCATCAGCATCGAAATCTGAGTCGATTTAAAGGTGACCGTCTGTCCGTCCGTCTGTCCGCGCGATTACAGCCGCAGTTTAAGAGATATCGAGCTGAAATTTGGAATGCAAGCTTCTATCCTCAAAGCGGAGGTTAAGTTCTAAGATGAGCCCGATCGGACAAAAACTACTCCCACCTCCCGTACAAACTCCCCCTTTTTGGGGTCTGTCCCTGCGATTACAGCCGTGGTTTAAGGGCAATCAAGTTGAAATTTGGTATGTGCGCTTCCCTACACTAAGCGGAGGTTGAGTAGTAAGATGAGAACGTTCGGTAAAAAAAAGTCTCCCATACAAAATCCCTCTTTTTGGGGGTGTCCGTATGTCAGTCCCCGCGATTACACCAGTAATTAAAGAGCAATCACGCTGAAATATTGTACGCATGCTTTGCTGCCCTAAATGGAGTTCTAAGATGAGCCCGTCGGTCAAAAACTACTCTCACCTCACATACAAACTTCCCCTTTTTGGGGTATCCCTACGATTACAGTTGTATTTTAAGGGCAATCAAGCTGAAATTTTGTATGTAAGCTTCCCTACACCAAGTGGAGGTTGAGTAGTAAGGTGAGACCGATCGGTCAATAACTACTCCCACCTCCCATACAAAATCCCTCTTTTTGAGGGTGTCCGTATGTCAGTCCCCGCGATTACAGTAGTAATTTAAGAGCAATCAATCTGAAACATTGTATGAAAGCTTTTCTGCTCTAAGCGGAGGTTGAGTATTAAAATGAGATCGATCGGTCGAAAACTACTCTCACCTCCCACACAAACTCTCCCTTTTTTGGGTTTGTGTCTGCGAATGCAGCCATATTTTAAGAGGTATATAGCTAACATTTTGTACGCAAGATTCAATATCTAAGCGGAGGATACTTTATAAGATAAGCAATGTCGGTCAAAAACTACTTTCACCTCGCATTCAAACTACCTTTTTCGTGTGTCCGCGTAACTGCCCCTGCGATTATAGCCGTAGGTTAGGAAATATTGAGCTAAAATTGTATATGCAAGCTTTAATCCTATAATAGGAGCTTACGTTGTAAGATCAATATCGGACGAATACTTCTCCCACCTTCCATACAAACTCCCCTTTTTGGGGGTGTCCATCTGTATGTCCCTATAGTTTATGAGCTTTGGGCTAAAATTTGGTATGTAAGCTTGTGTCCAGAAGCAGAGGTTCTATGATAAGCATGATCGGATTTAAACTACTCTCACATCCCACACAAGTTGCCATTTTTGTTATAGTTGTAGTGCAAATAACCAGTTTTACCACCATTTTTACAAATGGTGAAGGGTATCTGAGCTTCGGCATAGCTGAAGATAACCGCCTTATTATAACCTTAATTTAATTTTCAAATTCTACTAACTTGACGCCAGAGGAATGACAAGAGTTTGGAGTGTATAATTCCAGGATCTAATACTAATACATTCTAGTAATATAATTTATAACACCTAATGGAATCCCACATTGAATATGAATTTTGCATTTTAATTACTTCTACATTTTGCCAACACATTTTCGATCTTATATGCTTCTTCTTCAGTTAGTCACACCAAGTCATGCAAGGTTTTCAGTAACCTGATCATTCCAGAGCATTTAGAGCTGGTGCATTTTCGTCTATGCGTACAACATGACCTAGCCAACGCAACTGCTGCGCCTTAATGCGTCCGACCACGTCAGTGTCAGTGTACACCTCATACAGCTCATGATTCATACGACGCCGATACTCTCCGTTAATGATGATGGGGCCATATACTTTACGGAGTATTTTTCTCTCGAATACCGCCAGAACCGATTCATCCGCTTGTTTTTTTTTAAGATGACTGGAGCCAGGTTTGAACCTGCGATCTCCCGCATGGTAGTCGCGTATTCTAACCACTATGCCACGGCCGGTCCCACAAACCAATTTTAATACAAGAAAATTTCCCAAAAAATTCAATCTTGGTTTGTTCTTGCTAACTGTCTCCTGTTCTTACTATTCTCATAATTCGGCTAAAGATCAAGGCTGTTATTGGTAACTGAGTTTGTTTCACAAGAGTTGTGCGAAATAGATTATGTGACAGGCGACAGAGGGGATAGCTATTTCGGTATTGGCGACAATATCACCATCAGCGCAGCATAATCTATGCGTATATCAATCGAACATAACTACATAGAGGTTATTGTTGGCACAAGGGCGTACAGGGTACCTTTTTGTTTTCTTTAAACTTGTAAAATGTATTTATATGACTTTATTGAAATGCTACTGTTATAAATGTATTCAATTTTAAATGGATTAGCTTATTTAATTTCTAAAGTAATTTGAAAATGAGTGGGGTATTGCCCCGCTGTTGATTTGGCATTTACTTATGTACCAATGAATCAATAAATAAAAATACAAAAAGCCTTTAAATATTTTTTCCCCAAACGCAATTTCATTTATTTCCCGGTGCTAAACGATTTTTAACACAACTTCCACTTAGCTGAAAATGCTAAAAGCTATATTTGTCAACAAGGGGGAAATTCATTTACATTCATCATTTTATTTTTAAGCCAATTAATTACTTTGTGAATACTTCTTGTGATGGTGAGATTTAATTTTAATTTATTTCAGCAAACTCTTGTGAAAGCAAATACCCATACGCGACGTGAATCTTTCCATTTCATATGAGTTACAAAAATTGCAACGCACCGCCAACATTTTCCTCCTCTACCCACATTCGCCAGTCGTCGATGTGATGATGAAAATGTTGAATGTGGGTTTGATGACGGCAAATGTCAAATGTCATTAAATGTCACGAAAATGTGAAAGGATTTTCATGCAAAGGAAGGGAAAGTATTTCCTAATGGCTTTTGAAGAGGGATGTAGCAGGGGGAAGGGAACAATTGTGAACTCGCAGAATTAACATAAAATACGAATTTAACTTTTTTTCTGTAAGGATATTCATATGCATTGCACACACACATACACAGTACATATGGACATATGGCTACAAATTTTGTTCAGCATTCACATGAGATTTAAAATAGAATAATATTAAAGGTATGAATATTTAAATGTGTGCAAATCTACAAGTACATTATTTTAAAGCTACAGATGTGGAGAAACCTTAAATGGTATAGCAGAAACTGTTGACCCTACTCAATTGGGCAAACTAATTGAATAAAATATTTGCTGAGTTCGTCTAAACTGTGATAAAATATTTATTGATACCTGAAAATCTCAAAGTATTAATACAAAAAAAAAAACACAAAAAAGCCAAAAATGCCTCAAGTCCACTTTTTGTGTTCCGCTATAAAAACTACAAAACTACTTTAAGCAAACATGGGATTTTTTTACAGCTAAAATACTACGATTTTTGGGACACTTTTGCATTATTAAATCCATTTTACAAAAAAGTGGACTTGATACCTTTTTGCAGGATACCGACGTTATATACCCTCATCCCCATGTGTGCTGGTAAAAAACCAGAGGGGCCATGGACCAATGTGGAATATGAACCTCTCGTCATATCTAAGTAGATGCCCAATTTGACATTTATAAAGTGATAGGTGAATGGGGGATTTTCTAATATGAGTCTTTTGATTGTTATTCATCTGGGAATAACCAGAAGCTATCTTTGGAGGTCCCCAAGCAGCTCACAACGTCAGAGAGAACACGTACTTACCGGGCAATGCCATTGAACATCCGTTTGGTGGTAACTAATGTGAGAAGGCGCCATGTTCAGCAACCTAAATGACATGCTACCACAGAAGCTTCTTAGGAAGTAGGTAACACAAGTTACTGAAGCTCAACACAACGACTCTCTTAGTGGCTTTGACAGCCCAAAAAAAATTGGATCGGGCGTGGTGGCCTAATAAGCCACTCTCCTTAAACAAAACCAATTATTATAAAACAAGAAGAAACTAAAAAACATGAACCTCCCATGATTTACGGACATGCACCTGGAATGTCCGAACTCTCTTCAGAGAAGGGCCTCTATACAACTAGCGGATGTCCTGCATTAATACTAGGCTTACATCATTGCCATACAGGAAATGCAATGTACGTGACAGGGATACACACGTCGAAAGAACTATGAAATGTCTCTTCGACATTTAGTGTCGCGGTTTAACCCTGTAAGTGACTCAATATCCACCATTCGCATCATGGCGAAATTTTTTACATTACGCTGATTTGTGTACACGCCCCAAAGTTAGACAAAGATAAGGACATTAAAAATACATCCAATGAGCGCCTGGAAGAAATATGACCGCTGCCCTGAACATGACATTACAATTTATCTGGGAGATTATAATGCTAAAATAGGAAGGGAAGATGCTCTTGGTTCAGCAGTCTGGAAATTTAGTCTGCATAACAACGATAACGGATTTAGACTAGTAAGCTTTGCGTTGGCAAGAAACATGGTAGTGAGTGGAACCAGATGCCCGCAAAAGGATATCCACAATTCAACCTGGAAATTTCCCGATCAAAATAAAAGAAATCAGATTGATCACATGGTAATTGATGAAAGGCATGTATCAAGCGTTATGGTCGTGCGTGTGATGCGCGGTGCAAATATTGATTCGCTCGTAACCAAACGCAAAGGAAGCTAGACATCCCAAAATTGCATACCACCTAGATAGCCAATGCCTACTCCAACCAACTCTGTCAATTACTTCGAACCAACTCCTCTAATTCTGATGTTCCCTAGTGGCAGTATACTGCGAATTATATGCCGCAACGACCGTACAAGGTTATGAAAAACCACGCTCAGACAAGCCCTGATACGCCAAATGTCTGACGAAGAGGATGCCGCTTACAGGGCAAAAATTCAGCCAATGGCAACGCGTGCAGTGACGCGGCGTTGTAATGAGAAAAGGAGGGAGATGAAACGCCTCTTCAGGCGGAAAAAGCGTCTATGGAAGAAAAGCGAGAGCCAGGATATCGAAAATCACAGGGATAGAAATGAAGCCCGGTAGTTCTACCAAAAGATTAAAATTGTGGACCAGAGATCTCTACCTGTAAGGGCAGAACGTAAATCTGGTCACTGACATTCAGAGTGTGCTGCTACTTTGGAGGGAATACTTTCGATCTCTGCTCGTTCCCGAAGGCAGCAGAAGTGACGAAATCACACATATCATCGACGATGGAGTTTGCTGTCCACCGCCGGGAGAAACGAGATAAGCACGACAATTGCACTGATTAAAAAAAAACAAAGCTGCGGGAGCCGATGGACTGCCAGCAGAGCTTTTTAAAGCCGGTGGCAATGAGCTGGCAACGTGAATGCACTATCTCAAAAACACTATTTGGCTCAATGAATACATGCCCGATGATTGGAATCTGAGTGTTCTATATCCTGTACTTAAGAAAGGCGATCTAAGTGTAGGTACCAATTACAAATTTACCTTTCGCATACAAGGTCCTGTCTAGTATGTTATGTGAAAGACATAAGTCCATCCTAGAAAACCTGATCGGACCTTATTAGTGTGGATTTAGATCGTGGAAAATCCACGAACGATCAGATATTCACACTACAACAAATCCTGAAGAAGACCCAAGAAATGCAGATCGACACCTACGAAACTTACTTAATTCCCTCTTTACACCCCATGAATGAGGTATGGGACGGCTTCTGGCGTTGTTGTGAATTAACCCGCTTTCTATTTTAGATCCACAACAAACGGCACCTACTTTTTTTATCGAAGAATGCGAACTTCACTGTTTGAGAAGCTTTTACTAAACATGCCGATTATCTTGACACTTATACGGCGAAGTTGCTATTGACAACATCAAGGGGGCCGGGAATGAAAGAAAATTGAGATGACTGGAGCCGGGAATTGAACCACGGATCTCCCGCATGGTAGTCGCGTGTTCTAACCTCTCTACCACGGCCGGTCCCAAGATCGACACCTATCATCTGTTTATCGACTACAAAGCTGCATTCGGCAGTCCAATACGACATAAACTATTAGATGCTATGGCTGAGTTTGTTATCCCCGCGAAGGTGATACTACTTTGGGGGATGACACTGACGGACACGAAGTCTTCAGTGAAAATAGGCACAAATATAACAAAGCCATTTTCTACCAAGCGAGGCTTCGGACAAGGCTATAGTCTATCATGACATCACTTTAATATCATAATGGAAATGAAGGAAACAATGGACAGTAGGCTGCAGTAAACGCCTGCTTTAGCAAAAGCCACATGTTACTCGCGTATGCCGATGATATAGATATCATTGGCCAAGGACTGTGGAATGTTACTGCGACATTTTTAAGCATTGACAAGCAGTCGGCAGAAGTGGGTCTGGTGATTAATGAGGACAAAACCAAGTTATTTCTTTCAACAAACAAAGTGTTTACTCGTTGGGGACGCTGCGTGGACGTTGACAAATATAACTTTGAAGTGGTTGATGATTTTGTCTATCTTGGCTCCACCATAAACAAAAATAATAATGTCAACCTGGAATTTAAGAGACGAGTATTGATCGCTAACCGCTGCTACTATCGCTGAGCAAGCGTTTTAATGATAAAGCCCTCCCTCGGCGAACAAAGATCCAACTCTTGCTCTACAGCGCAGAATCCTGGGTAATGACGCAGGCGGATCAATCTGCTCTGAGAGTTTTCGAGAGAAAAATACTTCGCAAAATAGTTGTACCCATCATCGTTAACAGCGAGTACCGTCATCGAATGAATCATGAGCTGTACAAAGACATTGACGTAGTCAAGCGCGTTCAAATAGACCGAATGCGCTGACATGGACACGTTGTACGAATGGACGAAAATGCTCTAGCTCCAAAAATCTTCGGCAAATAACTACGATGGATGAACCACGTGAAAGAGCTGTTATTAAAGCTTGTGTGACGAATTATCTACGGAGCGCACAAAACCGAAGCGCTTGGAACACTTTTCTACGTGCGGTTACTTATAGATAAATTTCGGTTGTTGCTGCCGTTAAATAAGAAGAAGAAAAAAGTGATAGATTATTCAATGGTAGCCAAAAATATTACATGATCGGAAATTTCCCGGCGGCGTTGCTTTACTCGTTCTTTCAATACAACTTCTTTGGAATTTAAGCAATACAGTTAAAATGCAAAGGCTTTATAAGACGAACGAACACCCCTTTTATGTGATTGTACCTTTATCCCATTGGTCTGAGTGATTGTACTATTTTAGTCCCTTTATCTCTAAAAGTAGGCATTTTAAAAGATACATTTTTATCGCAAAATTAAAATGGACTGGTTTAAAAAATGGACTTGGTCTAATTCTATAGGGAGCATGCCCATATACGATGATAGCTTTAGTCGTTTGGCTTGGGTGATGTTACCAGTTTTATCCCTTTTGGGTCTTTTTTACCTATAAATGTTCAAATTTCAAAAAAATAAACCATCTGTCGGCTCTCTAAATCTATAGGGAGCAATTCTAAATACATACTCGTAATTCTTCCTTTAGGCATTTCGTCTGGGCAATAGTACCAGTTTTATATCTTTTTCGGTATTTTTACACCTAATGAACGAATTTCGAAAATTACTTCATATCGCTCAACTGAAATATTTACTTCAATTTTTGCGACTATACCTTTAGCCATTTAGTTTTTTGTCGGCCTTTTTATCCCTAAAAGAAGGATTTTCCAAAAATCCATTCTTAGCTGAAGTTTACTGTTCCCCAGCCGTCCCAAATTTCCTCATCCTTTTTACAGCCATTTCATCCAATCAGTTAATCAAGCAATTTTAAATATATAGGTTATGAAAATGTTATTACAGTTGTAATAACATTTCCCAGCTACACGTAATCCCCCATGTAGCATTTTCATATGTAACAAATCTCAACTTCATACCTTTAATGGCTCGCAAAATATGAACGATTGAAATTTTGGTTTGTGTGGGCGGTGTCAAGCCCCTTTGTCTAAATATGTTTTCATGTAGCCTATGATAAAGGCTCTACTCTACGGATAGTACTACACAGTTATAATTCCATTACAATCGGTACATTTATATCGCCGAGATAGCGATTTTTTTAAAACGGGCGTGGCGTCGGCCTTTTCTCAGCGAGACGTAATCCATCGTGTACCAGTAACATATCTAGCAAATCTCATCTTCATATCGTGAAATATGAATTTTAGTTTGTGATGGCGATGCCACGCCCCATTGTCTTACTATGCTTTCATGTAGCCTATGATAAAAGGCTTATGAACAGAATCAAACAAAGAAAATATAATTACAATCGGTCCATTTATTTGACCCATATAACGATTTTCTAAAAGGGGCGTGGCATCGCCCACTTTCCACTTGTGTGTCCAATCTATGTAACAAATGTCTTCTTTGTGCCTATAAAACTTTACATTCCAAATTTCAAGGTTCTAGCCGTTTGGGTTGGGGAATGATCAGTCAGTCACCCGTGCCTTTTATATATATAGGTTTTTGTTTTAAGTTTTTGTTAGAATTATATTAAGTTAAGCCTGCGCCTTCTAGTAACGCATATACGTTAAAAACATATTATTTATTACGGTTGTGCATAAAATAGTTAAAACTCTAGAAGTTCGATTGAGCATGTAGTAGTGTCCCAGTTACCATTTCCGGGTTAAATAGCACTGCTTGACAGTTTCTGCTTTGTGCTTTACCTTTTTATCAAATTTTCGAGAATTTTCATAAGTACTATGCATAGGGTATTCTTCTTCTTCTTATATGACAGCAACAACAGAAATTCATCTTTCAGTAGACGCATGTAGAAAAGAATTCCATATATTGTGTATTAAAATTGCAATTCCAAACAAAAAACGTACACCCACACAACGTATACGCAATTTTTTCACTATTATCATAACCCATACGTCACTATGCTCAAGTAGTCTTTCAGCAATAGGTTTTCATCTACCACGAAAATGCAATTAATTGCAAATTTTTACACAACAACACATTTTAACTGATTGTGCAGAAAGGGCATCGCAACATCCATAAATCTTGATGTGAGTGAAGCTTCATAAGCATAAAAGTGAGTAAGTGTAACTTTATGGCACAACTGTTTCTCTAAACTATTACAGAAAACAAAAAAATAGCATAATAGAAGAGTTCAGGTGCTCGGGAGCACACACACACACACTCTTTTAACCATAACTGTATGAAACTATGTAATACAACAATATAATATATGGTATATAATTCAAAACTGTCTGTGTACTGAATCTACTTGACGCATTTAGGTCATATCCAGCTACAATGCAGCCTGAAAATGGAGCAGAGTCATTCTTCGTTTGAACAAACACGAATGGTTTGAGTCAGTCGTACTGTGCCTGTATGGTCCAGTAAATAGTGGGAGAGTTGTCAGATATACAAACATACATACATCTGTATATAAACGATACTGGGTTAGTATATGCCAAGTATACCCGTATATACTATGTAGTATGTATGTCGTAATCATTGTTGTAATGTTATATGTACCTTATAGTGTTGTAAAATGTGTATTTATGTACTCTAACAATAATATACTATGTGCATAAACATCGGTTACAGTATATATATATATGTACTCTTCTACATTATATTCACTTAGTCAACTTTTGGGCCTTACAGATTACTTGCATTCATATGTATGAGTGTGATATTTTATCTTCTAGTATTCCATTACAGTTGAAATGTTTTGAAGGAGATATGAAATGTATTCAAGGGGCAAATTGGTATAATTATACAAACATAAATATAAAACTTGCACTTGCAATATATAGCATTGGTAACAATTAATTGGATTGGTAACAAATTGTCTAAATTGACTGACATTTTAGGTATATGCTGAAATCTGCAATAAATCATAGGCTTAATTATTGAAAATAAGGTAACAGATACTTATACTGAATTTCCAGACAAATAGATGGATTATATATAAATACATAAAGTTATGCATTATGCTAAAGTTAACTATAGATAATTTTTTTTGAGGATGTCAACAACTTTAGTTTAACATTTAGATTTACACCCATTTCATAGTTCAATTTAATACTAAAATCACAAAACGGATGTTGTTGTCATATGCAGCCAACGAGTTAGAGAATATATGAGACTATGATGTAATTCAAAGGAATCTTTAAAGTTTTTGCCTATGGTACAGATAGTAAATTGTATTTTTATAATCATTTAAACAAACGGCACATCATAAGCAGTTTCTCTTTGCAGGTTGACGCTGAATATGAGAGGTCCTAACTTCTAGAATGGGTAAGTACAAACATTGCATCATAATATATGCCTCACCTATCCGGCACTGACAGCATTGAGAGTATGTTACGATTACAGAACTGATTCAGATAAAGCTCTTAGCACAAGAATTCGCGTATATACAAACCCAGTATTGAAATTTCTGTCCGGTGCACTCACCTATTGGGTGTGTTGATACCATTACTCGATTTCGTAAGTGGGCGGAATGGTATATTTGTATGGGAGGTACCAGAAGAGGCGCGGCTAAATTTCCAGTGTTTTCTCCGAAACGTTATACTGTTATTGCCTTTCTAAATATGTACATAATTTGGGTACGATCGCGTTGGTAATATTGTTATTTTTACGCGATATAAAAAGTGGGCGGAATGGTTCATTTGTATAGGAGGTACCAGAATGGGCGTGGCTAAACCCTTAGTTTTTATATCCAAAACTTTATCCTGACATAGCTTTACTAAACACAGAATTTCGATCGCGTTAGGTGTATTGTTATTATTACTCGATTTCTAAAGCGGTCGAAAGGGTAAGGCATGGTTAGACTCCCAAACTTTTTTTCAGAACTTTATCCTGTTCTGGCTTTAATAAATACAGAATTTGGGCACAATAGCGTTGGGTGTATTAATATTATTACTCGTTTTCTAATGTGGGCGGAATGGTACATTTGAGTGGGAGGTATCAGAAGGGGCTTGGCTATGTAGCCCATATACAATCCCGTAAGTACTTTTGGGGAAATATTAACTCATGCAAAGTTTCAAAACAATTGCTTACGTTTTGGTTCAAAGAAACCTAGGGTCTTAAGTGACTCCTTCTGTGTGTAATAATTTTGGGTCGTATCAAATGCTATATACCCTCCTACCCGAAGGTATAAAAACATCACTACAAAATCGGATTTAAACTGTAAAGGGTATGAACCCGTAATCACTCATTGAAGACCTATTGCAAAGAAAATACTTACTTACTTACTTAGCTGGCACTTCTTTGCAATCTTATATATTGACTATCTTCTCTAGTTCACTCCAAGTACTGCAAGGTTATCAGTAACCTAGTTTTTCCACCGGAGTTTTGGTCTCCCTTTTCGACTTTTCGAGTTGGAGCATTTTCATCTATGCGTACAACATGACCAAGCCAATGCAAACGGTGCCTTAATGCGCCAGACCACATCAATGTCGTTATCCGGCTCGTACAACTCAACATTCATACGATGTCGTTACTCTCCGTTAATGATGATGGGTTCATATATATTACGGAGTATTTTCCTCTCGAATATTACCAGAGCTGATTCATCCGCTTGTGTCATAACCTAGGATTCTGAACCACACATCAAGACAGGTAGAACCAGTATCTGGTATAGCTGAATTTTCGTTGGTCCAGAGAGGGCTTTGTCATTAACATCTATTCGCAAGCAGCATTATTTCACAGCTGACGCTATTTGTCTTATTAATGGCATAGACTAGGTAGTTACATCAATCATCCATGGCCTCGAGTAATTTCTGCCGTATCGGACTGTCGAAGGCAGCTTTATAGTTGACGAAAAGATGGTGCGAGGCGATCTGTTTCTCTTTCAGGATTGACCTTGTGAATATCCTATCAGTTATTGATTTAAGAGGTCTAAAGCCACACTAATAAGTCCCGATTAGGTTGGATAACACTGGCATAAGTCACTCACATAACACACTCGGCAGGACCTTATATGCGAATGATAAAAGGCTGATCCCGCGGTAGTTGGATGCAAGATCACCTTTACTTAGCACAGGACATAAAACACTTTGATTCCAATCATAGGGCATGCACTCGTTAAGCCAAACCGTATTTTGGAGGAAAGGCATGCTCGTTATCAGCGTATCGCCTTACTTAAAAAACTTTATTTCCCTTTACACCCCATGAATGAGGTATGGGATGCTTCTCGCGTTGTTGTGAATTAACACGGTTTCTATTTTCAGATTCACAACTAATGGCACCTACTTGTTATCGACGAATGCAAACGTCACTGTTTGAGAAACTTCTTACTAGACATGCCAACTGACTCGACATTATACTGCGAAGTTGCTGTCGACAATGGGGCCGGCAATGAAAGAATGAGTCATGTGGATGACTGGAGCCAGGATTCGAATCTGCGATTTCCCGCATGGTAGTCGCATGTTCTAACCATCATGCCATGGCCGGTCGCACGAGACTGAGCCATGACTGCGAATAATTTATGTTGTACAGAGTTGTCGAAGGCAGCTTTATAGTCGACATAGAGATGGTATGCGTCGATGTATGTTTCATGAGTCTTTTCCAGGATTTGCCGTAGTGTGAATATCTTTTCAGTTGCTGATTTACACACTTATAAGGCCCGATCAGGTGGGATAACTCAGGCTATTGTCTTTTACATAGCACTCTCGACAGGAATCGTTAAGCCAAACCGTTAAGCCAAACAGTGCGTAGGGGCTCGTACAGAGTAGAGGCGTTGTGCCATAGTATTTGGGATATCTGGTTGGAGTAGGCAGTGGCTATACCTTGGCTTTGCAGATTGCTTGTGATTGGTTACGTGCATTATCCGCTCTGTGTGCAACTTAGCTGCAAGCAGGTAATGATCAGAGCCAATGTTGGCACTAAGAATCTCGCACATACCCATGACACTATATGCATACCTTTCAGCGAATTAGCACATGATCAATTTGATTTTTGGTGTTTTGAAAGGGGGATATCTAAGCTGCTTTGTGGATGTCTTAATGCGGAAATCTGGTTTCACTTACTACCATGTCCTTGCCGTTGCGAAGCTAACCAGCCTAAACCCGTCGTCGGATATGTCGGTATACAGGCTGAATTTACCGATCGATGTACCTAAAACAACTTCCCTTCCGATTTTGCCATAAAAATATCCAAGGAAAATTTAGAATGTAAGTATTTTTGATCTCGTCGTCTTAATCGTCCATCGGGGCATGTGCACAAATCATCGTGATGTAGAAATATATCGCCTTGATGCTGATTGTGGCTATTCCATCACCGCGCGACTACATGTCTAAGTCTCTGGCCAACTACAAATCCACATCCAAATTCGTTTTTTTCACATGGCAACTGTAAAAGATAATGTTATTTTTACAACGTTGCCCGGGTGCCACATAGTGGAGTGGAAATTTCACTATGCATCCTCAACGACAAGCAAAGTATTCCTTGTTATTCTTGGTAAACTACATAGCTGAGTCTGTCGAAGTAGAAATATCCCATCTCCGTGCATGTTCGCGACATTCCCAAAGGAAATGTCCTTTCGTTTTGGTTTCATCATCATATACTAGACGTACCATCCCAGCTTTGCATAAGAAGAGCTTTATTTGATCTGGGCCAGATATTCCTAAGGATTCGCAACTCTTATCTACTTTAACTGATTCCTAAATTCCAATTTTTTCCATATTTGTAACAAATAGATGATCATACATTGCCGTAATATATTTAGTATCCAAAGAAGATCCTCTTCTGGCTTCTGTTCAGTTGCTTTTTCATTCCTAGATACATCACTGTGCCTAGGAACCCAGCAAAATCTTACCTTTCTAGGATGAAATTTGCTTAGGTCATTTTAGCCATGTTTGACCAGTTTCGATGTGCTTTCATAGGAACTTTTTTTGTTCTTATTGCCGACTAGTGGCAAATTGACGGCTCCAAAGCCATAGTGATATACGACACAATTGCATATATCTGAGATACCTAAGGAGATGCGTTCACCATTGCTGTTACTTTGCTGGCTGCACTAATTCTTTAGTCAGACATTGTGATACCTTAATTAAGGAAGCGCTAAAGATCACATACATCGGTGTAGAATCAAAGAATTTTGATAATTCTATGCTGTTCTGGTAAAAATTTCACTTAGAAATGTCACTATGGTTACAACGTCGTCAATTTGTATCTTCCATATGGTTGCCACTAAATGAAATGAGAAATATGGTTGCCCCTGACATTTTGACAGCCAGGACCTGCCTGGACCTGGATGAAAGTCTTTGCTGTCTACCCTCTCAACCCGTTCCGAAGTCCATTTTTGACCCATCCCTGTAGATAACCCAACCAATATCCAATCTTGTTTTTCTTCATCAGGTGATGATGAATTAAACATTTCTGTTAATTATTACTAATTTCATTCAAATGATTCCTTGTGCGAGGAATACCAATGTGACCTAAATTCACGACGGTGGCTGTCTTTGCCAATGCATCGAATCTTTGGTTACCATATACATATGACCCCATGTCCTGGAATCCAAGTAAGGGTAACCGTCTCGCTATCTTCTCCAGAGATGACATGCATTCTCGAAAGTTTCTCGACACTAGGTAGGGTCGCTCAATAAATGATAAAAAAAGAGTAAAAAAAGAGTACCCCCAGTTTTTTAGTTTGTCCGAAAACAATTTGGTGACATCAAAATTTTCTTAACCGTGAACCCTACGACCACCCAGATATACCATTTATTATACTGTATCGTCATGTATGTCGAAGTTCTTCTGCAGATCCCAGGTATAAAACCATCTGGTCCCGGAAATTTAAAAGGGTGGAAATTTTTGATAGCCCATTTGACCCGATGTTTAGTAATCGGTATATCGGAACCGGAATATTGGGTCCGGCCATGCCATGTCGGTTAGAACACGCGACTACCATGCGGGAGATCCCCAACTCCCTTTACACACCATGGATGAGGTATAGGACAGCTTCTCGCGTTGTAGTGACTTAACACGCTTTCAATTTTAGATTCACAACAAACGGCACCTACTTGTTTATCGACGAATGCGAACGTCACCGTTGAAGAAGCTTTTACTAGACATGCCGATTGACTCAACACTTATACTGCGAAGATCCTGTCTACAACATAAAGGGGGCCGGCAATGAAAAAAAAATGTAGATGAATGGAGCCGGAAATCGAACTACCGATCTCCCGCATGGTAGTCGCGTGTTGTAACCACTATACCACGGCCGGACATAAAAACAAACTCAAAATCTATTCTACTCAAGCCTGTATTTTAACCGGCTTCCAATCCTCCAAGTCTTGTGCAATTATCAATACTCTCATATTCATTAGTTTATTTGCACTCAAGCAACAATACCCATGGCATATTTCGCAATAACCTCTTATAGGATATTAGCCGAGCGTCATTAAATCGATTAAGGAAATAATCTTTGGCCAATTTATACCTAGTTGCCATTGTTTTGCCAACAACAATGCCCTAGTGCCCAAATTGGTATGATGTGTCAATTCAACATGTCCGGCCCCCGCCGCTCTATCGACAACAACAGTTGGAGAACAATTTATTGTGGTAATTCCAAACAAATTATAAATAGTCGCCGACCCCCGCCGAAACTTAATAGCCTTTCTCGCCACACAATGAACGTAATTTGTAAATACTCGCCGTTACAATCTAAGGCCATAACAATTCCCAACAACAACAACACCAACAACAAAGAACAGGACTATCAAAAGCTTTTCACTTAAAGGCCATTTCACGAAAGTCTACAATAGAATCTGATGTCCTTTTTTTGGTGTACACATAAACATCAATACCCACAAACGGACGGACGGACGCCATGGCATATATACACGTATACTCGTATGTAGTATGTATGTATATATAAATACCTAAACACCACACTCACACACACCATCTATTACATATACATTGATAGCCTCGTTTGCAATCACAGCCAACACATACAGCAGGCCAGCATAATAAGCTTCAGGCACTTCTATAGACCAAACTTGGTTGGGACCCGTTAACATATTCGTGCGCCTCCACAACCAGCGCACTGTGGTTTGAAGCTTTTAACCTAATTTCGTCTTTTGAAATGGTTCAAAGAGTTACTTTCTGTCTATAAATGGACAACATTCGACACATATATGTTATGTACTTATTTACTACGGCACACAGAGAGAGAGAGAGAGGAGAGGAACGCTCAAAAGTCAGAGAGAAAAAGATAGACTAAAATGAAAATGTCAGCTTATGTATAGTGCTAGTGGCTATTGCAATTTTCTCTCTCATTGACGTACACAAGAGAATGGTAAAACCAACACACACATACATACACACAGAGAGAAAGCCGCCGAGAGAGTGAAAGTTAATGAGAATGTCCTGGTTCGCAACTATTTCTTTAGAGCGGTAGAGCTTTATATTCACAATGCATTTTGCTTGTACATGTGTATGCGTATACGCTCATCATTGGCGTGTGTTTGTCTGTTTGCTTTAAAACTAGAACTCCTAGACATTATGACGTCAAAAAGCATGACTATGTGACGTCAAACATATTCGATACGATTGTGTATGTATGCCTGGTTACCATACCATTGTTTTGTTAAGCTACGACTGCCGCCACCCCCAATCATTCCGTCCGTAAGAGCTGTGGGCTGTAAGCAGTCGCTTATGCCTTTACCAATCCTCAAAACAAAAACATGACAGCGCAAGCCAACATAATAATTTGCAACTCTACTGCTTGTTAGTTTGGCAAAGAAGAGTGAGATAGGCCCAAATACCATTGAAGGCTTTAGCATTTTGTATTGTGACAATGCATCCATCCCCTCGACATAATTGTGTTTATAAAATGCTATTGTGGCTATGATTTGTTTGAGCCATATAAAAGATTAATGGTTTTATATCAATAAGTACATGGATCGTTATTTTTCAATTACTGAGGAGAGTATAAATTTAAGTTGGCATTTTACAATTGCCATTTTGATGATACTTACACAGCACAAAGTTTTTCAGCTCATTGATTTCGGTCTCAATTCTGGTAACTTCTGAAAGTAGCCCCAAAAAGTTAGTAAGAATCGTATAGGGGAATTTGTCACGTTTTAGGGTATTTTGTTTGACATAACTCTGGAACCACTAGTTCGATTTAGCTGAAACAAATTAAAAAAAAAATTAAAAATTACATTACGTTTCCCTACATAAGCAACAATTTCACTTTTCCATTTACCAAATGATTTTGAACTAGGTTTATTTTCAAGCAGTTACAATAAAACTGTTGTACTCCGTAGCGTACGATTTACGTGAAATATTAATTATTATAATCATACGCCACCATATAACAAAAGAGCCTAAAATGTGACAAATTCCCCTATACGATACTTACTAAATTCAAATCGATATTAAATTATTATGGCATGTAACTTGACAAAACGAATGATGTAGAACTTCTTCTTTTTAAGGCTACTTTCACGTGCAGTTTTTAGAATTAAGTCCCAAAATCATGTGTTGTACTGTGTTATTAACCAATGTCTCAAATTCGACCTTTAACATTTGATTTTGTTAGTGCATATAATTTTCATCTTAATTATTACAATACACTAAAACTTCGCAGATCGCAACCTATGCACAGTGGAGCGAAATTGATCTGTATGTATTTGAACATATTACTGTTAATTGTAAAGAAATTAATATTTTAAATAATTCTGAGATAGTCAACCTGGGTGATTATGCCCTCACCCTACGGGTAGGAGGGTATACATCATTTGATACGACTCAAATAGGATTCAAAACTTTCTAAATCGTTTGATTCTTGTCCGTCTCTCTGTCCGGCTGGTACGCATGATAACTTTTGAAAAACGTAACCAATTGTTTAGAAACTACTTACGGGATTGCATATGGGCTACATGGCCATGCTCCTTCTGATACCTCCCATACAAAAGTACTTTAGAAATCGAATGATACAATACACAGGATAAAGTTTTGGAAGAAAAACTGGAAGTCTATCCACGCCCCGTGATATTTTTATTATGAATTACGGCAGAAAGCAAGCGTGATAGTTGGCCTAGCCACTCGCCTTCAGGTTGTTTACTGGCTATGAAAACACGAAAAAGAAAAAGTAACAGACGGAACCCCCCAAATGTTGACGACCAGTTTTTGAGGATATGCACCTGGAACGTCCGGACTCTCTATAGAGAAGATGTCACTATCCGACTGGCGAATGCCCTCGAAAAATACAAGGTTGGCATTGCCGCCATCCAAGATATGAGATGGACAGCATATGAATGCTTGCAATGTAAAACTTCCTGCATTTACAATAGATGGCATACGAAAAAGCACAAATTTGGATGTGGAGCTGTAATTGGCCAAAAACGTTGGCATCTTGTCTAGCGGTTCAATCTTGTAAGTGATCCCCAGTCCGCCACAATCCACATCCAAGCGAGATATTTTTACATCACGCTGATTTGTACACATGCCCCGACGGAAGCTAACTATAGATACATTCTACGAGTGCCTAGAGGTAACATTTGGCAGGGGTAGCTGTCCCGTCAAAATGCATATTCTTACGGATAGCAAAGCGGCTTTTAGAACCTAAAGAACTACATCGAGAAATGTTCGAGAATGCCGGTCGTCTCTTGAGGAGACAGCGAGACATTCGACAGTTACCCTCACATGGGTTTCAGGATATGGGGACTAAGTATATGGTAACCAAAGTGCCGATACATTGGCAAAAGACGCTTCAACCGTGAACTCGGGCGAAGTTTACGGTCTCACCGGTGTCCCTCTCATAAGAGGGAAACAGCTTATTGCGGGGAAACAGAACCTCAATACTTAGGAGAGATGGGTTAGAAATTTGACCTACAGAGTCCACCTGAGGAAAATCATAGCTGTAATAACCGGCCACTTTCCGGTTGGTAAACCCATTAAGATTTTGAAACTTCCCTACAACGACTTTTGTATAAGCTGCACCCTGCTTTTGGTGACCTAAGACATGTAAAGCTTGGTCATCGGACACTTATAGGGAATACCTGTCTATCAGTAGGCGATTTGCGAAACATTAATGCCTTCATCAGAGCAAAGAAATGGAAATGGAGGAATATTTGGAGGAATATTTGGTGCGAAAATTTGGAAATGGTAAGACCTTAGTCCATTGATCGGTAAATTGCCAGCCTACATTACAACACGTCAGACAACGGGTTTAAGCTATCCATGGAAGGCATACATCTAGTGTCATGGAAGTACGCATGACTCGCAGTGTTAACATTTGCTAGGATCTTTACTTGGTTGCAGCTAAGGCACAGCGAGTTTGCATACAACCAATCACAGAGACAGCTGGACATCACATAGCTGCAAACCCCAGAGATAGCCACTACCTATCCCAACCAGATCTCCAAACTACTACGACACAATGCCTCTACTTTCTTCTGAAGTTACCGACACACAGTGGCAGTACATAGCATATTCCATAGCAATCGCCGCAACAATTGTGCTCGGATATGAAAAATACTGATACGATGAAGAATGTCGCATAACGTCTGAAGAACAGGATCTGCTTTCAGGGAAACCCAATTGTAACCCACGCTATTAGGGAACGGTACAAGGAGACATTAAAACAGGCGAGGCAGCTATTCAAGCGAAAATACTTCGTATGAAGAAATGATAGAGCAAGGATGTAGAGAGGTACGGGGATAGAGGTAAAGCTCAAAAATTATATCTATCAGAAAGTAAAAGCAAAAGGTTATGGTACTGGGCTCCCCTCCTGTAAGGACAAGTAAGGAAATCTGGTTACAAATACGCAGAGTGTGCTGAATATATGAAAAGAACACTTCCACTAATTACGCCATTTATCGAAGACGACTTAGATTGTCAACCACCAAGCCAAACCGAAGTAAAAACAGCAATATAAAGGCTATAAAAATAATAAATCAACCGGTACCAACGGACTTCCGGCAGAGCTCTTACCAATTTTTCGGCAGCCCGATACGGCAGAAATTACTCAAAGCCAGGGCTCAATTTGGTATTCCTGCGAAACGTATACGCCTGTGCCGAATGACACTGACTGATACGAAGTCTTCAGTTACGATTGGCAAGAACCTTACGGAGCCGTTGTAAACCTGATCAAGTCTAAAACCAGGCGGCTGCCTTCCGTGCGACCTCTTTAACATAATGATGGAGATGATAATGAGGACAGCTGCAGTAAACACGAGCGGCACGATATTTAACAAAAGCCACATGCTACTTGCATATGTTGATGACTTAGACTGATGGATGTGACTGCAGCTTTCTCAGTTATACAAAAAAAAAATCAGCAAAAATTAATCTGACAGTAAACATGGTCAAAATGAAGTTATTAGTTTCAACGAACATAGAATCTACTCGTTTGGGACATGGTTTTAACTACCTAGGCTACGTCATCAATAAAACTAAAAGAGGCAGCCATGAAGTGAAGTCCTACATGCGAATAGATGCTAGTACGGCCATATGAAACTATTTAAAAACAGAGTCCTTTCTCGACGAACGAAAATCCAGCGATCCAACGGTCATATCTAACGAAATGCATCAAAAGCAGTATACTGACATTGACTTTATCAAACGTTTTAAGGTACAGCGGTTGCGTCGGCAATATCATGAAAATGAAGGTCATTAAAATGCTCCACCTCGAAAAGAGTTGCAAAGAGTTGCTCAGTTGGGGAGGAGCTGATAGAGGCATGCATCAGCTCATGGAGAACATTTGGATGGTGGCGAGCATGCCCGGGGATTGGAGTCTCAGTCTGTTATGACCCATATACAAAAAAGGAGATCGTAGTGAGTGTAAGAACTACCGTGGAATAAGCCTATTACCAATTGCGTACAAGGTCCCTTCGAGCATATTGTGTGAACATCTAAAGCCAATTGTAGAAAAACTAACTTGGCCATATCAGTGCGGCCTTAGTCCTGGCAAATCTACGACGGATCAAATATTCACCTTACGACAAATCCTGGAAAAAACTCATGAAAAGCAGATCGACACCTACCACCTCTTTGTCGGCTACAAAGCAGCCTTCGACTGCAGGAGGTTACTGCAGTTTTCTCATCGCTTGAAAAGGAGTCAGCAAAAATGGGTTAAGCGATCAGCGATGACAAAACAAAAATAATTATTCAGACGAACAAAGAGGGGGGCCCACCGTTAACGTTGAAAATTATTGTTTTGAGGTAGTAGATGAGTTTACCTTACTCGTATCTTCCGTCGACAAGAAAAATATGTCAGCCAAGAAATTAAGCGGAGAACAGTGCTCACTAATAAATATTTTAACGGACTTCTGCAGCACTTTAGTAACACAACCTTATTTTGGGATACTAAGAAACAGCTGTGTCAGGTGTTAATTTTACCAGTTCTGCTGTATGCCGCCATGCCACCATGAGCTGCATGAGCTTTACCACGACATCGAAGTAGCTAAGAGGCGGAATCCAACGATTTCGATGGCTGGGACATGTTGCCAGAATGGATGTAAATGCTCTTGCGAGAAAGGTGTTTGAAGGCGAATATGAAGAACGACGCAGAGCAGCGAGTCGCAAACTTCGTTGGAAGGATCAAGTGGTAGGCGGCGTGTCGCCATCAGGTAGGACTAACTGCAGAACGCACGCAGACCTCAAATTTATGAAAAACTTCATTTTCGTTTTTAAGCAAACGTAAGATGGATCACACTAGAATACTCATTGAAAATAGGTATATTTCTACCAATATACCATATTATAACTCCCAATAAAGTCTTCTATATAGTCTGTTTTGTATATATATGAATAAAAAAATTACAAGTACAGCAGTACCCAAACAATCATCTGTCGCTATCAACTGTCGACGCCACTTCAACTTGTCTCATTTATTTAGCTAAAAATAACCGGATGCTCACTATCAACCCAGAAGCCAAATGGGCAATGGTATGCTATATACTAGTCCCCACTACGATTATGGTGTAGTCTACTTATTTGTCTTCTTCGTAATAATATCTACAAATTTAACCATCAGCAGTCGTCAGACATCAACGCCCTATCGTTAGGTCTTACACTCACCCGCGCCCACACAAACAAACAAACAGGCACTTCCGTGCGACAATACTGAATCGTGTGAGTGTGTAGAATGTGAAATCATAATCGAACTTTGTTTGTTTTTATTAACTTGACACGAACATGCTGCTCTAGATTTGCACAAACAGCCTTACATAGCTACTAAGCTGTACTCGTCATACTCGCTATGCACTGCTATACTTAGCCACTGTACGTACATATATTTTTAAAAGTCTCTCTAAGTCGATTTTTATGAATTTTATCCTATATATTTGTACAGAGTATCTGCTACTGTTGTTATTGTTATTGCCATTGTCCTTGTTATTATTGCTGTTATTATTATTATTAGTAAGTATATACTTATATGTATGTGTGTTGTGTGTAGATATAAGAAATACACTCATCCTTTAATGCCATAGTGAGGCGCTGAGTCCATTCCTTAATAAGGACCCTCTAAACATGACTTTGGGGAGGGGGTGGAAATGACAACTGTTTCCTTGTTTCCTATATGTGCGTGACGGAAAAAGTTCGTTTGCATTATGTTTCTAATATATGATATTTGGGAAATGAGAACGATGTGTGTTGTGTAGTAGTATAACGAGAATAACAAAATAGATTTAGAATAAAATATCAAAAATACACATAATATTAAAGTTATGTCATATCCAAAATGTTTTTGATATAAAAGGACACTATGGAATTTTAACATAATCTATGCGATACATATCAAATTGAGGAGGACGGGGGGACCTGGTCAAAAAAAAACGTCAACGTCGGAACATGTAGAAGGTTTAATACAATAACTCTGGGCGATTGATCATTTTGTATGGGGTACCTATTATATATATTTATAAATGTGTAAACTTTGTACCCCAAAACTGTTAAATAAAATGTCATATACTGCGCTTTAATTGATTATATAAGCTAAGAATATTGTTATGCATTTTTTAGCCCCCTAAAAGGGGGATAAAAAGTATGTGTGGTGCGAGTGGTTTTTAACCGCTCTTCTTTTAATGTAACCCTCGCTAAGAGATTAGAAACTTGTATACCAAATTTCATCTCGAAAACTGTTAAATTAATGTTGTAAACTAGAGGACGGATAACTTAACCTCCGCTAAGAGATTAGAAGCTTGCATACCAAATCTTAGCTCGATAGCTCATAGACTACTGCTGTAACCGCGGGGACAAACTCCAAGGGGAAGTTTGTATGGAGAGTGGAAGTAGTTTTTGACCGATCGGGCTAATATTAGAACTTAAGCAATTAAACTAAGGCTGTAGTTGCAGGGACAGTTCCCCAAAAAGGAGCAATTCGTTTGGTAGGTGGGATTCAGAATTCGACGCTGATCATTAAAATATATATATATAGTCATACCTATCACGCTTCCTTATGGGCGTTACAAATGGAAGATTAAAATTACTATACCCTTGACTCCGCTCCCTTTACGTATGTATAAAAACTCAATTTCCCTTGAAACCCCATGAATGACGTATGGGATAGCTTTTCGCGTTATTGTAAACTAACACGTTAATAGTTAATAGTTAATAGTTAATAGTTAATAGTTAATAGTTAATAGTTAATAGTTAATAGTTAATAGTTAATAGTTAATAGTTAATAGTTAATAGTTAATAGTTAATAGTTAATAGTTAATAGTTAATAGTTAATAGTTAATAGTTAATAGTTAATAGTTAATAGTTAATAGTTAATAGTTAATAGTTAATAGTTAATAGTTAATAGTTAATAGTTAATAGTTAATAGTTAATAGTTAATAGTTAATAGTTAATAGTTAATAGTTAATAGTTAATAGTTAATAGTTAATAGTTAATAGTTAATAGTTAATAGTTAATAGTTAATAGTTAATAGTTAATAGTTAATAGTTAATAGTTAATAGTTAATAGTTAATAGTTAATAGTTAATAGTTAATAGTTAATAGTTAATAGTTAATAGTTAATAGTTAATAGTTAATAGTTAATAGTTAATAGTTAATAGTTAATAGTTAATAGTTAATAGTTAATAGTTAATAGTTAATAGTTAATAGTTAATAGTTAATAGTTAATAGTTAATAGTTAATAGTTAATAGTTAATAGTTAATAGTTAATAGTTAATAGTTAATAGTTAATAGTTAATAGTTAATAGTTAATAGTTAATAGTTAATAGTTAATAGTTAATAGTTAATAGTTAATAGTTAATAGTTAATAGTTAATAGTTAATAGTTAATAGTTAATAGTTAATAGTTAATAGTTAATAGTTAATAGTTAATAGTTAATAGTTAATAGTTAATAGTTAATAGTTAATAGTTAATAGTTAATAGTTAATAGTTAATAGTTAATAGTTAATAGTTAATAGTTAATAGTTAATAGTTAATAGTTAATAGTTAATAGTTAATAGTTAATAGTTAATAGTTAATAGTTAATAGTTAATAGTTAATAGTTAATAGTTAATAGTTAATAGTTAATAGTTAATAGTTAATAGTTAATAGTTAATAGTTAATAGTTAATAGTTAATAGTTAATAGTTAATAGTTAATAGTTAATAGTTAATAGTTAATAGTTAATAGTTAATAGTTAATAGTTAATAGTTAATAGTTAATAGTTAATAGTTAATAGTTAATAGTTAATAGTTAATAGTTAATAGTTAATAGTTAATAGTTAATAGTTAATAGTTAATAGTTAATAGTTAATAGTTAATAGTTAATAGTTAATAGTTAATAGTTAATAGTTAATAGTTAATAGTTAATAGTTAATAGTTAATAGTTAATAGTTAATAGTTAATAGTTAATAGTTAATAGTTAATAGTTAATAGTTAATAGTTAATAGTTAATAGTTAATAGTTAATAGTTAATAGTTAATAGTTAATAGTTAATAGTTAATAGTTAAAAGTTAATAGTTAATAGTTAATAGTTAATAGTTAATAGTTAATAGTTACTCTTATATTAAGGCTGTATTCGCGAGAAGAGACAGAAGGACACCCGCAAAAATGAGGTGTTTGTATGGGAGGTCGTCTGATCTTCCTTATCTTAGAAAGAAACCTCCGCTTTGAGGATAAAACGTGTATGTAATTCAAATGTAGTGATACACATTGGGCAAATACTCACGTTCATATGTACATATTTCTTCAGTACGAATACAATTCCTTTCGACGAAAGCAATATATACGTACACAGTCAAAAACAGAAAGAGTCCTTATAATAACAGTTAAAACTCTAGAGAAAATATGTATGCTAACGATTATTAATGACAGCCACCACAGAAAAGTTGTACGAGTTCCCGGTATCGACATGTGCAGGCAGACCTGAATGCTCTCATTCAGAAATATAGGTCAATCATTCGTTCGTTCGTTGGTGCATGGGTTCGTAATTCATGGCTACATACAATAAACCAACACACACACATATATATATGTACTTACTATGTAGCACACAACATTACAAAAACCATAGATTCACGCATATACGAATAGTTATGTACTATTACATTAAGTACATGCAATTTCCAGTTACAGCGAAATTCAGTACGATACCACAGAGTTATGATGATGGGTGCCAATTTATCGACGTGAGTTTATGGGCAGAGAGTACATTTGTAGCAGTTGCAGTGTTAGAAGATAATGTAGTATTAAGCGCAGGCAATATCGTTGGTTTATTGCATTCTTAGATTTACTTAGGTATTAGTGAATAAAAGTGTGTAATAGTAGTGAATGCACAAGATTCATTTGTGTCGAAGTTCGAAGCCACCAACATCTGCATGATAATCGCGTTATCTACAACCATACCATGGTCAGTTACGAAATAATTTGGCAGGCACGAAATTAAACAGACATTGTATTACAATCGGTTAATATAAAGAGATATAAAGAGAGGAACCGGGCGTGGCATAGTGGTTAAAATACGAGACTACCATGCGGGAGATCCGTGGTTCGATTCCCGTCTCCAGCTATCTACATTTTTCTTTCATTGCCGGACCCCTCCGATGTTGTCGACAGCAACTTCGCAGTATAGTGACGAGTCAATCAGCATGTCTAGTAAAATGTACTCAAACAGTGACGTTCGCATTAGTCGATAAACAAGTAGGTGCCGTTTGTTGTGAATCTAAAATAGAAAGCGTGTTAATTCACAACAACGCGAGAAGCTATCCCATACCTAATTTTTTTAAAGTAATATAAAGAGAAGTTACTAAAGCTCAACATAAAAACTCTCTTAGTGGCTTTGGCAGCCCCAAGAAACTAGGATCAGGAGCGGTAGCCACTCTCCTACGGCAAGAGACTTTAAGATTTTCTAATTTGAGTTTTCTGATTGGTTTTCATTTGGGAATAACCAGAACTTTTTCTTTAGAGAAAAGTAGATCACAATGTCAGATAGGTCTTAGAGAATAGATAACAGAAGGTAGTGAAGCTCAGCCCAACTGCTGTCTTAGTGGCTTTGGCTGCACCAAGAAACTTTAATGGGGCGCGGTGGCTTAATAAGCCACTATACTAAAATAAAAACCTATTATGAAAACTCGAAGAACGAAAAAAACAAGAACCGCCCCCAGATTTAAATATATGCACCTGTAAGGTCCGAACTCTCTACAGAGATGGTGCCTCTATCCAACTGACGGATATCCTCAAAAAATACAAGGTTGACTCATCGCCATACAGGAAATGGATGGATGAATGGACGAAAGAACTAATAAAATTGTTCTGGAAGATTTTAATGATATATAAGGAAGGTAAGATGTTCTCTCATCAGCTGACGAAAATTCAGTCTACACAACAACACCTCCGATAACGGATTCAGACTGGTTAGCTTCGCGTCGGCAAGAAACATTGTAGTTAGTGAAACCACATTACCGCATAAATATATCCACAAGACAACCTGGATATACCCTGATCAAAAGATATGATACTAAATTGATCAAGTGCTAATCGATGGAAAGCATGTCTCAACTGTTATGGACGTAGGTGTGATGCCCGGAACACATATTGAAACCGATCACCACCTAATTGAAGCTAATGCACGCACGCGACTGTGTAGCTACAAGACCGAGTCAATGCCTACTCCATTCAACACTCTCAATCTCAAACCAACCCCTCTAATTCTAACGTTCCCGATACCCAGTGACAGCATATTGCGAATTATATAACCACTGCCGAAACGACCATATCGTACAAGATGAGGTTAGGTTAGGTTAATTCGGAAGTCACGTTCAATACAGCTCATACGGACTTAGTATAAGTCCAGTTGTGATACCATTTCCAAATTTTCTCACCAAATATTCATATTCTCTTCGGTCAACGTCGCGCACTCAAGCCATTTCGTTGCTCTGATGAAGGCACGGATGTTCCGCAAGTCGCCTACAAATAGACAGGTATTGCCAGAAGTGTCCGATGACCAAGCTTTTCATATCTCAGGTCACCAAAAGCAGGGCAGTGACATAGAAGATGATCCTTCTGCCTTATCATTGCAGCTTCTACCAAAATCGTTGTAGGGTAGTTTCAACCTCTTAACCTGTTTATCAACTGGCCAGTGACCGGTTATTACAGCTATGATGTTCCTCAGGTGGACTCTGGACAGATTCAGCACAAATCGTGTCCTCTGTAAATCCATTGCAGCCAAACATGTTTTGGAACCCATGTAAGGGTAACCGTCGAATGTCTCGCTATCTCCTCAAGAGACGACCGGTATTCTCGAACATTTCTCGAAGTGGTGTACACGTTCTCCAGGGATCTGATAGTCGCTTTGCTACCATGATACTAAATTTTCTCTACGCCAATTCTAATGGCCGCTACTTCAGCCTGAACTATGCTACAGTGATCCGGTAGTCTGATTGGTAGTTACAAATTCAACTCCTCCGAAAAGATTCTGCAGCCTGCTCTTTCCTTCAATTTCAAACCGTCTGTGAAAATTAGGATGATATCCTATCCAAAGTTTAGGTCATTCTCATTATCATCATAGTAGGACCTATCCGGGATGTTTCTTATAAAACCCGGATCGAAGACAGGTTCTGGTATGGTGTAATCCGTGTGACAGCTCACATTGATTAGGTCCAGAATTTTGGAATAGTCATAGTTCCTGTGCATCCATGCTTTTGTGGCTTCCAACGCATTCGGTGCTATTTTTCTCGCCTCAAAGTTCGGCGGTAACCAGTTTAGGATCGTAAACAGTGCCTTAGTTGAAGTAGTTCTAAGTACCCCTGTTATCATGATCGCCACAAGTCTTATAATGCTTTCGAATTTCAGTCTTTGGGACGCTCTATCTAGCGCTGGCCACCAGATTGCAGATCCATAGAATAAGATGGGTTTAATAACTGAGTCATATAACCAGTTCACATTTTTGGGGCTAAATCTCCAATTGGGACTGATTGCCCTATTGCAGCAATATAGGTCCATTGCTGCATTGCTAATCCTAGCCTGAGTGTTCGGCGGCGATCAGAAGGCAATGCGCATGCACCAACTCATAAACACGATTTGGCTAAAGGAATGCTTACCCGATGCGAATCTGAGAGTTCTATGAGTGTTCGATGCTTAAGAAGGTCGATCCAAGTGTTTGCACCAACTCCCGCGGGATCAGCCCTTTACCAATCACAAAGAACAGGGATCCCCACCTGTAAGGACAGGGAAGTTAATCTGGTCAGAAACATGCAGAGTGTGCAGCAAATATTGAGGGAACACACGTATTCTGCTCCTTCCCGAAGGCAGCATAAGTGACGATATTACGCCTTCGACGATGGTGTAGTTTGTCCCCCGCACAGAGAATGCGGGAGCCAATGGACTGCAGAACTTTTTAAGGTCGGAGGCAATGTGCTGACAAAGTGCATGCACCAGCTCATAAACACAATTTGGCTTAAGGAATGCATGCCCGATGATTGGAATCTGAGTGTTCTTTATCCGATATCGCTGCGACCTCTATGAGGTACATATATCGGAGCAAAATAAATAAAATTTACGTTCAACGAGTCGTACAGAATTTTGTACGATATCGGTAAGAAGACTTCAGACATGTCGGATATCAGGAAATGTCGGAACTTTTGGTTTGCTGGGTAATTACACATGCAGATAAATCTTTTCTGGGAGTCTTCGAAAGAAAAATATTTTGGAAAATATTTAGACCCTTCACAGTTAATGGCAATTACCGTCGTCGATTTGGCTATGAGCTGTATAACGGCATCGACGTAGTCAAGCGCGTTTAAATATGGCCTCGGCACGTTATACGAATGGATGAAAAGTGTCTAGATCGAAAATTCTTCCGCAATAAACTCGATGGCGGCAAAGAAGGAGAAGACCAAAACTTTGTTGGATGGCTCAGCTGAAAGAGCTATTGTGACGAACTGTCAACGGAGCGCTTGGAATTCTTTTCTACGTGCGGCTACTGATGGATGGATTTCCGATGCAGCCAAATAAAAAAAAAGTTCCTACATGGAGAGGAATAAGAACAAGTTATCTATACATGCTTCGTCAACTCAAGCAATTGCAGATCTAGACTAGGATTTAAATTTCTTTCAAAAAAACAAAAATTTTTTATTGATTCTAAAAATATTATAAAATATACAGCCAATGTAGAGTAGAACCCCCTTTAAAGTGAAGCAATTATAATTTGCAAAATTTAGATTTTCACACGTAACAAATACTACACCTCGAAGTACTCCATGCTTCACAAATCACAATCCTTGATGCTATTATTTTATATAATATAAATGGCAATGCTATTGTAGTAACTTTTCACAGGCATCTTCGTATTTACAATTCATTATGGGCACACTATTGCAATACTCTGGCAACATACTGTACTCTCTCACTCGACACTCTTACGCACATGAGTGTCTTTTGCATGGTACTCGTATCGTATGTGTATTCATACGATACAGTGATAGCAGCATATATAAGCGTTCTCCAAATCCGGCATATATTTGCTTTCTCACTCGAAAATTGTGTGCGTGCAAAATGCATCCGAGAAAACACGTTTTCAACTGCCACCGTCTATGGCACCGTGAGCTATTCGGATGGGTGTGTGTATGTGTGTTCTATTCAAGTCTCCGGACATTCCAACGTTATGTGGTCGTTTTGGATGCTAATCTACTACGTTTGCTTCACTTTCCATTTTCTGCCTTCTTAGAAATGCTGACGACGATGATGACGGTGAAATACTTTTTTCGTTACAAATGTTTATTTTTTCCTATCCCTCATCACCCTTTCCTTTCCCCGTTTCATTTTTGTAACTTGAGTACTTTGGTTTTAGCTGCTGGTAAGTACTTAGTTGTTGGCTTCTGTGAAATGTGAAAAGCTATTTTACATATTCAAAAGTTAAAAATCCTTGACACGTAAAAATGAAAATATAATGGCAATTTGTATGTTGTAAACGCTTTAAAGCGTATACCACAGAGAGAGAGAGAGGAAGCGAGAGTTTCGTATTTTGTAACAAATTTAATTGCTATCTACGATTTCTATGCAGCAGCCACCTTTTGGTTTAATGAATTTTATATGAAACTAAGAAAACTTTAATTAATAATTACGAAATTTCACAAGCTATTCACGGAAGTTTATGTAAGATACTACGCCAACGTAAGATAAGTAAGAATGATGTTTAAGTCGTCCTCTTGCAGGAGTACTAAGTATAACTATAAACTTTAGTAATATTTTCTTTCAACATTTTACAAATTCAGTAGCGAACTGTAATTAGTCTGACGGTTTTTACTTTCAACATATTATAATTAAAATTATTGTTTGAAAGGGTCCTTGGAGTTTATTAAAGGCAATGTTCAATGTTAAAGTTTGCTAATGGATATTTCCCTCACAGTACTTTGAAGAATGCTAATACTTTAGGTTGACCTAATCATTGTCTTGATAGGGAGCGTTATGGTGGACAAGTTTATGGTTTCTGCATGTATACTAACTATTAACTACCGAACCATGTTAACTAGCAAGGGTAACATTAGCCTATTAAATTGTGATAGACGGATCTTAAAAAAAAACTTAATTTCCCTTCCCTGTAGATGACTGGAGACAGGAGTCGAACCTTGGATCTCCCGCATGGTAGTCGCGTGTGGCTCTATGAAATAAGGCCCCAAATCCAAAATGAAATAAAGCCCCAAAAATGGGGTTTTATTTCGTTATGAAACAAAGCCCCAATATCAAGAATGAAATAAGACCCCAACTAAATGAAAAAACACCCCAATTCATAAATGAAATAATGCCCCATTATTGGGGCAAGCCTTTCAAATAATAAAAAGGCTAGATACGTGTGGGAGGGGTAGTAGAAGTGGTAAAGAAACTTAATTTATTGACTTTAAAAAATGACAGAGAGAGAGTTGCGAGACTGACAACGTCGTATGCGTATGCATTCGTCTTTTAATAATGTCATAGAGTGATAGTTGCAAGACTGACTACGACGTATGCGGCGGGGGGCGTGCCCCCCACCGCATTCGTCTTTTAATAATGCCAGTGAGTGAAAGTTGCTAGATTGACAACGTCGTATGCGGCGGGGGGCGTGCCCCCCACCGCATTCGTCTTTTAATAATGTCATAGAGTGATAGTTGCAAGGCTGACTACGACGTTTAATAATATCAAAGAGTGAAAGTTGCGAGGCTGACTACGACGTATGCGGCGGGGGGCGTGCCTCGTCTTTTAATAATGTCAGAGAATTAGAGTTGCGAGATTAGGGCATTATTTCACATTCGAAATTTGGGGCTTTATTTCATACCGAAATAAGGCCCCAAAACAAAAATGAAATAATGTCCCAAAAAAATGAAATAACACCGCAAATTTCACTGTTGTTGTTTTCTGAACAAATTTTTGGGGCTTTATTTCATTTTAGTTTTGGGGCCTTATTTCTTGGGGCCTTATTTCATAGAGCCGTCGCGTGTTCTAACCATCATGCCACAGCCGGTCCCAAGACGGATCAAGATATTAGTATATTGTGTTACTACTGATGTTTGCAACACTCAGAAACATTACTCTCAAATTAGAAAAGTAGCCAACATTATGTTCCTAGTTTCCCCCGTTGAGTCATCCTGAGCGTCTAAAAAGGCTTATAGGCCGTCCAGTATCAATAAAGGTCAGATCACCAAGGTCTCTAAAGAAATAAGAGCTTCCTATCTTCATCTCCACAGCTTCTGCAGCATCCACTATTCGCACCCTTTAGTCTCATTGCGAGCCTTCTAGACAGAGTTCCGTTAAGACAGACACAAGTAATGAGACGTCGAGTCTTTATATCAACATCATTGTGTGCGAAATCTTCACATTAAGCGAGGTCACATCTTTTTGGATTGAATACAACCTCGGACAGCCATTCACCAGTTGCAGCTTAATGTTCTTTATCATGCAGGAGGAGACACGCAAGTGGATACCTAGCAAACAAAATACTCGGTCAGAAATCGGTACGACAGTCTGCAAAATCTTCTGATATCGGCCCGAAGTCGTTACTACTAATACTAAACGTATGGATTGGTTGACACGAAATCTGACCGACGCAGTGGAGGGAAATGTGATGCTATGTACGTCGGAACGATTTCTGAATGTAAATCGAGGGAAATTCGACGCGTCGTAACGAATTCGGACTGATAGCTTACAAAAAATCTAAAGTAATTCATATGTTCTTGCCGACGCTTCGTTCCGATTTCTGTCGGAAGTGTTTAGGAAATTGTCTTCCGATATCGTATCCGAAATCTGACCAAAATCCTTATTAAAAACATTGAAGTGGTTGACGCGATGTCTGACCTACGCAGCTGAGGGAAATCTGATGTACGACATGTCGTACCGATATCCGAAAGATTTCTGAATGTAAATCGGAAGGAAAATTCGTTTTTTTTTTTCAAATAATAAGTCGTTGTTTCTTCCAACACAGAGTTCCGAAATCGCTGCGAACTCAATCAGTTATATCGGAGCAAAATAAATATAAATTCCCTTTAACGAGTCATACAGAATTATGTACGATATAGGTGAGCAGATTTCAGACATTGTGCAGATGTGTCGGATATCAGCCTATATCGGAGCTTTAGGTTTGCTGGTTAGAGGCATGCCAACGGATTTCAGTTTGTCTGGAATCTGAAAGGTATTCCCAAGTCTTGCTAGTTCGTCTGCTCTGCAGTTTCCTGGTATGTCCCTGCTAATATCTCATTGATAGATCTGCTACAATCCAGGAATGATGTTGAGTTCAGGAAGACAGAATCACCAGACTTGATAGTCCATCCAAACAAGTTTGAGCTGAACCATTTTCATCCATTCGTACAAAATGTCCAAGCCAGTGCATAACTTTTGTTTGCGGCGGAGCTAAAGTAGACAAATTCTCGCTGCGTCCCAAACAGGTAGACTGTTTATTCGTTGAAACTAATAACTTGGATTTGACCTGATTTCTCACCAAATACTCTTTTGACGACTGCTTCTCAATGCTTGAACAGGCTGCAGTAACATCTTGTAGTCCTAGGCCTTAACAGATAGAAGGTGTCGATATGCATTTCTAGCGTCTTCAATAATTTGTCGTTATGTGAATATCTAGTGGTCAGGTCTTCTGTAGGATTCGTCGTAGTGTGAATGTCTAGTCTTTCGTGGAATCTACAGTCACACTGATAATATCCAATCAGGTTCTTTGAGGTAGTATTTTATCTTTAACTTAACACACTAGACAGGACCTTGTATGCCATGGATGTAAGGCTGCTCTCGCGATAGTTAGTACAAGGTGGGCTAAAAGAAGTCATCATATTGGAAGATGCTCTTATTTTTGATCGCTTCAGACTTCTTTTGTGGGGTGTTTGGAAGTCCCGTATTTACGTGAACAAGCCTGAGACCCTGGAAGACCTCACGTATTTACGTGAACAAGCCGGAGAACCTGGAAGACCTCAAGGACAACATTCGACACGAGTGCGAGAATCTGTCGCCCGAAGTTATCGCCAATCAAAACAATGTCGGGATCATCAGATTTAGACGAGTTTGTTTGAAGTAATTGAGAAAGTTGCTTGGAGTAGGCATTGGCTATCTCGGTAGTATGCAGCTTTGTGATGTGTAGGTTACTTAGAGTTCTTTGCGTTTGGTAACGAATGTTTTTAGTACTACCTTAGCGAGTGCATACCTTGCCCGCAACATGGTTATGATCCGAGTCAATATATGCACCGCGTATCACACAGGCGTCCCTGACGCTTGATACATACCTTCCATCTATGACCTTGTGATCAAACTGCTTTCTTATCATTTGATCAGGGAATGTAACAAGGCTTGCCTGAGCGTATTTTTTCATAACCAAGTACGGCCATTGCGATAGTGGACATGGAATTCGCAATATGCTGCAACTGTGTGTCGGTGACATTATAGTTAGGGAGGTTTGTTTGAAGTAATTGAGAGAGTTGGTTGGAGTATGCATTGGCTATCTCGGTGGTATGCAGCTTTGTGATGTCTAGCTTCCTTTGCGCGAGACCAGATGTTGAAGTCTCTTGTCGACTATGAACTCATATGCAGATTCGTGTATAACTGCATGGCAGCGGGAAAAGTTGCACATTTATTTCGTGGTGTGCATCCCTGTCCTGTCCATCGCATTTCCTGTATGGCGATGTGTCACCCTTTTAATTACACTGTTATACAAAAAAAATATTTTTCATTTTTCTGGGTGTCTGAATTGTGATTCATATGCTTATTAATATCATGATTTCAAATATGTTTTCAGATTTTTTTCATCAGGCACAGTATTTTTGTTATTTGGCTTTAAATTTATCTAGCATTCTTTATGTTGCATTGAAATACATTCTGCATAAATGTAATGAAAACTTTATTTGATCCAACAGAATCTTTTCTAAATACAATAACCGACGCTAGTATAGCTTAAAACATGAAAAATAAGAAGAATATGAATATGAATATGTATTTTCTATTAGCTAACAAAGTTTTTTTTTATTTTTTGCTGAATATCCTTGCAGTTTCCTAAAATGTTCCAGTAGCAATCAGCGAATATAGTAGGCATATATTTTCTTTCGTAACGCTTTTCTATAGTTAGAATGTCTTTGTGGAACCGTTCACCATATTCATCGGACACGTAGCTGCAGCATTTTTAAAAGAAATCCAAATATGAGGGCAGAATGCAATTTCAAGGACATGTTGCATCCCAATTTTACGTAAAATATTAAAAAGAGAATAAGCTGATTATAAAATAGAATAGGGCGATAAATGCAGCCGAAATGGCATGTTGCTGATGTTGCCACTTGTTTCTACTAAATTTTTTAAACAATCGCCTCCATACAAATTTTTGGTGGAAAAACAAAACTTATTTTCAAATAACTAAAAACTTTGCCTGATAGCAAAATTCTGATTAAGTATTTGAATTTCCCATGTCAAAAACTCTTAGAAACACATAATGAAACACAAGAAAAAAAACCCTTGTCGAACAGTGTTATCGACGACATCCGCCAGTTTGTGTGACGAACTATCTAAGAAGCGCAAAAGACCGAACTCTTGGAATTCTTTTCTACGTACGATTATAGAAGATTGAATTTCTGTTGTTGCTGCCATATAAGAACAAAAAGAAAAATCCGCCAATTCGATAGAGGCACCATCTCTGTAGAATGTTACAAGTTACATATGATAATTTACTAGAGTTGCCATGCATACTTATGTACCACTATCTCTGTAGAAAGTTACAAGTTACATATGCAAATTTACTAGAGTTGCACCCATACTTATGTTAAATAGCGATGCATTCTATTCGATATGCGAAATGAAGAGAACGCACCTAATATTAACGTATGATGATTTTTCATGCCTATGATTGATTTCTATTACAGTTTACATAAGAAATACATCGAGAGTTAAAATTTAGGCTAACAAACATATATTCCACCTACAAATCCAAATCAACAAATAACACTCATGCATACATATGAGCGAATGTAGGAATGTGACCCAATTTGTGTGTGTTGTCGCTTTCATGAATATGTAGTATGTGTGTATATATACATATCGATACAAACATATAACGTAAGATGAGAAATTGTTTAACTTAAACTGTGTGGTAAACGTATTTCATAACTTTCTAAGGAAAACCTCGTACAAGCATAAAATTTTTGATAAATGGTTGTTTAAGTTTTCAATTTAAAAATATCTATTGAAAGCGATACAAAGTTTTGATAGCTGACATATTCAATAACACTTGACAAAGGCTGTAAAGGTGAAAAACTGCAGGAATGTAACATTTTTGAAAGGGTTTTCTCAGCTACAGAAATATGTGTGACTCTGTGTTTATTTTAAACTTCTAAAGCCAATTCGCTATATTCTTCACTTTACGGTGCTAAGTGTAAAAACTGTTTTTGGTCTACTACCACAACGGCCATAATTAAAACTTATTGCGTTACGCTCTAGCCACTCAATTGTTGTTTAACACCAACTATATGCCATAGGGCATTTCCAAAATGTACACGCACCTGTGTGGCTTAATTCAGATATTTATCAGTTAATTTTGTACCAGCCGCATAGGGCTATAGATTTTGTTTATGTTGTTTTTTTCTTCATTTTGTATACGATATCCTTTGCCCGTTGAAGTAGAACTTTATAGCCATAGGATGGTGGTGGAAAAATGTCAGAAATTAACATAGTTATTTAAAGTGGAACGGAAATGTTTCTGTTGAGCTTTGTACAAAGTTTTGTAAAGTGGCTGCAGTGAGTTCGTGATAAGTGCCCAGGAGTATCTATTACTAGAGCCACCCACCCACCACCAACCAGTCCTAGTACATTTAACATCAAGGATATTTAGATATGCATAATAACCATTATGACTGTTGCCAGCACCATTAAGGCCATGAATACTTATTTCTGTTACTACAGCAGCTGAGGGGTTGCTTGGCCTATATGCATTAAATGAAAGTCTTTCAGTTTCCGTTTCCGTTTCGGATGCTTAACCTGCCTGCACGTGAACTAAATGTTGCGTAACAAATGCAGTCCTATGCCAATTACCAACTCAAAAACACTTAACGCGTACTACGTACTAAACTCACAGGCAGTCAAATGGTACCTTTCGGCATATTCAATTGGCTGTGGGCGAAAGGACAGCATCCACGCGAAACAAAAAAAAAGGACAGCACACTTGAGTAATTGTTACTTTGACCAACTGTCACTTTTTTCATTCATGCATAGTTTCCCAATAATGGAAACTTCATATTGTTTTTTTGTTCTGTGGTAAGGCACCAGATTGTGTGAGAAAAATGCCATATTTTGGGAATGAACATAAATTTTATTAAATATCTGTTAGCTTAACAAGTTGAGCCTTTAATTTTACATACATTGTGAAAGAAATTGAATTTCTTTTATCTCAGTAAGTTGACATATTTGACACATATCTGTATAATGTTTGAAAGATATTACAACTTCTTCATCTTCTTCTTAAGTGGCCCATTACAACTTGCGAACGTAGTTCATAAATAAGAGGCCTGAAGTGTTAAAGAATTCCACACGCTTCGGTTTTCTGCGTGCGTTCTTTAGTTAGTCCTACCAGATGTTGGCACGTGGCCAACCACTTGGTCCTTCCAACGATGTTTGGGTCTCCCTGCTCTGCGCCTTCATTCAGGTTCGCCTTCAAACACCTTTCTTGCTGGAGCATTTACAGCCATTCTGGCAACATGTCCCAGCCATCGTAGTCGTTGGATTCTGACTCTTTCAGTAACGTCGTGGTAAAGCTCATACAGTTGCCGTCGACACAGATAGGTCCGTATATTCTTCGGAGTTCTTTTCTCTCGAATACTCTTAGGTTTAGTTTATCCGTTGTCGTAAGCACCCACGAATCGGCAGCATACAAGAGAACGGTTTAAAATTAACACCTGGTATAGTTGTTTCTTCGTATCTTGAGACAAGGTGGTGTTACTAAAGTGCTGTGCCGCAGAGCGTAAAAACATATATTGGCGAGCACTACTTTCCGCTTGATTTCTTGGCTGACACTATTTTTCTTATTGACGGAAGATCCGAGGTAGGTAAACACATCTACTACCTCAAACCAATAATTTTCAATGTTGTCGGTGCGTCCCCATCGAGAGAACTCTTTGTTCGTCAAAATCATTATTTTTGTTTTGTCCTCAGTGGCCACTTAACCCACTTTTGCTGACTCATAGTGATCTAGTGATGAGAAAACTGCAGTAACATTCCGCAGATTTCGGTCAATGATGTCTATATCATCGGCATAGGCTAGTGGAATGCGGCTCTCGTGGAATATGATGCCAAACATGTTGACACCAGCCTTTCTTATCACCTTCTCCATAACTATATTAAATAGTAGTACAAGACAAGCTATCGCCCTGCCTGAGACCTCTTTCTGTGTTGAATGGTTCAGAGTGATCCTTACCAATCTTAACCGAGGATTTGGTGTTTAGCAAACAAATGTGTTTGTCATTGCCATAGCGATCAATTTCTACCCAACCCTCGTACGTATGAGGGCGATCCGAAGCTGGTCGCCTGTACACTCCACTTTTATATAATTGCTCTACACTAAACTTTGAAACATTTATTTGTTCGTGCATATTAATTCACATACTATGCAGCTATGGGTCCGTGAGTGTGTGTATGCGCTTAGACAGTTTCTTATCTTGAAAATTATAGTAAATGACAAGTGAATTAACACCTCAACTGACAAAGGGACAACAACTGGTAGCAAATTCGTGCAGTCGCTCTATGAAACATTTAGGTCGTCAGTTAGCAAGTGGCAAAATGACATGCAAATGTGGGTGTCTAACACAAGTTTGCGAGTGTGTGAGAGCACAAAAATTAGATTGTTTTATTTGCATTTTTATTATTATTACTATTATTATGATGTTAGTTGATTCACCATTTCACTGTCGGTATGGTTGGTTACAACAAAAGTTGCATGTTGATGGTATATATGTGTGTTAGTTGTGTAGTTGTGTTGTGAGGGGAGGTGTGTGTGTGTGTGTGTGTGTGTGTGTTTGTGTTAGACAGGGTGTTGTGTCAAGAAATCATAACATAACATTTTATGGCTTACTTTCAGGTGTTACAATCTATAAAGAATCTAAAGCCTATTTAAAGGCGTTTCTTGGCATGTGTCCTTTACTCGTATCCACCCACAACCTCTGGTTGACTCAAGCATTATCCTGTAAATGTTCGTATGCTGATAACGTAACTAAAGCAGTATGAAAGATTGCCAAGATTTAGTTATAAAAACCGATTGTTTTTTAAATTTGAATATTATTTTGGAACGTGACGTGTGTCTTCTAAGTCTGTTCTAATACTTGCAAGTTTTCTTCGCTTGTTTCTTTTGGCGTAGTAATAAAAAAGTAATATCACGATTTTATGCATTGTGTGTTTGATATAGAGTTTGATAATTTGTTTGTAATTTTCTACATATAATTATTTTATGACTTAAGAATTGTTCTAATTTTTGGGCTAATGGTGTTAATTTGATGAAATGCTTAGATTGTAAGAACGTAATTATAAATTAATTTTGAAGCATTACCATCAGCTTATTAACGACAGTCAAAGTTTATATATCAAATATGAATTACAAACACAACAAACTTTGAAATTTAAAACATTAATTTACATTTTACAGATTTGCCTTTGAAGCATAACATTTCGTGGACATTTGGATAGAATAACAAAAAAATCGTACTTTTCTTCGCATTCTTGATTTCATTTAAAGTAATAAGATTAAATTTCATATAATCTAATACAGTACAACATTGTTCAGCTCATTGATTTGGGACTCGTTTTGGGACTGAGAACTGTTGTACTCCGTGGCGTATGATTTACGTGGAATATTACTTATGATAATCATACGCCACCATACAACAAAAGAGTCCAAATCGTGACAAATTCCCCTATACGATACTTACTAACTTCAAATCGATATTAAATTATTACGGCATGTAACTTGACAAAACGAATTATGTAGCACTTCTTAATTTTGGGGCCAATTTCACGTGAAGTTCTCAGAATTGTGTCCCAAAATCATGTGTTTTACTGTGTAATGATAGATGGATAGCTTTAAATTTACAATGAAATAAATGATTTAAGTATGATTAAAATAATTATTTTCCACATATAGGCAATTATATTATTTACCTTAGGGAGAGTTAATATTTTGTTCTTATCATAACGAACTTTTAATTTATAAGCCAAAGAAAATGTACCATAATCGTCGCATTGTTCTCAAGATCCTGGAAGTTATTTTAGAGTTTTAGAACGCATATATGTAGTGTAAAGGTTTAGCCCTATACTTGTACAAGAAGACTGACTATAAGTAGTAAATATGGGTATTTTCCCTCAATTGCACATCTAGTTTTATAAATAAGCGGTGATGCCGAAAGTTCTATATGTGGTTATCGTGGTACTAATGCGGACGGGGTACCTCCACGTGGTGACGCCTGGAAACGTGTTTTCACACCCGTCAGAGCACGGCTAACTGTGAGAGGCGAAATCTAAAACCCAGGCACCCTGGTCAGCGTCTGACCCAGAATGGGTGACTGTAATAAATTCCTGGCAGGAGGAGAATACTGCGACTTGGTGCGCTAGGCTTGCTACTCGCCACCGACGTTTGAACTACTGTAATGAAAAGAAAAAAGAATATAATAAAACGGACCCCCCAAAATGTTGACGACCACGGCAAACGAATTAAGGACCATGATTTGAAGATATGTACCTGGAATGTTAGAACTCTGTATATACCAGGTGCCTCCATCCAACTGGCAGAAGTCCTCGAAGAATACAAGGCTGATAAACCCGCTTTACAGGAAATCCGGTGTGCGGGATACGGGTGTTCCCGCATGAGGACGTGCGAGATCTACTAAAGTAGCCATGCGGACAAGCAGGAGTTTGAATGTGGATATGTGGTTGGCAAGAGATTGCAACACCTATTCTCTCTGTTCAACCCGATGTGTGAACGAATATCCACCATTAGAGACAAAACTAAGTTTTTACACATTCCATGCACCGACAAAAGAGAAAAGCGATGAGGACAAAGACGAATTCTACGAGAGCCTAGAAAATGTATATGACCGTAGCCCAAGCCATGACATCAAAATTATACTAGGCGATTTTAATGCTAAAATAGTCAGGGAGACCGCATTTGAGCCTACTATCGGAAAATTCAGTCTGCACACCGAAACATCGAACAATGGCATCAGACTGATTGATTTCTCTGCGGCAAGAAATATGATAGTTAGTAGCACTAGAACTGACCACAGGGTAAGCATGGTTATCTCCAGATCAATTTACCAGAAATCAGATAGATCACGTCGTAGTCGATGGAAGGCACGCATCGAGTGTTCTGGGCGTACAAGTGATCAGGGGTGCGAACATTGACTCCGATAACTACTTTACCGCAGTTAAGGTACGCACAAGGCTAAGGATGTCGAAAAACGTACGTAACCAGCCACAACGAAAGCTGGACATCGGTAAACTGCGGACCACAGCAATAGTGGACGCCTTCTCCAACCACCTAACTCAAATGCTATGAAATGATCCAACTGCTGATAATATTAACTTGTAGTGGCAATATATAGCCGAATCCATAAAACGAACTGCCGGAAGCGTACTTAGGTACTTAATGGTAGATGATGAATGCCCGGTAGAGGATTAATACCGCAATGCCACGAAAGAGACGGATGCTGCATACAGGGCGAAACTGCAGAAAATGGCAAAGCGAGCTGTTCGTGAACGGCACAGGGAGAAGAGACGAGAGGCAACTCGTCTTTTTAGACGGAAAAAGAAAGAGCTGAAGAAAAGACAGGATGAGTGCACAGAGTTGCACCGAAGTATAGTGGAAGCCCGAAAATTCTACCAGAGAGTAAAGGTAAGAATTCGGGAACAGGGTTGCCCTACTGCGAGGACATCGATGGCCAGCTACTGGCAGACCCGCATAACGGTCTGAAGATATGGAGAGAAGATTTCAGATATCTAATGGATACGGACACTACTTCAGAAGACCCCCCTCCAATCCATGACGATGGTATTAACTGCCCACCTCCGAGCCAGAGCGAGATACGTGTGGCAATATCCAGCATTAAAACTGACAAAGCGGCTGGAGCCGATGGTCTCCCAGCTGAATTGTTTAAGGCAGGTGGGAAGGAGCTGATTAGGAGCATGCATCAGCTCATGGAGAACATCTGGCTAGAGAAGAGCATTTCCAGGCATTGAAGACTTAGTCTGATATGTCCCATATTCAAGAAAGGAGAAGATCGTAGTGAATGTAAGAACTACCGTGGAATAAGATATTACCAACTGCGTACAAGCCCTTTCGAGCATATTGTGTGAATGTCTAAAGCCAATTGTAGAACAACTAATTGGATACTGATAGGCTGTATACCTGTTATATCTATTCACTTTACGACAAATGTTGGAAAACCCCATAAAAAGCAGATCGACACCTACCACCTCTTTGTCGACTACAAAGCTGGCTTTGACTCTCCGATAAGGAGTAAGTTATATGAAGCCATATCTGAGTTTGATATTCCTGCAAAGCTAATTCGACTTTGCAGATCATCCTTGGAAAACACCAAACAATCGGATCAGGATCACTCTGAACCATTCAATACGGAAAGGCGATGAGAAAGGCTGGTGTAAATTTCTGGCGCCATATTCCACAAGAGCAGCATGACATCATTGGCCGAAATCTGCGGGATGTTACTGCAGTTTTCTCATCACTAGAATAGGAGTCAGCAAAAATGTGTTTAGCGGTCAACGAGGACAAAACAAAAATAATGAACTTACCTACCTCGGATCTTCCGTCAATAAGTAAAATTGTGTCAGCAAAGAAATCAAGCGGAGAATAGTGCTCGCCACTTCGGCGGCACTTAAGTAACACCACCTTATCTCGGAATACTAAGAATCAGCTGTATGCTGCCGAATGGAGAGAAAATTACTCCGAAAAATATAGGGACCTATCTCTGTCGACGGCGAGTTTCTCCTTCGCATGAACCATGAGCTGTATGAGCTTTACCACGACATCGACGTAGCTAAAAGAGTCAGAATCCAACGACTACGATGGCTGGGACATGTTGCCAAGATGGATGTAAATGCCCAAGTGAGAAGGGTGTTTGAAGGCAGACCTGAAGGACGGCGTAGAACAAGCAGACCCGAACTTCGTTGGAAGGACCAAGTAGCTGCCGACGTGCCATCATCTGGTAGGACTAACTGGAGAACGCACGCAGAAGACCGAATCGTATGAAATTCTTTATTACTTCAAGCCTCCTATTTATGAATTACTTTCGTAAATTGTAATGGCCACTTAAGCAAGTAATTAGGGTTATCGTGTATCCAGCAACTGCGCAATACTGCCTAGGCGTAAAAAAATGGCGATGATTCGTCTAGTTCTTCTCATTTGTTGCAACATATTCGATAAGTTCATAATCCTCATCATTCAACACTCAAACAAACTTTAATCAAAATAATAAATAATTAACTGTCCGAATATCATCCTCCATATAAAGGACACACTCCACATAGAAGTCACATAAAATATTATTCATATCTCTGACACACACATATCATTAAATTCATCGCAATGCGAATATACTTCGGGGTCACCACAAATACTGTCATCTGTTCAAATGAACTCCCATAAATCCAAAATTGATTTTGACTATGTTCTAATATGTACACAAACATACATACATCTACACATATGTAGAGATTTGGGCAAATTCGTTTCAATTACACAGCTTATAGGCGGCATACTCATTTTAGTATTTGTGCAACATATTGTGTTAATATGAACATTGTAGCGACTCAACTTTTATTGGAAAAAAAACTTATTAGAGTGAAGCTATAACAGTAAAATACAACTAATAGCGAACTGACCTAATGTACACAAAAATTTCACATCCGTCTAAATGGATTATTTAACGAAACATTAAATGAAATATGAGTGAGTATGAGTATCTTAGGGATTTGGTCATTTGCGGCCATGACATTATTTTATGGTTTTGCCGCTTAGTGCTATGGTTGCATAAATCACCAAAGGGACACATTTTATTGCAGAGGTCCTGCATAAGTTGAAATAAACCCTATGTAAACCCTATTCAATGTATTGCGCGTAAAACGATTATGAATGTACAAATATGGATTTACTAAATTCGTACAGAATTACGAGAACCTAAATTATGAATAAAATATCTTATTTAATTTATGTTGGCGACAAATGTGGCAGAAATATTAACTAACAGTCTGCAATTATTGTTAGGAATGAATATTTCACTTGAAATGACAAATTGGATTACAATCTAGCAATGTTACAAGTCTGTTATTATACGTCTATGGGTCTTCTTTTTCTAATTTGGCTGGAACAGCAAATATTCATCTATATTTAATTGTCTACATGTACGAAGTCAGACCAAGTTTGGACAGCAGCTCCATAACCAACGAAGTATTGTTACGCCCCTTTGTCCATTGAGTTTATTGTCGAGTATTTGCATCCAATCCAACAACATGTCCCGGCTAGCACATCCAGCCTCCTTGGATGCGCTAGACCACATTGATGTCCTTACGTAGTTCATATAGCTCATAGTTGATACGGCGATTTAGGACCATCAAGTTAATTGCCGAAGACTTGACAAGTTGGAGTATTTGTATCCATTTTCACAATATGTCCTGGATAGCACATCCAGCCTTGAGTTTATTGCCGGTGTCCTTATATCGGCGTCCTTATCCTCATGCAGCTCATATAGCTCATGGTTGACTGTACGATGTAACCCGACGTTAATGCTGTTGGGACCAGATATTTTTCCGAGTATTTTTCTTTCTAGGACAGATTGATCGACTTGTATTATTACCCAGGATTTTGCGCTATAGAGCAAGATAGGTAGTTTCAGTGTCTAGTAAAGCGCTTGCTTAGAGCACAATACCAGCGATTTCCAGGCTGATGTTATAAATTTTTCTTAAGGCGTAGCTTAGGTAGACAGAATTACCTAGTAGAAGATGGCTCTGTCTGATTATTACCTACTCCTGCATAGTTGTATCAGCTTCGCAGCAATTTTAAACTGTCGAAAGCAATTTTTTAATAGATAAAAAGATGGTAAGTTGTGAACTTCATTTCTTGGGTCTTCTCGAGGACTTGTCGTAGTGTAAATATCTAATTGATAGTGGATTTACTAGGTCTAAAGCCACGCTGATAAGGTCCAAATAGGTTTGTAAATATGTGCTTTAGTCTTTCATATAATGCACTGGACAGGACCTTGTATGCGATTGGTAAAAGATTGAACCCCCGGTAATTTCTACACACACTTGGATCACCATACTGAAGCATAGGACATATAACAGTCAGATACCCTACGCCGTTATTGATTTTTGTCACTTGTACTAACTATTTAACTATTAACTATTAACTATTAACTATTAACTATTAACTATTAACTATTAACTATTAACTATTAACTATTAACTATTAACTATTAACTATTAACTATTAACTATTAACTATTAACTATTAACTATTAACTATTAACTATTAACTATTAACTATTAACTATTAACTATTAACTATTAACTATTAACTATTAACTATTAACTATTAACTATTAACTATTAACTATTAACTATTAACTATTAACTATTAACTATTAACTATTAACTATTAACTATTAACTATTAACTATTAACTATTAACTATTAACTATTAACTATTAACTATTAACTATTAACTATTAACTATTAACTATTAACTATTAACTATTAACTATTAACTATTAACTATTAACTATTAACTATTAACTATTAACTATTAACTATTAACTATTAACTATTAACTATTAACTATTAACTATTAACTATTAACTATTAACTATTAACTATTAACTATTAACTATTAACTATTAACTATTAACTATTAACTATTAACTATTAACTATTAACTATTAACTATTAACTATTAACTATTAACTATTAACTATTAACTATTAACTATTAACTATTAACTATTAACTATTAACTATTAACTATTAACTATTAACTATTAACTATTAACTATTAACTATTAACTATTAACTATTAACTATTAACTATTAACTATTAACTATTAACTATTAACTATTAACTATTAACTATTAACTATTAACTATTAACTATTAACTATTAACTATTAACTATTAACTATTAACTATTAACTATTAACTATTAACTATTAACTAATAACTATTAACTATTAACTATTAACTATTAACTATTAACTATTAACTATTAACTATTAACTATTAACTATTAACTATTAACTATTAACTATTAACTATTAACTATTAACTATTAACTATTAACTATTAACTATTAACTATTAACTATTAACTATTAACTATTAACTATTAACTATTAACTATTAACTATTAACTATTAACTATTAACTATTAACTATTAACTATTAACTATTAACTATTAACTATTAACTATTAACTATTAACTATTAACTATTAACTATTAACTATTAACTATTAACTATTAACTATTAACTATTAACTATTAACTATTAACTATTAACTATTAACTATTAACTATTAACTATTAACTATTAACTATTAACTATTAACTATTAACTATTAACTATTAACTATTAACTATTAACTATTAACTATTAACTATTAACTATTAACTATTAACTATTAACTATTAACTATTAACTATTAACTATTAACTATTAACTATTAACTATTAACTATTAACTATTAACTATTAACTATTAACTATTAACTATTAACTATTAACTATTAACTATTAACTATTAACTATTAACTATTAACTATTAACTATTAACTATTAACTATTAACTATTAACTATTAACTATTAACTATTAACTATTAACTATTAACTATTAACTATTAACTATTAACTATTAACTATTAACTATTAACTATTAACTATTAACTATTAACTATTAACTATTAACTATTAACTATTAACTATTAACTATTAACTATTAACTATTAACTATTAACTATTAACTATTAACTATTAACTATTAACTATTAACTATTAACTATTAACTATTAACTATTAACTATTAACTATTAACTATTAACTATTAACTATTAACTATTAACTATTAACTATTAACTATTAACTATTAACTATTAACTATTAACTATTAACTATTAACTATTAACTATTAACTATTAACTATTAACTATTAACTATTAACTATTAACTATTAACTATTAACTATTAACTATTAACTATTAACCATGACTTAATGGTTTGAACACTATCATGCGGGAGATCCCGCCTCCAGTCATCTACATTTTTCTTTCATTGTCGGCCCCTCGATATTTTCAACAGCAACTTCGCAGTATAGTTTCGGCATGTCTAGTAAAAAGCTTCTCAAACAGTGACGTCCGTATTCGTCGTAAACTAGTAGGTGCTATTTGTTGTAAATAAAAAAATAGAAACCGTGTTAACTCACAATAACGTGAGAATTTATCCCGTACCTCATTCACCACGCGCAAGAACGGAGGAAAGAAGAGCCCAGTCGGTCAAAAACTACTCCCATCCCCATACAAACTTCCCCTTGGAGTCTGTCCCCGCTATCACAGCTGGAATTAAGTAGCTATCGAGCCGAAATTCGGTATGCAAGCTTTAGTCCTCCTACTGGAGGCTGATTTCTAGAATGAATTGCCCCTTTTTTGGGGGTCTCTCCCTGCAATCACAGCCACAGTTTAAGAGATATCGAGCTGAAATTTGGTATGCAAGCTTCTATGCTCTAGGTGGAGTTTAAATTCGAAGATGTGCAAGATCGGACAAAACTACACCCATGTCCCATACAAACTCTTCTTTTTGGGGTGTCCCTCGATCTGTCTGCGCGATTACAGCAGTAGTTTAATGAAAATCGAGCTGAAATTTGGTATGTATCCCTCCATCGTCTAAGCAGAGGACAAATACTAATCCCATCTCCCATACACTCAATCCCTTTTTAGGGTGTCCGTCTGTCTGTCCCAGCGATTATAGCCTTATTTTAAGAGCTATTGAGCAGAAATTTGGTATACATGCTTCTATTCTCTAAGCGGATGTTTAATTCTAAGATGAACATTATCGGACAAAAACTACATCACAATTTTATACAAACTCCTCCTTTTGGTGTTGGTCGTCTATCTGTCTGCTCGAGGGTCGTAGTTTAAGAGCTAAAAGGGGGATTCAAGTTTCCATCTTCTAAGCGTAGTTTAAGTTCTAAGATGAACATACAAACTTTAACCCTAGACGGGTAATCTTCGTCGATTCGACGAACACTGTTGCTTTTTTTTCCAAATATCTCTCTTATTTTTCACAATATTCTATGGCCTTTTACAATAGCGTTAGTTTGTGATGTTTTTTTTAAGCTATGCTGGCATATGACAGCATTAGTTAAGCGTAATTGTTATATTTTTGCAATAAACAAAAACTCGCGTCGTCGAAACGGCGAAGGTTAGGTGTGACTTTTTGCTCTTGCAAAAAAGTCACCAAATCAAATAATATTTTGATTTTTTAAATTAAAATATTTAAAATATCGGAATTACCAGATGATTTAATTGAAAATTGTGAAAATGCTCCTGAAGACTCCAATTGCGATTCAATGATCGAAGAGCAAATTGATAAATATGTCAAGGAAGATGTATAATATCGACTGCGATGGCGATATTATACCACATTCGGGTGATGAAAATAATCGTGAGCCACTAAATTTGTTCCGAAATTACTAAAAACGTGTAAAAAAAAAACAAATAAAATTTTTGGACCACTAAAAATAAAATGATTTAAGGCGTGGCGTGGAATATTGCATCAAAGGTGAGAACCGACTAGTGAAGCAATTGGCCGAACTAACCCCTTATCGTACTTCTAACAATTCGAATGCGAAGATATTTCGGACGAAATTGTAAATTAGAAGAATGTTGAAATTGAGAATCCCGTTCAACGACACGAGTTTTTGAATAAATAAATTTTGGCATTTTGGCCTCTTTAATCAATAATAGAAGAAAAAAATTGCTGAAAACAACTATTTATGAAATTATCGAATATTGGAAACGAAAAAGAAGAACAAAAAAACGCTAATTTTGTAAAAATTGTTCTTGCGAAAAAAGTAAAATGCTAAAGATTTTTTGTTATACCTGTATGTGGGAAGCACAAATTCTAACTTGTGCCTACTATACAAAGAAATAATTTTTCGAAGTGTTTTTTGTTTTAATTGATAAAATGAAGTGTATTGTAAATTTTTTTGCACAAGTTGACAAGCTATGTCTATTTTATTTTATACTAAAGAACTATTTAAATACTAGTATCTACTTGAGACCAAAAAAAATGGGCTGAAAAGAGACATGCTCGAAAATATACCAAATAGCTTTAAAAATATACAGTTTTTGTGTTTTCTTCTTCGCTAGAGTCTAAAATTGATTAAATGTTATGTTTCGGACTGCGGACTGCGCTAGATTTTTTGCTAAGAATTTTTAAGTGAAATAGGACTTCGTCGATTCGACGAAGATTACCCTTAGTGTGTGTAAAATATGATTACCCTTCTAGGGTTAAACTGCCCTTTTTACCGATCAATGTTTTATAAAATATAGTTATAGTGCAAATATCCAGTTTTTTACAAATGGTGAAGCGTATCAAAGCTTCGACATAGCCGAAGATAATTACATTAATAGTTTTTATTAACCTTTAAATATTACTCTTATATGTGAATACTTCATATCTGGTTATCAAAAGTGTCGGCCCCTATAACCATGACTTCAGTGTCGACGAAATCATAGAAAAATATCTCGGGAATTCAACAGCTGCCCCACTCACTCTAGCTTTTAACGAACCTGACCAATTCTTAGAATTCCTTAGGGAACACAACCGCCACCATCACCAACAACTCAATCACTGTCTTTATTTCAACCATATAATTGACCAAACATCACTAAATTCTAAAGTCAACAACTATGACTACTGCGTTGCTATTCGTTTTGATTGAAATACACCAACAGCACATATAAACACAATTACAACGGAAAACGATTCGATAACGATTTTCAGTTTGAAACAAATAACTGAAATCGTTTGATAACGTTTCATGACCCAAATGCTGTCAAAGTAGTGCGTGTGTGCGTCTGTGATGTATTTACAGGATGTGCGTCATGCAATAGAAAAAGAGTCGGGGAGATAGAAAGAGAGAGAGAGAGAGAGTACAAGTCGATATGACCCTACACGAGATGATTTTCATTTTTATTTTTTGGGTCAAATTAAATTATTACTTCAAGGTGACCTAGAATCCTGCAACAACGCACACACACATAAATGTATAGAAACCAGAAGTGAAAACAGAAAGAGTAAAAAAAACAATTTGGACAGGCACAATAGCAACACAAATTACTCGAATCTAAACAATACATAAAACAATTATTAAAACCATAAAAATGTTTTAATACTTGAACGTGTTTTACATTTCAACTTGAAGTAACTACAGAAAATTTATTTGTGCCACAATAAGGACTTTCGATGTACTATAAAACTCTTTACCCTTTATAGAATTGTGAATAAGGTATTCGCTCTCTTATTGTGTATTTCAACAAAAGTATCAAATTTCTTCATCACAAGTGAAAGCAATAATCAGTTGTAATAGTCAACATTTGCCAGGACTACAAATGTCTATATGGTTCGTTGGACTTTTATTGTACAATAAATTGCAATCCCCCCTCCCCATTAGGGTTTTGCTTTTGCATTCATTTTCTGAACTCTGATAAATGTGGTCATAATTTTCTGGGATCATAAACATAAATTATTTGATTGTGCAAGATTTTGTGGTGGTGAGGGAGTCCCAGCAGGATGGCTCAAAATAAATACACACACAGGGAAGTTAGGGGAAGCGCTTAGGTTACATTCTATGCATGAGCTGAGTAATCAGATATATTGTATTCACTTTTATATTTTAACCTTACTTAGGAATGAATGTGCGATATATAGTCTGACCTCTCCTGGTACCTCCCCTACAAAAATGACCTATTTTTGGAAAAATTATATCTCTTCCATAACTATTTAACGGTCAACTGTAGGATTTTTTCATCATAGAATCATAGAATCGTAGAATCATAGAATTATAGAATCACATAGAGTCATAGAATCATTAATTTTGTTCTTCCATTTGTAACTCCTATAAGGAGGCATGGTAGGTATGACAATCTGTATATATAAAAGGCTTGGGTGACTGACTGATCACTCCCCAGCCCAAACGGCTGTAGATAGAACCTTGAAATTTGAAATGTAGGTGTAGAGGGGTTTTTCGAAATTCGGTTTGAAAGGGGGTAAAAAGGGCGTACATCCCCATACAGCTCGAAATTTGAAATGGCTGTACGAAGTCGTGATTTGGTACATATGTCGTCCATACAAGACGAAATACACTTTTGGGGGCGATGCCACGCCTCTTCTAAAAAATCGTTATATGGGCCAAACAAATGGACCAATTGCAATGAACTTTTCACTGTCTCTGTAATAGGTTACATGAAAACATAGTTAGAACCGCCCATACAAACCGAAATTTCAATCGGTCATATCTCACTATCCATTGGAGGTATGATGATGAGATTCGCTACACATGAATTCTGAGGCAATTTAAAGATGTCTGTCTGTCTATCCGTCTAAGCCCGCGTATACTTTTTGGAGTCTGTCCCTGCGATTAGAGAGCTATTGAGCTGAAGCTTTGTATACAAGCTTCCGTCCTCTTACCGAAGGTTGATTTCTAAGATGAGCAAGATCGATGAAAAACGACTCCCACCTCCCATACAAATTTCCTTTTTTGGGGGTGTCTGACTACACAGTGCAACACACTTTTTCGGGGGTGAACCAAACCAATATCAAACGATAGCATTTGACCTCAGTAACAAATCCCTAAACTCCATTTTGCTCCACTACGTCACAAATTTTTTTTACAGTGGTTTGAAGTTTGATTTTTTTGGTCAAAAGTCGAATCAAAGAATATGAAAAATCATCTGTAAAAATACGTTTGGGGTATTTCATGTCTTCGGAGACCTATATTAAAACAACCAGGGGAATATTTTTTCGGAATATTTTAACCCTCTAGCTCCCACCCGAATGGGACACTTTTGGCCCAATTTTGAAAAACTGTTTAAAAGTCAACTTTGGACGGAGGTCAAGGATTAGAATCTTCGATAGAAATATTTTCCGGAAAATTTCACTAATAGTCACCGAAGACAAATAACCTCTACGAGTCAAAGGTTCCAAAATAAAATCAAAGTGAAAGGTTACTGAAATTTTAAAAAGTCTATTTTTCAGCAAACAGTGCAGCGGACTTTTTCTGGAGTGAACAAAACCTATATCAAACGATAGCATTTGACCTGAGTAATAAAACCCTAAACTCCATTTTGCTCCACTACGTCACAATTTTTGTACACAGTGGGTTAAAGTTGGATTTTTTTAGACAAAGGTCAAATAAAAGAAAATGAAAAATCAAGTGTAAAAATAGATTTGGGATAGTACATGTCTTCGGAGACCTACATTAAAATTTTCCGGGGAATATTTCCTCAAAACATTTTGACCCTCTATCTGCCACCCATTTTGAACATTTTGAGAAATTTGGCTTTTAAGCTGTTTTTCAAAATTCATCCTAAGAGTAGGAGCTGGAGGGTTCAAATGTTCTGATGAAATGTTCCTCTGAAAATTTTAATGTAGGTCTCCGCAGACATGAACTATCCCAAACCTATTTTTAAACGTGATTTTTCATTTTCTTTTATTTGACTTTTGTCTAAAAAAATCCAACTTTAACCCTCTGTATACAAAAATTGTGACGTAGTGGATCAAAATGGAGTTTAGAGTTTTATTACTGAGGTCAAATGCTATCGTTTGATATTGGTTTAGTTCACTCCCAAAAAAGTGCGTTGCACTGTTTGCTCAAAAATAGACTTTTTAACATTTCATTTTGATTTTATTTTGGAACCTTTGACTCGTAGAGGTTATTTGTCTTCGGTGACTTTTAGTGAAATTTTCCGGAGAATATTTCTATCGAAGATTCTTATCCTTGACCTCCGTCCAAAATTGACTTTTAAACAGTTTTTCAAGATTCGGCCAAAAATGTCCCATACGGGAGGGAGCTAGAGGGTTAAAATGTTCCGAGAAAATATTCCCATGATTGTTTTAATATATGTCCCCGAAGACATGAAATACCCCAAACGTACTTTTACAGATGATTTTTCATATTCATTGATTTAACTTTTGACCAAAAAGATCAAACTTCAAACCACTGTAAAAAAAATTTGTGACGTAGTGGGGCAAAATGGAGTTTAGGGTTTTGTTACTGAGGTCAAATGCTATCGTTTGATATTGGTTTGGTTCACCCCCGAGACAATGACCATCAAATTGTGTCATAGTGCTATCTGTCCCCGTGATAACTGTCGCAGTTTAAGTGCTATCGAGCTGAAATTTGGTGTGCTTAGAGGAGGTTATGTTCTAAGATGAGTAAGATCGGTCAAAAACTACTCCAATGTCCCATACAAACTCCCCCTTTTTGGGGGTGGCCGTCTATCAGTATCCGCGATTAAAGCAGAAGTTTAAAAAGTTTCAAGCTAAAATTTGAAAATCTTCTATCCTCTAAGCAAAGATTAAGTTCTAAAACGAAGAATATCGGACAAATACTACTCCCATGTCCCAAACACACTCCCACTTTTTAGGGTGTCCGTCTGTTTCTCTCCGCAATTATAGCTTTAATTAAAGAGCTATTTAGAACTACACCCACCTCTTATCTGTTCCCCCGAGTGCAGCCGTAGTTTAAGAGCTACCGAGCTTAAATTTTGTATGCAAGCTTCTATTCTTTATGCGGAGGTTAAGCTCTAAGATCGGACTAGATCTACTTCCACCTTCCATACAAATTGCCCCTTTTTGGGGTTAAAAATGCATAACAATTACAATATAGAGGTATGTATGTAAAACTATAAGGTGAATTCAGTAATTTCTATGGGAGGTACCAGCGCGGGATTTTATTCCATTACTTTGGTACTTTACAAATAAAAAAAATCATTATATAGCTGACAATGTTTGAAAGGCTGTAAGCAATTGCTAGCTCCACAAAATAGTCGTAAGGGCAAAAATAATGACATTTCACAAAATAACTGAAGTTATAAATCCTCTTTAATCCTCTTTAAAGCAATAATATAAAATGAAAGTTTTCAGCACTTAGCATGACTCGGCTTTTTTCTTTTTATTTCTTTCATAAAAGGAAAGAAAACCCTATGACATTCAATTAGTAATTCTACTCTGTTACTTGAGAACAAAACATGCACCGAGGTTATTCACTCTCTAAGTAACATCACTCCATTTGAAATTGTTATTAATTTTAAGTTAAGTGAAGCGTAATGATGGAAAAAGCATTGCTTTCAATCAAAAACAAATTCCAACCCTGATTAAGTATAGGGCTTCAGTTTAATATTTTCCTTTTTTGTTGAGAAAAAAAGGACTTTTTAAAAACAAAGACACACATATATACAGAAAAAAGGATACAATTGTATGTTCTACTGTGTGTATACAATGAATATATATAAATATACGTCTGCATACGTATAAATGTATTTGTCTATCTATGTTTTTAGTTTGGTTGACATCGTTGTTGTCCTGCCTGCCATTCATTCTTAAGTCATAGAATTGATGAAATGTTGACAGCATGAAATCATGGCCGACACTTGAATAAAGGTCTATTATATCAGATAAATTGTATCCTCCCTTCAAAGTCTCGAATTGTATTTTATTGCAATTCAATGGTATGGTCGTTTTGTATCTATCTATCTACTACGACGCCTGTTGGCCATATTTATCTGGCGTAAGCATGAGTAGGCTCTTGGTATGAATGAGTTGCTCTACTAGTGGTATACGACGATATATATACTATTGTTTGTACAAGAGTAAATATGTGATGTGTGTGGGCGGCGATGATATTGTTGAGGGGCATCGAGTGTAATTTATTCACTATTGTATCCCTTGGACGATATATTTTCTTTCCTTGAGCACTATGAGCAACGAATGTACTTAAGAATCAAAGAGACACGTGACGTGTAGTGGAAGGTTTTTAGTTGTAATAGAAAAACTATCATAGTTTAAAGAGAGAGAGAGAGAGGGCACAATGAATTTCATTGTATACTAAAACATATTGCCAATTAAAATAACTGCCTAATTTCGCACTATATTCTGTGGCGAAAAGGAAAACCTGCTAATGTCTGATTATGGAGAGCACTTTCCAAGTTTAAACCTTATTTTTAAAAATTTTTTTCGATAAAATTATCCAGCTTAGCTTTTAACATAAATATATTAATACAAATTTTTTATTTAAGTCTTAGCTTCAATTCTGGTAATGAATGATGTGAGAAATCATTAATTGTTCCTGAGTTATAGCTGAATATAAATATAAAAATAAGAACTAATAAGGCTATGCCGAAGCTCAGAAACCCTGTAACATTTGTAAAAATAGTCATAAAACTGGTTATTTTTACTACAACTATATCACAGTACAATATTATTCAGCTCATTGATTTTGGGACTCAATTCTGAGAATTACACGTAAAAGTCGTCCTAAAAATAAGAACTTCTGCATCATTCGTTTTGCCAAGTTGGCTGCATTAATAATTTAATGGGCATACGATTTTTATTGCTCAAGGTGGATTGTTCTATTTTAAAAATTCAAAAATGCCAATTTTTTACCGCTCAACCTATAGGTTTAAGGACATGAGCTCTGTTTATGCCCTCATTTTGTGATAAGCGCAGTTAGTATTGCCTTTATAAGACTGAAAACGTAATGGGCATTAAATTGTTAATGCAGCCAACTTGACAAAATGAATGATGCAGAAGTTCTTAGTTTTGGGGCTTCTTTTACGTGCAGTTCTCAGAATTGAGTCCCAAAATCATGTGTGAGATTGTACAATAGGTGGATGTTACTTTTAGCTTCTCATATAAATGTTTATCCAATATTTAAATTGTTTATATGACCTTTGAATATTGTTATGCATTTTTAACCCCAAAAAAAGAGAAGTTTGTATGGGAGGTGGAAGTAGTTTTTGTCTGATCTTTCTCATTTTAGAACATAACCTCCGCTTGGATGATGGAAGCTTGTATACCAACTTTAAGCTCGATAGTTCTTAAACTGCAACTGTAATCGCAGAGACTGAGAGACGGACACCCCCGAAAAGGGTGGGTGAGTGGTGGGTGTATTTTTTGTCTTTTAATGCTCATCTTATAACTTTACCTTCGCTTAGAGAATATAAGCTGATATACCAAAATTTCTGCTCAATAGCTCTTAAATTAAGACTTTAATCGCAGAGACTGATAGACGGACACCCCCAAAAAAGCGGGTGTGTGTGTATGGGACATGGGAGTAGTTTTTGTCCGATCTTACTCATTTTCAAACTAGATCTCCGCTTAGAGGATGAAAGGTCAAAAGCTGTTAAATGAAAGGTTTAATCGAGGGGAGGGACAGACGGATACATTAAAAATGTGAAGTGTGTATGGGAGAAGTAATTGTCCGATATTGTTCATCTCAAAACTTAAACTTTGCTTAGAGGATAAAAGCTTACATACCAAATTTCAGCTCTATAGCTCCTTAACTACGGCTGTAATCGCGGGGACAACCCCCAAAAAAGAGGCATTTGGTATGGGAAGTGTGTGGTCGATCTTGCTCATCTTAGAACTTAACCTCTACTTAGAGAGCAGCAGTTTGCATACAAAGTTTCAGCTCGGTAGCTCTTAAACTGCGGCTGTAATCGAGGGGTGGTGGGAGTACTTTTTGACCGATCTTCTTCATCTTAGAACTTAACCTTCACTCGGAGGATATAAGCTTATGTTCCATATTTCAAATTTCGCCGGGACGGACATCTTAAAATAGGATCAGAATTCGACGTTGATTATTATACCCTCACCCTACCGGTAAAAGGGTATATATCAAAAGTGAAACACATAGAGAGAGTCACTTGAGACCCTAGGTTTCTTTGAACCCAATTCGATTCATGACTTTTTAAATCGTTTGAGCCATGCCCGTCTATCTGTCTGTCTGGCTGTCCAGCTGGTACTCACGATAACTTTCAAAAGACGCAACCAAATGTTTTTAAACTTAGCTTGAGGTAATATTTTCCCAAAACTACTTACGGTATTGCAAATGGACTACTTAGCCACGCCCTTCTGGTATCTCCCATACAAATATATCATTCCGCCCATTTTACAAATCGAGTAATAATATCAATACAACCAACGCGACCGAGCCCAAATTTTGTATTTAGTAAAGCTATACTAGGATAAAGTTTTGGAGAAAAACTGTTAGTCTAGCCACTCCCCTTCTGGTACCACCTATAAAAATGTACCATTCCGCCCACTTTAGAAAGCGACTAAAAATATTAATACACTCGACACGATCATGCCAAAATTCAGTACTTTGTTAAACTATAAAAGAGTTAAGTTTTGGAGAAAAAAACATCCCCTACTGGTACGTCCCATACCAATGTACCATTCCCCCCTTTTAGAAATCGAGTAATAATATTAATATACTAGAAAGTTTTATGTTTTTAGGGTAAGGATGTATGAAAGTCGGTTTTCCCGACGGAAACTTTCTTACGGGTTTTTAAATATATATCTTGTCATATCTACCACGCCTCCTTATGGGCGTTACAGATGGGAAATTCGTATACCCTTCACACCGTTCGTTCGCGTGGTGAAGGACATAAGAAGTTTGTCCTGAGAACGCTATACCCTTTGGAGGTTTTACTATGCTGACCTAGTGCCTTCACCCTGACCTGGAATTTCTTACCCCCACACACAATGGCCCCGAAAATATTCCATAGTGTTAAGCGTCATCACTCTAAGTCATGGAGTTGCAAATGTATTTTTCAGAAAAATTACTTCAGAGTCAGTCTTTTATGTACAGCATCTGTATTGAACAAACAAAATTTAAAATTTGAGCTTTATCTTGACCCACAGAAGGTTCAAAAATCCCAAAATATGTTGCAGCGACTTCTCATTCTTCATCTTCTGAATTCTCCGATTGCTGAACCAAGAGCATCTTCCTTTCCTATTTTAGCATTAAAATCTCCAAGAACAAGTTTTATATCAAGGACATCCGCCAATTGGGTAGAGGCACCATCTCTGTAGAAAGTTCGGACATTCTATGTGCATATCCTTAAATCATGGTCCATGTAAAGTTTGTGAGGGCCGTCAACCATTCGCGGTCATATTTGTTTTTAAGGGGCTAATAGAATGCATCTTTGATGTCCTCTTCTTTATCTTCCTTCGGGGAGTGTACTCTAATCAGCGTAAGGTAAAAATATTTCATCTTGATACGGATAGTGATTATTAGGTCACTTACAGGGTTAAACCGCGAGGCCAGACGTCGAAGTTTCTTACCGACCATTAATCCACATCCTAGTTCGTGTTTATATGCATAGCAGCTGTAAAATATGTCACAGTTCCTTTGTCGTGTGCATCCCTGTCCTGTCCATCGAATTTCATGTATGGCGGTAACGTCAGTCTTGTATTTGTCGTGGACATCCGCCAATGGGACAAAATCACCATTTACGTAGAGAGTTCGGACTTTCCAGGGAAAGGCGCTTGGAAAGGTTCTTGTTTAATCTCTTCCTCGTGTTTTTATAACAGCTTTTTTAAATTTAGGAGAGTGGCTCATTAAGTAGTACAACATTTTTTAGCTCATTGAATTGGGACTCAATTTTGATAATTGATTTTTAGCATTTTTTCTCTATAAATATCTACAACTATAACTGTGTTGAAATATAGAAAAAAAACTTAATTTCTTATTGCACCCCATGAATGAGGTATGGGATAGCTTCTCGCGTTCTATTTTTAAGTTCACAACAAACGTCACCTACTTGTTTATCGACGAATGCGAACGTCACTGTTTGAGAAGCTTTTACTAGACATGCCGATTGACTCGACACTTATATTGCGACGTTGCTGTCCACGACATCGAGGGTGCCGGCAATGAAAGAAAAATGTAGATGACTGGAGGCGGGAAAAAATACAAATATAGAAAAAGTGTAAAAAATCCACCATGAGCATCCTTTAAATTATTAATGCAGAAGTTCTTATTTTTGAGACTTCTGTCACGTTCAATTCTCAGAATTGTATTACTGTATTAGGCCACCGCTCCTTCAACTTCAAACTTCTATTGTATACACCACGTATACTGCTGGTCCTTGTAACAAACATAAAAATGCTTTCTAGTTTTGTTTTGCTTACTTTTCGCTGTGTTGATGATGGTGTTGGTGAGACAGTAGTAATTTCCGGTCTATTCCAAATATGCGAACTGTATCATTTGTTGTAATGGGGCGTTCTAAGTATGGTTACACAAACAAAATAACCCACTAGGAAAAAAACGAAAATCATTCTTCCTTCATGCTTTCCTTTATTGAAGGTTATATCGATTATCTTCACCCTTCTTTCGTTCTATTTAGAATTGTGTAGTTTTTTTTTCATCACATCCTCTCCTTTTATACTTCAGATGTAGACATTTTCATTAAAGCAAAATTTGCACGCGAAGTGACCTGCCAACAAGTGAGTAGATCAATTACTAAGCCTTGGAAATGAGATAGCAAAGATTTTTTCCATATACCCAAAGGTCCTTTTGTACATCTCATCATCTTCTACTCTGGCGATGTGTTATTTTAAATAAGGCAATGGCATTTATGCAAGTTACCTGTTGTGCTACTCAGAGACTTTGAATTAAGTGGATGGGAACATGTATATTTGTGCGAATATGGATAGTATAGTCTTGTTCTTAATTGGCAGGAGTAAACAGAAATTCATTTTTTAGTAGTCACACGTAGAAAAGAATTATAAGCGCTTCGGTCTTTGCGCTTTGGAGATAATTCGGCACCCCAGGTTTAGATAACAGTTCTTTTAGCTGGCCCATCTAACGAAGTTTTTATCGTCTCCTCCTGCACCACCCTGTACGAGCAGTATAGGGACATTGATGTGGTCAATCGCATAAAGGTACAGCGGTTACATTGGTTAACTAGTTCATGTTGTACGCATGGATGAAAATAGATGGACGGCACAGAATAGTGCGATAATAAGACCAGGTTTTTATGAACCTTGCAGAACTCAGTTTAACAAACTGAAGAAGAAAAGCAAAAGATCGAAGCGTATATAATACCTTTCTTAAAATATACTTACTTAAAACTTAATTTTCTTTACACCACATGAATGGGGTATGGGATAGCTTCTCGCGTTGTTGTGAATTAACACGCTTTCTATTTTTAGATTCACAACTAACGGCACCTACTTGTTTATCGACGAATGCGAACGATACTGTTTGAGAAGCTTTTACTAGACATGCCGATTGACTCGGCACTTATAATGCAAAGTTGTTGACGACAACATCGAGGGGGCCGGCAATAAAGAAAAATTTAATTTTTAGATGACTGGAACCAGGAGTTGAACCTGGGATCTCCCGCATGGTAGTCGCGTGTTCTAACCATCCTGCCACGGCCAGTCCCGGCCTTAAAATATACTATTTTAATATAATGTCATCAAAGTAAGTAAGTATTAAGATAGATGCTAGCATTTACACTAGTATAGTAACGAAGCGTCTTAAATATACTTGCAATGGTAAAATCCAACCTACGTTTTTCCACCTCAGCTGTTAAATTCAACACCCTCTCTTATGTTGGACCAACACAATAGGATTTCATCTTTGCTTACGAATTGCATATAGAAATTAAAACGCACATAGCCCTGTAATGCATTTATAACATTGAAAGAGAGAGCCTCCCAACAAATGCATTTAAAAGTACAACAAAGACTTGAAACAATGGCGTACAACTGTGCCTTACAGAACGAATTAAGTTATGACGGAAAAGCAAATTTCCGTTTCACAATGAAAACAAACAAAAAAAAAATTGTTCAGCATTTTTTCAGTGTCTTCCTTTCTTGCTTAAAAAATTAACTACGAGATTCATTATAATATTTATGTTACAGCTAACAAAAGTAACGAAAGCGGAAACGGAAATTAATTGCACATTTTCAACGTTCCAAGGTCATCGTGTTCGCTTTCCCTTTTCGCCCCACTTCTCTATCGCCCCATTTGATTACGCGAAATATTCTACTGCCAACACTTTTCGTAGACAACAAATAACAAACAATGTAAAGCCCAGGAAGGCGAACACAAAATTACATACATCGAAAAGACGAAAATAAGCCAACGCTTACAATTACAACAAACTATAGAATGGCACTGTCTCCTCCATGTAAGAATTACATCAGAGCTGAGGCACAACTACGGCTGGTGGTGGCAGGCAACTTTCGTTGTTAGTTCGTAAGTATTTTAATTAAATCCTACAGCGAAACTTGTCAAGAGTCAAATGACATGTCCCAACTCAGCGTTAGATTTCGGTCAGAGGCGGAGGCAACAGCTAACCGTCGGGACTGGGCCATAGTCAACTGTGAACGATGATGATGGTAGCTTACCCTAGTTAAGTCCTAAAAGTCCCGGAGATAATCGATGTAGATGCGTTGTTTTTTTTTTTGTCTGTATGTATATATATATCTGGCATCTGGGTGCAACATTGTGTTGTCTTTGTCGTTGCAGCAACGAATGGCGTTATGATAACAACCCACATTACTGTAGGTTTATCCACGACCCAACAACGACAGAGAAACGTCGACAACAACAAAGTAATAGAACAGAGTTGCCAAAGGGTCGTTAACAATTTTTGTAAATATATATTTTGACCAAATCATAAAATACAATTTTATAATGTTTTCTAGAATTCAAGAAAAGTTTTACATTTTCATGCCAACAAATATTGTAAAGGGTTTTCCAATTGGTATGGGTCGATGTTGGCATCCTATAGCGGCGCCATTTTGTTTTGGGGGCGTCTGTCTAACTTATTGTTTCTTTTATAGTTACTTAAGCGCCCCATACACGAGTACTGCCGCTGGAACGGCAATATATTTGTATTTGTGAATTTGAGAGTACATGAGAATGTATTTGTCACACAGACAATGCAGTATGAAAATCAAAACAGTTTTGATTTTCAAAATGAACACCTATCAATCAGATGAACTTTGTGTAATTTTTATATTTCAAATATGTCAGATTCTACAAAATTGTTTTACGAAAGTGTAAACAACGAAATTTGGAAATTGTTTGTTGTAAAAAATAAAAAGTGGAAATAGAAAAGCGATTTGTTTTTGAAATTTATTGGATTGTACAGTCCTTTCCTGCATTGTGGAACTTAATTTTAAAGGAATAGCCAAGTTGTTGCTGTTCCAAAATTCAAAATAAAACAATGATTGATAAGTGTGTATCGGAACTTTCAATCACACACGTATACAAGGGGTTCATCGGCATGACATGCGGCAGTACTCGTGTATGGGGCGCTTTATGCCAAATCAAATAATAAAACTTAATCGATAAAATTAAATTAGTGGCAATGTTATTTAGGGTTGTCGGACATAGCACACACGGACATAACCCTCATAAAGATATCCAGAAGGCAACCGGATATCTCCTGATCAAAATACAAGAAACCAGATTGATCACGTGGTAATTGATGGAAGGCATGTCGTAAAGCGCCCCATACACGAGTACTGCCGCTTGAACGGCAATATATGTGTATTTGTGAATTTGAGAGTACATGAGAATGTATTTGTCACACAGACAATGCAGTATGAAAATCAAAACAATTTTGATTTTCAAAATGAACACCTATCAATCAGATGAACTTTGTGTAATTTTTATATTTCAAATATGTCAGATTCTACAAAATTGTTTTACGAAAGTGTAAACAACGAAATTTGGAAATTGTTTGTTGTAAAAAATAAAAAGGGGAAATAGAAAAGCGATTTGTTTCTGAAATTTATTGGATTGTACCAGTTCTTTCCTGCATTGTAGAACTTAATTTTGAAGGAACATCCAAGTTGTTGCTGTTTCAAAATTCAAAATAAAACAATGATTGATAAGTGTGTATCGGAACTTTCAATCACACACGTACACAGGGGTTCATCGGCATGACATGCGGCAGTACTCGTGTATGGGGCGCTTAAGCGTTATGGACGTGCGTGTGATGCGCGGTGCACATATTGACTCGGATCACCACCTAGTTGCAGCCAAGGTATGCACGCGATTAAGTAGTGCTAAAAACGTGCGTTACCAAACGCAAAGGAAGCAATACATCACAAAGCTGCATACCACCGAGATAGCCAATGCCTACTCCAACCAACTATCTCAATTACTTCAAACCAACCTCCCGACATCCAGTGGCAGCATATTGCGAATTCTATGACCAATGCCGCAACGACCGTACTGGGTTATGCAAAACCACGCTCAGGCAAGCTCTGGTACGATGGGAAATGTCACGAAATGTCTGAAGATAAGGATGCTGCATACAGGGCAATACTGCAGCCAATGGCAACGCGTGCAGTGACGGAGCGTTATAATGAAAAGATTAGGTAGATTACACGCCTCTTCAGGCGGAAAAAGCGCCTATAGAAGAAAATAGGATATCGAAAATTACAGGTATAGAGGTGAATTCCGAAAGTTTTACCAAAAGGTAAAAAGCAAAGGTTTAAGACCATGGTCCCCACCTGTAAGGACAGAGACGAAAATCTGTTCACTGACATTATTTGTGTGCTGCAAATATGGAGGGAACACTTTCGATCTCAACTCGTCTCCGAGGGCAGCATAAGTGTCGAAATCACACCAATCATCGACGATGAAGTAGGCTGTCTACCACGGATCCAAAACGGCACGGCAATTGCCCGGCTTAAAAACAATAAAGCTGCGGGAGCCGATGGACTACCGGCAGAGCTTTTTAAAGTCGGCGGTGATCAGCTGGCGACGAGCATGCACCAGCTCATAAACACGATTTGGCTCAAGGAATGTATGCTTGATGATTGGAATCTAAGTGTTTTATTTCCTGTGCTTAAAAAAGGCGATCAAAGTGTGTGTACCAATTATAGCGGCATCAGCCATTTAACCATCGCATACAAGGTCCTGTCTAGTGTGTTATATGAAAGACTAAAACCCATTTTAGAGAACCAGATTGGACATTATCAGTGTGGCTTAAGACCTGGAAAATCACACTACGATAAATCCTGGGAAGACCCAAGAAACGCAGATCGACACCTACCTACCTACAAAGCTGCATTCGACAGTCCGATACGACAGAAACTATTAGATGCTATGGATAAGTTTCATATCCCCGCGAAGCTGATACGACTTTGCTTCTTTCTCTTGTAGGAAGAAGAAGAACACAAAACCCCCTTTCGAGAATGTGTTTAATGGGTATACAAATTCAGAGAAAGTGCAGACTTGGCGGCAAAATTCGGAAGAGTGTGCAGAAAAACTCGTTTTATTTCTGAAGGCATTTATGACGATATCGTTTATTTTCGGCAAAAATTCTAATGAAATGTAAGAGAAATATCTGATGTCCGACACGTCGGAAGTTTTGGTTTGCTGAGATATCACCGCTCTAGATTTTTTTGATTTATATGAAGTCAACTCAGATCTGGTTGAAGATTTGGAAGCCTCCAAAACTCACATACTCCGACTTAAGAATAGTCAAAAATTGAAAAAAAATATAAATTAATCACCACACAAATCATGGTCCTTCCACAATTTGAAAGGGTCGGGTATAAATATCACGGTTTTTTTTTTTTTAATTACAGTTTTTATAAAATTTTATTGTTTTTTTTTTATATTAATTTTATTGTGGCAACCCTTGTATATAATATTTGCAATTGCAACTGAAACTGCTGCAATACGATAACAGCAGCCTCGCCAACGCAAAGTAAACACCCTGAAAGCTCAAACCTTGAAAATGTCAAAGTTCACGTGTATTCACAGCAGTTGAAACCCTTCAACTTTAAATATCATATTCTCAATTGTGGCAAGCTGCAACAGCAGCAGCAACAACGGTCGCCAACCAAACCAACCGAAAAGGATGAGTTTTGGCTTCTTTGCTGCATGCGCCGCTTAACGAGGCTGTTGCACACGACTCATGGCCCCCTGTGGCATTGCATCCTGTAGTCCACTTGCTTTCCTCTCTTCCACACGTCGTCAATCACACGTCTGATACATCATCACTTTCACATGTTCTCTTTGTGTTTCGTCTCTCTTTTTCTCCGTTTTTGTTTTTATCAGCTTCTCTCCCAGTGGTATTGCAAGTTTGTTTCCTCGGTACTGGTATCTCGTAGAACTCGTCCCCTCAGTTGATAAAAAAAAAAATTTCCCATTTCATTATTTTCTTTCTTTTTATCGTATATCCTGAAAAGGCACTGATATTGCTGTCGTTTGTGTTGTTGTTTTATTGTGGCATTTTTTGCAAGCCATGGAAAAGAGGAAAATTGTTTAAAGGTCATGGAAAATATAAAATGAAACTTTGTACACTACGAGTATAATAAGTGTGTGTGTGTGTGTGTGTGTGTACACTAATGCATAGGAGCAATGACAGATTCCATTGCCAAGTTTCCAACTGTGGTTGGTTGCTTTGTATAGTTGGCCAACAAATAACTATTCAGTTACTATGTTGTTGTGCTTGTTGTTATTATATCCAAATGTTAAAGGGAAAAATGTTGGTATTTACTGGTCATAACCCCCACAATATGGGGTAAAGTGACTGACAGTTTGATTATATGGTTTAGTTCTGTCTCTTTGCATTCTGGTGCTAAATATATATACTAATATACGTCTATGTATATCCTTATATATAAGTCCCGAATGCCATTCTACTAAACATTATTGAAATATGCATATGACAAGTGCAATATTTTAAATTTTTAGAATTTTCAAATTTCAGTGATGAATACTACTGAACTACTTAGTTAAAGATTTAAAGATTTAAATTAAAGTAAAATATTAAGTAACTTTAAATACATTTTAAATATTGGCTCTTCAAGTCATACTTTGTGTTATTAGGTCACCGATACAAGCTTATTGGTGCTGATACTGCAACTTAGATCATCTTTGTTGATGTTTAATAACTTCTGTTACCTACATAATTTTTTTTTTTTTTTTATTTTTTGTTTTGTTTATTGTCCAAGCCAGCGCATTCGGCCAATTTCAACGCTCTTGACTTCGTCGATATCGTTGTACAGCTCATACAGCTCGTGGTTCATTCGACGACGATACTTGCCGTTAGCGATGATGGGTCAAAATAATTTGTGAAGTATTTTTCTCTCAAAGACTTCTATAACAGATTGATCCACATGTGTAATTACCCAAGATTCTGCGCTGTACAGCAAGACAGGTGGGATCAGTGTCTGGTAGAGTTGGATCTTCGTTCGTCAAGAGAGAGCTTTATCATTAAAACGCTTGCTTAGCGCATAGTAGCAGCGGTTTGGAATCAATACTCGTCTCTTGATTTCCCAGGCTGACATTATTATTTTTGGTTATTGCGGAGCCAACGGAGACAAAATCATCTACCACTTTAAAGTTATAGTCGTCAACGTTCACGCAGCGTCATAGTGGTGTCTTTGTTCGTTTAAACAAATAACTTAGTTTCGTCCAATCACTAGACCCACATCTGCCGACTGCTTGTCAATGCTCGAAAAGGCTGCAGTAACATCCTGTAGTCCTTGGCCTTTGATATCTATATCATCGGCATACACGTTCAGCATGCAATTTTTATTAAAGATGGTACCAGTCGTGTTTACTGCAGCCTTACCCAGGATCTTCTCTATTGTGGCATAAAGAGATCTGATGACAGACTATGGCCTTGTCTTAAGCCTCTCTAGACTGTCAGGTTTTGCTTATTTTCATCGAAGGCTGTGTGTCAGTCAGTGTCATCCCGCAAAGTCGAATCAGCTTTTTAGGGATATTCAACTCAGCCATAGCATCTTATTGTTTCTGCCGTATCGCATTGTCGAATGCAGTTTAGTTATCGCTCCATACAGATGGTAAGTGTCGATCCCCATTTCTTGAGTCTTCTCCAGAATTTGTCGTAGTGCGACTTTCTCTTCGGTCATGTCCAAACAAGTTCTTTAAGATGGGCTTTAGACTTCCACATAACACACTAGACAGGACCTTGTATGCGATGAGTAAAAGGCTAATCCCGCGATACTTGGTTCACACACTTGGATCGCCTTCTTAAGCACAGGACATAAAACATTCAGATTCCAATCATCGGTCATGCACTCCCTGTGCCAAATCGGATTTATGAGCTGGTGCATGCATGTTACCAGCTCATCGCCGCCGGCTTTAAAAAGCTCTGCCGGCAGTCCATCGGCTCCTACAGCCTTATTATTTTTCAGCCGTGCAATTGCTGTGCTGATCTCGTTTTTGCTCGGTGGTGGACTGTCGACTCCATCGTCGATGATAGGTGTGATTTCGTCACTTATGCGGGCTTCAGGAACGAGTAGAGATTGAAAGTGTTCTCTCCATATTTGCAGCACACTCTGAGTGTCCGTGACCAGATTTCCGTCTCTGCCGTTACAGGTGGGGATCCCTGTTTCAAAACCTTTACTTTTTACCTTTTGGTAGAACTTTCGGGCCTCACCTCGTTCCCTGTAGTTTTCGATATCCCGTGTCTCTCTTTTCTTCCACAGGCGCTTTTTCAGCCTGAACAGGCGTTTCATCTCCCTCTTTTTGTCATTATAACGCTCTGTCACCGCACGCGTCGCCATTGGCTGCAATTTTGCCTTGTATGGAGCATCCATTTCCTCAGACATTTCGCGACATTCATTATCGTACCAGGGCTTGTCTGAGCGTGGTTTTTCATAACCCAGTATGGTCGTTGCGGCAGTGATCATAGAAGTCGCAAATATGCTGCCACTATGTGTCGGGAGCTTCAGAATTAGTGAAGTCCAATCCAATTATGGTCCAATCACTACCATGTTTCTTGCCGACGCAAAGCTGACCAGTCCTCCTAGTTATGGGAGGCGTTGTTGTGTAGACTGAATTTTCCGACTGCTGAACCAAGAGTATCTTCCCGTTTTATTTTAGCATTTACACCTCCCAGAACATGGGCAGGGCCGTCTTCCTCATAGCTTATCGCTTTCTCTTTTCCTCGTGTTTTCATAATAGATTTTTTATTTAAGGAAAGTGGCTTATAGCTCCAATGCTAAGAAAACCTATGTGTTGACCTTCAGTAACTTCTGTTTCCTACTTCATAAGACGCATGTAGCATGCCACGGTGGTAGCATGCCATTTAGGTTGCTCAACATTGCGTCTTTTCATATTTGCTACTACTAGACTGATGTACAGTGACATTGCCCGGGGAATACATGACGTTGTGAGCTGTTTGTCGACCTTCAAAGAGAGATTCTGGTTATTCCCAAGTCGATAGCGATCAAAAAATGCGCCATTATTTTGAAGTTTGATATTCATACATAAATCTGCATTGTCGCAGATAGAAACTGACCAAACTTCTTTATTTGAACCCTCTAGGGGCGATTCCAGGCCAGTTGCGGGGCTTGTTGTGAATTTTTTCCCAATATGAAAAGTTTCTCGTTAATAATAAATTGACCCACTCTAATGATCATTTATACGATAGTACAGATAACGAATATATATATGGTTTATTATTTTCTTATATGTTTATCTTTATGTTTGTAATAAAATTGAACTCTACAAAAACCGTAAATTTCTTCATACTTTTGGAGTTTATTTTACTAGGTCACACCCGTCGAAAAAAGGTGACACCCATTTTTTTCTATTTTACAAAATCCAAAACAGTATAAACAATTAACTACATCACAACAATTGTGGACTTTCGGAAAATTTTTCAGAATTTAACCTTAAAGTCATAATTGTGTAAGAGCACAAATTTCTAATGTCACAACCGTCATTGTCTTCTAAGACATTCAAGCAGAAATCAAGTTCTTTCAGTGTCTACCTGTTACTAAACGTTTTAAAACATAACATTCTTGGTAATCGCAGCTTTTTTTTAATAATACATTTTGTATTTATGAATTATAACCATGACATGGTCACACCCGTCCCAATGGAATTGCCCATAGATTTTCACTAGATTTTCATTTCATTTAGATTCTATTTAGAAGCATACCAATTTATGTAAACATTGAAACATATCTAACATAATATGACAGAACGACGTTATTCTCGTTTGCTTAAATATTAAAATTTCTCTTCATCTACAAAATCTTCACATCTATTGATGTAAAGCAACAGCTGTGTTGTTGCTTAAGTTTGGTATAGAAACAAATACGTTATAGAAATAATTTAATAATTTTATTTATTTAGCTAACATTGAGCTCTCTTCAAATGATAAATCTAAATCAACAACACTTATATCCATTTGATTGGATGGTCTAACTGTTTTTTTTAACAAAAATGTCTAAAGTTCGTTGCATTTTTGAAGATTTTTTTTTGTTAATATATTTCTACAAATGCTAAAATTGGTAATCCACAATGCTGCCGTAAAAAATTTAACCGTTTTTAGCGACGCAAATCGAAATCAAAACGACGCAACTTGAAATTGGAACAACGCAAACCGAATTTTTCCATTTTTTAAAAAGCGACGCAAATCGGGACGACGCAAGTCGGGGCTCTAGTGTATATACAAAGATAGATTTTAGAATTATCCTTTACGAATGATTATTATTTATGTAGTCTATATTAATCATATTACTCATACGTAAACAAAAATAGTGTTTTTTTTACAACGAGATATTAACAAATGGGTAATGTATTTACATGTTTCATGGTCCTACAAGTGTTTTGTATTGCAAAATCTGCAGCAAAATTATTGCAGAAGATCGCAGATTTCAAATGAAGCAACATGTGGAAAGCGGCAAACAAACTGAAATTTTTTCCAGAATATAGGTAGACTCTCAAAAGATCATGATTTTCAGGAAAAACTGTGCCGCGATTTTATGTCTGCTGACATTCCACTTTACAAAATGAAAAAATCAAAATATAAGAACACTATTTGTGCAATACACGGACTACCAAGTACCATCCGAAAGAGTACTTCGAACTAAACATTTAAAAATTTATACAACGACTGCATGGACAATATACGAGCAAAACTAAAAAATTAATTTATATGGATCCAATTGATGAAACTATAGATGCAACAGGCAGAAATGTGGCAAACGTTATAGCAGACGTATTGAGTTCAGACATGGAAATTGCAAGTAAGAAATTTTTACTACACACAGCAGCCTTAGAAACGACCAATGACCATGAAATGGGTTGCTAATGGTGGATTTTCATATTAGACTAAGCGTCTAATCGAAAAAAGGAGCTTGATTTGTGATCACTATAAATTCCCTAAGAAATCCTTTCTATAGGTAGAGATATGACCATGATTAGGTGGCTAATGGTGGATTTTCATATGGAAATCTTTAAATGCGTTTATCTCGTAAACTAAGCGTCTAATCGGAAAAAGGAGCTTAATTTGTGATCACTATAAATTCCCTAAGAAATCCTTTCTATAGGTGGAGATATGACCATGAAATGGGTGGATGATGGTGGATTTTCATATTGAAATCTTTAAATGCGTTTATCTCGTAAACTAAGCGTCTAATCGAAAAAAGGAGCTTAATTTGTGATCACTATAAATTACCCATGAAATCCCTTCTATGGGAATCAGATATGACCATGAAATGGGTGGATAATGGTGGATTTTTATATGGAAATCTTTAAATGCGTTTATCTCGTAAACTAAGCATCTAATCGGAAAAAGGAGCTTAATTTGTGATCACTATAAATTCCCTAAGAAATCCTTTCTATAGGTGGAGATATGACCATGAAATGGGTGGATAATGGTGGATTTTCATATGGAAATCTTTAAATGCGTTTATCTCGTAAACTAAGCGTCTAATCGAAAAAAGGAGCTTAATTTGTGATCACTATAAATTACCCATGAAATCCCCTCTATATGAATGAGATGTGACCATGAAATGGGTGGATGATGGTGGATTTTCATATGGAAATCTTTAAACGCGTTTATCTCGTAAACTAAGCGTCTAATCGAAAAAAGGAGCTTAATTTGTGATCACTATAAATTACCCATGAAATCCCTTCTATGGGAATCAGATATGACCATGAAATGGGTGGATAATGGTGGATTTTCATATGGAAATCTTTAAATGCGTTTATCTCGTAAACTAAGCATCTAATCGGAAAAAGGAGCTTAATTTGTGATCACTATAAATTCCCTAAGAAATCCTTTCTATAGGTGGAGATATGACCATGAAATGGGTGGATAATGGTGGATTTTCATATGGAAATCTTTAAATGCGTTTATCTCGTAAACTAAGCGTCTAATCGAAAAAAGGAGCTTAATTTGTGATCACTATAAATTACCCATGAAATCCCTTCTATGGGAATCAGATATGACCATGAAATGGGTGGATGATGGTGGATTTTCATATGGAAATCTTTAAATGCGTTGATCTCGTAAACTAAGCGTCTAATCGAAAAGAGGAGCTTAATTTGTGATCACTATAAATTCCCTAAGAAATCCTTTCTATAGGTGGAGATATGACCATGAAATGGGTGGATGATGGTGGATTTTCATATTAACTTTAAATGCGTTTACCTCGTAAACTAAGCGTCTAATCGAAAAAAGGAGCTTAATTTGTGATCACTATGAATTCCCTAAGAAATCCTTTCTATAGGTGGAGATATGACCATGAAATGGGTGGCTAATTGTGGATTTCCATATGGAAATCTTTAAATGCGTTTATCTCGTAAACTAAGCGTCTAATCGAAAAAAAGGCGCTTAATTTGTGATCACTATAATTTACCCATAAAATCCCTTCTATAGGAATGAGATATGACCATAAATTGGGTGGATGATGGTGGATTTTCATATGGAAATATTTAAATGCGTTTATCTCGTAAACTAAGCGTCTAATCGAAAAAAGGAGCTTAATTTGTGACCACTATAAATTAGCCATGAAATCCCTTCTATAGGAATAAGATATGACCATGAAATGGGTGGATGATGGTGGATTTTCATATGGAAATCTTTAAATGCGTTGATCTCGTAAACTAAGCGTCTAATCGAAAAAAGGAGCTTAATTTGTGATCACTATAATTTCCCTAAGAAATCCTTTCTATAGGTGGAGATATGACCATGAAATGGGTGGATAATGGTGGATTTTCATATGGAAATTATTAAATGCGTTGATCTGGTAAACTAGGCGTCTAATCGAAAAAAGGAGCTTAATTTGTGATCACTATAAATTCCCTAAGAAATCCTTTCTATAGGTATGACCATGAAATGGGTGGATAATGGTGGATTTTCATATGGAAATCTTTAAATGCGTTTATCTCGTAAACTAAGCGTCTAATCGAAAAAAATGGCTTAATTTGTGATCACTATAAATTCCCTAAGAAACCCTTGCTATAGGTGGAGGTATGACCATGAAATGGGTGGATAATGGTGGATTTTCATATGGAAATCTTTAAATGCGTTTATCTCGTAAACTAAGCGTCTAATCGATAACAGGAGCTTAATTTATGATCACTATAAATTCCCTAAGAAACCCCTTCTATAGGAATGAGATATGACCATGAAATGGGTGGATGATGGTGGATTTTCATATGGAAATCTTTAAATGCGTTTATCTCGTAAACTAAGCGTCTAATCGAAAAAAAGGAGCTTAATTTGTGATCACTATAAATTCCCTAAGAAACCCTTGCTATAGGTGGAGGTATGACCATGAAATGGGTGGATGATGGTGGATTTTCATATGGAAATCTTTAAATGCGTTTATCTCGTAAACTAGGCGTCTAATCGAAAAAAGGAGCTTAATTTGTGATCACTATAAAATCCCTAAGAAATCCTTTCTATAGGTGGAGTTATGACCATGAAATGGGTGGGTAATGGTGGATTTTCATATGGAAATCTAATGCGTGTATCTCTTTAAATGCGTTTATCTCCTAAACTAAGCGTCTAATCGAAAAAAGGAGCTTAATTTATGATCACTATAAATTCCCCAAGAAATCCCTTCTATAGGATTGAGATATGACCATGAAATGGGTGGATGATGGTGGATTTTCATATGGAAATCTTTAAATGCGTTTATCTCGTAAACTAAGCGTCTAATCGTAAAAAGGAGCTTAATTTGTGATCACTATAAATTACCCATGAAATCCCTTCTATAGGAATCAGATATGACCATGAAATGGGTGGATAATGGTGGATTTTCATATGGAAATCTTTAAATGCGTTTATCTCGTAAACTAAGCGTCTAATCGAAAAAAGGAGCTTAATTTGTGATCACTATAAATTCCCTAAGAAATCCCTTCTATAGGAATGAGATATGACCATGAAATGGGTGGATGATGGTGGATTTTCATATGGAAATCTTTAAATGAGTTTATCTCGTAAACTAAGCGTCTAATCGAAAAAAGGAGCTTAATTTGTGATCACTATAAATTCCCTAAGAAACCCTTGCTATAGGTGGAGGTATGACCATGAAATGGGTGGATAATGGTGGATTTTCATATGGAAATCTTTAAATGCGTTTATCTCGTAAACTAAGCGTCTAATCGAAAAAAGGAGATTAATTTGTGATCACTATAAATTACCCATGAAATCCCTTCTATGGGAATCAGATATGACCATGAAATGGGTGGATGATGGTGGATTTTCATAGGGAAATCTTTAAATCCGTTTATCTCGTAAACTAAGCGTCTTATCGAAAAAAGGAGCTTAATTTGTGATCACTATAAATTACACATGAAATCCCTCTTATGGGATTAAGATATGACCATGAAATGGGTGGATAATGGTGGATTTTCATATCTTTAAATGCGTTTATCTCGTAAAATAAGCGTCTAATCGAAAAAAGGAGCTTAATTTGTGATCACTATAAATTCCCTAAGAAATCCCTTCTATAGGAATAAGATATGACCATGAAATGGGTGACTAATGGTGGATTTTCATATGGAAATCTTTAAATGCGTTTATCTCGTAAACTAAGCGTCTAATCGAAAAAAGGAGCTTAATTTGTGATCACTATAAATTCTCTAAGAAATCCCTTCTATAGGAATGAGATATGACCATGAAATGGGTGGATGATGGTGGATTTTCATATGGAAATCTTTAAATGAGTTTATCTCGTAAACTAAGCGTCTAATCGAAAAAAGGAGCTTAATTTGTGATCACTATAAATTACCCATGAAATCCCTTCTATGGGAATCAGATATGACCATGAAATGGGTAGATGATGGTGGATTTTCATATGGAAATCGTTAAATGCGTTGATCTCGTAAACTAAGCGTCTAATCGAAAAAAGGAGCTTAATTTGTGATCACTATAAATTACCCATGAAATCCCTTCTATGGGAATCAGATATGACCATGAAATGGGTGGATGATGGTGGATTTTCATAGGGAAATCTTTAAATCCGTTTATCTCGTAAACTAAGCGTCTTATCGAAAAAAGGAGCTTAATTTGTGATCACTATAAATTACACATGAAATCCCTCTTATGGGATTAAGATATGACCATGAAATGGGTGGATAATGGTGGATTTTCATATCTTTAAATGCGTTTATCTCGTAAAATAAGCGTCTAATCGAAAAAAGGAGCTTAATTTGTGATCACTATAAATTCCCTAAGAAATCCCTTCTATAGGAATAAGATATGACCATGAAATGGGTGACTAATGGTGAATTTTCATATGGAAATCTTTAAATGCGTTTATCTCGTAAACTAAGCGTCTAATCGAAAAAAGGAGCTTAATTTGTGATCACTATAAATTCCCTAAGAAATCCCTTCTATAGGAATGAGATATGACCATGAAATGGGTGGATGATGGTGGATTTTCATATGGAAATCTTTAAATGAGTTTATCTCGTAAACTAAGCGTCTAATCGAAAAAAGGAGCTTAATTTGTGATCACTATAAATTCCCTAAGAAACCCTTGCTATAGGTGGAGGTATGACCATGAAATGGGTGGATAATGGTGGATTTTCATATGGAAATCTTTAAATGCGTTGATCTCGTAAACTAAGCGTCTAATCGAAAAAAGGAGCTTAATTTGTGATCACTATAAATTACCCATGAAATCCCTTCTATGGGAATCAGATATGACCATGAAATGGGTGGATGATGGTGGATTTTCATAGGGAAATCTTTAAATCCGTTTATCTCGTAAACTAAGCGTCTTATCGAAAAAAGGAGCTTAATTTGTGATCACTATAAATTACACATGAAATCCCTCTTATGGGATTAAGATATGACCATGAAATGGGTGGATAATGGTGGATTTTCATATCTTTAAATGCGTTTATCTCGTAAAATAAGCGTCTAATCGAAAAAAGGAGCTTAATTTGTGATCACTATAAATTCCCTAAGAAATCCCTTCTATAGGAATAAGATATGACCATGAAATGGGTGACTAATGGTGGATTTTCATATGGAAATCTTTAAATGCGTTTATCTCGTAAACTAAGCGTCTAATCGAAAAAAGGAGCTTAATTTGTGATCACTATAAATTACCCATGAAATCGCTTCTATAGGAATGAGATATGACCATGAAATGGGTGGATAATGGTGGATTTTCATATGGAAATCTTTAAATGCGTTTATCTCGTAAACTAAGCGTCTAATCGAAAAAAGGAGCTTAATTTGTGATCACTATAAATTCCCTAAGAAATCTCTTCTATAGGAATAAGATATGACCATGAAATGTGTGGATAATGGTGGATTTTCATATTTTTAAATGCGTTTATCTCGTAAAATAAGCGTCTAATCGAAAATAGGAGCTTAATTTGTGATCACTATAAATTCCCTAAGAAATCCCTTCTATAGGAATAAGATTTGACCATGAAATGGGTGACTAATGGTGGATTTTCATATGGAAATCTTTAAATGCGTTTATCTCGTAAACTAAGCGTCTAATCGAAAAAAGGAGCTTAATTTGTGATCACTATAAATTCCCTAAGAAATCTCTTCTATAGGAATAAGATATGACCATGAAATGGGTGGATAATGGTGGATTTTCATATCTTTAAATGCGTTTATCTCGTAAAATAAGCGTCTAATCGAAAAAAGGAGCTTAATTTGTGATCACTATAAATTACCCATGAAATCGCTTCTGTAGGAATGAGATATGACCATGAAATGGGTGGATAATGGTGGATTTTCATATGGAAATCTTTAAATGCGTTTATCTCGTAAACTAAGCGTCTAATCGAAAAAAGGAGCTTAATTTGTGATCACTATAAATTACCCATGAAATCGCTTCTGTAGGAATGAGATATGACCATGAAATGGGTGGATAATGGTGGATTTTCATATGGAAATCTTTAAATGCGTTTATCTCGTAAACTAAGCGTCTAATCGAAAAAAGGAGCTTAATTTGTGATCACTATAAATTACCCATGAAATCCCTTCTATGGGAATCAGATATGACCATGAAATGGGTAGATGATGGTGGATTTTCATATGGAAATCTTTAAATGCGTTTATCTCGTAAAATAAGCGTCTAATCGAAAATAGGAGCTTAATTTGTGATCACTATAAATTCCCTAAGAAATCCCTTCTATAGGAATAAGATATGACCATGAAATGGGTGACTAATGGTGGATTTTCATATGGAAATCTTTAAATGCGTTTATCTCGTAAACTAAGCGTCTAATCGAAAAAAGGAGCTTAATTTGTGATCACTATAAATTCCCTAAGAAATCTCTTCTATAGGAATAAGATATGACCATGAAATGGGTGGATAATGGTGGATTTTCATATCTTTAAATGCGTTTATCTCGTAAAATAAGCGTCTAATCGAAAAAAGGAGCTTAATTTGTGATCACTATAAATTCCCCATGAAATCCCTTCTATGGGAATCAGATATGACCATGAAATGGGTAGATGATGGTGGATTTTCATATGGAAATCTTTAAATGCGTTTATCTCGTAAACTAAGCGTCTAATCGAAAAAAGGAGCTTAATTTGTGATCACTATAAATTACCCATGAAATCGCTTCTGTAGGAATGAGATATGACCATGAAATGGGTGGATGATGGTGGATTTTCATATGGAAATCTTTAAATGCCTTTATCTCGTAAACTAAGCGTCTAATCGAAAAAAGGAGCTTAATTTGTGATCACTATAAATTCCCTAAGAAAATCCTTCTATAGATATGAGATATGACCATGAAATGGGTGGATAATGGTGGATTTTCATATGGAAATCTTTATATGCGTTTATCTCGTAAACTAAGCGTCTAATCGAAAAAAGGAGCTTATGATATATGACCATGAAATGGGTGGATAATGGTGGATTTTCATATGGAAATCTTTAAATGCGTTTATCTCGTAAACCAAGCGTCTAATCGAAAAAAGGAGCTTAATTTGTGATCACTATAAATTCCCTAAGAAATTCCTTCTATAGGAATGAGATATGACCATGAAATGGGTGACTAATGGTGGATTTTCATATGGAAATCTTTAAATGCCTTTATCTCGTAAACTAAGCGTCTAATCGAAAAAAGGAGCTTAATTTGTGATCACTATAAATTCCCTAAGAAAATCCTTCTATAGGAATGAGATATGACCATGAAATGGGTGGATAATGGTGGATTTTCATATGGAAATCTTTAAATGCGTTTATCTCGTAAACTAAGCGTCTAATCGAAAAAAGGAGCTTAATTTGTGATCACTATAAATTACCCATGAAATCCCTTCTATGGGAATGATATAACCATGAAATGGGTGGATAATGGTTGATTTTCATATGGAAATCTTTAAATGCGTTTATCTCGTAAACTAAGCGTCTAATCGAAAAAAGGAGCTTAATTTGTGATCACCATAAATTACCCATGAAATCCCTTCTATAGGAATGAGATATGACCATGAAATGGATGGATAATGGTGGATTTTCATATGGAAATCTTTAAATGCGTTTATCTCGTAAACTAAGCGTCTAATTGTGATCACTATAATTTGTGATCACTATAAATTCCCTAAGAAATTCCTTCTATAGGAATGAGATATGACCATGAAATGGGTGGATAATGGTGGATTTTCATATGAAAATCTTTAAATGCGTTTATCTCGTAAACTAAGCGTCTAATCAAAAAAAGGAGCTTAATTTGTGATCACTATAAATTACCCATGAAATCCCTTCTATGGGAATGAAGTGGGTGGATAATGGTTGATTTTCATATGGAAATCTTTAAATGCGTTTATCTCGTAAACTAAGCGTCTAATCGAAAAAAGGAGCTTAATTTGTGATCACTATAAATTACCCATGAAATCCCTTCTATGGGAATGAGATATGACCATGAAAAGGGTCAAATTCCTTCCTATAGAAGGAATGGATTTTCATATGGAAATCTTTAAATGCGTTTATCTCGTAAACTAAGCGTCTAATCGAAAAAAGGAGCTTAATTTGTGATCACTATAAATTACCCATGAAATCCCTTCTATGGGAATGATATAACCATGAAATGGGTGGATAATGGTTGATTTTCATATGGAAATCTTTAAATGCGTTTATCTCGTAAACTAAGCGTCTAATCGAAAAAAGGAGCTTAATTTGTGATCACCATAAATTACCCATGAAATCCCTTCTATAGGAATGAGATATGACCATGAAATGGATGGATAATGGTGGATTTTCATATGGAAATCTTTAAATGCGTTTATCTCGTAAACTAAGCGTCTAATCGAAAAAAGGAGCTTAATTTGTGATCACCATAAATTACCCATGAAATCCCTTCTATAGGAATGAGATATGACCATGAAATGGATGGATAATGGTGGATTTTCATATGGAAATCTTTAAATGCGTTTATCTCGTAAACTAAGCGTCTAATCGAAAAAAGGAGCTTAATTTGTGATCACTATAAATTACCCATGAAATCCCTTCCATAGGAATGAAATATGACCATGAAATGGGTGGATAATGGTGGATTTTCATATGTAAATCTTTAAATGCGTTTATCTCGTAAACTAAGCGTCTAATCGAGAAAAGGAGCTTAATTTGTGATCACTATAAATTACCCAAGAAATCCCTTCTATAGGATTCAGATATGACCATGAAATGGGTGGATAATGGTGGATTTTCATATGGAAATCTTTAAATGCGTTTATCTCGTAAACTAAGCGTCTAATCGAAAAAAGGAGCTTAATTTGTGATCACTATAAATTACCCATGAAATCCCTTCTATAGGAATGAAATATGACCATGAAATGGGTGGATAATGGTGGATTTTCATATGTAAATCTTTAAATGCGTTTATCTCGTAAACTAAGCGTCTAATCGAGAAAAGGAGCTTAATTTGTGATCACTATAAATTACCCAAGAAATCCCTTCTATAGGAATCAGATATTACCGTGAAATGGGTGGATAATGGTGGATTTTCATATGGAAATCTTTAAATGCGTTTATCTCGTAAACTAAGCGTCTAATCGAGAAAAGGAGCTTAATTTGTGATCACTATAAATTCCCTAAGAAATCCTTTCTATAGGTGGAGATATGACCATGAAATGGGTGGATAATGGTGGATTTTCATATGTAAATCTTTAAATGCGTTTATCTCGTAAACTAAGCGTCTAATCGAGAAAAGGAGCTTAATTTGTGATCACTATAAATTACCCAAGAAATCCCTTCTATAGGAATCAGATATGACCATGAAATGGGTGGATAATGGTGGATTTTCATATGGAAATCTTTAAATGCGTTTATCTCGTAAACTAAGCGTCTAATCGAAAAAAGGAGCTTAATTTGTGATCACTATAAATTCCCTAAGAAATCCTTTCTATAGGTGGAGATATGACCATGAAATGGGTGGATAATGGTGGATTTTCATATGTAAATCTTTAAATGCGTTTATCTCGTAAACTAAGCGTCTAATCGAGAAAAGGAGCTTAATTTGTGATCACTATAAATTACCCAAGAAATCCCTTCTATAGGAATCAGATATGACCATGAAATGGGTGGATAATGGTGGATTTTCATATGGAAATCTTTAAATGCGTTTATCTCGTAAACTAAGCGTCTAATCGAAAAAAGGAGCTTAATTTGTGATCACTATAAATTCCCTAAGAAATCCTTTCTATAGGTGGAGATATGACCATGAAATGGGTGGATAATGGTGGATTTTCATATGTAAATCTTTAAATGCGTTTATCTCGTAAACTAAGCGTCTAATCGAAAAAAGGAGCTTAATTTGTGATCACTATAAATTACCCATGAAATCCCTTCTATAGGAATGAAATATGACCATGAAATGGGTGGATAATGGTGGATTTTTATATGGAAATCTTTAAATGCGTTTATCTCGTAAACTAAGCGTCTAATCGAAAAAAGGAGCTTAATTTGTGATCACTATAAATTACCCATGAAATCCCTTCTATAGGAATGAAATATGACCATGAAATGGGTGGATAATGGTGGATTTTTATATGGAAATCTTTAAATGCGTTTATCTCGTAAACTAAGCGTCTAATCGAGAAAAGGAGCTTAATTTGTGATCACTATAAATTACCCATGAAATCCCTTCTATAGGAATCAGATATGACCATGAAATGGGTGGATAATGGTGGATTTTCATATGGAAATCTTTAAATGCGTTTATCTCGTAAACTAAGCGTCTAATCGAAAAAAGGAGCTTAATTTGTGATCACTATAAATTACCCATGAAATCCCTTCTATAGGTGGAGATATGACCATGAAATGGGTGGATGATGGTGGATTTTCATATGGAAATCTTTAAATGCGTTTATCTCGTAAACTAAGCGTCTAATCGAAAAAAGGAGCTTAATTTGTGATCACTATAAATTCCCTAAGAAATCCTTTCTATAGGTGGAGATATGACCATGAAATGGGTGGATAATGGTGGATTTTCATATGGAAATCTTTAAATGCGTTTATCTCGTAAACTAAGCGTCTAATCGAGAAAAGGAGCTTAATTCGTGATCACTATAAATTACCCATGAAATCCCTTCTATAGGAATGAAATATGACCATGAAATGGGTGGATAATGGTGGATTTTCATATGGAAATCTTTAAATGCGTTTATATCGTAAACTAAGCGTCTAATCGAAAAAAGGAGCTTAATTTGTGATCACTATAAATTACCCATGAAATCCCTTCTATAGGAATGAAATATGACCATGAAATGGGTGGATAATGGTGGATTTTCATATGGAAATCTTTAAATGCGTTTATCTCGTAAACTAAGCGTCTAATCGAAAAAAGGAGCTTAATTTGTGATCACTATAAATTACCCATGAAATCCCTTCTATAGGAATGAAATATGACCATGAAATGGGTGGATAATGGTGGATTTTTATATGGAAATCTTTAAATGCGTTTATCTCGTAAACTAAGCGTCTAATCGAAAAAAGGAGCTTAATTTGTGATCACTATAAATTCCCTCAGAAATCCTTTCTATAGGTGGAGAAATGACCATGAAATGGGTGGATAATGGTGGATTTTCATATGTAAATCTTTAAATGCGTTTATCTCGTAAACTAAGCGTCTAATCGAAAAAAGGAGCTTAATTTGTGATCACTATAAATTACCCATGAAATCCCTTCTATAGGAATGAAATATGACCATGAAATGGGTGGATAATGGTGGATTTTCATATGTAAATCTTTAAATGCGTTTATCTCGTAAACTAAGCGTCTAATCGAAAAAAGGAGCTTTATTTGTGATCACTATAAATTACCCATGAAATCACTTCTATAGGTGGAGATATGACCATGAAATGGGTGGATAATGGTGGATTTTTATATGGAAATCTTTAAATGCGTTTATCTCGTAAACTAAGCGTCTAATCGAAAAAAGGAGCTTTATTTGTGATCACTATAAATTACCCATGAAATCACTTCTATAGGTGGAGATATGACCATGAAATGGGTGGATAATGGTGGATTTTCATATGGAAATCTTTAAATGCGTTTATCTCGTAAACTAAGCGTCTAATCGAAAAAAGGAGCTTAATTTGTGATCACTATAAATTCCCTCAGAAATCCTTTCTATAGGTGGAGAAATGACCATGAAATGGGTGGATAATGGTGGATTTTCATATGTAAATCTTTAAATGCGTTTATCTCGTAAACTAAGCGAAAAAAGGAGCTTAATTTGTGATCACTATAAATTACCCATGAAATCCCTTCTATAGGAATGAAATATGACCATGAAATGGGTGGATAATGGTGGATTTTCATATGGAAATCTTTAAATGCGTTTATCTCGTAAACTAAGCGTCTAATCGAAAAAAGGAGCTTAATTTGTGATCACTATAAATTCCCTAAGAAATCCTTTCTATAGGTGGAGATATGACCATGAAATGGGTGGATAATGGTGGATTTTCATATGTAAATCTTTAAATGCGTTTATCTCGTAAACTAAGCGTCTAATCGAAAAAAGGAGCTTTATTTGTGATCACTATAAATTACCCATGAAATCACTTCTATAGGTGGAGAAATGACCATGAAATGGGTGGATAATGGTGGATTTTTATATGGAAATCTTTAAATGCGTTTATCTCGTAAACTAAGCGTCTAATCGAAAAAAGGAGCTTTATTTGTGATCACTATAAATTACCCATGAAATCACTTCTATAGGTGGAGATATGACCATGAAATGGGTGGATAATGGTGGATTTTCATATGGAAATCTTTAAATGCGTTTATCTCGTAAACTAAGCGTCTAATCGAAAAAAGGAGCTTAATTTGTGATCACTATAAATTACCCATGAAATCCCTTCTATAGCAATGAGATAAGACCATGAAATGGGTGGATGATGGTGGATTTTCATATGTAAATCTTTAAATGCGTTTATCTCGTAAACTAAGCGTCTAATCGAAAAAAGGAGCTTAATTTGTGATCACTATAAATTACCCATGTAATCCCTTCTATAGGAATGAAATATGACCATGAAATGGGTGGATAATGGTGGATTTTCATATGGAAATCTTTAAATGCGTTTATCTCGTAAACTAAGCGTCTAATCGAAAAAAGGAGCTTAATTTGTGATCACTATAAATTACCCATGAAATCCCTTCTATAGGAATGAAATATGACCATGAAATGAGTGGATAATGGTGGATTTTTATATGGAAATCTTTAAATGCGTTTATCTCGTAAACTAAGCGTCTAATCGAAAAAAGGAGCTTAATTTGTGATCACTATAAATTCCCTCAGAAATCCTTTCTATAGGTGGAGAAATGACCATGAAATGGGTGGATAATGGTGGATTTTCATATGGAAATCTTTAAATGCGTTTATCTCGTAAACTAAGCGTCTAATCGAAAAAAGGAGCTTTATTTGTGATCACTATAAATTACCCATGAAATCACTTCTATAGGTGGAGAAATGACCATGAAATGGGTGGATAATGGTGGATTTTTATATGGAAATCTTTAAATGCGTTTATCTCGTAAACTAAGCGTCTAATCGAAAAAAGGAGCTTAATTTGTGATCACTATAAATTACCCATGAAATCCCTTCTATAGGAATGAAATATGACCATGAAATGGGTGGATAATGGTGGATTTTCATATGGAAATCTTTAAATGCGTTTATCTCGTAAACTAAGCGTCTAATCGAAAAAAGGAGCTTAATTTGTGATCACTATAAATTACCCATGAAATCCCTTCTATAGGAATGAAATATGACCATGAAATGAGTGGATAATGGTGGATTTTCATATGGAAATCTTTAAATGCGTTTATCTCGTAAACTAAGCGTCTAATCGAAAAAAGGAGCTTAATTTGTGATCACTATAAATTCCCTAAGAAATCCTTTCTATAGGTGGAGATATGACCATGAAATGGGTGGATAATGGTGGATTTTCATATGTAAATCTTTAAATGCGTTTATCTCGTAAACTAAGCGTCTAATCGAAAAAAGGAGCTTTATTTGTGATCACTATAAATTACCCATGAAATCACTTCTATAGGTGGAGAAATGACCATGAAATGGGTGGATAATGGTGGATTTTTATATGGAAATCTTTAAATGCGTTTATCTCGTAAACTAAGCGTCTAATCGAAAAAAGGAGCTTTATTTGTGATCACTATAAATTACCCATGAAATCACTTCTATAGGTGGAGATATGACCATGAAATGGGTGGATAATGGTGGATTTTCATATGGAAATCTTTAAATGCGTTTATCTCGTAAACTAAGCGTCTAATCGAAAAAAGGAGCTTAATTTGTGATCACTATAAATTACCCATGAAATCCCTTCTATAGCAATGAGATAAGACCATGAAATGGGTGGATGATGGTGGATTTTCATATGTAAATCTTTAAATGCGTTTATCTCGTAAACTAAGCGTCTAATCGAAAAAAGGAGCTTAATTTGTGATCACTATAAATTACCCATGTAATCCCTTCTATAGGAATGAAATATGACCATGAAATGGGTGGATAATGGTGGATTTTCATATGGAAATCTTTAAATGCGTTTATCTCGTAAACTAAGCGTCTAATCGAAAAAAGGAGCTTAATTTGTGATCACTATAAATTACCCATGAAATCCCTTCTATAGGAATGAAATATGACCATGAAATGAGTGGATAATGGTGGATTTTTATATGGAAATCTTTAAATGCGTTTATCTCGTAAACTAAGCGTCTAATCGAAAAAAGGAGCTTAATTTGTGATCACTATAAATTCCCTCAGAAATCCTTTCTATAGGTGGAGAAATGACCATGAAATGGGTGGATAATGGTGGATTTTCATATGGAAATCTTTAAATGCGTTTATCTCGTAAACTAAGCGTCTAATCGAGAAAAGGAGCTTAATTTGTGATCACTATAAATTACCCAAGAAATCCCTTCTATAGGAATCAGATATGACCATGAAATGGGTGGATAATGGTGGATTTTCATATGGAAATCTTTAAATGCGTTTATCTCGTAAACTAAGCGTCTAATCGAAAAAAGGAGCTTAATTTGTGATCACTATAAATTCCCTAAGAAATCCTTTCTATAGGTGGAGATATGACCATGAAATGGGTGGATAATGGTGGATTTTCATACGTAAATCTTTAAATGCGTTTATCTCGTAAACTAAGCGTCTAATCGAAAAAAGGAGCTTAATTTGTGATCACTATAAATTACCCATGAAATCCCTTCTATAGGAATGAAATATGACCATGAAATGGGTGGATAATGGTGGATTTTTATATGGAAATCTTTAAATGCGTTTATCTCGTAAACTAAGCGTCTAATCGAAAAAAGGAGCTTAATTTGTGATCACTATAAATTACCCATGAAATCCCTTCTATAGGAATGAAATATGACCATGAAATGGGTGGATAATGGTGGATTTTTATATGGAAATCTTTAAATGCGTTTATCTCGTAAACTAAGCGTCTAATCGAGAAAAGGAGCTTAATTTGTGATCACTATAAATTACCCATGAAATCCCTTCTATAGGAATCAGATATGACCATGAAATGGGTGGATAATGGTGGATTTTCATATGGAAATCTTTAAATGCGTTTATCTCGTAAACTAAGCGTCTAATCGAAAAAAGGAGCTTAATTTGTGATCACTATAAATTACCCATGAAATCCCTTCTACAGGAATGAAATATGACCATGAAATGGGTGGATAATGGTGGATTTTCATATGGAAATCTTTAAATGCGTTTATCTCGTAAACTAAGCGTCTAATCGAAAAAAGGAGCTTAATTTGTGATCACTATAAATTCCCTAAGAAATCCTTTCTATAGGTGGAGATATGACCATGAAATGGGTGGATAATGGTGGATTTTCATATGGAAATCTTTAAATGCGTTTATCTCGTAAACTAAGCGTCTAATCGAGAAAAGGAGCTTAATTCGTGATCACTATAAATTACCCATGAAATCCCTTCTATAGGAATGAAATATGACCATGAAATGGGTGGATAATGGTGGATTTTCATATGGAAATCTTTAAATGCGTTTATCTCGTAAACTAAGGAATATAATGGTGGATAATGGTGGATTTTCATATGGAAATCTTTAAATGCGTTTATCTCGTAAACTAAGCGTCTAATCGAGAAAAGGAGCTTAATTCGTGATCACTATAAATTACCCATGAAATCCCTTCTATAGGAATGAAATATGACCATGAAATGGGTGGATAATGGTGGATTTTCATATGGAAATCTTTAAATGCGTTTATCTCGTAAACTAAGCGTCTAATCGAAAAAAGGAGCTTAATTTGTGATCACTATAAATTACCCATGAAATCCCTTCTATAGGAATGAAATATGACCATGAAATGGGTGGATAATGGTGGATTTTCATATGGAAATCTTTAAATGCGTTTATCTCGTAAACTAAGCGTCTAATCGAAAAAAGGAGCTTAATTTGTGATCACTATAAATTACCCATGAAATCCCTTCTATAGGAATGAAATATGACCATTTTTATATGGAAATTTTTAAATGCGTTTATCTCGTAAACTAAGCGTCTAATCGAAAAAAGGAGCTTAATTTGTGATCACTATAAATTACCCATCAAATCCCTTCTATAGGTGGAGATATGACCATGAAATGGGTGGATAATGGTGGATTTTCATATGGAAATCTTTAAATGCGTTTATCTCGTAAACTAAGCGTCTAATCGAGAAAAGGAGCTTAATTTGTGATCACTTTAAATTACCCATGAAATCCCTTCTATAGGAATCAGATATGACCATGAAATGGGTGGATGATGGTGGATTTTCATATGGAAATCTTTAAATGCGTTTATCTCGTAAACTAAGCGTCTAATCGAAAAAAGGAGCTTAATTTGTGATCACTATAAATTACCCATGAAATCCCTTCTATAGGTGGAGATATGACCATGAAATGGGTGGATAATGGTGGATTTTCATATGGAAATCTTTAAATGCGTTTATCTCGTAAACTAAGCGTCTAATCGAAAAAGGGAGCTTAATTTGTGATCACTATAAATTACCCATGAAATCCCTTCTATAGGAATCAGATATGACCATGAAATGGGTGGATAATGGTGGATTTTCATATGGAAATCTTTAAATGCGTTTATCTCGTAAACTAAGCGTCTAATCGAAAAAAGGAGCTTAATTTGTGATCACTATAAATTACCCATGAAATCCCTTCTATAGGAATCCGATATGACCATGAAATGGGTGGATGATGGTGGATTTTCATATGGAAATCTTTAAATGCGTTTATCTCGTAAACTAAGCGTCTAATCGAAAAAAGGAGCTTAATTTGTGATCACTATAAATTACCCATGAAATCCCTTCTATAGGTGGAGATATGACCATGAAATGGGTGGATAATGGTGGATTTTCATATGGAAATCTTTAAATGCGTTTATCTCGTAAACTAAGCGTCTAATCGAAAAAAGGAGCTTAATTTGTGATCACTATAAATTCCCTAAGAAATCCTTTCTATAGGTGGAGATATGACCATGAAATGGGTGGATAATAGTCGATTTTCATATGGAAATCTTTAAATGCGTTTATCTCGTAAACTAAGCGTCTAATCGAGAAAAGGAGCTTAATTTGTGATCACTAAATTACCCATGAAATCCCTTCTATAGGAATCAGATATGACCATGAAATGGGTGGATGATGGTGGATTTTCATATGGAAATCTTTAAATGCGTTTATCTCGTAAACTAAGCGTCTAATCGAGAAAAGGAGCTTAATTTGTGATCACTATAAATTACCCATGAAATCCCTTCTATAGGAATCAGATATGACCATGAAATGGGTGGATAATGGTGGATTTTCATATGGAAATCTTTAAATGCGTTTATCTCGTAAACTAAGCGTCTAATCGAAAAAGGGAGCTTAATTTGTGATCACTATAAATTACCCATGAAATCCCTTCTATAGGTGGAGATATGACCATGAAATGGGTGGATAATGGTGGATTTTCATATGGAAATCTTTAAATGCGTTTATCTCGTAAACTAAGCGTCTAATCGAAAAAAGGAGCTTAATTTGTGATCACTATAAATTCCCTAAGAAATCCTTTCTATAGGTGGAGATATGACCATGAAATGGGTGGATAATGGTGGATTTTTATATGGAAATCTTTAAATGCGTTTATCTCGTAAACTAAGCGTCTAATCGAAAAAGGGAGCTTAATTTGTGATCACTATAAATTACCCATGAAATCCCTTCTATAGGTGGAGATATGACCATGAAATGGGTGGATAATGGTGGATTTTCATATGGAAATCTTTAAATGCGTTTATCTCGTAAACTAAGCGTCTAATCGAAAAAAGGAGCTTAATTTGTGATCACTATAAATTACCCATGAAATCCCTTCTATAGGAATCAGATATGACCATGAAATGGGTGGATAATGGTGGATTTTCATATGGAAATCTTTAAATGCGTTTATCTCGTAAACTAAGCGTCTAATCGAAAAAGGGAGCTTAATTTGTGATCACTATAAATTACCCATGAAATCCCTTCTATAGATGGAGATATGACCATGAAATGGGTGGATAATGGTGGATTTTCATATGGAAATCTTTAAATGCGTTTATCTCGTAAACTAAGCGTCTAATCGAAAAAAGGAGCTTAATTTGTGATCACTATAAATTCCCTAAGAAATCCTTTCTATAGGTGGAGATATGACCATGAACTGGGTGGATAATGGTGGATTTTTATATGGAAATCTTTAAATGCGTTTATCTCGTAAACTAAGCGTCTAATCGAAAAAGGGAGCTTAATTTGTGATCACTATAAATTACCCATGAAATCCCTTCTATAGGTGGAGATATGACCATGAAATGGGTGGATAATGGTGGATTTTTATATGGAAATCTTTAAATGCGTTTATCTCGTAAACTAAGCGTCTAATCGAAAAAAGGAGCTTAATTTGTGATCACTATAAATTCCCTAAGAAATCCTTTCTATAGGTGGAGATATGACCATGAACTGGGTGGATAATGGTGGATTTTTATATGGAAATCTTTAAATGCGTTTATCTCGTAAACTAAGCGTCTAATCGAAAAAGGGAGCTTAATTTGTGATCACTATAAATTACCCATGAAATCCCTTCTATAGGTGGAGATATGACCATGAAATGGGTGGATAATGGTGGATTTTCATATGGAAATCTTTAAATGCGTTTATCTCGTAAACTAAGCGTCTAATCGAAAAAAGGAGCTTAATTTGTGATCACTATAAATTCCCTAAGAAATCCTTTCTATAGGTGGAGATATGACCATGAAATGGGTGGATAATGGTGGATTTTTATATGGAAATCTTTAAATGCGTTTATCTCGTAAACTAAGCGTCTAATCGAAAAAGGGAGCTTAATTTGTGATCACTATAAATTACCCATGAAATCCCTTCTATAGGTGGAGATATGACCATGAAATGGGTGGATAATGGTGGATTTTCATATGGAAATCTTTAAATGCGTTTATCTCGTAAACTAAGCGTCTAATCGAAAAAAGGAGCTTAATTTGTGATCACTATAATTTACCCATGAAATCCCTTCTATAGGAATCAGATATGACCATGAAATGGGTGGATAATGGTGGATTTTCATATGGAAATCTTTAAATGCGTTTATCTCGTAAACTAAGCGTCTAATCGAAAAAGGGAGCTTAATTTGTGATCACTATAAATTACCCATGAAATCCCTTCTATAGGTGGAGATATGACCATGAAATGGGTGGATAATGGTGGATTTTCATATGGAAATCTTTAAATGCGTTTATCTCGTAAACTAAGCGTCTAATCGAAAAAAGGAGCTTAATTTGTGATCACTATAAATTACCCATGAAATCCCTTCTATAGGAATCAGATATGACCATGAAATGGGTGGATAATGGTGGATTTTCATATGGAAATCTTTAAATGCGTTTATCTCGTAAACTAAGCGTCTAATCGAAAAAGGGAGCTTAATTTGTGATCACTATAAATTACCCATGAAATCCCTTCTATAGGTGGAGATATGACCATGAAATGGGTGGATAATGGTGGATTTTCATATGGAAATCTTTAAATGCGTTTATCTCGTAAACTAAGCGTCTAATCGAAAAAAGGAGCTTAATTTGTAATCACTATAAATTACCCATGAAATCCCTTCTATAGGAATCAGATATGACCATGAAATGGGTGGATAATGGTGGATTTTCATATGCAAATCTTTAAATGCGTTTATCTCGTAAACTAAGCGTCTAATCGAAAAAAGGAGCTTAATTTGTGATCACTATAAATTCCCTAAGAAATCCTTTCTATAGGTGGAGATATGACCATGAAATGGGTGGATAATGGTGGATTTTCATATGGAAATCTTTAAATGCGTTTATCTCGTAAACTAAGCGACTAATCGAAAAAAGGAGCTTAATTTGTGATCACTATGCGTTTATCTCGTAAACTAAGCGTCTAATCGAAAAAAGGAGCTTAATTTGTGATCACTATAAATTCCCTAAGAAATCCTTTCTATAGGTGGAGATATGACCATGAAATGGGTGGATAATGGTGGATTTTTATATGGAAATCTTTAAATGCGTTTATCTCGTAAACTAAGCGTCTAATCGAAAAAGGGAGCTTAATTTGTGATCACTATAAATTACCCATGAAATCCCTTCTATAGGAATCAGATATGACCATGAAATGGGTGGATAATGGTGGATTTTCATATGGAAATCTTTAAATGCGTTTATCTCGTAAACTAAGCGTCTAATCGAAAAAAGGAGCTTAATTTGTGATCACTATAAATTACCCATGAAATCCCTTCTATAGGAATCAGATATGACCATGAAATGGGTGGATAATGGTGGATTTTCATATGGAAATCTTTAAATGCGTTTATCTCGTAAACTAAGCGTCTAATCGAAAAAGGGAGCTTAATTTGTGATCACTATAAATTACCCATGAAATCCCTTCTATAGGTGGAGATATGACCATGAAATGGGTGGATAATGGTGGATTTTCATATGGAAATCTTTAAATGCGTTTATCTCGTAAACTAAGCGTCTAATCGAAAAAAGGAGCTTAATTTGTAATCACTATAAATTACCCATGAAATCCCTTCTATAGGAATCAGATATGACCATGAAATGGGTGGATAATGGTGGATTTTCATATGCAAATCTTTAAATGCGTTTATCTCGTAAACTAAGCGTCTAATCGAAAAAAGGAGCTTAATTTGTGATCACTATAAATTCCCTAAGAAATCCTTTCTATAGGTGGAGATATGACCATGAAATGGGTGGATAATGGTGGATTTTTATATGGAAATCTTTAAATGCGTTTATCTCGTAAACTAAGCGTCTAATCGAAAAAGGGAGCTTAATTTGTGATCACTATAAATTACCCATGAAATCCCTTCTATAGGTGGAGATATGACCATGAAATGGGTGGATAATGGTGGATTTTCATATGGAAATCTTTAAATGCGTTTATCTCGTAAACTAAGCGTCTAATCGAAAAAAGGAGCTTAATTTGTGATCACTATAAATTACCCAAGAAATCCCTTCTATAGGAATCAGATATGACCATGAAATGGGTGGATAATGGTGGATTTTCATATGGAAATCTTTAAATGCGTTTATCTCGTAAACTAAGCGTCTAATCGAAAAAGGGAGCTTAATTTGTGATCACTATAAATTACCCATGAAATCCCTTCTATAGGTGGAGATATGACCATGAAATGGGTGGATAATGGTGGATTTTCATATGGAAATCTTTAAATGCGTTTATCTCGTAAACTAAGCGTCTAATCGAAAAAAGGAGCTTAATTTGTAATCACTATCCCTTCTATAGGAATCAGATATGACCATGAAATGGGTGGATAATGGTGGATTTTCATATGTAAATCTTTAAATGCGTTTATCTCGTAAACTAAGCGTCTAATCGAAAAAAGGAGCTTAATTTGTGATCACTATTCGCTAAGAAATTCGCTAAGAAATCCTTTCTATAGGTGGAGATATGACCATGAAATGGGTGGATAATGGTGGATTTTCATATGGAAATCTTTAAATGCGTTTATCTCGTAAACTAAGCGACTAATCGAAAAAAGGAGCTTAATTTGTGATCACTATAAATTACCCACGAAATCCCTTCTATAGGAATCAGATATGACCATGAAATGGGTGGATAATGGTGGATTTTCATATGTAAATCTTTAAATGCGTTTATCTCGTAAACTAAGCGTCTAATCGAGAAAAGGAGCTTAATTTGTGATCACTATAAATTCCCTAAGAAATCCTTTCTATAGGTGGAGATATGACCATGAAATGGGTGGATAATGGTGGATTTTTATATGGAAATCTTTAAATGCGTTTATCTCGTAAACTAAGCGTCTAATCGAAAAAAGGAGCTTAATTTGTGATCACTATAAATTCCCTAAGAAATCCCTTCTATAGCAATGATATAAGACCATGAAATGGGTGGATGATGGTGGATTTTCATATGGAAATCTTTAAATGCGTTTATCTCGTAAACTAAGCGTCTAATCGAGAAAAGGAGCTTAATTTGTGATCACTATAAATTACCCATGAAATCCCTTCTATAGGAATCAGATATGACCATGAAATGGGTGGATGATGGTGGATTTTCATATGGAAATCTTTAAATGCGTTTATCTCGTAAACTAAGCGTCTAATCGAAAAAGGGAGCTTAATTTGTGATCACTATAAATTACCCATGAAATCCCTTCTATAGGAATCAGATATGACCATGAAATGGGTGGATAATGGTGGATTTTCATATGGAAATCTTTAAATGCGTTTATCTCGTAAACTAAGCGACTAATCGAAAAAAGGAGCTTAATTTGTGATCACTATAAATTACCCATGAAATCCCTTCTATAGGAATCAGATATGACCATGAAATGGGTGGATAATGGTGGATTTTCATATGCAAATCTTTAAATGCGTTTATCTCGTAAACTAAGCGTCTAATCGAAAAAAGGAGCTTAATTTGTGATCACTATAAATTCCCTAAGAAATCCTTTCTATAGGTGGAGATATGACCATGAAATGGGTGGATAATGGTGGATTTTCATATGGAAATCTTTAAATGCGTTTATCTCGTAAACTAAGCGACTAATCGAAAAAAGGAGCTTAATTTGTGATCACTATGCGTTTATCTCGTAAACTAAGCGTCTAATCGAAAAAAGGAGCTTAATTTGTGATCACTATAAATTCCCTAAGAAATCCTTTCTATAGGTGGAGATATGACCATGAAATGGGTGGATAATGGTGGATTTTTATATGGAAATCTTTAAATGCGTTTATCTCGTAAACTAAGCGTCTAATCGAAAAAGGGAGCTTAATTTGTGATCACTATAAATTACCCATGAAATCCCTTCTATAGGAATCAGATATGACCATGAAATGGGTGGATAATGGTGGATTTTCATATGGAAATCTTTAAATGCGTTTATCTCGTAAACTAAGCGTCTAATCGAAAAAAGGAGCTTAATTTGTGATCACTATAAATTACCCATGAAATCCCTTCTATAGGAATCAGATATGACCATGAAATGGGTGGATAATGGTGGATTTTCATATGGAAATCTTTAAATGCGTTTATCTCGTAAACTAAGCGTCTAATCGAAAAAGGGAGCTTAATTTGTGATCACTATAAATTACCCATGAAATCCCTTCTATAGGTGGAGATATGACCATGAAATGGGTGGATAATGGTGGATTTTCATATGGAAATCTTTAAATGCGTTTATCTCGTAAACTAAGCGTCTAATCGAAAAAAGGAGCTTAATTTGTAATCACTATAAATTACCCATGAAATCCCTTCTATAGGAATCAGATATGACCATGAAATGGGTGGATAATGGTGGATTTTCATATGCAAATCTTTAAATGCGTTTATCTCGTAAACTAAGCGTCTAATCGAAAAAAGGAGCTTAATTTGTGATCACTATAAATTCCCTAAGAAATCCTTTCTATAGGTGGAGATATGACCATGAAATGGGTGGATAATGGTGGATTTTTATATGGAAATCTTTAAATGCGTTTATCTCGTAAACTAAGCGTCTAATCGAAAAAGGGAGCTTAATTTGTGATCACTATAAATTACCCATGAAATCCCTTCTATAGGTGGAGATATGACCATGAAATGGGTGGATAATGGTGGATTTTCATATGGAAATCTTTAAATGCGTTTATCTCGTAAACTAAGCGTCTAATCGAAAAAAGGAGCTTAATTTGTGATCACTATAAATTACCCAAGAAATCCCTTCTATAGGAATCAGATATGACCATGAAATGGGTGGATAATGGTGGATTTTCATATGGAAATCTTTAAATGCGTTTATCTCGTAAACTAAGCGTCTAATCGAAAAAGGGAGCTTAATTTGTGATCACTATAAATTACCCATGAAATCCCTTCTATAGGTGGAGATATGACCATGAAATGGGTGGATAATGGTGGATTTTCATATGGAAATCTTTAAATGCGTTTATCTCGTAAACTAAGCGTCTAATCGAAAAAAGGAGCTTAATTTGTAATCACTATCCCTTCTATAGGAATCAGATATGACCATGAAATGGGTGGATAATGGTGGATTTTCATATGTAAATCTTTAAATGCGTTTATCTCGTAAACTAAGCGTCTAATCGAAAAAAGGAGCTTAATTTGTGATCACTATTCGCTAAGAAATTCGCTAAGAAATCCTTTCTATAGGTGGAGATATGACCATGAAATGGGTGGATAATGGTGGATTTTCATATGGAAATCTTTAAATGCGTTTATCTCGTAAACTAAGCGACTAATCGAAAAAAGGAGCTTAATTTGTGATCACTATAAATTACCCACGAAATCCCTTCTATAGGAATCAGATATGACCATGAAATGGGTGGATAATGGTGGATTTTCATATGTAAATCTTTAAATGCGTTTATCTCGTAAACTAAGCGTCTAATCGAGAAAAGGAGCTTAATTTGTGATCACTATAAATTCCCTAAGAAATCCTTTCTATAGGTGGAGATATGACCATGAAATGGGTGGATAATGGTGGATTTTTATATGGAAATCTTTAAATGCGTTTATCTCGTAAACTAAGCGTCTAATCGAAAAAAGGAGCTTAATTTGTGATCACTATAAATTCCCTAAGAAATCCCTTCTATAGCAATGATATAAGACCATGAAATGGGTGGATGATGGTGGATTTTCATATGGAAATCTTTAAATGCGTTTATCTCGTAAACTAAGCGTCTAATCGAGAAAAGGAGCTTAATTTGTGATCACTATAAATTACCCATGAAATCCCTTCTATAGGAATCAGATATGACCATGAAATGGGTGGATGATGGTGGATTTTCATATGGAAATCTTTAAATGCGTTTATCTCGTAAACTAAGCGTCTAATCGAAAAAGGGAGCTTAATTTGTGATCACTATAAATTACCCATGAAATCCCTTCTATAGGAATCAGATATGACCATGAAATGGGTGGATAATGGTGGATTTTCATATGGAAATCTTTAAATGCGTTTATCTCGTAAACTAAGCGACTAATCGAAAAAAGGAGCTTAATTTGTGATCACTATAAATTACCCATGAAATCCCTTCTATAGGAATCAGATATGACCATGAAATGGGTGGATAATGGTGGATTTTCATATGCAAATCTTTAAATGCGTTTATCTCGTAAACTAAGCGTCTAATCGAAAAAAGGAGCTTAATTTGTGATCACTATAAATTCCCTAAGAAATCCCTTCTATAGCAATGATATAAGACCATGAAATGGGTGGATGATGGTGGATTTTCATATGGAAATCTTTAAATGCGTTTATCTCGTAAACTAAGCGTCTAATCGAGAAAAGGAGCTTAATTTGTGATCACTATAAATTACCCATGAAATCCCTTCTATAGGAATCAGATATGACCATGAAATGGGTGGATGATGGTGGATTTTCATATGGAAATCTTTAAATGCGTTTATCTCGTAAACTAAGCGTCTAATCGAAAAAAGGAGCTTAATTTGTGATCACTATAAATTACCCATGAAATCCCTTCTATAGGTGGAGATATGACCATGAAATGGGTGGATAATGGTGGATTTTCATATGGAAATCTTTAAATGCGTTTATCTCGTAAACTAAGCGTCTAATCGAAAAAAGGAGCTTAATTTGTGATCACTATAAATTCCCTAAGAAATCCCTTCTATAGCAATGATATAAGACCATGAAATGGGTGGATGATGGTGGATTTTCATATGGAAATCTTTAAATGCGTTTATCTCGTAAACTAAGCGTCTAATCGAGAAAAGGAGCTTAATTTGTGATCACTATAAATTACCCATGAAATCCCTTCTATAGGAATCAGATATGACCATGAAATGGGTGGATGATGGTGGATTTTCATATGGAAATCTTTAAATGCGTTTATCTCGTAAACTAAGCGTCTAATCGAAAAAAGGAGCTTAATTTGTGATCACTATAAATTACCCATGAAATCCCTTCTATAGGAATGAAATATGACCATGAAATGGGTGGATAATGGTGGATTTTCATATGTAAATCTTTAAATGCGTTTATCTCGTAAACTAAGCGTCTAATCGAGAAAAGGAGCTTAATTTGTGATCACTATAAATTACCCAAGAAATCCCTTCTATAGGAATCAGATATGACCATGAAATGGGTGGATGATGGTGGATTTTCATATGGAAATCTTTAAATGCGTTTATCTCGTAAACTAAGCGTCTAATCGAGAAAAGGAGCTTAATTTGTGATCACTATAAATTACCCAAGAAATCCCTTCTATAGGAATCAGATATGACCATGAAATGGGTGGATAATGGTGGATTTTCATATGGAAATCTTTAAATGCGTTTATCTCGTAAACTAAGCGTCTAAAAAAAAAGGAGCTTAATTTGTGATCACTATAAATTACCCATGAAATCCCTTCTATAGGAATCAGATATGACCATGAAATGGGTGGATGATGGTGGATTTTCATATGGAAATCTTTAAATGCGTTTATCTCGTAAACTAAGCGTCTAATCGAGAAAAGGAGCTTAATTTGTGATCACTATAAATTAACCAAGAAATCCCTTCTATAGGAATCAGATATGACCATGAAATGGGTGGATGATGGTGGATTTTCATATGGAAATCTTTAAATGCGTTTATCTCGTAAACTAAGCGTCTAATCGAAAAAAGGAGCTTAATTTGTGATCACTATAAATTACCCATGAAATCCCTTCTATAGGAATGAAATATGACCATGAAATGAGTGGATGATGGTGGATTTTCATATGGAAATCTTTAAATGCGTTTATCTCGTAAACTAAGCGTCTAATCGAGAAAAGGAGCTTAATTTGTGATCACTATAAATTACCCAAGAAATCCCTTCTATAGGAATCAGATATGACCATGAAATGGGTGGATGATGGTGGATTTTCATATGGAAATCTTTAAATGCGTTTATCTCGTAAACTAAGCGTCTAATCGAGAAAAGGAGCTTAATTTGTGATCACTATAAATTACCCAAGAAATCCCTTCTATAGGAATCAGATATGACCATGAAATGGGTGGATAATGGTGGATTTTCATATGGAAATCTTTAAATGCGTTTATCTCGTAAACTAAGCGTCTAAAAAAAAAGGAGCTTAATTTGTGATCACTATAAATTACCCATGAAATCCCTTCTATAGGAATCAGATAAGACCATGAAATGGGTGGATGATGGTGGATTTTCATATGGAAATCTTTAAATGCGTTTATCTCGTAAACTAAGCGTCTAATCGAGAAAAGGAGCTTAATTTGTGATCACTATAAATTACCCATGAAATCCCTTCTATAGGAATCAGATATGACCATGAAATGGGTGGATAATGGTGGATTTTCATATGGAAATCTTTAAATGCGTTTATCTCGTAAACTAAGCGTCTAAAAAAAAAGGAGCTTAATTTGTGATCACTATAAATTACCCATGAAATCCCTTCTATAGGAATCAGATATGACCATGAAATGGGTGGATGATGGTGGATTTTCATATGGAAATCTTTAAATGCGTTTATCTCGTAAACTAAGCGTCTAATCGAGAAAAGGAGCTTAATTTGTGATCACTATAAATTAACCAAGAAATCCCTTCTATAGGAATCAGATATGACCATGAAATGGGTGGATGATGGTGGATTTTCATATGGAAATCTTTAAATGCGTTTATCTCGTAAACTAAGCGTCTAATCGAAAAAAGGAGCTTAATTTGTGATCACTATAAATTACCCATGAAATCCCTTCTATAGGAATGAAATATGACCATGAAATGGGTGGATAATGGTGGATTTTCATATGTAAATCTTTAAATGCGTTTATCTCGTAAACTAAGCGTCTAATCGAGAAAAGGAGCTTAATTTGTGATGACTATAAATTACCCAAGAAATCCCTTCTATAGGAATCAGATATGACCATGAAATGGGTGAATAATGAAGGATTTTCATATGGAAATCTTTAAATGCGTTTATCTCGTAAACTAAGCGTCTAATCGAAAAAAGGAGCTTAATTTGTGATCACTATAAATTACCCATGAAATCCCTTCTATAGGTGGAGATATGACCATGAAATGGGTGGATAATGGTGGATTTTCATATGGAAATCTTTAAATGCGTTTATCTCGTAAACTAAGCGTCTAATCGAAAAAAGGAGCTTAATTTGTGATCACTATAAATTCCCTAAGAAATCCTTTCTATAGGTGGAGATATGACCATGAAATGGGTGGAAAATGGTGGATTTTCATATGGAAATCTTTAAATGCGTTTATCTCGTAAACTAAGCGTCTAATCGAGAAAAGGAGCTTAATTCGTGATCACTATAAATTACCCATGAAATCCCTTCTATAGGAATCAGATATGACCATGAAATGGGTGGATGATGGTGGATTTTCATATGGAAATCTTTAAATGCGTTTATCTCGTAAACTAAGCGTCTAATCGAAAAAAGGAGCTTAATTTGTGATCACTATAAATTACCCATGAAATCCCTTCTATAGGTGGAGATATGACCATGAAATGGGTGGATAATGGTGGATTTTCATATGGAAATCTTTAAATGCGTTTATCTCGTAAACTAAGCGTCTAATCGAAAAAAGGAGCTTAATTTGTGATCACTATAAATTACCCATGAAATCCCTTCTATAGGTGGAGATATGACCATGAAATGGGTGGATAATGGTGGATTTTCATATGGAAATCTTTAAATGCGTTTATCTCGTAAACTAAGCGTCTAATCGAAAAAAGGAGCTTAATTTGTGATCACTATAAATTACCCATGAAATCCCTTCTATAGGTGGAGATATGACCATGAAATGGGTGGATAATGGTGGATTTTCATATGGAAATCTTTAAATGCGTTTATCTCGTAAACTAAGCGTCTAATCGAAAAAAGGAGCTTAATTTGTGATCACTATAAATTACCCATGAAATCCCTTCTATAGGAATCAGATATGACCATGAAATGGGTGGATGATGGTGGATTTTCATATGGAAATCTTTAAATGCGTTTATTTCGTAAACTAAGCGTCTAATCGAAAAAAGGAGCTTAATTTGTGATCACTATAAATTACCCATGAAATCCCTTCTATAGGTGGAGATATGACCATGAAATGGGTGGATAATGGTGGATTTTCATATGGAAATCTTTAAATGCGTTTATCTCGTAAACTAAGCGTCTAATCGAAAAAAGGAGCTTAATTTGTGATCACTATAAATTACCCATGAAATCCCTTCTATAGGAATGAGATATGACCATGAAATGGGTGGATAATGGTGGATTTTCATATGGAAATCTTTAAATGCGTTTATCTCGTAAACTAAGCGTCTAATCGAAAAAAGGAGCTTAATTTGTGATCACTATAAATTACCCATGAAATCCCTTCTATAGCAATGATATAAGACCATGAAATGGGTGGATGATGGTGGATTTTCATATGGAAATCTTTAAATGCGTTTATCTCGTAAACTAAGCGTCTAATCGAAAAAAGGAGCTTAATTTGTGATCACTATAAATTACCCATGAAATCCCTTCTATAGGAATCAGATATGACCATGAAATGGGTGGATGATGGTGGATTTTCATATGGAAATCTTTAAATGCGTTTATCTCGTAAACTAAGCGTCTAATCGAAAAAAGGAGCTTAATTTGTGATCACTATAAATTACCCATGAAATCCCTTCTATAGGAATCAGATATGACCATGAAATGGGTGGAAATGGTGGATTTTCATATGGAAATCTTTAAATGCGTTTATCTCGTAAACTAAGCGTCTAATCGAAAAAAGGAGCTTAATTTGTGATCACTATAAATTACCCATGAAATCCCTTCTATAGGAATGAGATAAGACCATGAAATGGGTGGATGATGGTGGATTTTCATATGGAAATCTTTAAATGCGTTTATCTCGTAAACTAAGCGTCTAATCGAAAAAAGGAGCTTAATTTGTGATCACTTTAAATTACCCATGAAATCCCTTCTATAGGTGGAGATATGACCATGAAATGGGTGGATAATGGTGGATTTTCATATGGAAATCTTTAAATGCGTTTATCTCGTAAACTAAGCGTCTAATCGAAAAAAGGAGCTTAATTTGTGATCACTATAAATTACCCATGAAATCCCTTCTATAGGTGGAGATATGACCATGAAATGGGTGGAAATGGTGGATTTTCATATGGAAATCTTTAAATGCGTTTATCTCGTAAACTAAGCGTCTAATCGAAAAAAGGAGCTTAATTTGTGATCACTATAAATTACCCATGAAATCCCTTCAATAGGTGGAGATATGACCATGAAATGGGTGGAAATGGTGGATTTTCATATGGAAATCTTTAAATGCGTTTATCTCGTAAACTAAGCGTCTAATCGAAAAAAGGAGCTTAATTTGTGATCACTATAAATTACCCATGAAACCCCTTCTATAGGAATGAGATAAGACCATGAAATGGGTGGATGATGGTGGATTTTCATATGGAAATCTTTAAATGCGTTTATCTCGTAAACTAAGCGTCTAATCGAAAAAAGGAGCTTAATTTGTGATCACTATAAATTACCCATGAAATCCCTTCTATAGGTGGAGATATGACCATGAAATGGGTGGATAATGGTGGATTTTCATATGGAAATCTTTAAATGCGTTTATCTCGTAAACTAAGCGTCTAATCGAAAAAAGGAGCTTAATTTGTGATCACTATAAATTACCCATGAAATCCCTTCTATAGGTGGAGATATGACCATGAAATGGGTGGAAATGGTGGATTTTCATATGGAAATCTTTAAATGCGTTTATCTCGTAAACTAAGCGTCTAATCGAAAAAAGGAGCTTAATTTGTGATCACTATAAATTACCCATGAAATCCCTTCTATAGGTGGAGATATGACCATGAAATGGGTGGAAATGGTGGATTTTCATATGGAAATCTTTAAATGCGTTTATCTCGTAAACTAAGCGTCTAATCGAAAAAAGGAGCTTAATTTGTGATCACTATAAATTCCCTAAGAAATCCCTTCTATAGCAATGAGATAAGACCATGAAATGGGTGGATAATGGTGGATTTTCATATGGAAATCTTTAAATGCGTTTATCTCGTAAACTAAGCGTCTAATCGAAAAAAGGAGCTTAATTTGTGATCACTATAAATTACCCATGAAATCCCTTCTATAGGAATGAGATAAGACCATGAAATGGGTGGATGATGGTGGATTTTCATATGGAAATCTTTAAATGCGTTTATCTCGTAAACTAAGCGTCTAATCGAAAAAAGGAGCTTAATTTGTGATCACTATAAATTACCCATGAAATCCCTTCTATAGGAATCAGATATGACCATGAAATGGGTGGATAATGGTGGATTTTCATATGGAAATCTTTAAATGCGTTTATCTCGTAAACTAAGCGTCTAATCGAAAAAAGGAGCTTAATTTGTGATCACTATAAATTCCCTAAGAAATCCCTTCTATAGCAATGAGATAAGACCATGAAATGGGTGGATAATGGTGGATTTTCATATGGAAATCTTTAAATGCGTTTATCTCGTAAACTAAGCGTCTAATCGAAAAAAGGAGCTTAATTTGTGATCACTATAAATTACCCATGAAATCCCTTCTATAGGAATGAGATAAGACCATGAAATGGGTGGATGATGGTGGATTTTCATATGGAAATCTTTAAATGCGTTTATCTCGTAAACTAAGCGTCTAATCGAAAAAAGGAGCTTAATTTGTGATCACTATAAATTACCCATGAAATCCCTTCTATAGGAATCAGATATGACCATAAAATGGGTGGATAATGGTGGATTTTCATATGGAAATCTTTAAATGCGTTTATCTCGTAAACTAAGCGTCTAATCGAAAAAAGGAGCTTAATTTGTGATCACTATAAATTACCCATGAAATCCCTTCTATAGGAATCAGATATGACCATGAAATGGGTGGATAATGGTGAATTTTCATATGGAAATCTTTAAATGCGTTTATTTCGTAAACTAGGAGCTTAATTTGTGATCACTATAAATTCCCTAAGAAATCCTTTCTATAGGTGGAGATATGACCATGAAATGGGTGGATAATAGTCGATTTTCATATGGAAATCTTTAAATGCGTTTATCTCGTAAACTAAGCGTCTAATCGAAAAAAGGAGCTTAATTTGTGATCACTATAAACTCCCTAAGAAATCCCTTCTATAGCAATGAGATAAGACCATGAAATGGGTGGATGATGGTGGATTTTCATATGGAAATCTTTAAATGCGTTTATCTCGTAAACTAAGCGTCTAATCGAAAAAAGGAGCTTAATTTGTGATCACTATAAATTACCCAAGAAATCCCTTCTATAGGAATCAGATATGACCATAAAATGGGTGGATAATGGTGGATTTTCATATGGAAATCTTTAAATGCGTTTATCTCGTAAACTAAGCGTCTAATCGAAAAAAGGAGCTTAATTTGTGATCACTATAAATTACCCATGAAATCCCTTCTATAGGAATCAGATATGACCATGAAATGGGTGGATAATGGTGGATTTTCATATGGAAATCTTTAAATGCGTTTATCTCGTAAACTAAGCGTCTAATCGAAAAAAGGAGCTTAATTTGTGATCACTATAAATTACCCATGAAATCCCTTCTATAGGAATCAGATATGACCATGAAATGGGTGGATGATGGTGGATTTTCATATGGAAATCTTTAAATGCGTTTATCTCGTAAACTAAGCGTCTAATCGAAAAAAGGAGCTTAATTTGTGATCTCTATAAATTCCCTAAGAAATCCTTTCTATAGGTGGAGATATGACCATGAAATGGGTGGATGATGGTGGATTTTCATATGGAAATCTTTAAATGCGTTTATCTCGTAAACTAAGCGTCTAATCGAAAAAAGGAGCTTAATTTGTGATCACTATAAATTACCCATGAAATCCCTTCTATAGGAATGAGATAAGACCATGAAATGGGTGGATGATGGTGGATTTTCATATGGAAATCTTTAAATGCGTTTATCTCGTAAACTAAGCGTCTAATCGAAAAAAGGAGCTTAATTTGTGATCACTATAAATTACCCATGAAATCCCTTCTATAGGAATGAGATAAGACCATGAAATGGGTGGATGATGGTGGATTTACATATGGAAATCTTTAAATGCGTTTATCTCGTAAACTAAGCGTCTAATCGAAAAAAGGAGCTTAATTTGTGATCTCTATAAATTCCCTAAGAAATCCTTTCTATAGGTGGAGATATGACCATGAAATGGGTGGATGATGGTGGATTTTCATATGGAAATCTTTAAATGCGTTTATTTCGTAAACTAGGAGCTTAATTTGTGATCACTATAAATTCCCTAAGAAATTCTTTCTATAGGTGGAGATATGACCATGAAATGGGTGGATAATAGTCGATTTTCATATGGAAATCTTTAAATGCGTTTATCTCGTAAACTAAGCGTCTAATCGAAAAAAGGAGCTTAATTTGTGATCACTATAAATTCCCTAAGAAATCCCTTCTATAGCAATGAGATAAGACCATGAAATGGGTGGATGATGGTGGATTTTCATATGGAAATCTTTAAATGCGTTTATCTCGTAAACTAAGCGTCTAATCGAAAAAAGGAGCTTAATTTGTGATCTCTATAAATTCCCTAAGAAATCCTTTCTATAGGTGGAGATATGACCATGAAATGGGTGGATGATGGTGGATTTTCATATGGAAATCTTTAAATGCGTTTATTTCGTAAACTAGGAGCTTAATTTGTGATCACTATAAATTCCCTAAGAAATTCTTTCTATAGGTGGAGATATGACCATGAAATGGGTGGATAATAGTCGATTTTCATATGGAAATCTTTAAATGCGTTTATCTCGTAAACTAAGCGTCTAATCGAAAAAAGGAGCTTAATTTGTGATCACTATAAATTACCCATGAAATCCCTTCTATAGGAATGAAATATGACCATGAAATGGGTGGATAATGGTGGATTTTCATATGGAAATCTTTAAATGCGTTTATCTCGTAAACTAAGCGTCTAATCGAAAAAAGGAGCTTAATTTGTGATCACTATAAATTACCCATGAAATCCCTTCTATAGGAATGAAATATGACCATGAAATGGGTGGATAATGGTGGATTTTCATATGGAAATCTTTAAATGCGTTTATCTCGTAAACTAAGCGTCTAATCGAAAAAAGGAGCTTAATTTGTGATCACTATAAATTACCCATGAAATCCCTTCTATAGCAATGAGATAAGACCATGAAATGGGTGGATAATAGTCGATTTTTATATGGAAATCTTTAAATGCGTTTATCTCGTAAACTAAGCGTCTAATCGAAAAAAGGAGCTTAATTTGTGATCTCTATAAATTCCCTAAGAAATCCTTTCTATAGGTGGAGATATGACCATGAAATGGGTGGATGATGGTGGATTTTCATATGGAAATCTTTAAATGCGTTTATCTCGTAAACTAAGCGTCTAATCGAAAAAAGGAGCTTAATTTGTGATCACTATAAATTACCCATGAAATCCCTTCTATAGGAATGAGATAAGACCATGAAATGGGTGGATGATGGTGGATTTTCATATGGAAATCTTTAAATGCGTTTATCTCGTAAACTAAGCGTCTAATCGAAAAAAGGAGCTTAATTTGTGATCACTATAAATTACCCATGAAATCCCTTCTATAGGAATGAGATAAGACCATGAAATGGGTGGATGATGGTGGATTTTCATATGGAAATCTTTAAATGCGTTTATCTCGTAAACTAAGCGTCTAATCGAAAAAAGGAGCTTAATTTGTGATCTCTATAAATTCCCTAAGAAATCCTTTCTATAGGTGGAGATATGACCATGAAATGGGTGGATGATGGTGGATTTTCATATGGAAATCTTTAAATGCGTTTATCTCGTAAACTAAGCGTCTAATCGAAAAAAGGAGCTTAATTTGTGATCACTATAAATTACCCATGAAATCCCTTCTATAGGAATGAGATAAGACCATGAAATGGGTGGATGATGGTGGATTTTCATATGGAAATCTTTAAATGCGTTTATCTCGTAAACTAAGCGTCTAATCGAAAAAAGGAGCTTAATTTGTGATCTCTATAAATTCCCTAAGAAATCCTTTCTATAGGTGGAGATATGACCATGGAATGGGTGGATGATGGTGGATTTTCATATGGAAATCTTTAAATGCGTTTATTTCGTAAACTAGGAGCTTAATTTGTGATCACTATAAATTCCCTAAGAAATTCTTTCTATAGGTGGAGATATGACCATGAAATGGGTGGATAATAGTCGATTTTCATATGGAAATCTTTAAATGCGTTTATCTCGTAAACTAAGCGTCTAATCGAAAAAAGGAGCTTAATTTGTGATCACTATAAATTCCCTAAGAAATCCCTTCTATAGCAATGAGATAAGACCATGAAATGGGTGGATAATAGTCGATTTTTATATGGAAATCTTTAAATGCGTTTATCTCGTAAACTAAGCGTCTAATCGAAAAAAGGAGCTTAATTTGTGATCTCTATAAATTCCCTAAGAAATCCTTTCTATAGGTGGAGATATGACCATGGAATGGGTGGATGATGGTGGATTTTCATATGGAAATCTTTAAATGCGTTTATTTCGTAAACTAGGAGCTTAATTTGTGATCACTATAAATTCCCTAAGAAATTCTTTCTATAGGTGGAGATATGACCATGAAATGGGTGGATAATAGTCGATTTTCATATGGAAATCTTTAAATGCGTTTATCTCGTAAACTAAGCGTCTAATCGAAAAAAGGAGCTTAATTTGTGATCACTATAAATTCCCTAAGAAATCCCTTCTATAGCAATGAGATAAGACCATGAAATGGGTGGATAATAGTCGATTTTTATATGGAAATCTTTAAATGCGTTTATCTCGTAAACTAAGCGTCTAATCGAAAAAAGGAGCTTAATTTGTGATCTCTATAAATTCCCTAAGAAATCCTTTCTATAGGTGGAGATATGACCATGAAATGGGTGGATGATGGTGGATTTTCATATGGAAATCTTTAAATGCGTTTATCTCGTAAACTAAGCGTCTAATCGAAAAAAGGAGCTTAATTTGTGATCACTATAAATTCCCTAAGAAATCCCTTCTATAGCAATGAGATAAGACCATGAAATGGGTGGATGATGGTGGATTTTCATATGGAAATCTTTAAATGCGTTTATCTCGTAAACTAAGCGTCTAATCGAAAAAAGGAGCTTAATTTGTGATCACTATAAATTACCCATGAAATCCCTTCTATAGGAATCAGATATGACCATGAAATGGGTGGATAATGGTGGATTTTCATATGGAAATCTTTAAATGCGTTTATCTCGTAAACTAAGCGTCTAATCGAAAAAAGGAGCTTAATTTGTGATCACTATAAATTACCCATGAAATCCCTTCTATAGGAATCAGATATGACCATGAAATGGGTGGATGATGGTGGATTTTCATATGGAAATCTTTAAATGCGTTTATTTCGTAAACTAAGCGTCTAATCGAAAAAAGGAGCTTAATTTGTGATCACTATAAATTCCCTTAGAAATCCTTTCTATAGGTGGAGATATGACCATGAAATGGGTGGATGATGGTGGATTTTCATATGGAAATCTTTAAATGCGTTTATCTCGTAAACTAAGCGTCTAATCGAAAAAAGGAGCTTAATTTGTGATCACTATAAATTACCCATGAAATCCCTTCTATAGGAATGAGATAAGACCATGAAATGGGTGGATGATGGTGGATTTTCATATGGAAATCTTTAAATGCGTTTATCTCGTAAACTAAGCGTCTAATCGAAAAAAGGAGCTTAATTTGTGATCTCTATAAATTCCCTAAGAAATCCTTTCTATAGGTGGAGATATGACCATGAAATGGGTGGATGATGGTGGATTTTCATATGGAAATCTTTAAATGCGTTTATTTCGTAAACTAGGAGCTTAATTTGTGATCACTATAAATTCCCTAAGAAATTCTTTCTATAGGTGGAGATATGACCATGAAATGGGTGGATAATAGTCGATTTTCATATGGAAATCTTTAAATGCGTTTATCTCGTAAACTAAGCGTCTAATCGAAAAAAGGAGCTTAATTTGTGATCACTATAAATTACCCATGAAATCCCTTCTATAGGTGGAGATATGACCATGAAATGGGTGGATAATAGTCGATTTTTATATGGAAATCTTTAAATGCGTTTATCTCGTAAACTAAGCGTCTAATCGAAAAAAGGAGCTTAATTTGTGATCTCTATAAATTCCCTAAGAAATCCTTTCTATAGGTGGAGATATGACCATGAAATGGGTGGATGATGGTGGATTTTCATATGGAAATCTTTAAATGCGTTTATTTCGTAAACTAGGAGCTTAATTTGTGATCACTATAAATTCCCTAAGAAATTCTTTCTATAGGTGGAGATATGACCATGAAATGGGTGGATAATAGTCGATTTTCATATGGAAATCTTTAAATGCGTTTATCTCGTAAACTAAGCGTCTAATCGAAAAAAGGAGCTTAATTTGTGATCACTATAAATTACCCATGAAATCCCTTCTATAGGAATCAGATATGACCATGAAATGGGTGGATAATGGTGGATTTTCATATGGAAATCTTTAAATGCGTTTATCTCGTAAACTAAGCGTCTAATCGAAAAAAGGAGCTTAATTTGTGATCACTATAAATTCCCTAAGAAATCCTTTCTATAGGTGGAGATATGACCATGAAATGGGTGGATGATGGTGGATTTTCATATGGAAATCTTTAAATGCGTTTATTTCGTAAACTAGGAGCTTAATTTGTGATCACTATAAATTCCCTAAGAAATCCTTTCTATAGGTGGAGATATGACCATGAAATGGGTGGATAATAGTCGATTTTCATATGGAAATCTTTAAATGCGTTTATCTCGTAAACTAAGCGTCTAATCGAAAAAAGGAGCTTAATTTGTGATCACTATAAATTACCCATGAAATCCCTTCTATAGGAATCAGATATGACCATGAAATGGGTGGATAATAGTCGATTTTCATATGGAAATCTTTAAATGCGTTTATCTCGTAAACTAAGCGTCTAATCGAAAAAGGAGCTTAATTTGTGATCACTATAAATTACCCATGACATCCCTTCTATAGGAATCAGATATGACCATGAAATGGGTGGATAATAGTCGATTTTTATATGGAAATCTTTAAATGCGTTTATCTCGTAAACTAAGCGTCTAATCGAAAAAAGGAGCTTAATTTGTGATCACTATAAATTCCCTAAGAAATCCTTTCTATAGGTGGAGATATGACCGTGAAATGGGTGGATAATGGTGGATTTTCATATGGAAATCTTTAAATGCATTTATCTCGTAAACTAAGCGTCTAATCGAAAAAAGGAGCTTAATTTGTGATCACTATAAATTACCCATGAAATCCCTTCTATAGGAATCAGATATGACCATGAAATGGGTGGATAAAGGTGGATTTTCATATGGAAATCTTTAAATGCGTTTATCTCGTAAACTAAGCGTCTAATCGAAAAAAGGAGCTTAATTTGTGATCACTATAAATTCCCTAAGAAATCCCTTCTATAGCAATGAGATAAGACCATGAAATGGGTGGATGATAGTGGATTTTCATATGGAAATCTTTAAATGCGTTTATCTCGTAAACTAAGCGTCTAATCGAAAAAAGGAGCTTAATTTGTGATCACTATAAATTACCCATCAAATCCCTTCTATAGGTGGAGATATGACCATGAAATCGGTGGATAATGGTGGATTTTCATATGGAAATCTTTAAATGCGTTTATCTCGTAAACTAAGCGTCTAATCGAAAAAAGGAGCTTAATTTGTGATCACTATAAATTCCCTAAGAAATCCCTTCTATAGCAATGAGATAAGACCATGAAATGGGTGGATGATGGTGGATTTTCATATGGAAATCTTTAAATGCGTTTATCTCGTAAACTAAGCGTTTAATCGAAAAAAGGAGCTTAATTTGTGATCACTATAAATTACCCATGAAATCCCTTCTATAGGAATCAGATATGACCATGAAATGGGTGGATAATGGTGGATTTTCATATGGAAATCTTTAAATGCGTTTATTTCGTAAACTAAGCGTCTAATCGAAAAAAGGAGCTTAATTTGTGATCACTATAAATTCCCTAAGAAATCCTTTCTATAGGTGGAGATAGACCATGAAATGGGTGGATAATAGTCGATTTTCATATGGAAATCTTTAAATGCGTTTATCTCGTAAACTAAGCGTCTAATCGAAAAAGGAGCTTAATTTGTGATCACTATAAATTACCCATGAAATCCCTTCTATAGGAATCAGATATGACCATGAAATGGGTGGATAATAGTCGATTTTTATATGGAAATCTTTAAATGCGTTTATCTCGTAAACTAAGCGTCTAATCGAAAAAAGGAGCTTAATTTGTGATCACTATAAATTCCCTAAGAAATCCTTTCTATAGGTGGAGATATGACCGTGAAATGGGTGGATAATGGTGGATTTTCATATGGAAATCTTTAAATGCATTTATCTCGTAAACTAAGCGTCTAATCGAAAAAAGGAGCTTAATTTGTGATCACTATAAATTACCCATGAAATCCCTTCTATAGGAATCAGATATGACCATGAAATGGGTGGATAAAGGTGGATTTTCATATGGAAATCTTTAAATGCGTTTATCTCGTAAACTAAGCGTCTAATCGAAAAAAGGAGCTTAATTTGTGATCACTATAAATTCCCTAAGAAATCCCTTCTATAGCAATGAGATAAGACCATGAAATGGGTGGATGATAGTGGATTTTCATATGGAAATCTTTAAATGCGTTTATCTCGTAAACTAAGCGTCTAATCGAAAAAAGGAGCTTAATTTGTGATCACTATAAATTACCCATCAAATCCCTTCTATAGGTGGAGATATGACCATGAAATCGGTGGATAATGGTGGATTTTCATATGGAAATCTTTAAATGCGTTTATCTCGTAAACTAAGCGTCTAATCGAAAAAAGGAGCTTAATTTGTGATCACTATAAATTCCCTAAGAAATCCCTTCTATAGCAATGAGATAAGACCATGAAATGGGTGGATGATGGTGGATTTTCATATGGAAATCTTTAAATGCGTTTATCTCGTAAACTAAGCGTCTAATCGAAAAAAGGAGCTTAATTTGTGATCACTATAAATTACCCATGAAATCCCTTCTATAGGTGGAGATATGACCATGAAATGGGTGGATAATGGTGGATTTTCATATGGAAATCTTTAAATGCGTTTATCTCGTAAACTAAGCGTCTAATCGAAAAAAAGAGCTTAATTTGTGATCACTATAAATTCCCTAAGAAATCCCTTCTATAGCAATGATATAAGACCATGAAATGGGTGGATGATGGTGGATTTTCATATGGAAATCTTTAAATGCGTTTATCTCGTAAACTAAGCGTCTAATCGAAAAAAGGAGCTTAATTTGTGATCACTATAAATTACCCATGAAATCCCTTCTATAGGTGGAGATATGACCATGAAATGGGTGGATAATGGTGGATTTTCATATGGAAATCTTTAAATGCGTTTATCTCGTAAACTAAGCGTCTAATCGAAAAAAAGAGCTTAATTTGTGATCACTATAAATTCCCTAAGAAATCCCTTCTATAGCAATGATATAAGACCATGAAATGGGTGGATGATGGTGGATTTTCATATGGAAATCTTTAAATGCGTTTATCTCGTAAACTAAGCGTCTAATCGAGAAAAGGAGCTTAATTCGTGATCACTATAAATTACCCATGAAATCCCTTCTATAGGAATCAGATATGAGCATGAAATGGGTGGATGATGGTGGATTTTCATATGGAAATCTTTAAATGCGTTTATCTCGTAAACTAAGCGTCCAATCGAAAAAAGGAGCTTAATTTGTGATCACTATAAATTACCCATGAAATCCCTTCTATAGGAATCAGATATGACCATGAAATGGGTGGATAATGGTGGATTTTCATATGGAAATCTTTAAATGCGTTTATCTCGTAAACTAAGCGTCTAATCGAAAAAAGGAGCTTAATTTGTGATCACTATAAATTACCCATGAAATCCCTTCTATAGGTGGAGATATGACCATGAAATGGGTGGATAATGGTGGATTTTCATATGGAAATCTTTAAATGCGTTTATCTCGTAAACTAAGCGTCTAATCGAAAAAAGGAGCTTAATTTGTGATCACTATAAATTCCCTAAGAAATCCTTTCTATAGGTGGAGATATGACCATGAAATGGGTGGATAATGGTGGATTTTTATATGGAAATCTTTAAATGCGTTTATCTCGTAAACTAAGCGTCTAATCGAAAAAGGGAGCTTAATTTGTGATCACTATAAATTACCCATGAAATCCCTTCTATAGCAATGAGATAAGACCATGAAATGGGTGGATAATAGTCGATTTTCATATGGAAATCTTTAAATGCGTTTATCTCGTAAACTAAGCGTCTAATCGAAAAAAGGAGCTTAATTTGTGATCACTATAAATTACCCATGAAATCCCTTCTATAGGTGGAGATATGACCATGAAATGGGTGGATAATGGTGGATTTTCATATGGAAATCTTTAAATGCGTTTATCTCGTAAACTAAGCGCCTAATCGAGAAAAGGAGCTTAATTTGTGATCACTATAAATTACCCATGAAATCCCTTCTATAGGAATCAGATATGACCATGAAATGGGTGGATGATGGTGGATTTTCATATGGAAATCTTTAAATGCGTTTATTTCGTAAACTAAGCGTCTAATCGAAAAAAGGAGCTTAATTTGTGATCACTATAAATTACCCAAGAAATCCCTTCTATAGGAATCAGATATGACCATGAAATGGGTGGATAATAGTCGATTTTTATATGGAAATCTTTAAATGCGTTTATCTCGTAAACTAAGCGTCTAATCGAAAAAAGGAGCTTAATTTGTGATCACTATAAATTACCCATGAAATCCCTTCTATAGGAATCAGATATGACCATGAAATGGGTGGATGATGGTGGATTTTCATATGGAAATCTTTCAATGCGTTTATTTCGTAAACTAAGCGTCTAATCGAAAAAAGGAGCTTAATTTGTGATCACTATAAATTCGCTAAGAAATCCTTTCTATAGGTGGAGATATGACCATGAAATGGGTGGATAATAGTCGATTTTCATATGGAAATCTTTAAATGCGTTTATCTCGTAAACTAAGCGTCTAATCGAAAAAAGGAGCTTAATTTGTGATCACTATAAATTACCCATGAAATCCCTTCTATAGGTGGAGATATGATCATGAAATGGGTGGATAATGGTGGATTTTCATATGGAAATCTTTAAATGCGTTTATCTCGTAAACTAAGCGCCTAATCGAGAAAAGGAGCTTAATTTGTGATCACTATAAATTACCCATGAAATCCCTTCTTTAGGAATCAGATATGACCATGAAATGGGTGGATGATGGTGGATTTTCATATGGAAATCTTTAAATGCGTTTATTTCGTAAACTAAGCGTCTAATCGAAAAAAGGAGCTTAATTTGTGATCACTATAAATTCGCTAAGAAATCCTTTCTATAGGTGGAGATATGACCATGAAATGGGTGGATAATAGTCGATTTTTATATGGAAATCTTTAAATGCGTTTATCTCGTAAACTAAGCGTCTAATCGAAAAAAGGAGCTTAATTTGTGATCACTATAAATTCGCTAAGAAATCCTTTCTATAGGTGGAGATATGACCATGAAATGGGTGGATAATAGTCGATTTTCATATGGAAATCTTTAAATGCGTTTATCTCGTAAACTAAGCGTCTAATCGAAAAAAAGGAGCTTAATTTGTGATCACTATAAATTACCCATGAAATCCCTTCTATAGGTGGAGATATGACCATGAAATGGGTGGATAATGGTGGATTTTCATATGGAAATCTTTAAATGCGTTTATCTCGTAAACTAAGCGTCTAATCGAAAAAAGGAGCTTAATTTGTGATCACTATAAATTACCCATGAAAACCCTTCTATAGGAATCAGATATGACCATGAAATGGGTGGATGATGGTGGATTTTCATATGGAAATCTTTAAATGCGTTTATTTCGTAAACTAAGCGTCTAATCGAAAAAAGGAGCTTAATTTGTGATCACTATAAATTACCCATGAAATCCCTTCTATAGGTGGAGATATGACCATGAAATGGGTGGATAATGGTGGATTTTCATATGGAAATCTTTAAATGCGTTTATCTCGTAAACTAAGCGTCTAATCGAAAAAAGGAGCTTAATTTGTGATCACTATAAATTACCCATGAAATCCCTTCTATAGGAATCAGATATGACCATGAAATGGGTGGATGATGGTGGATTTTCATATGGAAATCTTTAAATGCGTTTATTTCGTAAACTAAGCGTCTAATCGAAAAAAGGAGCTTAATTTGTGATCACTATAAATTACCCATGAAATCCCTTCTATAGGTGGAGATATGACCATGAAATGGGTGGATAATGGTGGATTTTCATATGGAAATCTTTAAATGCGTTTATCTCGTAAACTAAGCGTCTAATCGAAAAAAGGAGCTTAATTTGTGATCACTATAAATTACCCATGAAATCCCTTCTATAGGAATCAGATATGACCATGAAATGGGTGGATGATGGTGGATTTTCATATGGAAATCTTTCAATGCGTTTATTTCGTAAACTAAGCGTCTAATCGAAAAAAGGAGCTTAATTTGTGATCACTATAAATTCGCTAAGAAATCCTTTCTATAGGTGGAGATATGACCATGAAATGGGTGGATAATAGTCGATTTTCATATGGAAATCTTTAAATGCGTTTATCTCGAAAACTAAGCGTCTAATCGAAAAAAGGAGCTTAATTTGTGATCACTATAAATTACCCATGAAATCCCTTCTATAGGTGGAGATATGACCATGAAATGGGTGGATAATGGTGGATTTTCATATGGAAATCTTTAAATGCGTTTATCTCGTAAACTAAGCGCCTAATCGAGAAAAGGAGCTTAATTTGTGATCACTATAAATTACCCATGAAATCCCTTCTATAGGAATCAGATATGACCATGAAATGGGTGGATGATGGTGGATTTTCATATGGAAATCTTTAAATGCGTTTATTTCGTAAACTAAGCGTCTAATCGAAAAAAGGAGCTTAATTTGTGATCACTATAAATTACCCAAGAAATCCTTTCTATAGGAATCAGATATGACCATGAAATGGGTGGATAATAGTCGATTTTTATATGGAAATCTTTAAATGCGTTTATCTCGTAAACTAAGCGTCTAATCGAAAAAAGGAGCTTAATTTGTGATCACTATAAATTCGCTAAGAAATCCTTTCTATAGGTGGAGATATGACCATGAAATGGGTGGATAATAGTCGATTTTCATATGGAAATCTTTAAATGCGTTTATCTCGTAAACTAAGCGTCTAATCGAAAAAAGGAGCTTAATTTGTGATCACTATAAATTACCCATGAAATCCCTTCTATAGGTGGAGATATGACCATGAAATGGGTGGATAATGGTGGATTTTCATATGGAAATCTTTAAATGCGTTTATCTCGTAAACTAAGCGTCTAATCGAAAAAAGGAGCTTAATTTGTGATCACTATAAATTACCCATGAAATCCCTTCTATAGGAATCAGATATGACCATGAAATGGGTGGATGATGGTGGATTTTCATATGGAAATCTTTAAATGCGTTTATTTCGTAAACTAAGCGTCTAATCGAAAAAAGGAGCTTAATTTGTGATCACTATAAATTACCCATGAAATCCCTTCTATAGGTGGAGATATGACCATGAAATGGGTGGATAATGGTGGATTTTCATATGGAAATCTTTAAATGCGAGTATCTCGTAAACTAAGCGTCTAATCGAAAAAAGGAGCTTAATTTGTGATCACTATAAATTACCCATGAAATCCCTTCTATAGGAATCAGATATGACCATGAAATGGGTGGATGATGGTGGATTTTCATATGGAAATCTTTAAATGCGTTTATTTCGTAAACTAAGCGTCTAATCGAAAAAAGGAGCTTAATTTGTGATCACTATAAATTCGCTAAGAAATCCTTTCTATAGGTGGAGATATGACCATGAAATAGGTGGATAATAGTCGATTTTCATATGGAAATCTTTAAATGCGTTTATCTCGTAAACTAAGCGTCTAATCGAAAAAAGGAGCTTAATTTGTGATCACTATAAATTACCCATGAAATCCCTTCTATAGGTGGAGATATGACCATGAAATGGGTGGATAATGGTGGATTTTCATATGGAAATCTTTAAATGCGTTTATCTCGTAAACTAAGCGTCTAATCGAAAAAAGGAGCTTAATTTGTGATCACTATAAATTCGCTAAGAAATCCTTTCTATAGGTGGAGATATGACCATGAAATGGGTGGATAATGGTGGATTTTCATATGGAAATCTTTAAATGCGTTTATCTCGTAAACTAAGCGTCTAATCGAAAAAAGGAGCTTAATTTGTGATCACTATAAATTACCCATGAAATCCCTTCTATAGGAATCAGATATGACCATGAAATGGGTGGATGATGGTGGATTTTCATATGGAAATCTTTAAATGCGTTTATCTCGTAAACTAAGCGTCTAATCGAAAAAAGGAGCTTAATTTGTGATCACTATAAATTACCCATGAAATCCCTTCTATAGGAATCAGATATGACCATGAAATGGGTGGATAATAGTCGATTTTTATATGGAAATCTTTAAATGCGTTTATCTCGTAAACTAAGCGTCTAATCGAAAAAAGGAGCTTAATTTGTGATCACTATAAATTCCCTAAGAAATCCTTTCTATAGGTGGAGATATGACCATGAAATGGGTGGATAATGGTGGATTTTCATATGGAAATCTTTAAATGCGTTTATCTCGTAAACTAAGCGCCTAATCGAGAAAAGGAGCTTAATTTGTGATCACTATAAATTACCCATGAAATCCCTTCTATAGGAATCAGATATGACCATGAAATGGGTGGATGATGGTGGATTTTCATATGGAAATCTTTAAATGCGTTTATTTCGTAAACTAAGCGTCTAATCGAAAAAAGGAGCTTAATTTGTGATCACTATAAATTCGCTAAGAAATCCTTTCTATAGGTGGAGATATGACCATGAAATGGGTGGATAATAGTCGATTTTTATATGGAAATCTTTAAATGCGTTTATCTCGTAAACTAAGCGTCTAATCGAAAAAAGGAGCTTAATTTGTGATCACTATAAATTCGCTAAGAAATCCTTTCTATAGGTGGAGATATGACCATGAAATGGGTGGATAATAGTCGATTTTCATATGGAAATCTTTAAATGCGTTTATCTCGTAAACTAAGCGTCTAATCGAAAAAAGGAGCTTAATTTGTGATCACTATAAATTACCCATGAAATCCCTTCTATAGGAATCAGATATGACCATGAAATGGGTGGATGATGGTGGATTTTCATATGGAAATCTTTAAATGCGTTTATTTCGTAAACTAAGCGTCTAATCGAAAAAAGGAGCTTAATTTGTGATCACTATAAATTACCCATGAAATCCCTTCTATAGGTGGAGATATGACCATGAAATGGGTGGATAATGGTGGATTTTCATATGGAAATCTTTAAATGCGTTTATCTCGTAAACTAAGCGTCTAATCGAAAAAAGGAGCTTAATTTGTGATCACTATAAATTACCCATGAAATCCCTTCTATAGGAACCAGATATGACCATGAAATGGGTGGATGATGGTGGATTTTCATATGGAAATCTTTAAATGCGTTTATTTCGTAAACTAAGCGTCTAATCGAAAAAAGGAGCTTAATTTGTGATCACTATAAATTACCCATGAAATCCCTTCTATAGGTGGAGATATGACCATGAAATGGGTGGATAATGGTGGATTTTCATATGGAAATCTTTAAATGCGTTTATCTCGTAAACTAAGCGTCTAATCGAAAAAAGGAGCTTAATTTGTGATCACTATAAATTACCCATGAAATCCCTTCTATAGGAATCAGATATGACCATGAAATGGGTGGATGATGGTGGATTTTCATATGGAAATCTTTAAATGCGTTTATTTCGTAAACTAAGCGTCTAATCGAAAAAAGGAGCTTAATTTGTGATCACTATAAATTCGCTAAGAAATCCTTTCTATAGGTGGAGATATGACCATGAAATGGGTGGATAATAGTCGATTTTCATATGGAAATCTTTAAATGCGTTTATCTCGAAAACTAAGCGTCTAATCGAAAAAAGGAGCTTAATTTGTGATCACTATAAATTACCCATGAAATCCCTTCTATAGGTGGAGATATGACCATGAAATGGGTGGATAATGGTGGATTTTCATATGGAAATCTTTAAATGCGTTTATCTCGTAAACTAAGCGCCTAATCGAGAAAAGGAGCTTAATTTGTGATCACTATAAATTACCCATGAAATCCCTTCTATAGGAATCAGATATGACCATGAAATGGGTGGATGATGGTGGATTTTCATATGGAAATCTTTAAATGCGTTTATTTCGTAAACTAAGCGTCTAATCGAAAAAAGGAGCTTAATTTGTGATCACTATAAATTACCCATGAAATCCCTTCTATAGGTGGAGATATGACCATGAAATGGGTGGATAATGGTGGATTTTCATATGGAAATCTTTAAATGCGTTTATCTCGTAAACTAAGCGTCTAATCGAAAAAAGGAGCTTAATTTGTGATCACTATAAATTACCCATGAAATCCCTTCTATAGGAATCAGATATGACCATGAAATGGGTGGATGATGGTGGATTTTCATATGGAAATCTTTAAATGCGTTTATTTCGTAAACTAAGCGTCTAATCGAAAAAAGGAGCTTAATTTGTGATCACTATAAATTATCCATGAAATCCCTTCTATAGGTGGAGATATGACCATGAAATGGGTGGATAATGGTGGATTTTCATATGGAAATCTTTAAATGCGTTTATCTCGTAAACTAAGCGTCTAATCGAAAAAAGGAGCTTAATTTGTGATCACTATAAATTACCCATGAAATCCCTTCTATAGGAATCAGATATGACCATGAAATGGGTGGATGATGGTGGATTTTCATATGGAAATCTTTAAATGCGTTTATTTCGTAAACTAAGCGTCTAATCGAAAAAAGGAGCTTAATTTGTGATCACTATAAATTCGCTAAGAAATCCTTTCTATAGGTGGAGATATGACCATGAAATGGGTGGATAATAGTCGATTTTCATATGGAAATCTTTAAATGCGTTTATCTCGTAAACTAAGCGTCTAATCGAAAAAAGGAGCTTAATTTGTGATCACTATAAATTACCCATGAAATCCCTTCTATAGGAATCAGATATGACCATGAAATGGGTGGATGATGGTGGATTTTCATATGGAAATCTTTAAATGCGTTTATCTCGTAAACTAAGCGTCTAATCGAAAAAAGGAGCTTAATTTGTGATCACTATAAATTCGCTAAGAAATCCTTTCTATAGGTGGAGATATGACCATGAAATGGGTGGATAATGGTGGATTTTCATATGGAAATCTTTAAATGCGTTTATCTCGTAAACTAAGCGTCTAATCGAAAAAAGGAGCTTAATTTGTGATCACTATAAATTACCCATGAAATCCCTTCTATAGGAATCAGATATGACCATGAAATGGGTGGATGATGGTGGATTTTCATATGGAAATCTTTAAATGCGTTTATCTCGTAAACTAAGCGTCTAATCGAAAAAAGGAGCTTAATTTGTGATCACTATAAATTACCCATGAAATCCCTTCTATAGGAATCAGATATGACCATGAAATGGGTGGATAATAGTCGATTTTTATATGGAAATCTTTAAATGCGTTTATCTCGTAAACTAAGCGTCTAATCGAAAAAAGGAGCTTAATTTGTGATCACTATAAATTCCCTAAGAAATCCTTTCTATAGGTGGAGATATGACCATGAAATGGGTGGATAATGGTGGATTTTTATATGGAAATCTTTAAATGCGTTTATCTCGTAAACTAAGCGTCTAATCGAGAAAAGGAGCTTAATTTGTGATCACTATAAATTACCCATGAAATCCCTTCTATAGGAATCAGATATGACCATGAAATGGGTGGATAATGGTGGATTTTCATATGGAAATCTTTAAATGCGTTTATCTCGTAAACTAAGCGTCTAATCGAGAAAAGGAGCTTAATTTGTGATCACTATAAATTCCCTTATATATCCTTGGTATAGGTGGAGATATGACCATGAAATGGGTGGATAATGGTGGATTTTCATATGGAAGTATTTAAATGCGTTTATCTCGTAAACTAAGCGTCTAATCGAAAAAAGGAGCTTAATTTGTGATCACTATAAATTCCCTAAGAAATCCTTTCTATAGGTGGAGATATGACCATGAAATGGGTGGATAATAGTCGATTTTCATATGGAAATCTTTAAATGCGTTTATCTCGTGAACTAAGCGTCTAATCGAAAAAAGGAGCTTAATTTGTGATCACTATAAATTCCCTAAGAAATCCTTTCTATAGGTGGAGATATGACCATGAAATGGGTGGATAATAGTCGATTTTCATATGGAAATCTTTAAATGCGTTTATCTCGTGAACTAAGCGTCTAATCGAAAAAAGGAGCTTAATTTGTGATCACCATAAATTACCCATGAATTCCCTTCTATAGGAATGAGATATGACCATGAAATGGGTGGATGATGGTGGATTTTCATATGGAAATCTTTAAATGCGTTTATCTCGTAAAATAAGCGTCTAATCGAAAAAAAGAGCTTAATTTATGATCACTATAAATTACCCATGAAATCCATTCTATAGGCGAAGATATGACTATGAAATGAGTGGATGATGGTGGATTTTCATATGGAAATCTTTAAATGCGTTTATCTCTTAAACTAAGCGTCTAATCGAAAAAAGGAGCTTAATTTGTGATCACCATAAATTACCCATGAAATACCTTCTATAGGAATGAGATATGACCATGAAATGGGTGGATGATGGTGGATTTTCATATGGAAATCTTTAAATGCGTTTATCTCGTAAACTAAGCGTCTAATCGAAAAAAGGAGCTTAATTTGTGATCACTATAAATTACCCATGAAATCCCTTCTATAGGAATGAGATATGACCATGAAATGGGTGGATAATGGTGGATTTTCATATGGAAATCTTTAAATGCGTTTATCTCGTAAACTAAGCGTCTAATCGAAAAAAGGAGCTTAATTTGTGATCACTATAAATTCCCTAAGATATCCTTTCTATAGGTGGAGATATGACCATTAAATGGGTGGATGATGGTGGATTTTCATATGGAAATCTTTAAATGCGTTTGTCTCGTAAACTAAGCGTCTAATCGAGAAAAGGAGCTTAATTTGTGATCACTATAATTTCCCTAAGATATCCTTTCTATAGGTGGAGATATGACCATTAAATGGGTGGATGATGGTGGATTTTCATATGGAAATCTTTAAATGCGTTTGTCTCGTAAACTAAGCGTCTAATCGAAAAAATGAGCTTAATTTGTGATCACTATAAATTGCCTAAGATATCCTTCCTATAGGTGGAGATATGACCATGAAATGGGTGGATAATGGTGGATTTTCATATGGAAATCTTTAAATGCGTTTATCTCGTAAACTAAGCGTCTAATCGAAAAAAGGAGCTTAATTTGTGATCACTATAAATTACCCATGAAATCCCTTCTATAGGAATGAGATATGACCATGAAATGGGTGGATAATGGTGGATTTTCATATGGAAATCTTTAAATGCGTTTATCTCGTAAACTAAGCGTCTAATCGAGAAAAGGAGCTTAATTTGTGATCACTATAAATTCCCTTATATATCCTTGGTATAGGAATGAGATATGACCATGAAATGGGTGGATAATGGTGGATTTTCATATGGAAATCTTTAAATGCGTTTATCTCGTAAACTAAGCGTCTAATCAAAAAAAGGAGCTTAATTTGTGATCACTATAAATTACCCATGAAATCCCTTCTATAGGTGGAGATATGACCATGAAATGGGTGGATAATGGTGGATTTTCCTATGGAAATCTTTAAATGCATTTATCTCGTAAACTAAGCGTCTAATCGAAAAAAGGAGCTTAATTTGTGATCACTATAAATTACCCATGAAATCCCTTCTATAGGAATGAGATATGACCATGAAATGGGTGGATGATGGTGGATTTTCATATGGAAATCTTTAAATGCGTTTATCTCGTAAACTAAGCGTCTAATCGAAAAAAAAGGAGCTTAATTTGTGATCACTATAAATTACCCATGAAATCCCTTCTATAGGAATGAGATATGACCATGAAATGGGTGGATAATGGTGGATTTTCATATGGAAGTATTTAAATGCGTTTATCTCGTAAACTAAGCGTCTAATCGAAAAAAGGAGCTTAATTTGTGATCACTATAAATTCCCTAAGAAATCCTTTCTATAGGTGGAGATATGACCATGAAATGGGTGGATAATGGTGGATTTTCATATGGAAATCTTTAAATGCATTTATCTCGTAAACTAAGCGTCTAATCAAAAAAAGGAGCTTAATTTGTGATCACTATAAATTACCCATGAAATCCCTTCTATAGGAATGAGATATGACCATGAAATGGGTGGATGATGGTGGATTTTCATATTGAAATCTTTAAATGCGTTTATCTCGTAAACTAAGCGTCTAATCGAAAAAAAGGAGCTTAATTTGTGATCACTATAAATTACCCATGAAATCCCTTCTATAGGAATGAGATATGACCATGAAATGGGTGGATAATGGTGGATTTTCATATGGAAGTATTTAAATGCGTTTATCTCGTAAACTAAGCGTCTAATCGAAAAAAGGAGCTTAATTTGTGATCACTATAAATTCCCTAAGAAATCCTTTCTATAGGTGGAGATATGACCATGAAATGGGTGGATAATGGTGGATTTTCATATGGAAATCTTTAAATGCGTTTATCTCGTAAACTAAGCGTCTAATCAAAAAAAGGAGCTTAATTTGTGATCACTATAAATTACCCATGAAATCCCTTCTATAGGAATGAGATATGACCATGAAATGGGTGGATAATGGTGGATTTTCATATGGAAGTATTTAAATGCGTTTATCTCGTAAACTAAGCGTCTAATCGAAAAAAGGAGCTTAATTTGTGATCACTATAAATTCCCTAAGAAATCCTTTCTATAGGTGGAGATATGACCATGAAATGGGTGGATAATGGTGGATTTTCCTATGGAAATCTTTAAATGCGTTTATCTCGTAAACTAAGCGTCTAATCAAAAAAAGGAGCTTAATTTGTGATCACTATAAATTACCCATGAAATCCCTTCTATAGGAATGAGATATGACCATGAAATGGGTGGATAATGGTGGATTTTCATATGGAAGTATTTAAATGCGTTTATCTCGTAAACTAAGCGTCTAATCGAAAAAAGGAGCTTAATTTGTGATCACTATAAATTCCCTAAGAAATCCTTTCTATAGGTGGAGATATGACCATGAAATGGGTGGATAATGGTGGATTTTCATATGGAAATCTTTAAATGCGTTTATCTCGTAAACTAAGCGTCTAATCAAAAAAAGGAGCTTAATTTGTGATCACTATAAATTACCCATGAAATCCCTTCTATAGGAATGAGATATGACCATGAAATGGGTGGATAATGGTGGATTTTCATATGGAAGTATTTAAATGCGTTTATCTCGTAAACTAAGCGTCTAATCGAAAAAAGGAGCTTAATTTGTGATCACTATAAATTCCCTAAGAAATCCTTTCTATAGGTGGAGATATGACCATGAAATGGGTGGATAATGGTGGATTTTCCTATGGAAATCTTTAAATGCGTTTATCTCGTAAACTAAGCGTCTAATCAAAAAAAGGAGCTTAATTTGTGATCACTATAAATTACCCATGAAATCCCTTCTATAGGAATGAGATATGACCATGAAATGGGTGGATAATGGTGGATTTTCATATGGAAGTATTTAAATGCGTTTATCTCGTAAACTAAGCGTCTAATCGAAAAAAGGAGCTTAATTTGTGATCACTATAAATTCCCTAAGAAATCCTTTCTATAGGTGGAGATATGACCATGAAATGGGTGGATAATGGTGGATTTTCATATGGAAATCTTTAAATGCGTTTATCTCGTAAACTAAGCGTCTAATCAAAAAAAGGAGCTTAATTTGTGATCACTATAAATTACCCATGAAATCCCTTCTATAGGAATGAGATATGACCATGAAATGGGTGGATAATGGTGGATTTTCATATGGAAGTATTTAAATGCGTTTATCTCGTAAACTAAGCGTCTAATCGAAAAAAGGAGCTTAATTTGTGATCACTATAAATTCCCTAAGAAATCCTTTCTATAGGTGGAGATATGACCATGAAATGGGTGGATAATGGTGGATTTTCCTATGGAAATCTTTAAATGCGTTTATCTCGTAAACTAAGCGTCTAATCAAAAAAAGGAGCTTAATTTGTGATCACTATAAATTACCCATGAAATCCCTTCTATAGGAATGAGATATGACCATGAAATGGGTGGATAATGGTGGATTTTCATATGGAAGTATTTAAATGCGTTTATCTCGTAAACTAAGCGTCTAATCGAAAAAAGGAGCTTAATTTGTGATCACTATAAATTCCCTAAGAAATCCTTTCTATAGGTGGAGATATGACCATGAAATGGGTGGATAATGGTGGATTTTCATATGGAAATCTTTAAATGCGTTTATCTCGTAAACTAAGCGTCTAATCAAAAAAAGGAGCTTAATTTGTGATCACTATAAATTACCCATGAAATCCCTTCTATAGGAATGAGATATGACCATGAAATGGGTGGATGATGGTGGATTTTCATATGGAAATCTTTAAATGCGTTTATCTCGTAAACTAAGCGTCTAATCGAAAAAAGGAGCTTAATTTGTGATCACTATAAATTACCCATGAAATCCCTTCTATAGGTGGAGATATGACCATGAAATGGGTGGATGATGGTGAATTTTCATATGGAAGTATTTAAATGCGTTTATCTCTTAAACTAAGCGTCTAATCGAAAAAAGGAGCTTAATTTGTGATCACTATAAATTCCCTAAGAAATCCTTTCTATATGTGGAAGATATGACCATGAAATGGGTGGATAATAGTCGATTTTCATATGGAAATCTTTAAATGCGTTTATCTCGTGAACTAAGCGTCTAATCGAAAAAAGGAGCTTAATTTGTGATCACTATAAATTACCCATGAAATCCCTTCTATAGGTGGAGATATGACCATGAAATGGGTGGATAATGGTGGATTTTCATATGGAAATCTTTAAATGCGTTTATCTCGTAAACTAAGCATCTAATCGAAAAAGGGAGCTTAATTTGTGATCACTATAAATTACCCATCAAATCCCTTCTATAGGAATGAGATAAGACCATGAAATGGGTGGATGATGGTGGATTTTCATATGGAAATCTTTAAATGCGTTTATCTCGTAAACTAAGCGTCTAATCGAAAAAAGGAGCTTAATTTGTGATCACTATAAATTCCCTAAGAAATCCTTTCTATAGGTGGAGATATGACCATGAAATGGGTGGATAATGGTGGATATTCATATGGAAATCTTTAAATGCGTTTATCTCGTAAACTAAGCGTCTAATCGAAAAAAAGGAGCTTAATTTGTGATCACTATAAATTACCCATGAAATCCCTTCTATAGGAATGAGATATGACCATGAAATGGGTGGATAATGGTGGATTTTCATATGGAAATCTTTAAATGCGTTTATCTCGTAAACTAAGCGTCTAATCGAAAAAAGGAGCTTAATTTGTGATCACTATAAATTCCCTAAGAAATCCTTTCTATAGGTGGAGATATGATCATGAAATGGGTGGATAATGGTGGATTTTCATATGGAAATCTTTAAATGCGTTTATCTCGTAAACTAAGCGTCTTATCGAAAAAAGGAGCTTAATTTGTGATCACCATAAATTACCAATGAATTCCCTTCTATAGGAATGAGATATGACCATGAAATGGGTGGATGATGGTGGATTTTCATATGGAAATCTTTAAATGCGTTTATCTCGTAAAATAAGCGTCTAATCGAAAAAAAGAGCTTAATTTATGATCACTATAAATTACCCATGAAATCCATTCTATAGGCGAAGATATGACTATGAAATGGGTGGATGATGGTGGATTTTCATATGGAAATCTTTAAATGCGTTTATCTCGTAAAATAAGCGTCTAATCGAAAAAAAGGAGCTTAATTTGTGATCACTATAAATTACCCATGAAATCCCTTCTATAGGAATGAGATATGACCATGAAATGGGTGGATAATGGTGGATTTTCATATGGAAGTATTTAAATGCGTTTATCTCGTAAACTAAGCGTCTAATCGAAAAAAGGAGCTTAATTTGTGATCACTATAAATTCCCTAAGAAATCCTTTCTATAGGTGGAGATATGACCATGAAATGGGTGGATAATGGTGGATTTTCATATGGAAATCTTTAAATGCGTTTATCTCGTAAACTAAGCGTCTAATCAAAAAAAGGAGCTTAATTTGTGATCACTATAAATTACCCATGAAATCCCTTCTATAGGAATGAGATATGACCATGAAATGGGTGGATGATGGTGGATTTTCATATGGAAATCTTTAAATGCGTTTATCTCGTAAACTAAGCGTCTAATCGAAAAAAGGAGCTTAATTTGTGATCACTATAAATTACCCATGAAATCCCTTCTATAGGTGGAGATATGACCATGAAATGGGTGGATGATGGTGAATTTTCATATGGAAGTATTTAAATGCGTTTATCTCGTAAACTAAGCGTCTAATCGAAAAAAGGAGCTTAATTTGTGATCACTATAAATTCCCTAAGAAATCCTTTCTATAGGTGGAGATATGACCATGAAATGGGTGGATAATAGTCGATTTTCATATGGAAAACTTTAAATGCGTTTATCTCGTGAACTAAGCGTCTAATCGAAAAAAGGAGCTTAATTTGTGATCACTATAAATTACCCATGAAATCCCTTCTATAGGTGGAGATATGACTATGAAATGGGTGGATAATGGTGGATTTTCATATGGAAATCTTTAAATGCGTTTATCTCGTAAACTAAGCATCTAATCGAAAAAGGGAGCTTAATTTGTGATCACTATAAATTACCCATCAAATCCCTTCTATAGGAATGAGATAAGACCATGAAATGGGTGGATGATGGTGGATTTTCATATGGAAATCTTTAAATGCGTTTATCTCGTAAACTAAGCGTCTAATCGAAAAAAAGGAGCTTAATTTGTGATCACTATAAATTCCCTAAGAAATCCTTTCTATAGGTGGAGATATGACCATGAAATGGGTGGATAATGGTGGATATTCATATGGAAATCTTTAAATGCGTTTATCTCGTAAACTAAGCGTCTAATCGAAAAAAAGGAGCTTAATTTGTGATCACTATAAATTACCCATGAAATCCCTTCTATAGGAATGAGATATGACCATGAAATGGGTGGATAATGGTGGATTTTCATATGGAAATCTTTAAATGCGTTTATCTCGTAAACTAAGCGTCTAATCGAAAAAAGGAGCTTAATTTGTGATCACTATAAATTCCCTAAGAAATCCTTTCTATAGGTGGAGATATGACCATGAAATGGGTGGATGATGGTGGATTTTCATATGGAAATCTTTAAATGCGTTTATCTCGTAAACTAAGCGTCTAATCGAAAAAAGGAGCTTAATTTGTGATCACCATAAATTACCAATGAATTCCCTTCTATAGGAATGAGATATGACCATGAAATGGGTGGATGATGGTGGATTTTCATATGGAAATCTTTAAATGCGTTTATCTCGTAAAATAAGCGTCTAATCGAAAAAAAGAGCTTAATTTATGATCACTATAAATTACCCATGAAATCCATTCTATAGGCGAAGATATGACTATGAAATGGGTGGATGATGGTGGATTTTCATAGGGAAATCTTTAAATGCGTTTATCTCGTAAACTAAGCGTCTAATCGAAAAAAGGAGCTTAATTTGTGATCACCATAAATTACCCATGAAATACCTTCTATAGGAATGAGATATGACCATGAAATGGGTGGATGATGGTGGATTTTCATATGGAAATCTTTAAATGCGTTTATCTCGTAAAATAAGCGTCTAATCGAAAAAAAGAGCTTAATTTATGATCACTATAAATTACCCATGAAATCCATTCTATAGGCGAAGATATGACTATGAAATGGGTGGATGATGGTGGATTTTCATATGGAAATCTTTAAATGCGTTTATCTCGTAAACTAAGCGTCTAATCGAAAAAAGGAGCTTAATTTGTGATCACTATAAATTACCCATGAAATCCCTTCTATAGGTGGAGATATGACCATGAAATGGGTGGATAATGGTGGATTTTCATATGGAAATCTTTAAATGCGTTTATCTCGTAAACTAAGCGTCTAATCGAAAAAAGGGGCTTAATTTGTGATCACTATAAATTACCCATGAAATCCCTTCTATAGGTGGAGATATGACCATGAAATGGGTGGATGATGGTGAATTTTCATATGGAAATCTTTAAATGCGTTTATCTCGTAAACTAAGCGTCTAATCGAAAAAAGGAGCTTAATTTGTGATCACTATAAATTACCCATGAAATCCCTTCTATAGGTGGAGATATGACCATGAAATGGGTGGATGATGGTGGATTTTCATATGGAAATCTTTAAATGCGTTTATCTCGTAAACTTAGCGTCTAATCGAAAAAAGGAGCTTAATTTGTGATCACTATAAATTACCCATGAAATCCCTTCTATAGGTGGAGATATGACCATGAAATGGGTGGATAATGGTGGATTTTCATATGGAAATCTTTAAATGCGTTTATCTCGTAAAATAAGCGTCTAATCGAAAAAAGAGCTTAATTTATTATCACTATAAATTACCCATGAAATCCATTCTATAGGTGGAGATATGACCATGAAATGGGTGGATGATGGTGGATTTTCATATGGAAATCTTTAAATGCGTTTATCTCGTAAACTAAGCGTCTAATCGAAAAAAGGAGCTTAATTTGTGATCACTATAAATTACCCATGAAATCCCTTCTATAGGTGGAGATATGACCATGAAATGGGTGGATAATGGTGGATTTTCATATGGAAATCTTTAAATGCGTTTATCTCGTAAACTAAGCGTCTAATCGAAAAAAGGAGCTTAATTTGTGATCACTATAAATTACCCATGAAATACCTTCTATAGGAATGAGATATGACCATGAAATGGGTGGATGATGGTGGATTTTCATATGGAAATCTTTAAATGCGTTTATCTCGTAAACTAAGCGTCTAATCGAAAAAAGGAGCTTAATTTGTGATCACTATAAATTACCCATGAAATCCCTTCTATAGGTGGAGATATGACCATGAAATGGGTGGATGATGGTGGATTTTCATATGGAAATCTTTAAATGCGTTTATCTCGTAAACTAAGCGTCTAATCGAAAAAAGGAGCTTAATTTGTGATCACTATAAATTACCCATGAAATCCCTTCTATAGGTGGAGATATGACCATGAAATGGGTGGATGATGGTGAATTTTCATATGGAAATCTTTAAATGCGTTTATCTCGTAAACTAAGCGTCTAATCGAAAAAAGGGGCTTAATTTGTGATCACTATAAATTACCCATGAAATCCCTTCTATAGGCGAAGATATGACTATGAAATGGGTGGATGATGGTGGATTTTCATATGGAAATCTTTAAATGCGTTTATCTCGTAAACTAAGCGTCTAATCGAAAAAAGGAGCTTAATTTGTGATCACTATAAATTACCCATGAAATCCCTTCTATAGGTGGAGATATGACCATGAAATGGGTGGATAATGGTGGATTTTCATATGGAAATCTTTAAATGCGTTTATCTCGTAAACTAAGCGTCTAATCGAAAAAAGGGGCTTAATTTGTGATCACTATAAATTACCCATGAAATCCCTTCTATAGGTGGAGATATGACCATGAAATGGGTGGATGATGGTGAATTTTCATATGGAAATCTTTAAATGCGTTTATCTCGTAAACTAAGCGTCTAATCGAAAAAAGGAGCTTAATTTGTGATCACTATAAATTACCCATGAAATCCCTTCTATAGGTGGAGATATGACCATGAAATGGGTGGATGATGGTGGATTTTCATATGGAAATCTTTAAATGCGTTTATCTCGTAAACTAAGCGTCTAATCGAAAAAAGGAGCTTAATTTGTGATCACTATAAATTACCCATGAAATCCCTTCTATAGGTGGAGATATGACCATGAAATGGGTGGATAATGGTGGATTTTCATATGGAAATCTTTAAATGCGTTTATCTCGTAAACTAAGCGTCTAATCGAAAAAAGGAGCTTAATTTGTGATCACTATAAATTACCCATGAAATCCCTTCTATAGGTGGAGATATGACCATGAAATGGGTGGATAATGGTGGATTTTCATATGGAAATCTTTAAATGCGTTTATCTCGTAAACTAAGCGTCTAATCGAAAAAAGGAGCTTAATTTGTGATCACTATAAATTACCCATGAAATCCCTTCTATAGGTGGAGATATGACCATGAAATGGGTGGATGATGGTGGATTTTCATATGGAAATCTTTAAATGCGTTTATCTCGTAAACTAAGCGTCTAATCGAAAAAAGGAGCTTAATTTGTGATCACCATAAATTACCCATGAAATACCTTCTATAGGAATGAGATATGACCATGAAATGGGTGGATGATGGTGGATTTTCATATGGAAATCTTTAAATGCGTTTATCTCGTAAACTAAGCGTCTAATCGAAAAAAGGAGCTTAATTTGTGATCACTACAAATTCCCTAAGAAATCCTTTCTATAGGTGGAGATATGACCATGAAATGGCTGGATAATGGTGGATTTTCATATGGAAATCTTTAAATGCGTTTATCTCGTAAAATAAGCGTCTAATCGAAAAAAGAGCTTAATTTATTATCACTATAAATTACCCATGAAATCCATTCTATAGGCGAAGATATGACTATGAAATGGGTGGATGATGGTGGATTTTCATATGGAAATCTTTAAATGCGTTTATCTCGTAAACTAAGCGTCTAATCGAAAAAAGAAGCTTAATTTGTGATCACTATAAATTCCCTAAGAAGTCCTTTCTATAGGTGGAGATATGACCATGAAATGGGTGGCTAATGGTGGATTTTCATATGAAAATCTTTAAATGCGTTTATCTCGTAAACTAAGCGTCTAATCGAAAAAAGGAGCTTAATTTGTGATCACTATAAATTACCCATGAAATCCCTTCTATAGGAATCAGATATGACCATGAAATGGGTGGATAATGGTGGATTTTCATATGGAAATCTTTAAATGCGTTTATCTCGTAAACTAAGCGTCTAATCGAAAAAAGGAGCTTAATTTGTGATCACTATAAATTCCCTAAGAAATCCTTTCTATAGGTGGAGATATGACCATGAAATGGCTGGATAATGGTGGATTTTCATATGGAAATCTTTAAATGCGTTTATCTCGTAAAATAAGCGTCTAATCGAAAAAAAAAGAGCTTAATTTATGATCACTATAAATTACCCATGAAATCCATTCTATAGGCGAAGATATGACTATGAAATGGGTGGATGATGGTGGATTTTCATATGGAAATCTTTAAATGCGTTTATCTCGTAAACTAAGCGTCTAATCGAAAAAAGGAGCTTAATTTGTGATCACTATAAATTCCCTAAGAAGTCCTTTCTATAGGTGGAGATATTCCATATATATTTCCGGTTGCCCTGGTTATTATCAAACTGTTGACAACACATTGCGACAAAAACCAGTTAAAAAGTTTCAATCGGGCAACCCGACTTACATATACCCTCACCCTCAGTAAACCATAAATTTTTTTATTATATTGATATTATTACTCGATTTCTAAAGTGGGTAGGGTGGTACATTGGTATGGGAGGTACCAGAAGGGGCATGGCCATGTAGCCCATTTGCAATACCGTGCGTAGTTTTGGAGAAATATTTACTCCTGCAAAATGTATAAACATTTGGTTGCGTCTTTTGAAAGTTATCGTGTGTACCAGCCGGACAGCCAGACAGACAGACGGACAGGCAGGCAGACGGACATGGCTCAAACGACTTAAAAAGTCATGAATCGAATTTGGTTCAAAGAAACCTATGGTCTAAAGTGACTCCTTCTATGTGTTACACTTTTGGGTCGTATCAAATGATATATACCCTTCTACCCGTAGTGCCCCTAATGTTTTTTATTATTTGATTCAGAAAGTGAATGCTTTCGTGAGCAAAACGCATGTTCGTTTGTAAACAGCGGTCAGCAATTGTTTAAATTATTCATATTTTTAAGAAGTGCAATTTCAATAACCCATACTAAAATCAAATCACTTGAAATGAGTCACGGTCCTTTATACAATGTAGAAGAGAATAATTTTGATTTATTTTTTTGCAAAATTTTAAGTAATGTTTGGAATTTCGTTTGTTTTTTTTTCATTGTTTTAAACTTTTTTACAGGACAATAAAGGGGGACTGGTATAATTGTTAGTTTGATTTCAGAAAATTTCAATTAAATTCATAACTTAGGCCACGAACTATTAAACTTTACATAGTAGAGCACTAAATTCTCCGACCACCCACTGCCATGAGCATCGACATTTGATTACAAATGTCAGTTACTCGGCAGCGGAACTATATTAATGATAGTTTTTCAGCCCCCTGCTTTCATGAAGTTTCAGGTGAAATCAATGTAATTCACTAAAAGCTATTATGTGGCCACAAGTAAGTCTCTACACTTGAGTTGCTTTTAGTTTTTTTTTTTCTTTCAATTTGACCATCAAATTCATCATTCCATTCATGTAATCAATAAACTTTTCGACCTGATATTCGTGTCTTTATTGTTTTTTTTTTTTTGCAAAATCAACCCCCATCATCGCCAGACCACCGCTACCCCCAAACCACTTGTCGTTTGCACACATTCACACACGCACACAGATATATGTATCTTACAAATTACATTGTTTTGATTGATCACTCGAACGTTTGCACCACCACAAATGCTTTTTCGATGCTCATGTCATGAACAACAATGCAACATTGTTTTTTTTATTTTGTATCAAGTAATCACCTCAGAAATTCTTGCATATGAGACATTGTACGCGATGTGGGCAATACATTTCGTTTTCCTTATAATTGGTGTAACTCTACTACTAGTGGGTATGAATGTGTTTGAGGTTGTGTAAGTCGCATCACGATTCTTGTTCTATGGGGCTTTCCAAGAAACTTTGCTGACCTTTTAAATTTAGTGGTTTAGCTTGTATAAAATTTGGTTAAATTCAGTGCTACCAAAAGGGAAGTCGCAAATGTTTCGGTTATCTGAGATTTTGCATAAGTTTACATGACAATCAAATTCAAATATCCTGCAGCTTTTCGTTTGGAAGTAATGGCAGAATTATTAAACCTAAAATACATACAGTACAACTTACTTAGTTCTACAATGCAACAATGTGTATTTACATTTCATTAATACGAGTATATGTATATTACATTTATATATTACTGCATAAACGAGTACATATGTATGTGTCTACCAAACGTATTGTTATGAGCAGGCAATAACACAATTTAGAACATGCAACAAATTGGTAAAAAGACGACGCAAAGTATACAATCGAATGAATAAAAAAAAATCTATAGCAAAATAGAATAACCATTGAAAACAAAAAAAACAAACACCATCAAAAGTACTGAAAAGAGCAGCAAACAGCAAACTAATGGATCTTAATGGTCGCAAATAGTACGATTGCATTGCACCCGACACTCGGACGTACATTTTAAGGGCCTTTGCATATAAAATTACTTTATGATTAACATATACCGCCAATAATGCAAAGTAATGAAATTGAAATATCACATAATAATTGGTTGCTGTTCGTGAGAGGCGCAGTATGCACTATGTGGAAATTTAATCTGTCAAGCAACGTCGAAATATAATAGACTGCGTTTGATTTCTTTCTTAAAACAGTGATTGACTTCAATATATATATTATTGTTTAAGGGAGTAAATAACTGAAGCTCATTACAATGGCTCTCTTAGTCGTGAAACTAAGAGAAACTGAGCCCAAAGAAACTAAGTCTATATGATGTTTAATGCAAATATAGAATTGGATTACTACATATAGTTGCAGCCAAAGTAAACATGCGATAAAACTCGTAACCGAACGCGATGGAAGCTAAACATCACCAGGCTACATACCACCGAAGTAGCCAATGCCTATTCCAACAAATTATATCAACGACTGCAAACAAATGCCACTGATTCTGATTCAATGACAGCATATTGCATATTCTATGATCATTGCCGCAACCACGGGACTTGAGTATGAAAAACTACTTTCAGACAAGTCCTGGTACGACAAAGAATGTCGCGTATTGTCTAAGAAAAAAAATAATGCATACAAGGCAACACTGCAGCCAACGGTATTGCGTGCTGTAAACGAAATAATATACATATGTAGCAGAGGACAGATACGAAATGGCTCTCCAAACAGAAAAAGCTTCTATGGTTGGAGAAGAGAACATGAAGTAAAGGGATAGAGGAGTAAAGAAGTCCGAATGGTCTACCAAAAGGTAAAATGTGATAAACTATCTCCACCTGTACGGCCAGAGGGACACGCAAAGTGCACCGCAAATAGGGAAAAAGCAATTTTGTACTGTATTCGTTCTTGATGACAGTGCAAGTGACTTAACCACGCTAATCATCAATTATTGGCCAAAACGGTGTCAGTACGGTACTTACAAGGAAAAGAAACAATAAAGCTGGAGGTGCCGATGTACTGCCGGCAAATTTTTTAAAAGCCGGCTGCGTGCTCCCTTGGACTTTTTCAGTGCGGCTGCATTTGCGAGCACAATACGACAGAAACTACATATTAGATACCATGGCTGAGTTTTATATTTGTGCGAAGCTGATACGACTTTTCGGGAATAGGTAACTATCTAATCGAGCAATTTTGTTCTAAGCAAGACTTCAGACAGTAAGATATCCTGTTAAGCGACTCTTTAACAACGAGACCTACTTTTATATAGACGAATGCAATCGTCAGCTATTTGATAATCTTTATACCCTCACCTTACGGGTAGGAGAGTATACGTATATCATTTGATACGACCCAAAAGTGTAATACATAGAAGATGTCACTTTTGACCATATGTTTCTTTGAACCAAATTCGAATTATGACTTTTTAAATCGTTTGAGCCATGTCCGTCTGTCTGTCCGGCTGGTATGCACGATAACTTTCGAAAGACGCAACCAAATGTTTTGAAATTTTGCACGAGTTAATATTTCCAAATAGGCTACATGGCCCCGCCCCTTCTGTTACCTCCCATACAAATACATAATTCCGACCACTTCAGAAATCGAGTATTAATATCATTTCGCCTAACGGGATCGTACCAAAATTCTGTATTTAGTAAAGATATAACAGGTTAAAGTTTTGGAAAAAAATTGGAAGTCTAGCCACGTCCTTCTGGTACCTCTCATATAAATGTATCTTTCCGCCCACTTCAGAGATGGAGTACTTATTTTTTTTAATTTCCCTTTGCACCCCATGAATGAGGTATGGGATAGCTTCTCGCGTTGTTGTGAATTAACAAGCTTTCTATTTTTAGATTCACAACTAACGGCACCTACTTGTTTATCTACGAATGCGAACGTCACTGTTTTGAGAAGCTCTTACTAGACACGTCGATTGAATCGACGCTAAATACTGCGAAGTTGCTGTCAACAACATTCGAGGGGAGCCGACAATGAAAGAAAAATTTATTTCTTTTTTTTCTTTTTTAAGATGACTGGAGCGAGGTTTGAACCTGCGATCTCCCGCATGGTAGTCACGTGTTCTAACCACTATTCCACGGCCGGTCCCTCAGAGATGGAGAAATAATATCAATACATCTAACGCGATCGTGCCCAAATTCTCTATTTTGTCGTGCTATACCAGGATAAAGTTTCTGAAAAAAAAATTGGAAGTCTAGCCACAACCTTCTGGTACCTCCCATACAAATATACCATTCCGACCACTTTAGAGATGGAGAGATAATATCAATACACCCAACGCGATCTTGCACAAATTCAGTACTTTGTTAAGCTAAAGATAAAGTTTTGGAGATAAAATTGGAAGTCTAGCCACGCCTCTTTTGGTACCTCCCATACATACAAATGTACTATTCTGCCCAATTAAGAAAGCGTAAAGTAATATAAATACACCCGAATCGATCGTGCCCGAATTCTGTATTTTGTTAAGCTATAACAGGATAAAGATTTCGAGAAAAAACTGGAAGTCTAGCCATACCCCTTCTGGTAACTTATACACCCAAAGTGATAGTGCCCAAATTCTGTATTTTGCTAAGCCAATTTTATATTTTTACAGAGGGTGAGGGTATATGTTAGTCGGTTTACCAGACTGAAACTTTCTCACTTGTTTTATAAAAATTTTACTGCAAAGTTGCTGTCGACAATATTGAGGGGGCTGCCGATAAAAGAAATATAGGTGACACATGCAGGAATCAGGATGTTAGTGCGGCCTTTTCAGGCTTTGAGAAGCAGTCGGGAGAAGTGGATCTGGGGATAAATGAGGACGTAAATAAAATATTGGTTTTCACCAACAAATGTAAACTTGTACTAGACTTTGATAAGCTTGTACTGGACTTTGACAGCAAAATTGTTGTCTACAACATTGAGAGGGCCGTCGACGACAGTAATGTAGATGGCAGAGACAGGGATCGAACTCTGGTCGTCACTGTCGGCCCCATACGTCTAATACCATTTTTATTATTAATTTAATTAAAACTGCTTACGCCGATGATATACATATCAATTGCCGTGGACGGCGAAGTGTTACTGCGGCCTTTTCAGGCTTTAAGAAGCATTTGGCAGGAGTTATTCTGAGGATAAACAAGGACAAAGCTAAGTTATTTCTATCAACGAACAAATGTAAGTTGACTGCAAAGTTGCTGTCTACAGCATCGAGAGGGCCGTCGATGGTATCAATGTAGATGACAGAGATAGGAATCGAAACTTGGGATCCCGAAAGTCAGTAGCGTATTCTAATCATCATGCCACGGTCGGCCCCAGACGACTGGTACCATTTTTATTAAAAGTTTAATTAAAACTGGTCGGGTATGCCGGTGATATACATATCATTGGCAGCATACAGCGGAATGTTACTGCGGCCTTTTCAGACTTTGAGAAGCAGTCGGCAAAAGTGGGTCTGGGTATAAATGACAACAAAACTATGTTATTTGTTTCAACAAACAAGGAGTTAACTCATTTGGGACGCTGCGTAAACTTTGGCAACTATCACTTTGAAGTGGTAGATAATTTTGTGTCTCTCGGCTTCATAGTAGTGTAAGTCTGGAAATCAAAAGACTCTTATCAAGCGCCAAACCCCTCTCTCGATAACCAAAAACCTAACTGTAATAGACTCTGATCCTACCTGTCTCGCTCTACAGAATTCTGTTTAATGTATCGGCTCTATTCATTCTGGAAGTATTTAAAAGAAAAATGTTCCAACAAATATTTGAAGCCATCATCGTTAACGAAGAGAACCGTCGTCCTATGAACCATGGGTTGTATAACAACAGCGATGTAATAAAGCGCGTCCGCGAAAACGCTGACTCGAAGAGTCTTCGGGAATAGAGTCGGTGGCCGGCGAGAGCTGGAGCGACCAAAACTTCGTTGGATGGACCAGGCTTAGAAATTTCAATCTAAACTTGGTGTGACAAACTATCAACGTAGCGCAAACAACCGAAACGTTTGAAATTATTAACTACCTGCGACAATTGATGAATGAATATCTGTCTTTTAATATGAAGGAGAATATTATCGATTATGAGCACATGTATACTGCTTTAGTGTCTTTTCTAGCCCATTCCACCATGTCCGACCTGCAAGCTTAATTTCAAACCCATCTGTAGAAATGACATTCACTGAGCATATTACGTATCTTCAGTCTTAGTCATATTTACGAACAAGCCGTGTTCGCCAGTTCAAGTTTACTTAAAATTAATAAGTTTACTCTGAATGATGACGACCCATAAATATATCTCTCGAAATTAGTTTAGCTTTGAAAAAAATCCATAACTCTTAAATAAACCTTTGCAACATCAAAATAGACTTTTTAATTGATTTAGTTTACTTCCCCCATAGATTTACCATATGTATTCACATGAGATCATCACCAAAAGCCTCCTAATTAAATCAAATGTAACTTAAGGACTTCCTAAACAGCCTCCGCCTAAAAGGCCCTCATGTTGTACAAACAACCTCCTTCAGTGAAACCCTGGCATTCCACTTGCCTAATAACACATAAATGTGACGCCCGCAGTTAAGGACTTTGCATTTATATTGTCCTATTTGTGCGCTGTTGTTAGTGTGGGTGGGTAAACTGTTTAAGGACATTTTTACATTCATTCAAGAAAAAACGTCACAATATTTTTACCCCATAATGGTTTGGTAGAAAAAAAACATGACGAAGGACGTTTTATGTATATTGATGTCTTTTTAAGGAAAATTGCACAAACACACATACTACACACAGACACAGCTGCACTCAGATCTAGCAAATTGAGAGGATTTGTTGTGTTAGTTTTCCTTGTGACACCAAACACCATAAGGACTACGGATCTGCTGGCAAATATGTTTAACAAGATTCCAAAACACAATTGACGATGCCAGCGAGGGAACCACTCACAAGCCAAGAGGTTTGAGAAATAGTCAACCTCACTTCCTATTCACTCAAGTAGTTATCGATTTTTTTTTCCTGCCTCCAAGGCCCACCCACGCCTTTACACAACTATTTCATTCCGTTACATTTTCCATTATAAAATTTTGAAGAGTGTTGAAGGAAAGCACACACACACAAAAAAAAACAAAACCGTAAAACAATATTTTTCCTTACATTTCTTTTCATGCCGTTGTTACTGTTGTTAATTTGCAAATGACCTTGAAATGTGTTGGCAAACTATAGAATATACATTCGTGTGTGAGTGTGTGTGTGTGTGCAAATAGATATGAAAGGATGTACATCGTTTGGACACATATACATACCTACACACAAATTCTTTCTTACGAAGTCAACGGATGCAAAAGATATGAAAAGGCTGCCAACTTAGGTGGAGGACGTGTGAGAGGAATGTATGCAGCATAGAGAAATTTTTGCTTGTCGCATTCTAAGTGTGTAGTAAGAAGTAATGCTTTAGCCCACTTTTACGATGTATGTAGATGAATACCATTTAACAGCGTACATGTGCGCGCTAGGTATACATACATATAATATTTTAGATTTTTTTTATTCAAATTTACTTGGCTGAGGTATTTCCATAAAATATCTGCAAATATATGGCCAAAATAATAGCACAGCGGTGAATTTTCATGAATATGCTAGGATATAGGAAATGTGACGAATATGGGCAGTACATAGGAAATCTATTATATTGAGAGATTTGACTTGTTTTAAAAGGCGGCAAAGAGGCGATTCGATCAATGTAAGGTAGACACGGCTGTGTCACGGCCCAAACCCAGGTCTACGTAAGATAGTCAAGTGTTTTAACACCATACCACGGTTGTGTGCACGAGTTTTCTAATCAGATACGAACAACCCCCTAATTTTGTGTGGTTGGGAAAAAAATATATGAGCCAAAATTTGGGGTAGGTCGGGAAGGGTTTAATGGCCGCGATCGTGATCCAAGTCGGTGTGGAAGGGGAACAACCCACATCAAGCCCCGGAGTCAGTCCCAGAGTGGTAAAATGTACGACCGACCCAAGTCATTTTCCCCAAACATACCTCACATTTTCACCCCCTTTGTGGACTCCCATACAAAAATCAAATTTTTAAAAATACAGTTCCCAACGCTCTAACTGCCTGACCCTACGTGTACGGGTATATCATTTGATACGACCCAAAAGTGTAACACATAGATGGAGTCACTTTAGAATGTAGGTTTCTTCATGATTCATGACTTTTTAAGTCGTTTGAGCCATGTCCGTCTGTCTGTCTGTCTGACTGTTCAGCTGGTACGCACGATTACTTTCGAAAGACGTAACCAAATGTTTTCAAATTGTGCACGAGTTAATACTTTCCCAAAACTCCATACGGTTTTGCATATGGGCTACATGGGCCCACCCCTTCTGGTACCTCTCATGCAAATACAACATTCCGCCCACTTTAGAAATCGAGTAATAATATCAATACACGCAACATGATCGTACCTAAATTCTGTATTAAGCAGGATAAAGTTTTGAAAAAAAATTAGAAGTCCAGCCACGCCCCTTCTGGTACCTCCCATACAAATGTACCTTTCTACCCACTTTAGAAATCGAGTAATAAAATCAAAACACCCTACGTGATCGTACCCAAATTCTGTATTTAGTAAAGCTAACAGGATAAAGTTTTGGAGAAAAAAACTGGAAGTCTGGCCACGCCCCTTCTGATACCCCCCACACAAATGTACTATTTCGCAGACTCTAGATATCGTGTAATAATATCAATATATCCAAAGCGATCGTGCACAGATTCTTTACATATTTAGTAACGCCATAACAGGATAAAGTTTTGAAGAAAAAAATGGAAATCTAGCCACGCCCCTCCTGGTACCTCCCATACAAATGTACCATTTCGCAAACTTTAGGAATCGAGTAATAACATCAATACACTCAACGAGATCGTGCCGAAGAACGCCCCTTTTGGTACCTCCAATACAAAGGTACTACTTCGCCCACATTAGAGGTCCAGTAATAATAGCAATACATCCAACGTGATCGTGACCAAATTCTGTATTTAGAAAGCTATAAAGTTTTGGAAACAAAACTGGAATTCTAGCCACACAAATGTACCATTCCGACCACTTTAGAAATCGAATAATAATATCAGTACTCCCAATGGGTGAGGGTATTTAACAGTCAGATCACCTGACTAAAATTTCCGCACTGTTTTTTTTATGAAATCAGCTCCTGTCCCCCCATGGTGCCTCTTCGAGAGATATAAAGTATGACCGACCTCCAGCACCTAAGGGCGCTTTAATACAAAAATCAGTTTTCCTAAATTTTGCTCCCACCGCTCTAACTGCCCCAAAAGTGTCCCTAGGCAAATCAAATGTGTGACAGACCCCCAATATTTTTGATTTGGTAGCCCCTCTTTATCTGGGTAAGATAGGGGTGGGTATGTTCGGAGAAAAATTCTTAGGAGGGAAAAAATAAAATTAAAAATTTTATCCCTCTGGGAGGCACCTAGAGAGCGGTAGGAGATGATTTCATTAAAAAAATTATAAAAAAAAATTGTGGGTTGAAGATAGAAGGTGGATTTTTTTTGAGAAACTGTAGGGGTTGCAAAAATATGGGGGGGGGGGGGGGGTTTCAGATACAGATATATACGGTTATTACAGATATACGGTTGTGTCGTTACCTAGAATTCTGCGTCATAGAAGAAGAGCTTTGTCATGAAAAGGCGTGCTAAGCGCATAGTAACAGCAGTTTGTAAACAATACTGTTTTCTTATTCTCCTGCTTGATATTATAATTTTGTTTTCGACGCAGTCAAAGTATATAAAATCGTCTACCAATAAATATTTTTTAGTTTTCAGAGTTCACGCAGCATCCCCTAATGAGTTGAGACTTTTTTTGGTAAAACGAATAAATTGGTTTTGGCTTTGTTTATCGACACACTAAGTTCTAACGACTGCTTTCCAATTCTTTGATAAAGCGCTGTTACACTCTGCAGTCTACGACCAATAGCACTGTTCGGCATAAAAATCAGCCTGAAACTATTCCTGCTAATTTTTATTCTTATTTTTGGGGCCAAACTCCCTTTTCTTTGACTTACTCAAATGATAACAGAAAGTGAAGTAAATAACTGAAACTGAAGTGGGTGCCCCCTGAGGAAACTGCAGAGTGTTATGTAAAATGACCTTCTGAATTCAAATATATCGACCATTTTGTCCCATAACGTACAGTTTTCCTTGGACTCACACCTTTTCTTTGATTAACTTGAATGATAACAAAAAGTAAAGTAAATAACTGAAATTGAAGAGGGGGAGTCGCCCGAGGAAACTGCAGACAACCTCCTGAATCCGAATATCACCCTCAGTTTGTCCCAACATGTACCATTTGCTTTGGACACTTCCCTTTTCCTTGGCTTACTCGAATAATAACAAAAAGTGGAGTAGATAACTAAAACTGTAGTGGGAGGAAGCGCCCCGAGGAAACTGCAGATTCGTATGAAAAATTACCTCCTGAATCCGAATTACCCACATTTTTTCCTATCAACCGCAGTTACAGTACGAAACTTCTTTTTGAATAAAGCTGGAGGAGGCAGGATGAAGTTTACCAGCTCAGTAAGTATACTGTATAAAAATTACAATACAAAAACACATCCTCTAAACAAGTGACACATTGTTCCTGTGATGAATAATCAGAAAATGCTAAAATTATATCCAAATGATATACATAAGACTGGGTCGGTTCGCATATAAAAAAAATTCAAAAGTCGAGGGCAAATATTAAAGATCGCCTCGAGACAGCTTCAAAAAAAAAATATTATTTTTTTTGTTTGTGGCTTAATAGTAACATACAACAAACATGCAAGATATCGTTGTATAGGTCTCGATGAGTACTACATTTGTTATATAGATGTCGCTGACGTACCACATCATTTTGTAATGAATGGTTCATTTAATGAAGTTCTTAGGAATAAAGCCCTTTAAAAATCAAAAATTTTTTGCTTTAGAAGTATAAAGTTTTATTCAAAAACAAAAAAGTTACGTATGACAAAATGTATTTGCAGCATTATCAGAAATATTTGTTATTGCTGTTTGCGTTCTAACCGTAAATTATTGCATACTTTTTACGGATGTCATATAAAAATTTAATAAATTTAACTTTGTAGCTCAAATAATTCAATACGTTTTAGCGACATCGATAAAAAATTTAAATATTTTCCTGAGATAATTCATTTTTAATCTAGTTACCTATGCTGCGATGTCTTGAATGTTACTAGTTTTTTCAAGTTGTCTCGGTGTTATCTTTAATATTTTCCCTCGACTTTCGACATTTTTTTTTTCGTGATCCGGTCTATTGTATATTTTCGCAGACATTAACAAATTGTTATTAATTTGTAGGTAATATACCCTATACTATATTGTCTTGTATGCTCCTATATCTGTCGTTACTGTAAAAAAAACAACAAAAAAACAAAAATGCTGTCATATAATAATTTAAAGCACCACCATCAATATTCGCTTATTATGTCTTGACATTCATAGTATTGCTATCGCTGCAGGCTTCCAGTTCACTTTAAAAGCACATATCATCTTTGGTGCCAATTTAAGATTTGTGACATGACTGTTGCCCCTTTTTTTATGAGATTACCATCACACCACTTCACCTTGATGTTATATTCCAAAACAGAAAGATATTCGTCGAACTCTTTTGTTTGGTAGCCTAATTCAGCCTACACACCTATTCATGTTACTAGTAAGGGTAAGGGGCGGAAACTCTACAAAAGGCATGAAAAGTACGAACGCAAATGTATCTGTGTGTGTGTGTGTTTTTGGGGTTTTCAGCTTATCTTACACATTGTAGACTGGTTTTGTTGTTGTACCAGCTCTTTAGTACCAGCTATTAAATCTAATGATCAGATATAATTTGGAATTTTTTTTTTACAACCTCCATAATAATAATGCCGAGCTTATGAATACAACGTTACATGTATTAGGATCTCCACCCTAGATATCATTAAAGATTGGTGAGAGTTTTCAAAATGGTTGGTAATAAAATATAAATCATTGTTGATAATTTACACTGAAGATAAGAAATGTTACAATTTGAAAATGTCAAATAATTTTATGTTGTGGGGTTTCATTGTCGGTCTGTGAGGGAAAAGTTTATTTAGCATTGCGTAGATGAATTTTCGTACACATATAGTAGTCCTGAGTTCTATAGATATGAGGGTAAGCAGCTCAGCTTTTTGTTTGCGATCTAAAAGTGTTGTTGTGTATACTATTGGAATAACTTGTTATCATATCGTAGCAAATGAACTTATATAAATAAAATCAACATTTAAGAAATAATCTCATTTTCATATCACTAGAGTGCAACAAAAATCATTATTATTTCATAGTGTTGCGAACTCAGAAATAAGAGGTCCATTATAATCGTCTCGTATGTACGGTACGGGTATAACGAATTAAGTGTGAGCCCCGACACATTTTCCGCCCCTTGAAGTAATTAACAGAAACTGAATTGCAATATTGGTTTAATATTAAGATTCAGGGGGTTATTTTACATAAGAATCTGCAGGAACTTCAAACTCTCTAAAGAGATGGGGCATGTTTGAGTAATATTGAGAATCAGGAAGTTATCTATCTATATATATAAAAGGCTTGGGTGACTGACTGATCACTCCCCAGCCCAAACGGCTAAAGCTAGAACCGTGAAATTTAAAATGTAGTTTTCTTTTATGACGTAGGCGCGCACTAAGAAGGGATTTTTAGAAATTCGGACCGCAAGTGGATAAAATGGGCGTGGCACCGCCCCATACAACTGGAATTTTAAAATAGCTGTATCTTTTCAACCATTATAGGTACGAAGTCGAGATTTGGTACCTTTATCGGTATACTTTGTTTGTGGAAAAAATAGAAATATTAGCTAAATAAAAGGACAGATTACAATTGAATTTTCTATGTGCGATATTGTCCGTAGGGCCTCTATCATAGGCTACATGATAATATAATTAGACAGAGGGGAGTGGCACCGCCCACACAAACCAAAATTTCAATCTGTAATATTTCGCGAGCCATTAACAGTATTAAGATAAGAGTTGCAACATATGTAAATGGTACATGGGGGATTACGTCTGGCTGGGAAATGGGCGGTGCCACGCCCCATATGAAAGAATTGTTATGACGGTCATATTATTAGAACGATTGTTGTAACATTTCCATATTATATATAAATAATTGCTTTACTAACTGATTTGGTGAAATGGCTAAAAATAGGATGATAAAATTTGGGGTGGTTGTTCTCCTTTTTGTGTAAATGTCAGCTAGGAATGGATTTTTGGAAATTCGTACTTTTAGGTGTTAAAAAATAGAAAAGGGATAAAATCATGATAATTGATATGGGCTTGCTCCCCGTAGAATTAGAATGAAGCAAAGGCCGTAAAGGGATAAAACCGGTACTAAACGGCTACCGGTATAGTCGGGAAAATTAAAGTGAATATTTACGTTGTGCGATATGAAATAATTTTTCGAAATTCGTTCTTTAGGTGTAAAAATACCTAAGAAGGGATGAAACAGGTACTATCGCCCAGACCAAATGCCAAAAGGTAGAGTTACGGAAATTAATTTAGCATTGCTCCCTATAGAATTAGAGAGCCCCTAGATGGCGTTTTTAGAAAAAAAAAATCGAACATGGGGGGTATAACTTGTACCACCCAGATCAAACAGCTAAAGTTATAATCGTACATGGGCATAGAATTAGAGGGGGTGCCGCTCCATTTTAGTTGTGCCATACGAATGTATCTTTTGAAATTCGAACTTTTATGAATAAAAAGGGATTAAACCGGTACAATCACTCAGACTAATGGGATAAAGCTACAATCACATAAATGTGTGTCCGATCGTCTTATGAAGCGTTTGCACTTTATATGTATTGATAAATTCTTAAGAAGATTCATTGTAAGTACGGGTGAAGCAACGCGAGCCGGGAAAGCTAGTTTTACATAAGAATCTGTAGGAACTCCGAACTCTCTACAGAGATGGTGCCTCTATCTAAATAGCGGATGTCCACGATAAATTTAAGACTGACATCACCGTCTTATTAGGAATTGGATGGCATTAGGAATGCACAAGACATCTTGACATCGGTGACATCTTTTACAACTGCCATGCAGAAAGACATGAATTTGGATGTAGATTTATCGACGGAAAGAGAATTCGACATCTGGTCCAGCGGTTTAATCCTGTAAGAGACCGAATAGCCATTATCCAAATAAATAAGAAATATTTTCACGCTGATTTGTGAACACAGCACAACAGAAGATACAGACGAGAACATGAAAGATACATACTATGAGCTCCTGGAGGATATGTATGACCGCTGCCCTGCCCATGACAATAAATATTGTTCTGAGACAATTCAGTCTACACAACAACACCTCCTATAACGGATACAGATTGTTTAGCTTCTTTGGATCACAAGCTAGTCGCTGCCAAGGCACGTTGACGATTAATTACTGATAAAAGAAAGCTGGACATCGCAAATCTGCGTAGCTAATGCCTACTAATGATGCCATTATGATGCGTATTGTCTGAGTAAATGCATACTAGACACGGAACGTGCTGTTAGGAAACGATATAATGATAAGAGGAGGATGATGCAACGCCACTTCAGGCGTATTAAGCATCTAGATATCCAGATATCGACAGTTACAGAAAAAGAGGTGAAGCCCGAAAGTTCTACTAAAAGGTAAAAAGGTAAAGGTTTTGGAACAGGGATCCCCACCTGTAAGGACGGAGACGGAAATCTGGTCACTGACATTCAGAGTGTGCTGCAAATACAGAGGGAACACTTTCGGTCTCTACTCGTTCCCGAAGGCAGCATAAGTGACGAAATCACAGCAATCATCGACGATGGAGTTTACTGTCCACCACCGAGCTAAAACGAGATCAGCACGGCAATTGCACGGCTTAAAAACAATAAAGCTGCGGGAGCCGATGGACTACCGGCAGAGCTTTTTAAAGCCGGCGATGATGAGCTGGCAACGTGCATGCACCAGCTCATAAACACGATTTGGCTCAAGGAATGCATGTCCCGTGCTTAAGAAAGGCGATCCAAGTGTGTGTACCAACTATGGCGGGATTAGCATTTTACCCATCGCATACAAGATCCTGTCTAGTGTGTTATGTGAAAAACTAAAGCCCATTCTGGCGAACCTGATTGGACCTAAACAGTGTGGCTTTAGACCTAGTAAAACCACGACCGACCATCTGGTGACACTATACTGAGTTTGGTATCCGCGCGAAGCTGATACGACTTTGCGGGATGACACTGGCCGATACGAAGTCTTCAGTGCAAACAGAAAAAACCAGACAGAGCCATTTTATACCATGCGAGGCCTAAGACAAGACGATAGTCTGTCATGCGATCTTTGCAGTAAACACGTCTGGTACCATCCTTATTAAAAGTAACATGCTACACACGTATGCCGGTGAAATAGGTATCATTGGCCGAGCACTGAGGAATGTTACTGCGGCCTTCTCAAGCTTTGAGAAGCAATCAGAACAAGTTGTCTACGCAAGCGATTTAATGACAAAGGCCTCTCTCGACTAACAAAAGTCCAACTTTACCAGATTCTGATCCTACCTGGCTTGCTCGATGGGCGTCGCAGGAGGAGGCGACCAAAACTTCGTTAAATGAAACAGGCGAAAGAACTGTTAGCTAACATTGGTGTGACGAACTATCCACTGGGCGCAAAAGAGTGAATCGCTTGGAATTCTTTTCTACGTGCGGCTACTGGAAGATGAATTTTTGTTGATGCTGCCAAATAATATAAGAACACATTATTACACAAAACTTAATTTCAACAAATTGAAAAAAAAAACTGTGTTGACGCAATAAGGGAACTATCCAAAGTCAACCCATTCGTTAAAATCTATAGCCGAATATTATTTGTATACCCTCACTCTACGGGTAGGAGGGTATATATCATTTGATTCGACCCAAAAGTGTAACACATAGAAAGGGTCACTTTAGACTCTATGTTTTTTTTTTCGATTCTTGACTTTGTAATCGTTTGAGTCATGTCTGTCTGTCCGGCTAGTACGCATGATAACCTTCGAAAGACGTAACCAATTGTTGAAAACTTCGCATAGGTTAATATTTCCCCAAAACTACTTACGGTATTGGAAATGTGCTACATGGCCACGCCTTGAAGTCTGCCCTCGCCCCTTCTAGTACCTCCCATACAACTGTCCCATTCCGCCCACATTAGAGATGAAGTAATAATATTAATACACCCAACGCGATTTTGTCCAAATTTAGTATTTTGTTAAGCTATAACCGGATAAAGTTTTGGGGAAAAAAATGGAAGTCTAGCCACGCCCCTTCTGGTACCTACCATACATACTTACCATTCCGCCCAATTTAGAAAGCGAAAAATAATATAAATACATCCGAAACGATCGTGCACAAATTCAGTATTTTGTTAAGCTATAACAGGATAAAGTTTTGGGGGAAAAATTTAAGTCTAGCCACGCCTCTTCTGGTACCTCCCTCACTTCAGAAATCAAGTAATAATATCAATACACCCAACGCGATAGTATCCAAATTCTGTATTTTGCAAAACAAATTTTATGTTTTTACTGAGGGTGAAGGTATATGTAAGTCGGTTTACCCGACTGAAACTTTCTCACTTGTTTTCATCTTTTTTTCTAATTGCTATATTGAATGATTTTCTATTTTTATCCAAAGGTAAAGCAGTTGATCGAACAGAATACCACTTGAAATGCCTTTTAAAGTGAAATATTTACCTGTTTAAAGTTATTGCATTGCAGCATAGCATACACTTATACTCGAATGATGTTAGCCAAACTCCCTCCTAATTTCCCTCCAGTGCTCAATGAGTTAACATAACTAGAAAAATCTCATTAGTTTACTCAATTATGAAATGTTTACCTCATTTAAAGCTGTTCTCGTTTCCGTTTTTTTTTGCAAGTAGCACATTGCGTAGATATTAACTGAAATGACCTACATAGACACCGAATGGTAACGAGGGGTGGCCCATCAAGTCTCACTATTGCTCCTTATTGAATGCTTTGGTTGAGGGGCACATGAATAATGTGTGTTTGCCAACCAAAAATAAAACAAGTTGGTATGAGTTGAAATATAACACAAACATGAGTAAGCGATTCTATGAGGCTCAGAAATATTTTGCCATCACCTCGCTCCTCTAATACAATTTTTAGTATGATGCAGAGTGGCAGCCGCAAGGTCGATGATATTCCTCTTAGTAAAGATGTCTGCTGCAAAAGTAAACATGACATTTTAAGCGGATACGGAAAAGCGAATATTTGTTTTCTATGCCGTGCTCTCTCGTACAGATAGACAAGGAATCTTTTGCTTTGTTTGTTGCGTGCATGCGTGCCAGTGTGTGTGTATGCGTGAATTTATCTTGTTATGGAGACTTAACAAGTGCTGAAATATGCATGAACACGAATATCAAATGCAAACAGCGACAGATATGTATGTGCAGGACAATCATGTGATTGTTTAAACTGGCAGACTGCTACGATATCCTATGTAGGGTGATATATTAAAATTTTGCATACTCTCTGGTTAGCAGTCAAATGTTCTTATAGCGTTAGGTATGGTTTACAAGCTATCTACCCGTATCTACTCATATCCTCTCAACAACAAGAATGAGATAGATTGATACAAAAAGCTATAGGAATAAGCAGTGACAGATACTAGTACTAAAAAATTACAAGAAAGTAGATTTTGAACTATAGGAAGGTTGATAATAAATCTGAACTCTTTGAGTTCTCTGTATATAAGGGATATGGGTGGATGGCATGCAAATTAGCCTTTGGTGATACGAGTATGCGTATCTGCAGTTTTATCTGGCATGTCAGAGTTCGTCTAAGTAAGAATCTAAGCAAATTTAGAAATTTCTTTAGATTAAGTAATCTACTATATGTTTTACAAATGTATATGCTGGCATTGAGTTCAATATTTAATACGATTCAATTATTTTGATTCAAAATTAATATTAAAAAAAGGTTGACAAAGTAAAACACTAAACATGAAGCTTAGACATTTTTTTTTTCTTATGGATTAATGAGCTATTATTTAAAAAGAAAAACAAATATAGCAAATGTATATGCTACGATAATGTATGCTACAATTTGCATTTTATGCATAGCCCACTAGACGTATGGGTAACAAACGACAATATGACATAGTAAATATGTTACTCATACGTAAAACAGCAATATTGTTTGGGAGTTTCGAAAGCATATTTTCAAATCTACTTGAACCTTGTGTACCAAAAAAATTAATACGACATAATCAAATCTGAGGATTTTTAAGACCATGTGGAGTAGTATGGAGTACGTAGTGTGCCCTTCTCTTGTCATAAAAGCCTTTAGGATGTCTTGTTCAATTGTTGTAAGTAAAACTGAAGGAAAACAAATTTTTGGAAATTTAGAAATGATATTATAAATGGGCAGACCGATAAACTGAATTGAAAACAAAATCGAACTTTGACCTATTTGCGGCACAATCTAACGTCTAACTATCGATTCCAAATTTCGCACAATACATTCATAATTTTGTAAACAACAAACAAAAGGTGGAGCTCGATGTTCAACTTCGCTACTAATACCTTTGATTTAACGAAATTTCCAAAAATCCAATATAAGGAACACCCTACCTACCGGTACCTACCATACAAATTAACATATTGAACCTCATAGTCTTACATACATATCCTTTGTGCATGTACCTTGAAATCAGGAATAAATAGGGAATATATCGGTCGACTCCTTCCGGTACCTCCCACACAAAATTACCTATTTGTGGAAACTGTGTACTTGTGGAAAATTAATATTTTGACATAAATTTCAAATAGAAGACAACAGAATATTTGAATTTGTTCAGTTTAAATAACCTGTAATAGTAGGCAAAGCCTCAGGAAACCGATTCATTTGGCACATCCCTTGTGGTACCACCCATACTACCGTATAAGTAACACAGTACAAAATAAACAAATGCCCAGAGGTATTAAAACGAACATTGTACATTTGTTGGGTAATTTGTTAATACTTTATACGCTGTAACCTTTTTTACAGTTGTACTACATGTCTGTAAACCTTTGGACTTAAATACGACCGACAGTTCTACATACAACCTTACACTCCACAAGCAGAAAATAATATGATACTAGCGGACCCGGCGAACTTCGTCTCGCCCCAATTTTATGCCTTCAGATAAACTCAGTAGAGAATGTTTGATAAACAAAGTTGTTCGATTAGTTTTCCGCCGCAAAAACAAACAACAAAGGCGGTTTCCCAAAACCGGTTTCCCAAGGCAACGTTCAGCTGACCGCGCGTAAAACAGGGAAATTCGAGATTAATCTCACATACTTCCATCGATTGGCCTTGCGATTTATTGATTGTCATCGGGGAATTGGAATGGATGATCAGTTGATTCGTAAGATAAGGATTTCCTCTTCTTTGAATTTGTTATTTATGATCGTCTGAAATCACATTTTTTATCAGATTCTTGACGGACAACCGCGTACCGTTGCACAATTTCGGTTGATTCAGATTCCGCAATATGATTATGATCGATCCAACCTTTATCTGTAAATTATGCGGCATATTAGGCGAGTGGAAAATTCGGTCGGATTGTTGGTCGCTTTATCCTCTAAGGTCACGCTGCAAACAGATTTGTACGAATCCAGATCTCAAGCGATTTAACTTTCTAATTTGAAATTCTAGCTATTGATGTCTTTATTCTTCTCTGCTAGTAACATACTGCCCGTAAATTAATCCAATCGAGTTTTTTATAATTTTGTGCAATGTCATGAGTTGTTTGTCCAACGATGTAAACTCGCAAAAATTTGCAGGGAACGATATCAATTCAGTCGAAACATCAACACGAATTTGGCCATTGCCATGCGCCAGCAGTTGTATCGAGAATTCAGCAGAAGATGGGAGGTTCTGGAATGAGCCCCTAATTTTTGGGCAAATACAACTTCTTGACATTGACGACGTTTTCAAGCATGGTTAAAGTAAATCAGCAGCATTAGACATTGTGAGCAAAGTCATAGCCCCACCAAATCGTGTTAAATCCCCTCGTAAATCCTTTATCGTTCGGTCAACTACTTCCAAAGCTCGTTTATTCGTTATCGGGCATTCCCCCGAAATGTTGATTTGGCATTCCCGCATCTACTTCGCTGTTACGAAATTCTTGGTCATTGTTTACTTAGGCTTTTCAACCGTGAAAAGATTCATCAACAGTGTTAAAGCGGAATTTGTGAATGCCTTCCAACAATGTGTCAGCTATGCTAGACGATGCAGCGGCTAACTTTATTTGAGATCGTGACCGAATTGTTGCCGAAATCAAAAAAAAATGTCTCGGCTGTCCCACCCGGAGCATCGAGAAAGTAAATGCCTTCCGTTTCATCGTGAATCGTACACTTTCTTGTACTCGGTATTTAACAGCGGCACATTTGTTCCCGTTAAAATTCGCAATCGAAAGCCGCTTACATCGAACGATTTGGCGTTGGCCAACCCGTCGAGTTCGACGGATGACATGTGACTCCAATTATCGCAAACAATGAACGAATTTGAATCGCTGAAGCAGAAACGGTCGCATCGGCGATTATTGAGTCCGTTTTCGAGGAAATTTAATTTTCCATCCACAGTACGCAGCGAATTGAAGGGATAGTTAAGATATAAGCATACACCTTGGCGTGGATGAACTGTGTATAGTCTGACTAATTATTGCATGATGTTTACGTCGTTTAATGTTTGATCTTCTAATAGGAGGCATTAGCCAAGCAAATAACTCTCCCTAAAAAACTATCAAGTCGTTACGGAATAAATTCCCGCAATCCCATTGGATAACTTAATTTTTCCCACGTAAACTCATTTTATCAAAATATGATAAAATTGATAAATTTGCATAGCTTATTAATATATTTTTTTATCGATATATTATTTATCTCGGTACCAACCAACATTTAACCGAAATTTTCTACCTAAACATCGATCAAAACCATCAAATTATGCGAAAATTGCAAAATTTTGTCGATAAAAAAATCAAATTTTTTGCGTTTTGCCGAAATTTTCCGAGGTTTTCCCTAAGAATTTTCTATTTTTCCATTCGAAAAGCCATTCCGTAACAATTGCATACAAAATTCCATACAAAAAAGCCAATTTTCGATTTTTCCATTTTCCCGATTTTTCCGAAGGATTTTTCCAATATTTTCTTGCATAAAAACCTCATACTAATTACGAACAATTGATACGTCATCTAAAGTCTTCAAATCAAGCGATACAACGAACAATTTCTTTGAAAAAATCTAAAATTTTGGAGATTTTTCCGGAATTTTCCGACTTTTCCAACAGGAATTTTTCTACTTTTCCATTCGAAAAGTCATTTCGGAATGATTATCCGAAATTTTTAACATTTACACCATTCAAAATTATCAAAACATAAAGTAATGTGTAAAATTTCGTCGAAAAAAATTTAAATTTTTGGAATTTTTCCATAATTTTCCAACCAAAATTTTTTATTTTTCCAATCGAAAAGCCACTATGGAACAATTGCACACGAAATGTTACACAAATATTCAATTTGCGATGAAAAATGTTTCAGAAAAAATCCAAATTTTTCGAGTTTTTTTCGGAATTTTCCAAGTTTTTTACTGAGAATTTTTCTATTTTCCATTCGGAAAGTCATTCGGAAAAATTATCCAAAATTTTTCAAGGTTACATCGTCCAAAATTATTAAATCATAAAATTTCGTAAAAAAATTTTTAATTTTTCGAATTTTTCCGGAAATTTCCGCATTTTTCAACAAAAATATTCCATTTTTTTATTCGAAAAGCCTTTCCTTAACAATTGCACACAAAATTCCATACAAAAAGGCAATTTTAAATTTTTCCAATTTTCCGACTTTTCCGGAAGATTTTCCCAAAATTTTCTTTCACATAAACCTTCTCCTGGCAATTACGAACAACTGAAAAAATGTTTGAGCAAAATCGGCCCAGCCGTTTTCAATTGATGAATTACTATACATTTTTGCCACCATTTTTATATATATAGATAAGTAAGTTCAACTAGGGACGTGTCTAGTACGAGCTTCTCAAACAGTGACGTTCGCATTCGTCGATAAACAAGTAGGTGCCGTTAGTTGTGAATCTAAAAATAGAAATCGTGTTAATTTACAACAACGCGAGAAGCTATCCCATACCTCGTTCATGGGGTGCAAAGGGAAATTAAGTAAGTAGTAGTAAGTTCAACTAAAAATCGGATTTAATAAATCTTATCACACGATAAGGGAACCCCAGATGAAGGAACGGGAGAACGAGGATATAGAGCGATACAGGGATAGAGGGATAGAGGTAAGGCCCGAAAATTTTACCAGAAAGTAAGAGCAAATGGATACGGTAATGGCCTCCCTACCTGTAAGGACAAGGATGGAAATCTGGTCACGGATACGCAGAGTGTGCTGCACATATGGAGAGAACTTTTCCAGCAACTGCTGGTTCCAGAAGGCAGCGCACGTGAAGTTATCACGCCAATTGTCGACGACGGCTTAGCTTGCCCACCACCAAGTCAAGCCGAGGTAAGAAGAGCAATATCGCGGCTGAAAAACAACAAAGCAGCCGGTGCCGACGGTCTGCCCGCAGAGCTCTTGAAGTCCGGTGGCGAGGAGCTGGTAACGAGCATGCACCAGCTCCTGCGCACGGTTTGGCTTAATGAGTGCATGCCCGACGATTGGAATGTATGATCTCTATGATCTCTTCAACATAGTGATGCAGATGATAATGAGAAAAGCTGCAGTAAACACGAGTGACACTTTATTCAACAAAACCCACATGCTACTCGCGTACGCTGATGACGTTGACATCATCGGTCGAAAACTGCGGGATGTGACTGCAGCCTTCTCAGGTATACAGAAGGAATCAGCAAAAATGGGTCTAACGGTGAACGAGGACAAAACGAAGTTATTAGTTTCAACGAACAAAGAATCTACTCGTTTGGGAAACAGCGTGAACGTTGACAACTATAATTTCGAGTTGGTAGATAATTTTGTCTACCTAGGCTCCGCCATCAACAAAGCAAATAATGTCAGCCTAGAAATCCGAAGAAGAATCCTGCTTGCTAATAAATGCTACTACGGACTAATCAAGCGATTCATAGACAAAGACCTCTCTCGACGAACAAAACTCTAGCTATACCAGATACTGGTTCTACCTGTCTTAATGTAAGGCTCAGAATCCTGGGTTATGACACAAGCGGATGAATCGGTTCTGGCGGTATTCAAGAGAAAAATACTCCATAAAATATAAGGGCCCATCATCGTTAACGGAGAGTATCGGCGTCATATGAATCATAAGCTGTACCCTGACATTGACGTGGTCAGACGCATTAAGGTGCAACGGTTGCGTTGGCTAGGTCATGTTGTACGCATGGAGGAAAATACTCCAGCTCGAAAAGTCTTCGACAATGTACTCGATGGACGGCGCAGAAGAGGGGGACCAAAACTCCGTTGGAAAGACCAGGTTACTAAGAACCTTACAGAACTCGGTGTGACTAACTGGAGAAGAAGCGCAGAAGATCGAGGCGCTTATAATATTTTTCTACGTGCGGTATATAATCCACAGGGATTGCAAAGAAGTACCAGCTAAGTAAGTAAGTAATCACACGATTGTCTCAACTCACATAAAATTTTACTCAAATACATTGGTATTAGCCCGGCCTAAAACTATGCATCACATTTGATGAAAACACAGCAAAAAAAACAAATTCCACTCAGAAAGCTTAGCTTAAAAGTTTTCAATACGAGGGAAACGGGGATTTGTGGGGAAAACCAATACTCCATTCTCATGTCAATATAAAAACGGTTAATTCAGGGATTGGTTCATGGACATTTTCGGCTGATATCTACTTCGCATGTAGACATTCCACACAATTGTAGATATATTTACAGCTGATGATGTAACAGAGGACAACAATTTGTCACAAACGGTGCTAATAATGAATTCGTCATGGAGTTCAAAACTTTCTGATTTTTAAGCTAGATTTAACAAATTTAATAAAAATCGGTAAATTTCAACAAAATTAAGACTTATACACATTGGGTGAGGGTATTTATCAATCAGTTTACTTGACTAAAATTGCATTACTGGTTCTAAGTTATTTCTGGGCCGTCTATTTTTTATAAATCTATTTTTTAGCCCTAAAACAAATTATTTGGTAAAATCATGCAATTTTTTTTTCAAAATAAGTTTGTTTTGATATTTTTACAACCTTTATTGATCTGTAATATTGACATATACATTTACTATCACACCGACTAGCAAAGCTCCGGTGTATTTCATGTCCTTCCTTACGGTACATTAAGTTAACAATTCTCACCTTAGCTAATTTTCAGTAGTTTACCACATAAGTAATACGCAAAAATTACACCACCAATTGAACAGATATTTGTACTTTTAGATGTGTATCTTTACTGCCCTTTAACACTTTTCCATTGCATGGCTTTGGGTCATTAATTACTATTAACTGATTTCAGACGAAAGGTCAAGTTTGTTATGCATTTCACTTCCTTCTTGAATATAGTCTGTGGTGTGCATTGCCCAGTGTAGGGTGTGCTGTATTGAAATTCAAGTTTCTTTGTTTTGCGTGTATTGCATAACTCAAGGCTAAAATGTGTATACAGATTTACATACACACACCACAGTAACACTTTCGCTCAGTTGATTACGGACACCAACACATACAGACATCGACATGATAAATATTACGCTACACATACAATTTATAATCTAACAGTATAGGACACGCAGTCACACAAACACACACTCTCTGTATATGATGCATGCCTTACCTGGTAGTAGACGAAACTGTAGGAGGCCGTAATAAATTAACACGAATTTTCTCAGAAACTCACGGAATTCTTTATTAAACAAAAACATCGGGTACAAGCAATGTGCAAACTAAGAGTTGGTCAGGGATGGTAAGTTAAAGATTAATGATAAGATTGTATTGTTGTACTGTAGTAAATATCCTATCCTATTAATATTATAAATGTGTCTGCCTGTTTGTGGCTCAATCACGCCTAAATGGCTGCACCGATTTCAATGAAATTTGGAAGACAGTTAGCGTACTGTATGGATATTAACGTAGGCTATATTTTTTTTTATTTGTGACTCGATAACACGAAGTGGGCGTGGCAAAATCTTTTTAGAGCTAGGGATATAATATTTGGTACACAGATAGTACTCGGCAACTTAAATATGAATATGCGGACGAAATTTTACTTTTTGACCTGTGGGCGGAGTTGGCGTGGCAAAACATATTTTTAGAGCTATGGAGATAAAATTTGATACACATAGCACTCTGCAACACAAATGTGAATATGCGGACAAAATTGAAATTGTAGACCAGTGGGCGGAGTAGGCATGAAAATACATATTTTTGGAGCTAGGGCATGAGAATACATATTTTTGATACACAGATAGTGCTCGGCAACATTAATATGAATATGCAGATGAAATTTAAAATTTGGATTAATGGGCGGAGTGGGCGTGGCAAAACTGTGTTTAGCCCTAGAGAGATGTGTGATGTGCTATAAAGATAGTTCTCAAGATAAAAAATATGAATATGCTGACGAAATTTAAATGTTGGATCAGTGGGCCGAGTAGGCGTAATATGAATGTGCAGACGACATTTTAATATTGGTTCATTGGGAGAAGGGGTCGTGGAAAAATTGTATTTTAGCCCTAGAGAAAATAAAATTTGGTACACAGAAAGTACTCAAGAACAGGAATATGAATATGCAGACGAAATTTAAATTTTGGACCAAAGGGCGGAGTCCTAGAGATATAAAAATTGGCACCCAGATAGTACTTGGCAACACAATTTTAATTTTGGATCATTGGGGGAAGGTGGCGTGGCTAATCTGCATTTTAGTCCTAGAGAGATAAAATTTGATACACATAGTATTTGACAACACGAATATTATATTACAGATACAATTTGGTATACGGATAGTATTCGGCACTTCAGGTTCAAATTTGCAGACGAAATTGTTATTCCCCATCAGTGGCCGAAGAGGGCGTCGCAAAACTGTATTGTAGCCCTAGAGCGATAATATTTGATATACATATAACATTCGACACCCAAAAGCACAATTTATTTTATTTCAATGTTGTCACCAGCAACTTCGCAGTATAAGTGTCGAGTCTGTCGGCATGTCTAGTAAAAGCTTCTCAAACAGGGACGTTCGCATTCCTCCATAAACAAGTTGGTGCCGTTAGTTGTGAATCTAAAAATAGAAAGCGTGTTAATTCACAAAAACGCGAAAAGCTATCCCATACCTCATTCATGTGGTGTAAAGGCAAATTAAGTTTTTTTTAAGTATAAACAATTCAAGTTCAGTATTTTACATTTCACTAGTAATACAAAAATTCTTACAAAAAATGAATATAGTCGGCTAAAGTGTCCTTTACACTGGCAGATATGTCTGGGTGACAAAAATATCCGTATAATCTACATATTTTTCCACTTGCATTGCGTAGTCATATCTGTTGAACTCATACAAGCTCAACTTTTCTTGCAGTACAATTTTTAATATAATGTATTTATAACAAGTTTAACACCATTTTTATGGTGAAGGATATCTGAGCTTCAGCATAGCCGAAGATAATTATCTTACAAGTTTGGTTATACCTTCACCCTACGGGTAGGATGGTTTATATCATTTGATACGACCCAAAAGTGTAACACATAGAAGGAGTAACTTTCGATTCTAAGTTTCTTTGAACCAAATTCGTGACTTTATGACTTTTTAAGTGGTTTGAAATTGGAAAGAGGCTTCTGGTACCTTCCATACACATATAACACTACGCCCACTTTAGAAATCGAGTAATAATATCAATACACTAGAAAATTTTATGTTTTATTGAGGGTGAGGGAATATGTCAGTCGGGTTTCCCGACTGAAACTTTCTTACTGGTTTTATATACATATCGGAGAAAAGTGGTACAATTTAGATTTTTTTTATTGCATAGACTACAAGTCAAGTTGCCGGACTGCAAAAATCGTCTTAAGCTGTTATTTCCCATTTTCAATTTATGTTACTACGATATTCCATTTGATTTTTGCAAACAAATTATCAATTTTTGAGCACAAGAACATTTTGACTCTCCAATCAATGTCTGCGAAAAATTTAAATTGTAATGTTACCCTATTCAATATAGCATCGAACAACCAACTCCATTATCCTTAAGCTAACAGCAAAAGGGTAATGTTGTTGATGTATTTCATTTAATATATTTAAATTTTTAATAGCAAGGTGGTATTCTTCCGGTTGTCTGTGTTGCCTTGATGGAATGAATATCCCATTCGTGTCGCTGTTGAAATATTTATCAACTCACCTTTATTTATTAACAATGAACAAAGTATTACAACAACAACTACTACATACATACAAACATACATACATATGTATATACAATATTAAAAGCAGACCAGAAGTATCTGAAAAGAAATAAGACAAACGAAATAAAATAACGAAGACAAGTAACCGTTATTAATTCTTCGATACAATTTAATAATAACCAAGTTTCCGTTGTAACGCTAACGAAACGAAACAAACAATCAAACAAACAAATGTTCATAAAATTAATTCACTTAAGCGTAGCCATCGCACACCCCGACACCGGCCACGGCAGATCGGGCAGATGATTGAGGCACTGGCGTGTTTTGGTACAAAATGCCTCCACCTGGCTCAGAGTACGCTTCGCCACCGTGGACACTCCACCGACCACTACAAAGCAGTGGTCATTAAGTAGACCAACATCATGGCCATGTCTGCTGGTCGCATGGGTGGGGGGAGGGTATATTAGTTATGACCAGTGATTTTGTTGTTCAATATTTTTGGGGGGATAAAAATGAAGCAAAGAAAACTTAGTAATTAATGACTTTTTAATGATTATACTTCGTTCGGTATTCGTGCCGAGTGGTGGCAGTGCTATGAGTTTCGTCCTAAACGAAACTATCAATGTTTCATGCTCAACGATGTTTTTACTGGGATTAACCAACCAGCACAAATAACTCACCTGGGCCAATTTAGGTCACCGTAATGTTGCCATTGCTGTCCTGTGACCTGGTACTGGTCTATATCGGTTAATGATGTCAAGTCACCTTGAGCATTCGGGCCAATGCCTCCCACCAGATACAACTCACCATTTGGCAGCTTTGAAAATTTTCCAAATACTCTGAAACAACAAACTGATATTACTGTTACGTAAGTACATTAATTTTGCAAATGCCTTGGTGGCCTTGGTTAGCGAGCGACACAGTGTCATTAAAGCTCCAAAATAAAAAACAGCAATAGCAACAACAAACATTTTAACAAATTTCAAACAAAATTCATTCGCAGATCATAAATCATCGTCAACTTAATTAATGATTTTTGCAAGGAGAGTAATTAATGAATAAATTGTAGCTGCAGAAATTGTTCGATACTTAACTAGCAAAAGATGACTACAAGGACTCGTATAGATTATGCGGGTTTTTTAATTGAAATGTGCTATTTAAATTCGGTTTCTGCTTTAATGGAGTTTCAACAGTTTTATCAAAAAGATAGAGATTACACAGGACGACACAAGGTAGTTAGACACATGACGTCCATATGCTATTATTGATATTGTTAAAATTTACTCTGGTTCTCGCAATAAATTGATATTATTAATCAGTACAGAAATTTCAGTTCGATGAACTCTGAGTTAATAATTTAATCGATTTGTACCCTTCACCACGCGCACGCAAGGATTGAAGGGTATATTCAGTTTTTTTTTCCCGTTTGTAATGCCCATAAGGAAGCGTGGAAGGTATAACAATATACATTTAAATTGATAAATTTTTTTCTCGACCCGCTTGGTTAAAATTGTAATCTACGATAAATTCGAAGAAAATTTAACCAAGATACCATGGGTCAAAATTCAAAATTTTACCGAGAAACTAGAGGGTTCAAATGTAGGACTGACCCCCAGTAATTTTTTCCTCCTAACACTTTTCCCAAACATACCTACTCCCCATTTTTACCCCCTAAGGGGGTCACCATTCACACATTTTATACCTTCACCCTACGGGTAGGAGGGTATATAAATTGAAACAACCCAAAAGTGAAAGTTTCTTTGAACCAATTGGATTTTTGACTTTTTTAGTCGTTGGAGCCATGTTCCTCTGTCTGGCTGTCCGGCTGGTACGCACGATAATTTTCGAAAGACGCAACCAATTGTTTTGAAACTTTGCATAGGTTAATATTTCTCCAAAACTACTTAATTCTGTATTTAGTAAAGCTAAAGCGAAATAAAGTTTTCAAAAAAAAACCGGGAAGTCTAGCCACGCCCCTTCTGGAACCTCCCATACCCATCTGTTTAGAAATCGATAATTATTAGTAATACACCCAACGCGATCGTGCCCAAATTCTGTACTTAGTAAAGCTAAAACAGGATAAAATTGGAAGGCAGGCCACGGGGCAGGTCATACATTTGACTCCTCTAGCGGCGACGCCAAGACAGAGCGGTGGGAGCAAATTTTATAAAAAAAAAACTTTTCTGTATGGAAGCCCTCATAGGGGGTGAAGATGGGGAGTAGGTTTGTTTGGGAAAAATTTTAGGAAAAAAAAATGACTGGGGGTCATACATTTTGACCCTCGCTGTGCGATTTCGGGGCAGTTGTGGGCCTTGTTGTGAATTGTTCACCAAAACGAAAAGTTTTTCATTAAAAAACGGGGTCTCGATTTTGATTTTTAGACCCATGCTTGGGCAAATTTTCTAAGAATTCATCCTAGATTACGATTTTGATAAAGGCTTGGTACACTCTAATATACATATATATATATATATATATATTATGATTGGCGTCGAATTCTGAGTTAATTTAAGAATGTAAGTCTGTCCCCACGATTACAGCCGTAGTTTACGAGGTATGGCGAGGTAAATTTGTTTCGCGGTAAATTTTTTATGCAAGCTTCTATCCTCTAAGTGGAGGTTAAGTTCTAAGATGAGCAAGATCGGACAAAAACTACTCCCACTACTCCCACTCCACCTTTTCAGGGATGTCCGTTTGTCTGTCCCCAAGATCGGACAAAAAATACTTCCAACTACCGTATCCTACTCCCCCTTCAGACAGGACGTTAGTCTGCCATGCGATCTCTATAACATCATAAAGGAGATGATCATGTGGCAAGCTGATGCCAATGATACAGTTATAACTCAGTACAATATTTTTCAGCTCATTGATTTGGGACTCAACTCTGAGAACCACACGTGAAAATAGCCCCAAAAAGAAGAAGTTCTGTATCATTCGTTTTGTCAAGTGACATGCCATAATTATTTAATATCGATTTGAAGTTAGTAAGTATCATATAGGGGAATTTGTCGCGTTTTAGGTTCTTTTGTTATATGGTGGTGTATGATTATCATAAGTATTATTCCACATAAACATACGGCACGGAGTATAACAGTTTTATTGTAACTGCTGCAAAATAAACCCAGCCCTCTCCCAACGAACAAAAATACACTAATCCTGCCTGTCTTGCTCTACAACGACGATCCTTGGGTTATGACCAGGGCCAACACAAATATGCCTGGAAAAACTAAAAATATGCGCATTAGATAAGCACGAAAAACACTAAAAAATGCCTTTAAAACTTATAAAAAATGCACAATTGATTTTGATTCGTAGTTAATTTTATTCAGTGAATACATTTGCTTTTTAATATAAGTTCATCAGAAATAGTTCAAAACATATTCGAGATTTCCACTATTGAAATCTTGATCAATATTCTGTTTATGAATATTTGTGATTTTAAGAAGCTGTTTTGTGAAAGAAAAGTTAAAATTCGCTTAGTGTTTTATCTGTGATAAACGGGATTTTTTTAAATTTATATTTCGAATTTCTGATGGAGTAGAAAAGTCTAAGTAGTATAATGTGTGTTGACTTTATAAGTCCCACCGCCCATTTTTTCAACGTAAAAAATATTTTTCGCAATGATATCTGCTTTGTCATATTTGAAAAGTTAAACGCTTATTGACTATTTCTCTTTGGAAGTACGCATTGCTTCTGCCTCCTCACCGTTACACTAATTCACAACTTTCCTTACGTACTTTGATAGTTCTGCCAACTATACCAACGAGTAATGGATGGAACTGGTGGCAACGCAACGCTAGGTGGAACTTATTGAAATTCTTAACGGCGGAATCCTTAATATAAACACAAAAATAATATTTCGTTTAGTTAGTACCGGAAACACGTGCTTTAAAAAATACAGCCTTTGTAGAAGATAAAAATTCATTAATATTTATTCCAAAAATTATAGAGATTATCTTCATATCTTTATGAAATAAACAGGTGTTATATATGCTGCGAAAAATATATACGAAAAGTAAAAAAAACAGTAAGAAAGTTTCAGTCGGGCAACCCGACTTACATATTCCCTCACCCTCAGTAAAACTTACTTGATATTGATATGATATTATTACTCGATTTGAAAAGTGGGCGGAGTGGTACATTTGTATGGGAGGTACCATAAGGGGCGTCGCTAGACTTCCAAAATTTTCTCCAAAACTTTATCCTGTTATAACTTAATAATATACAGAATTTGGGCACGATCGTGTATTGTATTGTTATTGTATTGTTATTATTACTCCATCTCTAAAGTGGACGGAGTGGTTCATTTGTATGGGAGGTACCAGAAGGGGCGTGTCTAGACTTCCAGACTTTTTCTCCAAAACTTTATTCTGCTTGAACTTTACTAAATTCAGAATTTGGGCACGATCGCGTTAAGTCTATTAATAATAGCAATCGATTTCTAAAGTGGGCGGTACCAGATATGTATGGGAGGTACCAGATGGGGCGTGGCTAGACTTCTAGTTTTTTTTCTCAAAAACTGTATCTTGCCAGAGCTTTACTAAATAAAGAATTTGGGTACGATCGCGTTGGATTTATTGATATTATTACTCCATCTCTAAAGTGGACGGAAAGGTACATTTGTATGGGGGTACCAGAAGTTGCGTGGCTAGACTTCCAATTTTTTTCCAAAACTTTATCGCATTATAGCTTTACTTAGTACAGAATTTTAGTATGATCCCGTTGGTGTATTGATATTATTACTCGATTTCTAAAGTGGGCGGAATTATGTATTTGTATGGGAGGTACCAGAAGGGGTACCATGGCCCCGTAGCCCATTTGCAATAGCGTAAGTAGTTTTGGGGAAATATTACTCGTACAAAATTTCAAAACATTTGGTTGGGTCTTTCGAAAGTTATCGTGCGAACCAGCCGGACAGCCAGACAGACAGACGGACATGGCTCAAACGACTTAATCGAATTTGGTTCAAAGAAACCTAGGGTCTAAAGTGACTCCTTCTATGTGTTACATTTTTGGGTCGTATCAAATGATAAATACCCTCATCCCTAAGGGTGATGGTATAAAAACCTGAAAGCCCAAAATATGTTTTTCTATGCACAAACCCCAAAAACATGCCGGTAAGACTGTAATATGCATTTGCATATGCAAGTATGTATTGCATACATTTGTTGGCCCTGGTTATGACACAAGCGAATAAATTTGTTCCGGAAGTCTTCCGAGGGAAAAACATTCTGAAAATGATAAGTTTATTCCATTCTGGATATAAGAGAGGTGGGCGTGTCCTTTGAGAAAACTTTATACAATTCAACATAATTATCAGTAATATATCACAGACAAATCGGAACAAATTTGGTTCACTAGCAACGACAGTTTTTTAAAATATAAGTTTCTTTCATTTCAGGATATATGAAGAGCGAGCGTCTCCTTTGAGATAACTTTATATAACTCAACACAGTTATTAGTAAAATTGAGCCAAATTTGATTCAATGCCAAAAACAATTTTGGAAATATGAACCCTAAACATGACGAATACCCCTATATGATACATACTAACATAAAATCAATATATCTTGATTCCTCGACGGGGGCCAGCGAAACGACGGGTCAAGTATAACTACTTTTAGACGGATATAACTTTTCACATTAGCCAGAACCCCCGCTGATTACTAACTCAAACCATCTGTCGCACAATGTAATTAAGCATCACTCTGCTATGGTATTAAATGAAAACTAAAAAGCATTTACTGCACCGGCTAGTATAAAGACAATTAACTTAAAATCTAAAAACTTGCGTACACGCAACTATTTTGTTCTGTTTACCAAAGCTACCCAATCCGCCATTTTGGGTGATATTTAAATAAAAACCTTCCTCACAAAAAAGTGGACATAAAATATATCACAACAACTTCCAAATAGATATGTACTTTCCTTGATTGAAACACAATCCCGGGAGAATTGAATTTTTCCTCTCGTTAAGCAATGAAAAGCTTTGTATGAGTTTCAAGTTCATGCATAGCAAACATATTTTAACAAAAACATAAGCAGTACATGAGTCTACTTGAAGCCCTTCAAAGCTATTAAACAGACTTTACTGAATTGTTTTAAAAAAAAGGCTTTTTATTTCGTTGGGTCGTGTGGTGGGAGGGGGCTTTAAATAAAGTGCAACTCTCAATAATCCGCTTACCGAGGTATACGCAAATGAAGCTTAGATTTAATCCACTGGCCTACATTGCAGTCACACATTTCACCAACAGCAGCCCCACCAGCAGCTCTAGTAGTTGTACTCGCACCCCCACTGGCATGCTTCATACCTCCCCCGCTTACTTCCTCATGCGCACCTACACACACGCTATGACGTTGGTTGGCTGTACAAACAGTTTGAAGTCCTTCCTCAGCACTGTGAGCCAATATTTCATGGAAACATTTTAAAGTGTAAATCTCCATTGTATCGGTGATTACATGGGCTGTACTGGATTTGGAAGTATCAACGTTAGCAGCACCATCATTCTCAACCAGTGTAGCAACACCGCTTACAGTGTCAGATGTTCCCCCAACTGTGTCATTGCCATTGCCATTGCTTATGCCGCCAGCTATCCAAATCTCGTTATTTACCATGGCAGCCGTTAAACCGTAGCGCCCCATATTCAATGAAGCTTTCTGCAACGACAGCAGCAACAACAAGATGGTAAGTGACAGTGAGCAAAAGAATAAATAAATAATCAAGTGACGTCCATAGTTTGACTTTTAGAATTAATGATGTCAAATCAAATTAAATTGAAACGAAGCAAAGGAAGCACTTGAAAAAGCGCACATCACATAAATATTTTGCATTTCTGATGACAAATTGTGTGTGTGTGTCCGTCCCTCCGTCCACTTACCCTAATCCAAAGCTTACGCTTTACACTGTAAAACCACACAGAACTTAGAGCAATGCCATTTAAACCTTCTCCCCCAATCACATAGAAACCAGCCTCATGCTGGTTACGCTCCTTGGTTCCTTTACAGTGGTCACACGTTCTCTTCTCTATGGACACGATAGCAAAATCTCGTCGGGACTCGGGCAAACTACTCTCTAAAGTCCATTTCAGCGTTTGGGGATCAAAGCACCAGACGGATGTTTCGAAGACCTGTGGATAGTAAAAGGATGTAACTTTGTATGCTATCAATGTTATTTAGGAACATTACAGAGTTCGACAAAATGTAAAGGAATCTTAGAAGTATAAAAACTTGATCTCATCACTTTATCGATTTGGTAAATTTTAAAAAGAAGTAAATTGTAATGAAACGGCACGTAAGGGAGTTTAACTACTTATTTAGAGTATTTAAAGCAATTATTTTAATGAAAGTAATATGTTGTTGTATAGGTATTGCCTCAAAGTTGTGCACAATTATATTTTTAATCAAACTAATACACTACGTCGCACAGTGGACCGTTTCATACATATAATGTTTACATATTTACATGTTTAGTAGCACTTAATAAGTTTTGTTCCCGAAAAGTGAAAGAATTTTTTCTAGAATTTTGATTATATGCCGCACTAAAAAATGTACTGATATGCACTTCGATCTTCTGCGCTTTTGGTCCAGTTGGCTCACCAAGTTCTTCAAGGTTTCCGAGGAACTCTTCTGCGCTATCCATCGAGTTAATTGTCGAAAACTTTTCGAGCTTGAACAATTTGAACCATACGTAAAACACGATCCAGCCAACGCAACCGCTGTACCTTAATAGGTATGACTACGTCAATGTCGGTACACAGCTCGTGCAGCTCAACATTTATACGGCGTCAATTGAAACTTAAACTTAATTTCCCTGTATACCCCGAGCATGAGGTATGGGACAACTAACGGCACCTACTTGTTTATCGACGAATGCGAACGTCACTATTTGAGAAGCTTTTGGCTAGACATGCCGACTGACTCGACACTATACTACGAAGTTGCTGTAGACAACATCGAGGGGGACGGCAATGAACGGAAAATGTAAATGACTAAAGCCGGAAATCGAACATGGGATCTCCCGCATGATAGTTGCGTATTCTAACCATCGTGACAAAGTCGGTCCCGACGTACCTTTCTCTCTCCGTTAATCATAATGGGCACATATATTTCACGGAGTATTTGCCTCTCGAATACTGCCAGTACTGATTCATCCGTTGGTGTATTGCGTCAGGATTCTGAGCCAGGTAGAACCAGTATATGATATAGCTGGATTTCCGTTCGTTATGAGATGGTTTTGCCATTAAATCGCTTGCTAAATCCGTAATATCATCTGTCCGCAAGCAAGATTTTTCTCCGGATTTCAAGGCCGAGGTAGAGAAAATCATTTTCCACTTCGAAGTTGTAGTTGTAAACGTTCCCACAGCATCTTTAACGAGTAGAGTAGTTTTTGTTCGTTGAAACTAATAACATTGTTATGTCTTCATTCGCCGTTAAACCCATTCTTGTTGATTTCTTCTGTATACCTGAGGTGGCTACAGTTACATACCGCAGTTTACGACGTCGTTAGCGTACGCAAATAGCATATGGCTTTTGTTAAGTATCGTGCCACTCGTTTTTACTGATATTCTCATTATCATCTATTCGATATTCTCTATTCTCATTACCAGGGCAACCGGAAATATGCTACAGCATGTTTTTTTTGTACAAAGTGATATTAACAAATGGGTAATGTATTTACACGTTTCATGGTCCTACAAGTGTTTTGAGACCTATTTGTTAGAGCATATTTTGGCATATTTTACCCATAACGTCATATTTCGGGAAATTTTAGTTTTAGGAGCATAATTTTAAAAAAATCTCCTTTTTTAAAGCATATTATATATTTTTTAGGCCATATTTTTTCAAAAATATGTGTTTTTGACATTATTTTTTTGTTCGTATAAACAAGAGTCTTTGCAACTTTTGTTTTTTAAAATGTAACAGTCAAATCATGTTTTACACAACTGTGAAATGTTAAACGTTTATTAATCTTTTAACGCGCTTTCTTTTTCAATAAGTAAACAAAACATAAAAAAGAGGTGCTTTTCAACCACCACCGATTACGACCCTGGACATAATGCCTAAAGCTAATCCGATAAAAGCATCAAATCTAAAGGCGGTTGTAGAAAAGTTTCCAGACTTACGAGCTGATGGTGGATTCCTCTATTCTAAAATCTGCAGCAAAGTTATTGCAGCAGATCGCAGATTTCAAGTGAAGCAACATGTGGAAAGCGGCAAACTTATTCAACTAAGTCATAGAAGTGAAAATAAGCAGACCAAACAATTATTTTTGCCAGAATGTTCCGGTAGACTTTAAAAAGAACATGATTTTCAAGAAAAAACTGTGCCGAGCTTTTGGGTCTGCTGACATTCTACTTTACAAAATGAGAAATCAAAATATAAGAACACGATTTAAGGAATACACGGACTACCAAGTGCCATCCGAAACAGTTTTTTGAACTAAACATTTAAAAATATTATACAACGACGGCATGGACAATACACGAGCAAAACTAAAAAATCAATTTATATGGATGTCAATCGATGAAACTATAGATGCAATGTAGAAATGTGGCAACAACGATTGCTAGACTGTGGGACGACGCCATCAAAAATCTGGACGTCAACTTCAATAAGAATAATGTTTAGCTTTTTGTGACGGATGCAGTTCCATACATGGTAAAGGCTGCAAAAGCTATAGTGGCATTTTATCCGAAAGTGACGCATGTGACACGTATTGCTCATGGTGTCCATCGATTGTGTGAATGTATTAGGAATTTTTATGAAAATGTAAATAAAACTATTGCTAATGTGAAGAAGTTATTTTTAAAAGCTCCATGTAGAGATGAACTTTTTAAACATGATTTTTAGGGCATGTTTTTGTTGATTTTTAGGTCATATTTTGCCATTTTTCAGGTCATATTTTATGCGCATAAAACACGATTTTTAGGGCATATTTCCGGTTGCCCTGCTCATTACCATCTTCATCACAATGTGAAAGATGTCAGGCGACAGGCTGTCGCCTTAGGTCTTAGGTCTCGTCTGGTATAAAATGGATCGGGAAGGTCCTTGCCTATATACACTAAAGACTATGTGTCAGTCAGCGAACACCAGGCTCAACCATGGCATCGAGTAATTTCTCACGTATCGAGCTGTCGAAGGCTATTTATAGGCGACGAAGGGATGGTATGTATCAATGCATATATTTCACCCTACGGGTAGGAGGGTATATATAATTTGATACGACCCAAAAGTGTAACACATAGTTAGAAGGTGTCACTTTTGACCCTAGGTTTCCGACGCAACCAATTGTTTTGAAACTTTGCATAGATTAATATTTCCCCAAAACTACTTACGGTATTGCAAATGGGCTACATGGCTACGCCCCTTCTGGTACTTCCCATACAAATTTACCATTCCGCCCACTTTAGAAATTGAGGAAGAATATCAATACACCCAACGCGATCTTCTCCAAATTCTGTATTTTGTTTTCACAGGATAAAGTTTTGTTTTAACAGGATAAAGTTTTGGAGAAAAAAGTGGAAGTGTAGCCACGCCCCTTCTGGTACCTCCCATATTCATCTGGGACGGCCTAGTTTAGAAATCGATAAATATTATTAATAGACCCAATGCCCAAATTCTGTATTTAGTAAAGTAAAAGCAGGATAAAGTTTTGGGGCAAAAAATATGGAAGTCTAGCCGCGCTCTTTCTGGTACTTCCCTTACAAATGTACCATTCCACCTACTTAAGAAATAGTGTAATAATATCAATACACCCAACGCGATCGTGCCCAAAATTGTATTTTGTTAAGCTACAACAGGGTAAAGTTTTAGAGAAAAAAAATTTAAGACTCCTCTTCTGATACCTAACCTACAAATGTACCACTCCTCCCACTTTAGAAATCGATTAATATTATTAATAGACCCAACGTGATCGTGCCCAAATTCTGTATTTAGTTAATCCCAAGCAGGACAAAGTTTTGGGGAAAATTTGGAAGTCTAGCCACGCCCCTTCTGGCACATCCCATACAAATGTACCATTACGCCCACTTTAGAAATCGAATAATATTATTAATACACCTAAAATCTGGAAGTCTAGCCACGCCCCTTCTGATACCTTCCATACAAACGTACCATTCCAACCACTTTAGAGTTGGAGTAATAATATCCAATACACCCAAAGCGATCATGTCCAAATTCTGTATTTTGTGAAGCTGAATCAGAATAAAGTTTTGGAAAAAAACTGGTAGCCTATCCACGCCTCTTCTGGCACCTCCCATACAAATGTACCACTCTGCCCACTTTATATAATATCAATATACATGAAAATTGTGTGTTGTACTAAGGGTGAGGGTATATGTAAGTCGGTTTTCCCAACTGAAACTTTCTTTTTGGTTTTCTTTACTCTTTCTCATGATAGGCCGCAGTGTAATTATCTGATCAGTTGTTGATTTACTAGGTCTTAAGCCACACTGATAAGGCCCGATCAGGTGGGCCTGTAGTCCTGGCCCACAAACTCGACAGGACCTTATATGCATTGGGTGAAAGGCTTATCCAGCGGTAGTTGGATCATCAGATCACCTTTTTTTAGCACCAAAAATAATATACTTAGATCTTAAGCATGCGTAAAAGTTGGTGCATACTCGTTATCAGCTCATCGCCAGCGGACTTGAAGAGCTCTGCCGTTAGTCCATCGGCACCGGATGCTTTATTATTCTTCAGCCGAAATAACATCGGTTTGAATTTTTGGTGGCAATCTAGGCCGTCGTAGATAATTGGCGTGATACCTTCACATGCTCTGGTCTCCGGAACCAGAATTGGTGAAAGTGTTCTCTCTCCACATATGTAAGCACCACACTATGCTTATAGCTGTTACCAAAATTCCATTATTATCCTTACAGGAGGATAATGGATCCATGCGTACCCTAGCACGACGGTTTCCATGGAGTGCTCTATGTGCTGCCACTGTGTATTAGGGACGTCACAAGTATAGGCGTTGTGTAGTTGTAGTTTGTAGAGCTGGTTGGTGTAGACAGTGGATATCTTTGGGGTTTTTTAGCTTTGCGATGTCCAGCTTTCTTTCTTAGCTGCAACCAGGTAATGATCCAAGTCAATGTTAGTGCCGTGGATCAAGCGCATGTCCATGATACTAGATGTATATCTGCCATTTGATTTGTTGGTGTTTTTTCATCGGGTGATAACTAAGTTGCCTTGTGGATATTGAGACTCTGACCAATTACAATTTCACACTCAAATTCATGCTTTTCTAAATGGCAGCTCAAGTAGATGTCGCAATGCTTATGTCACGAACATCTCAGTTCTGTCCATCTCATCTATTGAATGGCGGTGATGTGAGCCTTGTATTTTTTGTGGACATCCGCCAGTCGGATATAAAGATCTTCTTTTTAGAGAGTCCGGATCGACACGTACCATCTTGTCGTCGATTATAAAGCTGCCTTCGACAGCCCGAAACGGCAGAAATTACTCGAAGCCATGGCTGAGTTTGGTATTCCACCGAAGCTGATACGTCTTTGCGGAATGACGCTGACTAACACGAAGTCTGTACCATTCTGTACCAGACGACGCCTATAACAAGGCGACGGCTTACCGTGTGTCCTCTTCAACATGGTGATGGAGATGATAATGAGAAAAATTGCAGTAAACACGAGTGGCACGATATTCAACAAAAGCCACATGCTACTCGCGTACGCTGATGACGTAGACATCATCGGTCGAAAACTGCGGGATGTGACTGCAGCCTTCTCAGGTATACAGAAGGAATCAGCGAAAATGGGTCTAATGGTGAACGAGGACAAAACGAAGTTATTAGTTTCAACGAACAAAGAATCTACTCGTTTGGGAAACTGCGTGAACGTTGACAACTATAATTTCAGCCTCGAAATCCGAAGAAGAATCCTGCTTGCTAATAAATGCTACTACTAAGCAAGCGATTCAATGCAGAGCCCTCTCTCCACGAACAAAAATCCAGCTATACCAGATACTGGTTCTACCTGTCTTGATGTACGGTTCAGAATCCTGGGTTATGACACAAGCGGATGAATCGGTTCTGGCAGTATTCGAGAGATAAATACTCCGTAAAATATATGGGCCCATCATCGTTAACGGAGGGTATTGGCTTCGTATGAATCTTGAGCTGCACGAGCTGTACACTGACATTGACGTGGTCAGACGCATTAAAGTGCAATGGCTAGGTCATGTTGTATGCATGGACGAAAATGCTCCAGCTCGAAAACTCTTCGACAATGAACTCAATGGAGGGCGCAGAAGAGGGCGACCAAATCTCCGTTGAAAGACCAAGTTACTGACAACCTAACAGAACTTGGTGTGACTAACTGGGGAAGAAGCGCAGAAGATCGAGGCGCTTATAATATTTTTCTACGTGCGGTATATAATCCAATGGGATTGCAAAGAAGTGCCAGCTAAGTAAGTAAGTCGCCATGGTAGTAATAACCGACAGACACTACATGTCCATATTTGTTCGAAAACACCCACTGCATTCCCGGTGACTTGGTCTCTGCTAGTGGAGGACGTATGTTGTGGACACACTTTTGCGCTTGTTGTCGAGTTTAAGCATTTTCGTGAAAATGTTTTTCATGGTAAAATATGCACGTAAGCTATGTACAGTATTAAGGACCTTGTGCACGTGAATTCTTCGATCATTCAATATAATTCCATGGATTTTATTGACGATTTCTGGAGTGATGTGATCATTTAAAGTCACTTGGGCTAAGACGACAACAACAGAATCCAGTAAATTTATTCTAAACCCTTTCAGTTAATATTGAATATTGTTGTCGGTACAGTCAGACCACTTCTCCACTCTTTAATAACAAACTCCTTCTTTAAGGCTTTTTATTTGTCCAGATTTTTTATCGTCGAAGGTTTAATTTATTTTTATATAACACCCAAGTCCAATCGGCTACAGCTTCAAGTATCCATTAAAACGAAATTTAATAAAAACAGAATTTATAACAACAAAATCTAGGTCATGAACAACAACAAAATCTTTTAAATCCAAATAAAACAAAGAAAACCCATAAAAGCTGGGTCATAACAGCCATATGACGATTTACTAAAAACCTCAATGTGTATAATGGCAACCAATATTTCAAATATTCGAATATTCCATAAAACAAAATGTATCGCAAAGAAAAATCCAACTTTTACAATGCAAAAACTTAAGAAAACCTCATCCCCGACCAAAACAAACAAACTTTATCGACACAGAGTAGAAACAACGAAAACAAAACAAGAATAAAAGAATTGGAACAGCAAACATGATAATACCCTTATGGATGGAAGCAAACAAACCCATAAGCGTGTTTCTTGGCATGCATCTCCCTCTCGTTGAAAGGGTAGGGGGAAGGGAGGGGAAACATGCAGCCATCATCAGATTGCAAAAATATTGCATTAGGGAGAGAAACAGTAACGGGAGAAACTTTATATACAAACCGATTTTTTAGCACAACCTAAAGCTGTTCGTGTGCCACCGACCAGATAAATCAGTCCATGGCATACCGCAACTGCATGATGATGATGTGGACCAAAGGGTATGTGGGACAAATGACGCCATTCCATTGCATCGAGACTGGGACATTCATAGACAAGCACTTGGTCGCCAAAATGTTCGAAATTGCCTTTAGTGTGTTGGCCGGCAGTGGCAGTGGTTGGGGCTGCTTTGCCCGAAGTGTGGACACTGAAAGAGGTTGTAGTGGCATCCAGCGAAAACATACGTTTGCGTTGTTGTACTATCAATTGTTGACGCTGTTGCTCGTGTTGCTGCCAGTGCGAGCAAAAGGGATCGATGCCGCCAAATATATAGATTTTACGATTTGGAAACCTGTCAACGAATATGGAATGAATGAATATATAAATAAGTAAATGAATAATAGCTGAAATGGGAAAGGTTTACATTATTGTGATATCGTGAGAATTACTGCAATACAGTTGAAAGTTACTTACTTAACATCTTTGCAATCCTATAGGATTATATACATCACGTAGAACAATATTATAAGCGCGTCGATCTTCCGCGCTTCTTCTCCAGTAAGTCACACCAAGTTCTGCAAGCTTATCAGTAACCTGGTCTTTTCAAAGGAGTTTTGGTCGCCCTCTTTAGCGCCGTCCATCGAGTTCATTGTCGAAGAGTTTTCGAGCTGGAGCATTTTCGTCCATGACATAGCAAACGCAATCACTGCACCTTAATGTGTCTGACCACATCAATGCCAGTGTACAGCTCGTACAGCTAATGATTCGTACGACGCCGATACTCTCCGGTAACGATGATGGGCCCATATATTTTTTCGGAGTATTTTTCTTTCGAAAACTGCCAGAACCGATTCATCCGCTTGTGTCATAACCCAGGATTCTGTACCATGCATCAAGACAGGTATAACCAGTATCTGGTATAATTGGGTTTTTGTTCGTCGAAAAAGAACTCTGTCACTAAATCGCTTCCTTAGCCCGTAGTAGCATTTATTAGCAAGCAGGACTCTTCTCCGAATTTCGAGGCTGACATTATTTGTTTTATTGATGGCGGAGCCTAATATAATAATAATAATATAATGTACCACCTCGAAATTATAGTTGTCAACGTTCACACAGTTTCCCAAGCGAGTAGATTCTTTGTTCGTTGAAACTAATAACTTCGTGTTGTCCTCGTTGACCATTAGACCCATTTTCGCTAATTCCTTCTGTATACTTGAGAAGGTTGCAGTCACATCCCGCAGTTTTCGACCGATGATGTATACGTCATCAGCGTACATCAGCGAGTAGCATTTTTGAAAATCGCTTTTGTTGAATATCGTGCCGCTTGTGTTTACTGCAGCTTTCCTCATTATCCTCACCATCACTATGTAAAAGATGTCACACGATAGATCGTCGACTTGTTTTAGGCCCTGTCTGATATAGAATGACTCCGTAAGGTTCTTGCCAATCTTCACTGAAGACTTCGTGTCAAACAGCGTCATAACGCAAAGGCGTATCAGCTGCTATCGGGCTGTCCAAGGCAGCTTTATAGTCTGCCTGTTTCTACGTGTCGATCTGTTTCTTTTAGGTATTTTCCAAGACTTTCCGAAGTGTGAATATCTGGTCAGTGGTTGATTTACCAGGTCTAAAGCCACACTGATAAGGACCTATCAGGTTGGATAACACTGGCGTTAGTCTTTTGCATAGCACATTCGACAGGACCTTATATGGGATGGGTAAAAGGCTGATCCCGCCGTAGTTGGAGCACACACTTGGATCACCTTTATCAGCACAAGACATAATATGCTAAGATTCTAAGCATCGGGCATGCACTCATTAAGCCAAACCGTGCGTAGGAGCTGGTGCATGCTCGTTCTCAGTCCCTCGGCACCGGATTTGAAGAGCTTTGTCGGAAGTTCATCGACACCGGCTGCTTTATTATTTTTCAGCCGCGATATTGATATCTAAGCCATCGTCGAAAATTGGCGTGATACCTTCACGTGCGCTGCCTTTTGGAACCAGCAGTTGCTGGAAGTGTTCTCGCCATATATGCAGCACACTCTGCGTATCTGTACACAGATGTCCATCCTTGGCCTTTGCAGGAGAAGAGCCCATTACCGTAGCCTTTTGCATTTACTATCTGGTAAAATTTTCGGGCCTCACCTCTATCCCTGTATAGTTCTATATCCTCGTTCTCCCGTTCCTTTATCTGATGTTTTTTTCGCTTAAATAGCTGTCTAGCCTGTTTTACTGTCTCCTTGTGCCGTTCCCTAACAGCCCGGTTTACAATAGGCAGAATCGTTGCCCTATAAGCAGTATCTAGTTCTTCAGACGCTATGCGGCATGCTTCATCGTACCAGGATTCGTCTGAGCGCCGTTTTTCATATCCTAGCACGGTTGTTCCGGCGGTTGCCATGGAATGCGCAATATGCTGCCACTGTGTATCGGAAACGTCAGAAGTAGAGGCGTTATGTCGTAGTACTTGGGAGAGCTGATTGGAGTAGTCAGTGGCTATCTCTGGGGTTTGCAGCTTCGCGATGCCTAGCTTTCTTTGTGTTTGGTTACGTGCGTTTTAGCTCTGCTCAACCGAGTGCGCACCTTGGCTGCAACCAGGTAATGATCCGAACCAATATTAGCAATATTAGGATCACACGCATGACACTAGAAGCATGCCTGCCATCAATTACCACATGATCAATTTGGTTTTTGATGTTTTGATCGGGGGATGGCCAAGTTGCCTTAAAGTCTCCCGGAACAATTTTAATGCCGTGTCCAGGGCAGCGGTCGTATGCTTCATCTAGGCGCTCGTTAAATGCATATTTAATCTTATCGTCTTTATCTTCCGTCGGGACGAGCACAAATCTGAAATATTTCGCCTTGATGCGGATTGTGGCTATTCGATTACTAACAAGATTGAACCGCGAGACAATATGTCTGAGTCTCTCACCAACTACAAATCCACATCCAAATTCGTGCTTTTCGGCATGGCAGCTGTAATAGATTTCGCAATTTTTAAGTCGCGAGCATCCTTGTCCTGTCCATCTCATCTCCTGGATGGCGGTGATGTCAGCCTAATATCTCTATAGAGTCCGGACGGTCCAGGTGCATATCCTTAAATCATGGTCCTTTTTACGTTTGCGGAGGTCGTCAACATTTGGGGGGTTCCATTTGTTACCCAATCCCAATCCAAAAACCCATCAGGGGTCGACGCTCACTATCCGCCGCTATTCATGATAAAAAAAAATATGACGAACAACGTTGCCCAGGTGCCAACACGAAGGAGGTTCTGAGTCGGCTTGAGATGCAAGATTCACTTTACATCACCAACGGTACCCCAGTAGAAAGTTAGTGCTAAATAAAATAAGAAGGATATTACAATTATTCCATTACGGAATGAAAGCTTAAGGTGAGTTTATTACAATTCCGGGAGGACAGATCCTCCCTAGGTCGAACTTTTGTTATGGCTGTTGCCAATAATGGAGCGCTTTCCTAACCTGTTTAAGGTTAACCTCTAACTTATCAAATCCTTTGTTTTTTATTCGATTCCCTATTCTATAGATTGTTCTTGTTCATAATCATATGTATACATTTAATAAAATATTTACCATTTTGGCATATAAGATGAGGGAGAGTTTCCACACCTCCTCTCAATTCCACGTTGATGGTTCTCAACTGACTGTTCGACAATGATACTACAATCGTCAACAATATTATTGCTGCTGTTCCTGAGTACATCGTTATTATTTAAAGCACTCGCACATTGCCCTGCCAGTGTGTCACCTCCACCACCACCGCTCACATCAGTCGTTACAACATCACCATCAGGACCGGCACCACTCTTCACATTGTCATCAAGCTTATAAATCAGCGCACAACTGACATCTGTTGTTGTTGCTGTTGTTGTCTGTAGTTTTTTTGCTAGATGATGCAACTGTTGGTGTTGCTTTTGCTGCTGTCGCTGCCATTGTTGTTCATCTCCTCCCAACACAACCGGTGTATCATGTCCAACAATTGGTCGAAAGTTGGCAGTGTTTCCGGTATTCATGCTCGTCGTATCAGTTGTGTCGTAATTTTTATTATCGCATAAAATATTTTCCGCATTTTGTTGTTGTTGTTCCTGTTGTTGTATGTGCAGCGGTGGTGGAGTGTCCTCGTCAGCGATCTCTTGTGGGTATTTAAAATTCACGGCTGTTTTAATTTCCGTTTCCGTCTCCGTTGAATTGACTTTCTTTGTGCAGCTCTCATGTTTCGGATGCCCTCGAGGGGTACGACGTACGAGTAAACTTTTACTGAGTTTCTGCGTATGCGAATTTATTTTACGGCTTCGCTGGCATTCTGGAAAATACATCAAAGCAAATATAGATTAGGGAAAATATAACTAAATGGGATGTTTCTTATTTGTATTTGTTTATTATTTCATATCCTGTACAACAAGAAATTTTCTTATAATTACAGTACAGGAATTAAAAGGTTAAAAAATGTTTTGTAACAAAAAAAGGTTTTAAAACTAAATAAATAAGTAAAATTAAAAGAAAAATGATAAAAATAAATATAAAATCGTTTATCGTTTTAACAATATAAGGAGAGAAAGAAGAGAGAAAACTATTACACAAGTTTATTTTATACATATAAAAGTATTCAATTAGTATTATCGTGGGTTTTATAAAAATCAGTGATATGTTTTTTAAATTTATTAGCGTTACTGATAGTTTGGAGGCTGTGTGGTAGTGCATTCCAAAGACGAATTGAATGGATAAAGAATTGCCAATCAGACACAAGACTACGGTGAATTAATGGAGTAAGCTTCTTACCCCTGTTGGATCTAGAAAATTGCAGTTTTTGAAATAGGTATAATGGTTTCCGAGTAAATATAATTTTATGAAGGTACAAAAGAGTCTTAATGTTTAAAAGGTTGTTAAAAGAGACTCCATATAGCGAATTTGAAACATGAGAGACAGGTTGAAATCTTTTCAAACCATATATATATCGAATAGTATTATTATATACAACATTCAGTTTTCTTTTGCTAGACGAATCACAGTTTGAGAATAGCTCGCAACCAAAGAATAATCCAGGCAGAATGTATGATTTTGCAAGTAGTACTCGTATTGAAAGAGGTGTATGAATTTGTGTTGACCATAACGCTCTAAGTTTTGAGTAAGTTTGACCAACAACTGTGCTAATGTGATTCGACCAACTTAAGTTATTGTTAAATACTATGCCAAGATTTTTAGCATGCTTAACAATTTCAATTTTTTCACCATTTAACAGTATATCAACATCAAGATTAGTGGAAACAAAATTCCTTTTATGAATTAACAGACATTTCGACTTTCGAGGATTAAGGCATAGTCCATTTGCCGTTGCCCAGGAATGAATTCGAGATAAATCACTATTAATTTTTTCAATATGCTCAACCATAGAATTAAGTGGACAACTTAAATAAAGTTGCACGTCATCAGCGTACATATGTATTTTAGAAAATGACAATTGTTGCGGCAAGTCGTTTATGTATACAGAAAACAGTATGGGCCCTAAAATTGATCCCTGTGGTACTCCTTTTGTACATGGAAGTTTTTCAGAAACACAGTTAGATGCGTGCACAGATTGTGTGCGGCCAGAGAGATAGGATTGTATAAGCTTTACAGCAGTGGGCGCAAAATTAAAAAAATGATTTAACTTCAAACATAATCTAGTGTGATCTACCGTATCGAAGGCCTTGGAGTGGTCCAAAAGGACTAGAAAAGTAATATGACGATCTTCTAATTCATTTCTTATGTTTTCAGATACTTCCAATAAAGAACTAGTACAACTGTGGTTTGGACGAAAACCTGATTGTTTTTCATGCATTAATGAATTAGAGTTGAGGTGTCCACTGATTTGTTTGTGAAGGAGCTTTTCAAATACTTTAGAGAGAAAGCAAAGTATGGCAATTGGTCTGTACTCATTATTAGATTTCGGGATTGGTAAAATTTTAGCATGTTTCCACATTGTTGGAAATGTACTAGTGGTAATGATGGTATTAAAAAAGTGTGTTATATAATTTAAAATAAACGGCAGAAGGATTCGTAGGAACCTCGGATCAATATTGTCGTAACCTGTGGCGTTAGATTTAACTTCAGAAAAACAGGATAAGACATCAACGTTATTTACAGTAGTAAATTCAAAGTCCGTTGTATTACTTTGCAAAATATTTCCAAAATTGTAAAAGTTGTTGTTTACTACGACAGTAGGAGTGCTGGTAAAAGTAGTGTTGAGCATGTTGACATCAACCTGGCAATTATTATTATGTTGCTTTCCAATGCCAATTTCGCGGATTGTTTTCCATTTTTGTTTGGAGTCCAATGCAAGTAAGAATTTACTTGAAAAATATTCGGTTTTAGCTTGTTTAATTTTCCTGTTAACTTCTTTTCTGGCAGCACAATACTCATCTCGCAGTTCAGGTGTTTTAAAACGCTTCCATCTTGAATAAGTTATATCCCTTTTTATAATTGCATGCTTGATCGTGTCCGAGAACCAAGGTCTAGCCTTAACCGTAATTACTCGCGTTTTAAGAGGAACGGCAGCATTAAAAATATTGAAGATGTTGTCTTGAAGAAAACAAAGCTTGTCGTCTACTGATGGAATGTAAAAAATGCTATCCCAGTCAGTATCATAAATTCTTTCTTCTAATAAATTATAATTAATATGCTTAAAATCTCTGTATGAGTAAGTGTGCTCAGAACGGTGCGCTTGGAAATCATACGTAAGAAAAATTAAGTCATGGTTAGAAAAGCATGGTGCAGAGATTTGGTCATACAAAAGTATGCATGAGGAGTTAGAAACAAGGAAAAGATCTAGCAAGGTATTATTACTGCGCGAGTAATGTGTGGGTGTTGTGCAATTGGTTGGAAAAAGGCCCAGAGACGACATGTTTTCTGTAAGAAAATGTTCAGAGAGGATATTAGAATTAAAATCACCAGCGATTATCACGTCGTTGTACTCTACAGTTAGAAGTTCGAGCATATTAAAGAAATTTCCAAAATGTATATTACGGTTAGGGCGGTTAACGCATCCCAGCAATATTTTCCCGTTAAACGAAGAAAGTTCAATAAAAATGTACTCGACTTCTTTACCTGGATCCGATTTTATGCAACATTTGGTGCTTAGTTTGTTGTTGGCATAAATTGCTACACCACCACCGTGAGAATATCTATCGGCTCTAAATAGGTGATATCCTCCTAAATTGACTAGCGAATCAGGCGTATCTACGTTAAACCACGTCTCAGAGACGCAAATAATGTCCACGCCTGAATTTTCAAACATTAATCTAAACTCATCTATTTTGTTATTTAAGCTTTGCGCGTTGATATGACAAACCTTTAATCCATCTTTTTGTTTAGCTAAGATTTTCACCATAGCATAACTGACGTCTTTGGAATGTAAATTTGAGCTAAGTGTTGTGCTCATGAATAAATAGATGTCCGTTAATAAATAAAATATCAGCAACGCTAAAAAAGTATAGGGTATTAAAAACTGTGTAAGAAAAAACAATTAAAATGGAAGAAAATTCATATAAATAAAGATGCAGTCTAAGTATTATGTCAAAATAGTTTAAATATAAACCTAAAATTAGAATGTTAAAAAAAATAAAATAAGATTTAAAATCAAAAATAATTTCCAAATTATATAATAAATTAAGATTGTTTGAGTTCCTATAAATCAGAATTGATGATATTGTGTCGAAACCCATTCAAAATATCAACATGCTCGATACAGATGGGGTCATCGTTGGCAGTACGCTTAATATATACGAGGCCTCTGAAAGTATAAGCGGACTGAATGAGTTTATCCTTTTTCATTCGTATCGCCTTTTGAAATATTCTGTAGTTTCCATTTGACAGGTTTTCATTTATATAAAAGGGTTTATTAGTGTTAAATCCAATGTTATTTAAGGTGAATTTGTTGTTGTTGTTTTTTTTTGTACGCTGATAAATTTTTTAAAAAGAAATTCTTATCATATGGAGACATCAATTTGGCGATAATGACTGCGTCAGGCGAATCATGCTTTTTCATATTATTTCTGTTTTGTAGGCGGTGTATTGATTTAATGTTCGGAGTTGGTATGTTAAGTGTTTCGCATATGGTATCAAACACATTAGACAAGTTTTCACCTTCAACGAAAGGGACTCCATTTATGCGCAAGTCGCATGCTACTAGCGAATTTTCCTGCCTTAACATTTGTATTTTCAATTCTCTGACCTCCGATTTCAGTTCCGAAACACTGTCCGCCAAATACTCAAGTTTTGATACTCGTTCAGCAACTTCATCTAAATCTACTCTTACATCGCATATTCTCTTATCAATTTCGTTTACTATGCGGTTCTCAAACTCTAGTAAGAGAGATTTCATACGGTCATACAATTGATCGCTTTGTTTGTGTAGTCGATCGTCTATAAGCTGTTTTAGGCGCGAAGATGAATCTGACACTCTTGGTGAATTTGAGTAGTCGTCCCCGGTAAATCTCTGAGAGCTTGAAGCTCTTAGTCTCTTTGGCGCAGAGCAGCTGTTATGTGGGTTATTTACCGCGCTGATATCTTGTTGATGGATGAGATGAGGAGTTGTTGGAGCATCATCTAGGAGAGTACGTCGCAGTGATGAGACTCTATTGTTTTTTGATGGTGAACTCATGACTATTGTTGTATTTGGTTTAGGGTTTATTGTATTGGGATATTGTTGTTGTTTTCACAGATGTTTTGTTTGGGTTATTAATGTTTTTGGATGTATGTTGCGGTTGGTATTGTATATGTTTTGTGTTAGTTAATATGTGATTTGAGCGGGAACAGTTGTTCTATGAAATGAACACCACTGATTTAAAGTCTCTTTGAGAGAGTTAAGATGTTCTTCTTAGCACTAGAGATTGTTCAGTTTGCTCTCTCTTTATCAAGATATTTTTATTTATTTTAGCGATGTCTCGGTTGTTTTTAATTTTGGTTGGTTAGTTGTTTTGATGTATATCAACAAGAAAATTAACACGGATGGATGCAGTGATATCGATAATGTAGGTTTTCAGTTTTTTTCGATACACGAATGGTTATTATCAACTTTAATTAAATTGTATGTGGAGCCGAGTGGAAACACGTCTGTACTCAACAGATTCTCTTTTATATCTCTTTTTAAGTAGTGGATTTTCTTTCAATTGCAACAAAGGTATAGGCGGCATGCATGTATTGATTAAAATAATAAGATGGCAGTACACCTTGATAACATGTTCAGTATATATTACACTATTCGACACCAAAAAACGACACACAAAAAGTATTCCCACATTATTATATTGATTTATATTAAGTTGTGCCGTTGGGGAAGTAAAGTGAATATTGCTTCTCAAGCCGACTCACAACCTCCTACGTGGTGGCACATGGGCAACGTTGTTCATGATATTTTTTTCATCATGAATAGCGGCAGATAGTGAGCAACGAACCCTGATGATTGGGCTAGCCACCCGCCTTTAGGTCCTTTACTAGCTATGAAAACACGAGAAAGAAAAAGTAACAAACGGAACCCCTCAAATGTTGAGGGGTAATAAGGACCATGATTTAAGGATATGCACCTGGAACGTCCGCACTCTCTATAGAGAAGGTGCCACTATCCAACTGGCGGATGTCCCCAAAAAGATAAGGCTGGCAACACCGCCATCCAGGAGATGAGATGGGCAGGACAAGGATACTCGCGACAGGCGGATGTCCTCAAAAAATATAAGGCTGATCGCGACGTCAAAATTGCCACATCTATTACAGCTGCCATGCGGAAAAGCACGAATTTGGATGTGGATTTGTAGTTGGCGGGAAACTCAGACATCTTGTCTCGCTGTTCCAACCTGTTAGTGATCGAATAGCCACAATCCGCATCAAGGCGAAATAAAGACGATGAGATTAAAGATGCATTTTGCGAGCGCCTACAGGAAACATATGACCGCTGCCCTGGCCACGACATTAAAATCGTTCTGGAAGATTTTAATGCAAAACTAGGAGGGGAAGATGTTCTTGGTCCATCAATCGGTACATTTAGCCTGCATACCGACACGTCAGACAACGAATTTACTCTGGTTAGCTTCACAGCGGGAAGGAACATGGAAGTGAGTGGAACCAGATTCCAGCACAAATATATCCTCAAGGCAACTCGGCAAGCCCCCGATCAAAACACCAAAAATCAAATTGATCATGTGGTATTTGATGGAAGACATGCATCTAGTGTCATGGACGTACGCGTGATCTGTGGTGCTAATATTCGCTCGGATCATTACCTGGTTGCACCCAATGTGCGCACAAGATTGAGCAGAGCGAAAAACGCACGTAACCAAATACAAAGAAAGCTAGACATCGCCAAGCTGCAAACCCCAGAGATAGCCACTGCCTACTCCTACCAGTTCTCCCAACTATTACGTTACAATGCCTCTACTTCTGAAGTTCCCAATACACAGTGGCAGCATATTGCGCATTCCATGGCAACCGCCGCAACAACCGTGCTAGGATATGAAAAACGGCGCTCAGACGAACCCTGGTACGATGAAGAATGCCGCATAGCGTCTGAGAAACAAGATGCTGCTTATAGGGCAACCCTTCTGCCAATTGTAACACGGGCTGTTAGGGTGGAAATCTGGTTACAGACACGAAGAGTGTGCTGCATATATGGATACATCACTTCCAGCAACTGCTGGTTCCAGAAGGCAGCGCACGTGAAGGTAATACGCCAATTGTCGACGACGGCTTAGATTGCCACAACCAAGCCAAACCGAGGTAATAAGAGCAATGTTGCGGCTGAAAAATAATAAAGCAGCTGGTGCCGACGGACTCCGGTGGCAAGGAGCTGATAACGGTATGGCTTAAAGATTGCATGCCCGCCGATTGGAATTTAAGCGTATTATGTCCTGTGTTGAAAAAGGTGATCCAAGTGTGTGCTCCAACTACCGCGGGATCAGCCTTTTACCCATCGCATATAAGGTCCTGTCGAGTGTGCTATGTAAAAGACTAAAGCCAGTGTTATCCAACCTGATCGGACGTTCTAAGGGTAGCTTTAGACCTGGTAAATCAACAACTGACCAGTTTTCACACTTCGGAAAATCCTGGAGAAGACCCAAGAGAAACAGATCGTTACGTACCATCTTTTCGTCGACTATAAAGCTGCCTTCGATAGCCCGATACGGCAGAAATTACTAGAAGCCATGGCTGAGTTTAGTATTCCAGCGAAGCTGATACGTCTTTGCGGAATGATGCTGACTGACACGAAGTCTTCAGTGAAGATTAGCAAGGACCTTACGGAGCCATTCTGTACCAGACGAAGCCTAAAACATGGCGACGGCCTTTCGTGTGATCTCTTCAACGTAGTGATGGTGATAATGAGAAAAGCTGCTGTAAACACGAGTGGCACTATATTCAACAAATGCCACATGCTACTCACGTACGCTGATGATATAGACATCATCGGTCGAAAACTACGGGATGTGACTGCAGCCTTCTCAAGTATATAAAAGGAATCAGCGAAAATGGGTCTAATGGTGAACAAGGACAAAACGAAGTTATTAGTTTCAACGAGCAAAGAATCTACTCGAGAAACTGCCGGAACGTTGACAACTATATTTTCGAGGTGGTAGATAATTTTATCTACCTAGGCTCCGCCCTCAACAAAACAAATAATTTCAGCCTCGAAATTCAGATAAGAATGCTGCTTGCTTATAAATGCTACTACGGACTAAGCAAGCGTTTAATGACAGAGTTATTTTTTGACGAACAGAAATCTAGTTATGTCAGATACTGGTTTCACCTGTCTTGATGTTGGGTCCAGAATCCTGAGTTATGACACAAACGGATAAATCGGTTTTGGCAGTATTCGAGAGAAAAATAATCCGTAAAATATATGGCCTCATCATCGTAAAAAAGGAGAGTATCGACGTCGTATGAATCATTCGACAATGAACTCGATGGACGGCGCAGAAGAGGGCGACCAAAACACCGTTGGAAAGACCAGGTTACTGAGAACCTTGCAGAACTTGGTGTGACTAACTGGATAAGAAGCGCAGAAGAATATTTTTCTACGTGCGGTAGAAGTGCCAGATTGTTTATATAGCAGTCAAATTTTGAATCCAATTTTCGATTTTTGGGCCTTGTAATTACTTGGTGATTACTTAATTTTGTAGGAGATATTTCTTGTTTACATAATATATTTGGCTTAACCACACCTACCTTTTCTCGTGCACGTCTCTGCATCACCTTCATATTGCCCACCGGGTCCACAACCCAATCGTGGAGAAACCGCAACCTGAAACATATCAAAGAAAAAGAAAAACACAATTACAATTTTGAAAAATGACAATTTATTAAAAATATAAAAACAAATTAGAACCAAAAAAAAAAAAAAGAAATACTAAATATATAATTATTAAACGTTAACACGTTTCAACCTACTAAATTTTGATCTACTTTGCGGCGTTCGGATTGTATACAGCACTGCTCCGTTTTTATGACATCTTTGGTCATTTCTACAGAGCGCCAGTGATCCTTGCCTTTCATACGTATAAGTTCCAAGTACTCGAGAAACGATGCATATGTAATGTACTGCATATTCGAACAGCCGTGGCGATGGTGGTAGGCGCATTCCTTGTCATAGATCCATTGACGTTGCTTAGGCGCTACCAGTTGTAAACGATCAAGAAATTGTAGAAATTCTTCGCGATTTTCACCATAATGCATCTGAGATGCAACAAACCTGGCGAAAAAACAAGAAAAACAAAAACGTATTTATATAATTGTGACAGCTATTAAACGGATCACCGTAGACACTTACGATATGCCATCATTGATCATTTTCTTTACCACCTCTACATTGGCAATGCGATCAATTTCTTTGCAATTAGAATTGTTGATCAGTGTCACTAAGAACCATGACGGCATCAAAGTAAAACGTACACATTGAATGACATCCAATAGGTATTGTTCTCTGTCATCCCAGTTGTGTGACAGCCAACGAACAGCCGACATTAAAATCTGTAGATGGATAAATGTAAACAACCATTACCCGTAAAAGTTCATCTCACCTCGATTTCCGTATTGACCGCAATCGTATTAGAACTGAGCAAAGTACACACCTCCTTGACATTCAATTCCAAAAAATCTTTGGAAGCCACCAGAGTCATAAAAAATTTACACACACGCATCAGCATTAGCTGCTCCAGTATCTCCAAACCATAGCTGCGTGCCTCCAAGTACAATAAAAACGCCGTGTCCTCGCGAAAACACTCATCATCGCCCAAACAAAACCAGCATTGATGGATCAATTCCTCAATTTGTAAGAAATTGGCAGCATTAAACAACTCCAAAATGCCATCACGCTGCACTAACGCCTCATCGGCTAACATCCAATCATAGACCATCTTAAAGGCTCCTGGTGTAACTCTTTCCTCGGGTAATTGTACCAGAATTTCATTGTTAAGCTCCATGAAGAATTTGGAGTAGCATTGTAAAACCATCATGTGGCAATTGAAAGTGACGCCAGCGATACGTATTTGCACATTGGGCTTGACATGCTGATCGATCATCTGCTTGAGCAACGTGTAGAGATTAGATTTGCGGGGTTGAATATTCTTCCAACCTTCTACTTCGTTAGCACGGTAGCCCATATCTAGCAGTGATTTTTCTTTTGGTTGTGTTGTTTCCTTCTGACCATTGTCACGCATCAGAAATGTAGGTGGCAAAATTTTAGTTGGTCCTGGTTTTGTTGCTTTGGCTTGTTGGTCAATTACTGACAAAGTACACAAATACATTTTGAATAAATGTTAAGTTCAATCTATCTCGTTATTAAAACATACATGCTTGTATTTTAAAGAATTCCACTGGGTTATTATTCGCTGCATTAGACGATTCTGAATTGTCCACAAAATTTAGGCTGTAAGCGAAAATAACGAAATGTGTTTGTACTGAAGGTATCATTAAGGTATTTTTTTGCTTACTTCATATACTTTAGATTGTTGTCCATGGTATCGGAATAGTGGCGACTTCCTGAGGTCGTTCCTGTCGTAGAGATTGATGACCCAGTGCTCTGTAAGTCGAGTGATTGGGTATTTGTGTTGTTTCATGTGTGTTGACACACACCACTGAAGAACTTTTTCAACTTACCTTGTGGACAGCTTTATCCATCTTTGTTAGTTCAGGGTAAAAATATTTGGTTTTCGAAGAAATATAAAAAGGAAATTCCAAGGAATTAAAAAACTATTATAAAACTGACAAAATATACGAAAGTATCAAAAATTTAGTTGAATTTGTGTGAAGCAGGTATCAATTTTTCTATATCGAAAATAAATTTCAGAGGTAATGAGTAGTGCTCCCCATTTCCCGGGAAACGGTATTCCCGGTCCTTTCCCGGGAAAACGGGATTGATATTTATTGATGATGGTTTTGTTTGATTTGGTTTTGTCTTTGATTTGTTAAAATTATGCACAGAATGGCTTGAACTTTTGCAGAAATCCTAAACGTAGACTTGGTTATATTCTCCCAAAATGTATGCCATTGATGAAACGCTGACCGAACGCCGGTCCGGGAACGAAGAAATTTCTATTATTTTCATACATTTGTATGAAATATTTTAGTTTTTCGGTCTATCCCGGACCGGCGTTTCTAAAATACTTACTCAAATGGGTCGCGAGTTGGCAATCTTTAAGAACAACATTAGTGGAACATATCCACCAATTTAGCTTAAAAACTGCGGAAACGCCGGTCCGGGATAGACGGGAAAACTGAAAAAAAAAAATAGAAACTTTTTCGCTCCCGGACCGGCGTCTCCGCAGTTTTTAAGCAAACGTCACTAAAATTGGTGGATATGTCAACCCGCGACACATTCGAAAAAGTATTTTAGAAACGCCGGTCCAGGATAGACGGGAAAACTGAATCGAATTGCATAATTTTTTGGCAAAAAATAACGAAGTCTCTCTGTTTATGATATCTGCAAAATTTCAAGCCATACTGTGCATCTTTGCTTAACAAATCGAAGCTCCATATATATACATATATGAAAATGTTACTGTGTTTGGCCTATCCCGGACCGGCGTTTCCGCAGTTGTTAAGCAATTTTTATGCTCACATTATGCCAACTGCAATGTTACCTATTTCTTGACCCAACGAAGCTTTAAGCAAAAAAGTAGCCTTACCATCGAATTATCAAACCCCCTAATCAGGTATGTAGGTATGAATATAAATGTACCATGTGCATCGAATAGTTCGCAGCCAGCAGTATCCGACTGTATTCTAACGGAGCCTCATTAATTTCCAGGGCCCCTTAGAACAGGTTTTGCGACCAATTCACTACCTTGTTAATAGGGGCTATGACGCTGTGGACCTACTTCCCCTACACCCTACAAACACAAACAAACCAATAGAATAGTTATGAGAAAAATATTATATTTTAAAAAATAGGTAATTTTGTATGGGGAGGTACCAGAAGGGATTGCCTAATATAGTCCATATCCATTCATAAGTCTAATTTTCATAAGCGTACATCTTACACAAAATATGACTGAATTCAGTGCTTACAAAAAAAATATGTATGTATGTAAAACTATGAGGTTCAATTCGGTCAGTTGTATGAAAGGTATCAGAAGGGGTGTTGCAAAAGTTTTAGTTTTTTATGGTTTGTTTATTATTAGAAGGTAAAAAGATATGCATGTTGAAATATAACGGTGAATTAGGTACCAGAAGGGTTTCTATGGGATTTAACTTAATTTTATAAGGTAATTAGTATGAGAAAGTGTGATATTATATAAACAATTTGTTATAAAACACCATCGGACAATCACAGACCGTTTTAAACCATTTGATTTGTATCAAATATCTATCGTATTATATAATACATAGCCTTCTCTTACATAACCACAATTATTGCAGAGTATAAAACCAATGGTCGCCTTTAAAATACATACAATTTATTAAGTACATAAATTCATTTTTATTTAACAATCCAAAAATTTAATTTTCGCTAAATACAATAATTTCAATTTAATATGTATATATATATATTGCAATGGTAGCTTTACATATTTGTATATAAATTCTACAAAAAAAAAAACAGATTAAATAATGGAATCCAATATTTTTTATTAAATGCGATGACTTCGTATTTTAAGTTGATTGCACAATATTATTATGGATGGGCGCATAGCTGCACCCATTAAGTCACAGTTTCTCTAATTTCTATTCTACGTTATAATAGCACTCGTGAGCAAATCTTTCACAGTCGTCATAAGATTTTATCATTACTTCTGTGGTCTCTAGATCCTCTTCCCTCAGGCAGGCACATCTGAAGTTCTCATTGCCAATTTCAAATAGTTTACGTGGATATCCTATCCAGTTGCGTTCCTTGCCGCCACTCGAGTTAGTGCACCACACATGAGAACCCTTTTCGGCTGACCATTCAATGTTGCAGTCTGGATACTTGGAACGCAGTTCTTGGCTGGCAGCTTTAGCATCTTTTGCCTGGTCGAGTAGCGCAAGGTATTTGTGATAATACTTTGTGGGTTGGCCTTGTGCATCGTAAAATCGACCAATAAGTTTACCCTTATACTCGTAATCTTTTTCATAGAAATTTTGCCAATTGTCCAAACTGAGTAGGTCTGTTGGCTTAAGAGAGACGACGTCGTCAGCTTCTCCTTCCACAAAGTTTTCAAATTCCCCTGTGACAAACGACACGGAGGCATCACGACCTACAAAGAAGTTGTAGCCACAACCTGGTCCATAATGTTTGACACCTTTTGTCACATCGTAAACGCGTCCCAGTAATGCGAGGTATATCGGCTTATCGTTCTCTCCATCGAAGCGCGCCAGCTCTTCTTTGGTGAACAATTTACCTTGTGTCGCCTGTTGATCTTGCGCACTTTCAAAGTGCACGTCAACACTTTTCCCCGTGAATGTGGATTGTAAATGTTCGGCTATTTCCGTATAGTATATGCCGGTTAGCACGGCCACAACGATGACCAGAAATTGTAATTTAAATATACTACGTTTTACAAATTCCAGCATATTCTATCTTATCTTGATATTAAGGCACTTTCCTGTGTGTGATTTCAATTTTATAAATAAGCAATACGAATAGAGCAACAGAATCACAACCGTAAAATAGCGTAAATAAAAACAATGGATGATAAGCAAGTGTTTGTCAACAACAGCTGTACACACGGAAACAAAACAGTGTTGGTAAAGACAAGCAGAGGATTTGTCATTTGGTAGTAGGTCAATTGAAATAACGGAAAGGTAAACTACACAGAACAAAAATATAGGTGTACGGCGAAATTTGACTTTATTGAATACATTTCTTTATACTTGAATTTTTGGTAATAAATAAAGAATTATTTGACGTACAATTTTAATTTTCAGAAATTTTAGCGATAACATTGTTTTTATAATTTTCTCTACTATGAATATAGGAAAAAGTCATATATAGTAAAAAGTCATATAATAATGAATATAGTTAAAATGTGTCAAATATTTGGCAAAAATCCTAATTTTAGAAATTATAGTTGTAATTAGAATTGTATTTACTATAGTGATTGACTTATTATTAGGTAATGGGTTAGTTGAAGTAAAATATACGTTTTTTAAATAAGCAGTTCAACAGTAATTTTTATGTTTATAGCGTCTTATGAGTTTTTTAATATCTCAGAGTAATTGAAGTTTTAAGTGGGAAAAATATATTTGATAAAAATATACGTGTCCCAAGTTAGCCTATTTTTGTAATTTTATCAGCGAATTTGTATGTGGAAAAAATATTTCAAAAAAAAGCATCTTAGTAGCGTCTAACGGAATAATTATTAGCAGGAAAGACACTTCAGACAGAATTGAAAAAAAAATTATTTTTAAAAAAATTAAACACAAAAAAAAACAGTCATGGAAAATACTTTTTTTAATATTATTTGATTGTTAGAGAAAATCTCAATGGCGATGAATGGCTATTTTTATTGTTTTATATATTTTCAAAAATACTGGAAATGATCTTCGAAGAAGATTGAAATATAAAATAAAAATATTAATAATATCAAAAGCATGACCTTGAGTTTAACTGTTTAAAAATGTCACCAATCAATTGATACTATAAAAAAATAATAACAAAATTATATTTTTTTATATTATATAATTAGATAAAAACTCTTTAAATAATAAATTTTTTTTAAAATTTAGACATTGAAGAAATGGAAACAAGAATTTTGAAGAAGAACGTTATTTAGTTTTTGGGACAACAACACAGCGATTACATTGTTTTTTTCAGAATTTAGTTTTTAAATGGCAATGATTATATTTTTTTTTTAAATCTTGAACAAAATAAAAAATTTGATAAAAAAAAGCATTTCAGTAGTGTCTAACAGAATATTTATTTATTTATAAAATAACTTAAAATAATTATTTTATGTTTTATTTTCTATTTTATTAAATGAAAATATCAAACAAATTTTTCTAAAAAATTAAGAGATTAAAACAAATATTTCTTAAAAAAAAGCTTGTATTCTAAAAAATAAAATTATGTTTTATTTTTAAGTTTAAAGAATTTTTTTAAATTTTTCAAAAACATTAAAAAATAAATATTTTAGTGTATTGTTATTCAAGTTATTAAATTTTGTTGAACATTACAGAACCACTTTTTCTAAATAGACTAAAACAAAAATTAAAATTATATACGTAGAGCGCCTCTAAGTTACTATGATGGCCTTTTATGTGCAATGTGAGAGCCTTTTGGGATTCCAGTGAAACCACTTTTTTAGTTGTACGGACAACGTGTTAAAATTTAAGTCATAGCTAAATTGTATACAATTGTCTTCCAGTCGTTCACTGTACCGTGGAACAAAATTTGTTAGACAAAATTGTGGTATAAGAACATTACGATTTTTAAAATCTTACACAAATATAATTAAATTGATATCGATAGCTTAATATGAAAAGCTCATATCTTGTTTTTTACGAAATCAGGTTTTATGCATATTTTCGTATGGGACTCAAGACACGTTTCGTACAAAAAATATTTTTTGTTAACAAATAAATAATAACATTAAAAAAAGCCCTATCATCTTATAAATTATAAAATAATTGAGATACAACCTTTTAATTTTTAGCCATCGATATTCATATAAGATAGTTTTAAACCTTCTGCCCAAATTCTACTATAAATTCTCATTGGAACAAAATTGATCTGCCCCTTATGTAGATTTATAAATCAAAATTTTAGAGTTTTCTTAAGAGTATATACATGACTTTATTAATTTTTTGGAGAATGATTTTGCGTGTGTGTCTTAACTACATAATAACTACTTAATATTTAGAATTTAATCTCCCTGAAATAATTAATGAAAATAATACAGATATTTTTATATATTTATATATATATATATATGTGTATGTTGTATGTATATAATTTTGTTGCTTTTTTAATATAAGTGAATTACAATTACAAACTATTTTTTTTCGTTTCTGTTGTTGTTTGTTACCATCCACTTGTTAACAATACTTTTACACAAAACAATTACATCGTTAAAACTTTTCTTTGCAAATTAGCTTTTGGAGATTTCCATTCTAAAAAATAATATTGAAATTCTTTTTTTGCGATCGAACGATCGACCTATCAAATTGTTATCATTCTTTTGGTGTGACCACTCTCAGTGGCTCGCATGCATCCACTGATGTCCTCCAGTTTAGGGCGTGGAGAGATTTTCGTGCCCAGAGCCGGTCATCTTGTGCTATAATGATGATAATACGAAGGTTGATTTAGTTGCCAATACTATTTGACTATTTTGGACTTAGAGAATAAATAATAAATGTTTGTTTAGTGCGTCGTCTTTACTTTTCTATACACAACTTGAGATACAGTCATGGTGTTGTATGGAAGCTTAGCGCGAAAACTTATTCTCCCCAATCGTTATTGGTCATGGTGTGCTCGTCCGCCTGGACGTTATCTTTGGCATCGCCCTCGTCTATGAATTCGACATGAGTGAAGGGGAAATGGCCTTTCTTGCCCTTCAGTTCGCCCTCCCATTGTCCGTTGATATTCGTTTTTGTGACTTTGATGATGTCGCCCACCTCCAGCTTGAGAGCGGTCTTATCATAGGCGTTTGGAACGCGTGCCTGCTTGACCCGGGCAAAGGCTGGCAACTTCCGATTCAAATCTGACTTTTTCAGAGTGTTGCTTAGCTGATGACAAGCGGGTGGAGAGGGAACAGGTTCGCCCCCTGAACCAACGCGGGGCTGCCTCATAATGTTATTGGCTGCACTGCCGCCTCCGCCACAGTTGCCGGATGAAGGTCGTTCGAGCATATTATCTTCGGCACTGTCGTCGTACTTTTGCACATAAGGTACGGGAATTTGGCCAATTTGGCCTAGAGCATTTTTGGCAGTCCACCACTGATCTTCGTCCTTTCGAACTATGGTCAGCACCTCACCACGCCTGAACGGTAGGTCGTCCTGATCGCTGCCGTCAAAATCGAACTTGCCCACAACACGCTCGACCTTCTTGGCCGCCGGTCTGCGCAGTGGTGTCGTGTCCAAGTAGTGCAGTCTGTAGAACGTCAATAGCTGTGGCAAATTCTCAAACGATTGGTCGCCTATGCGGTAGAGGGTCATGTCATGGTCATGCTGTATCTTATTGATTATATAGTTGCTAACTTTGGTGTCCTCTCGCACACAGAGCACATAGTCACCAGCAATGGACTTGCTGTCCCGCACCAGGAACACACCTCGTTCACGTTCGTTCATTAGCAGCTCGGTGGCATCCTGACGTGACATTGGCCCGAAGTACCAGCTGTTCTCGTCAGCGACATCAAAAGTGTCCATTTTTGGTGTGGTGGAGGTGGTGTGGTCGTCGTTTTTCGCAATTTGGGTGTATTCTTCTGGCAAACAACACTTTCATAAACGTCTGCAGGCGAATAATGGACAATATTCATTAAACGGCAATGTCTCGATGGAATTACGAGTAATAGTCTCACCCTATTTTTAATTGTTGAAAATTTTTCTCTTCGTCCATGGACTTTTGTACAAATGTTGTTTATATATGTTTTTATATGTGCACACCAGTGATGAGGGCCATCTTCAATTGTACCCGCAAACGTACATAATAACAGTGACGACACGCCAATCCACCGTACTGTCGAATAGCAATTCTTCGCTAAAGTACGTTTGTTAAAAGAACTCATGTTGGTATACGTTCCGAAATGTACGAAGATAGCTTTATCTCGACATCATAGACTATTAGCAATTCAGAAAATAGTCTTTAAAAGAGTAAATTTAAGATCAAAAAGTTGTACTTCTTCCAAAAAAGGCGGACCTACTATAATGTATTTTTTCATCTCTGTGAATAAATTGTTTGGTGTTGCCGTACTTAAATATTACAGAATACACTTGTGGGCTGATTGGTAAAGTTTATTCGTTATGCAACACTTGTATAATGGTAACATGGTGAAAACATGGGTACTCATTCTGTCGAGTTGAAATAGGAACTTCTACTGCATCTTTAGCATTAAAAAAAAACAGCGGAATTTTTATTTTGTGAATATGCGAAATAAGTGGGACTGTTAATATGAGTGAGGTACAACATTTATATATTATTCTTCAACTTATATATACACAGTTTTTATTATAAATAATTCCATTCAAAAGTCCTTAAAAAATTTTTAATCACATTTCTGAAAAAAACAAAACTTTTTTAAAGAAATTTTTAAAATGTGTGTACAAATTATCAGAAAAAAATTAGTTTTTGACAAAAAAAATGTTTTCAAATGTTTTCAAATAAAAAATATAGGATATTATAAAATAAGAACATTAGTCAAATTTATTTCATTTAAAAAATATGTTTTTTAAACTTCTTAATTTTACATTTTTAGAAGTTTTTTTGGATTAAACTAAAAAAAATATTTAGTTTACGGCTTTTTAATTTTTTTGTGAAAAAAAGTAAATTTTCCGACCAAATTTTTATTATATAAAGTTTGCTTTGACAAAGGCAATGTGTTTATTTTAATATTTGGTCACTAATAACAATGTACTTAGGCCAGAGCTCACCGCACTACTTTTATTTTATTTTAGTTTTTATTAAGTTGATTAGTTTAAACTTTCCAATCGGATTAATTTATAGCATTTTTACCCCCAAAAAGCTTTCCGCATTTTGAGCTGAAGATGCGGAATGCTAAAAAGTGGTTTTACACTGCAATTTCGCATATTGTCAGCTGTTGTCTAGCTCACACATTTTTCCATTTGCCTTGTAAAACTGCAATATTTTCCTGCCACAAACCTATTAACATTGTTACGGAGGCAGTATTCCACGAAGCGCGAATAGTTTTAACTAATTGGAATAACCATTTGTTAATACTTTGGCAAAAATGTAAATTTTTTATCCGTCCATGTTGTTTGGCATTTTTTCTGATAAATGTAAACAAACAACGAAAATGGTGGTTGCCGGATCAATTTTCAGAGTACAACTCAATGTATTTTTCCGCATCTTTCATGGATGCGAAAATATGTTTACATCTTTCTAACAACAAAATACATGGAAAAATTGGATGCGGATTAACGCGGAAATATGTTAAATGCGTTCCGGTGTAAATAGCCTTTATTTTTACCCATTAATTCTTTTTTTCACATTGATTACGAAATAGAAAATTGTACACATACGTATCATGCCATAACATCACAACCGCAGCCGATAACAATTATAACGAGCCGTCGTTTGTTGGCCTAACGTTATTGACGCCGTCAATTATAGTGTTCGCCTCAGCTATCTGATTCAACAGGCCGATTATAATAGATTTTTTTGTTGTGCTTTGTATACACTTTTCGTTTTCTCTTATTATTGTTAAAAATTTACCACAAAGTGCCTTAAATCTTTACATATTAATACGAAATACGGTCGAATATACAAATTGGGCTTATTACATATTGACAATTTCTCAATTAAACATGAACAAATAGAGAAAATCACCTAAAATATGGACACTTTTTCAAAGACGTTAAATATAAAGGCAGCTAATAAAATAACAACAACATTAACGTCGTCATCATTATCATCATCTACACATCATTATTATCGGTGGAAGTGAATGAACAGACAAGAACAAAAATCACAGTGGCAAATATCTACAAAACAAAAGCAAAACCGATCGATAAACATTCTGTCGTACGTATGAGGAGTAGATTGGTCAGCTAATGGTTTGTTGCTTTGGACAGGAAGTCATTATTACCATATTCTGCTGTTAGATAAAGAGGGAGAGATAAAGACTTTGGCAGGCTCTCAACAGCACTTGTAGAGAACTTGTTGATGTGGCTCAGCTGGAAAGTAGAAAGTGGATCAGCAATATGATGAACTGTTTTAGCTCCTTGAGCGTTTCCACCCTGGGGGAAATGGAACAAATTATTTGTATGCTGGAGCGCGGGACTATAGTAACAAAGCTCTACAACAAACAGAGGAGACCCGAACAACGAAGACTGATGCTTATCCGAGAGACACGGCAGTTGCTGTGGTCTCAGGTGACTGCTAATACCCGCATCGACTACGAAGGATCCCTAGAGTTGAGGGAAATTAAAGAAATCCGAGTCGGAAAGAATTCAAAAGAATTCCGTAATTGTCCAGATGAGGCAAAGCGCTTTGAGACGGGCAAATGTTTCGTTGTGTTACATGGCAGCTCTTTTAAATTGAAGACATTCTCAGTGGTAGCTCTGTCCGAGCAAGAGGCCGAGAATTGGGTGAAGGGTTTACGCTATATGGTGCAGGACACTATAAACGCATCGTACCCACTGCAGGTGGAACGGTGGTTGCGCCGCGAGTATTATGCTATTGAAAACGCCGGCAATCAGTCATCCAAAGAAGGTGGGCAGGTTACGGTGAAAGATTTCAAATCCTTCCTCAGCAGCATTAGCTGCAAAATGACTACTTCCAAATTAATGGATTGCTTTACCGAAGAAGATGTTAGAAGAAAAAACGATTTGCGTTTTGATGACTTTGCTCGTCTCTATAGAAAATTGATACAACCTCAAGGATTCCTTGAAGATCTGTTCCATAGCATGCCAAATGGAGAGTTTGCCTACTCTAAAGGTGGCCAGAATGTTTCATTGCGAGAATTCGAACTTTTCTTGCAGCAGGAGCAAAGGGAGGCTGTAGTTAGAGATAGCGTCGCGGTATCTACCTTCATACGTGAATTTCTGCAAGATATAGAGCGTGAGGTTCAAGAGCCATACTTTACGAACAGCGAATTCTTAGATTATTTGTTTTCGAAGCACAACGACTTGTGGGATAGACAGTGCGATCGTATCTACATGGATATGAAGCAGCCATTATCTAACTATTGGATAGCCTCTTCCCACAACACATATCTAACGGGTGATCAATTTAGTTCAGAATCCTCTTGTGAGGCATATGTTCGTGCATTACGTATGGGATGTCGTTGTATCGAACTTGACTGTTGGAATGGCCCAGACAATCTGCCTCATATTTTTCATGGTCACACTATGACTTCAAAAATCAAATTCATAGATGTCATAAAGACTATAAAAGAGCATGCTTTCGTTACGTCCGAGTTCCCCGTTATACTGTCCATAGAACAAAACTGTTCTCTGGAACAACAGCGAAATATGGCTCAGGCGCTGTGCGAAGTCTTCGGTGACATGTTACTTACACAGCGTATTGATCGTTCCGAAACTCAATTGCCGTCTCCATATCAGCTAAGAAGAAAAATCATATTGAAACATAAAAAGTTGCCTGAATTTGAAGATAGCTCATCTTTAGTCTCAAATTCTAACAATTCGTCTACTCTTCTATCAGCGTCTGGTAGTCGAAGTTCAATATCTGGACCTGGAGGCGTCGATGATCACGGTGATGGAGTGCGCAATGTTCTAAAAGAAGGTCTTTTGTACTTTAAAGATCCAGTGGATAAAATATGGAATCAGTTTCATTTCGTTTTGACCCAACAAGAACTTATTTATTCATCTGAAACCGAGGATACAAGCTCAGCCGCTGGAGATGAGGATGACAATGCCGTCTCGGTCTCACCTAGTAACACTTTAATGCCAAAGGCCAAAGATAATTTCATTAATGATGAGTTGCATTTTGGCGAGAATTGGTTCCACGGCAAATTGGAAGGTATGTTTAAATTTTCCGGGGGAAAAGGGCTCCAATTTTATTTTATTTTTTTTTATAACTTATAAAATTATATTATAAGAAGATATTTCTGCCATTATAGGAAGTGTTAAAATAGTTTTTATTGTGCAAACATTTCATTAATGTTTTGGTAAAAATAATACTGTATATCCTCTGCTGAAATACAAATAATTTTACACTGTTTAACGACGAAATCAAAGTAAGATGTATCGTCGCTGTCATGTGTTTATCAATTACTTTCAGAAGAGCCAAAAAACTTGTTTATTTTGGAACATTTATCTAAAATTCTACACATATCTGATATTAATAATGTCCAAATCAATCAAGATATCGCGAAAGGAATTTAAGTGTCAATGGACGACCATTAGAGCTTTAAAAAATGCAATAACAAAATCGCAAAATTACACATCTGAATTGGTCGGTGCAGCAACAATATGATACGCAAGGGTTACATAATATTTCTGTACAGAAAGTTTTATGATTAAAGTGAATTGTAGATCATTTTTACCGATGAAATATTTTTTCTTTCAGGTGGACGACATGAAGCCGATCAACTTCTGGATGCATACAAACACCTTGGTGACGGCACTTTTTTGGTGCGTGAATCTGCCACGTTCGTCGGCGACTACAGCTTATCGTTTTGGAGACGTGGTCCCAATCATTGTCGCATCAAATTGAAACATGAAAATGGAGCTACCAAATATTATTTGGTTGACAATTTCGTATTCGATTCTCTTTATTCACTTATTGTTTACTACCGCAAGAACATGCTGCGCAGTGCGGAATTTTCTATAACGCTGAAGGAACCTGTACCGCAGCCCAAAAAGCATGAATCACAAGAATGGTTTCATCCGCACACGACTAAAGAGCAGGCAGAGCAAGTTTTGATTAAGTTAGACGTTGGCTCCTTTCTTGTACGGCCTTCTGTGCAAAGTGCTAACGCCTTTGTTATATCCTTTACTATAAATCGTAAGATCAAACATTGTCGTATAATGCAAGAAGGTCGTTTGTTTGTGGTCGACACTAATCAGTTCGAGTCACTTGTGTCTCTGGTCAAGCATTATGTGCGCAACCCGTTGTATCGAAATGTCAAATTAATGTATCCTGTCTCGCAGGAGTTATTAAAGCAGAAACTGTTGGCGTGTCAAGCTTCCTTGGACCACCATGGCAACGGAGACTTCAATGACGCCTCAAGTTATATGGATCCAAGTCTAGAGGATACAGTGACATGCAAGGCTCTGTACAGCTATAAAGCAGACAAAACTGACGAATTGTCGTTTCCTAAACACGCCATCATTACTAATGTGCAACGCAACAATACAATGTGGTGGAAGGGTGACTATGGCGGACTGAAGCAACGCCATTTTCCAGCGAACTATGTGAAGGTAGGTGTCATTTGCTAAATTCGATACTGTTATTTAGACCGCTTATTATTTATTACAGGTCATAGATTCCGCTTGTGACGATTACAACAACTTCAACGACGAGTCCAACAATGAACAATTCTCACGTACTGATTCCATTGAGATCCATGGCGCTGTCGCATCTTTATTTGAGTCTAATGAACCGGGAATTCTACTGAAACTTCAGATACAGACACCTACAATGCAAAACTCATTTGTTGTTGGTTTTGACAATCAGGACCAAGCGTACGAGTGGTTTAAGGCTATACAAGAAGCAGCTTTAATCGCCAATCAGTTGGCAAGTGAAAGGAGGAAAAAAGAACGTTCCGCTCGTGTGGCCAAGGAAATGTCCGATTTAATTATTTACTTCCGTAGCGTGCCTTTCCGCGAACACTCGTGGGTCTTTTATGAAATGTCCAGCTTTCCGGAAACAAAGGCCGAAAAACAATTCATTCAACAGAATACCTTGCTCTTTACAGCATATCATCGTCACCAAATTACCCGCGTGTATCCCAAAGGACAACGTTTGGATTCTTCAAATTTTAACCCCGTACCCTTTTGGAATGTCGGCTCACAGATGATTGCCCTCAATTACCAGACGGGCGACAAGGCAATGCAACTTAATCAAGCCAAATTCCGCGACAATGGTCAATGTGGCTTCCTGCTAAAACCGAAATTTATGCAGGTTGAGGGTTTCGATCCGAACAGTCCACTGACCATCAGCCCCCTAGAAGAGAAACTAGTCACGATTCGTATCATAGCAGCGCGGCATTTATTCCGAGCCGGAAAATGCAGCAATCCCCTGGTCGTCGTTGAAATCTCTGGAGCTAGTTTTGACACTGGAATAAAGCACCGCACCAAGGTGTGCGAGAATGGTTTCAATCCCGTATGGAACGAATCGTGTGAGTTCTCTGTTCGAAATCCCTACTTTGCACTGCTGCGCTTTGAGATTCAGGATGAGGACATGTTTGCCGAAACACACTTTATAGCCCAAGCTTGCTATCCGCTGAACTGCATTCGCACGGGCTATCGTAGCGTTGTATTACGCAATAAATTCAGCGAAGAATTAGAACTAGCCTCGCTACTCATACATGTTGACGTTAAACAGGCTTCGGCTACAGAAACCCACGCTGTCCTAGGATTTTAATGGACTACAACGCAACCCACCATAGCTACAAGATCAAATCGTATTAACAAGTTCGTCGTATTAAACTCTAACATTGCATTTAATCTATAGGAAATTGTGATTTAGCACAAACATTCACGAAAAGTATATTGTGTGTACCTTTTTTTGCAACCACCATTATCTTTTATTAAAAAAAAACTTTCATGAAGACTAATTTTTATTCAGATGTATTTACTTATGTATATATAGTACATATAATTGAATACACATTTTAGCAAAATTTGACCATGGAATGCTTCCGTTACATATCGAAGGAAATTAAAATATTTTATATATTGTTATTACAATAAATTCAATCGTCGTTATATATCAAAATTATATGTTTTTTGTACAACAATTGTGAGATGTGATTGCGCGCGGAAACGATATATATTCATATATACTGTCTACATATATATAAAAAATACTGTATTAAATGTGTTAACAAAATGTTTTCTATATTGTCAAATAAAATCAATTTGTATGCTGTGTATGAATTGGTGTATTTTCTAAACGTAGCGTTTACTTACTTCATGCTTATAATTATTTTTTAATTTAAAAAAAAAAATTTGTAGAAATCAGTTTCAAGTTATTTTTGTAATTTTTTTCTATTTTACTTAAAAATTCATATTTCGACTAACGTCGTTAGTTTTGTTCGGGGTGACAAAAATGGGAGGCTATAGGTGTTACTGAGTGGAGTCAGTTTTTCTTAAAAATCAGTTCCAATTTGCGATGCAGACCTTGATTGCTATGCAGGCATATCCTTAGTTCCCTATGAATATATTATGACATGCAGACCTTATATAGTACATTTTTTAAATATCTACTAAACGGTATTTCATACCCACTATATATTCCTACTTGTGATTACATAAATGTGTATATATGTATGTATATGTATTGCGATTTATATTTTATTAGCCTTCAAATTACATGTTTAATAACTAAATGCTAATAAAAAGGCATGACCGACCACAAGATAAGTATGTATTTAATTATTTCGCAATTTCTAGCCCCCGGCAAAAAATGATAGTCGAAATGCTAACTCTACCATGTTTGTCGATATGTTAGGCCGATGACAAATATAAACCTCTTTCTGCGGCGACAAAAACAGACGGCCCACAACTACAAACGTATGCTTATTGGCTGCATCACTTATGTCTTTAACTTCTATTGTCATACCATGCTCTTTGATAGGTATTAAGTCTCGCGTATGTGTATGCCTCTGGGAATCTCTACGTAAATGTTTAGTGCTCTGTAAAACTTTTCGAATGCGATGAAAAGCCAGGTGCATTTCACGAGCAAATGGTAGGACATCTTTACTGGGTTTCATTGGGCTAAAGCTAGTGTTGTTGTGTACGTCCACATAAATGTAGTAGTATATGTTATTGCTCCACCCCGAAGAAATTTTTATGGGCACAACATTATTGATTTCTTTCCACAGGCTCTCTGTGACATGCAATTGCAGCTCCGCGTCATTGCCATGTCGTAGAATAGTTTCTTCGGTGAAATTTTCCCAATCGGAGCCGCTGTCGCTTTCGTCTAAGTTAGCAATAAGGCGTTTTTTACTAGAGTCGTCCTCACTAGGAGTTAAACTTTGAACAGACGAGCCGCCCAAAGAAGAGCATACATGAGTGTCTTCATCATACGAAGTACTGCGCTGCAATTGATTGGCTGAGTCTTTATGACCTCCACCGAGGGAGAAGGCTCTTTGTTTACCGCCAGTGCCTTCAAATTTTTTCAAGTCTTTTGCTGCCTCTGCCATTTCGCCTTCAAGCCACGTTGCTTCTTGAGATTCCGGGCGTTTATTTGAGACATGCCAGAACATAGCAAGTGACTGAATGCCACACTGAATCAAGTGATCCAAAGTCTCCTGAATCTCCTCAATGTAAAAAAGCGAGGGATGAATTTTACAATCCACTTCCATATCGGCTGCACAGAACAATTTCAGAATTACGGCCAATATTAGATGCCCACGACCGCATATTGCCAGGAAATATCTGTCAGTGTGCTCTTGCAGCTTAATTTCTTCCCATATATAAAGTTCTTTTGTATCATGCCTGCTGACAAAATCGAAAGCGCCGCGACATCGCATATAAACATCAATGTAATGACGAAATTCCACTGGCATCTGAGAAGCCAACATGAAATTGTCGTAGTAAAGAGTGCTGCCATAAATAAAGAACTCGCGGTGCGTATGCAATGGTTCATCGTTCCAGTTCCTATAGTCCATGGCCTCCATTTCACTAAGGGCGTCAAAAATGCGCAACTGAGCTTCCTTCGGCAAGGGTAGATGGCGTGACTCCTTCAGAGACTCTTCCAACTGGAATTCCATTTTCTTTTGTTGCTTCTGCAGAATCAAGCGTAGACGTTGAGTATTACAGAAATGTTCCATAAATTGACGAAATTTAGAATTCTTGAAACTATCTAAACACATGTGCGGCTGCATGAAGCCAATGTATGTTAGCAATTCATCGGCTCGCAAGTTGCCCTCGGGCAGTGTAACCATTGATGAAGGATAGGAAAATAAAACAAGGAAACCTTTCATCTTTCGATAAAAAACAAAATACTCCACGTTCTCGTACTTTATTTGGGATGCAGTTGGCACCGTCTTTAACTCTTCACCCAACACAGCGTTCAGGGTCAAGAAGCTTCCGCGAGCTTTGTAAAGGAAATTATTAGGATCTTCGGGATAGTAGAACAGCGACGATTTGTGTTCATCATCTTGGTAACATTCAGGCGGAAGGATAAGAAAGCCAAATACCATTGACTCTAGCGGTAATTTGTTAAGCTTTTCAAAAACATGCGTAAATTGAGTATAGTTTTCAATTTTGCTGACGTCAGCAGCACTGCCTTCCGCACCACCTTCATCATTCTGAGGCACCACCAAAGGACCTTGAAATTTCAGACAGACTTTTGTTGGTTCAACGAACTGTAATAGTAAGTCGTCGATGTTGCTCGTTCGTATTTCAATATGGTCCAATGATTTAAACCAATCACCACGAACAATGGGAATTTGATTTTCTTGCTGGAAAAGTGTAGGCATGTCATGCACGAAACCATCAACCATAAGACATTCTGGCTGATCAGTGAAAGGCACTACTTGAAAGCCTAATATCGACTCCACCGCGGTAGAACGACGACCGAAACGATATCTATCCGCAGCTGTAATAACTAATTCAAGTAGCTTACAACTTTCGTCGCTTGTGTTGACATTGGAGAACAATAAGTTGTCTGCCGTCATGTCAAGGGAACCGCTTTTAGTCGTTGGCGGACGCCGAGAGTTCTTTTTGCCACTTCTCAGTGATCTTGGAAAATCCACCCCACTGCCTGGCACAGCACTTGGTTTGCCAACTTCTTGTGGAATATACTCAATGTAAAACAACGAGCCATCTTCTGACACACATTGCTCCCAATTGGCCACTCCACTATCGGCACTGTAGGAATTACTATACGAATCGGAGTTTGATGAGTAGCTTTCAGTTTCGCCTTCATCAAAACATATTGGCCGCTGCTGCTCCGGTTGATTAGTGTGAGACTTGCGCATTTTACTGATAAAATATTAGCGTAAATAGTACGGCGCAAGCGCAACAATCTCTAAAAACTATTCATCACTTGTTGCCGTCAAGAATGTCTACACTAAGATGTAGCAACATACAATTGATACATGTTGTCAAGGCAACATGTATTTTGCTCTACACTAATAGCGCGGTTCCACATACGTGATTGCAGTGTGATTACTATAGGAATTTTTGAAGATTTGGGGGTAAACTACACGGGAAAAGATATTATAAGTGTAAAATTACACAAGGGAACAAAATTTAACTTTTTTTCTGTTGACTGAAACTTTATACCAATTTTTTATTACTTTAGTGTCGCGATTTTAAATCGAATCTCTATTTTTTCTCCGTCAGCTCTAATTTTTCAGTTACCGGTAGTAATCGTATTTTCGACTTTTTCCAAAATTTAAGTTTTTAAAAGTTTTTACTCTTCATAAACCGATTTTCAAAAGATGTAATTGTTACCTTTAAAAAAACCCAAAATTAGCAGAGTAATGATTGTTTAAGTAAAATAAATTGTTTGATTCTGTTTAAAAGAAATATAATTTTGTATTTTAAAAAATCATGAAAAATGCAAAACGGACAAAAGTGAATAGTCTTAATACTCTAACGTTAAGTCACATAACCTATGAAGACAATGCGAAATGGATCATGTCAATCGATGAACGCGTTTTGCTTTTATTCACAATTAATTCCGGGCGGAATGGTACATTTGTAGGGGGGGTACCAGATGGGGAGTGGCAAGACTTCCAATTTTTTTTCTCCACAACTTTATCCTGTTATTACTTTGACAGTATACAGAATATGGGCACGATCGCTTTGGGTGTATTGATATTATTACTCAATTTCTAAAGTGGGCGGAATGGTAAATTTGTATGGGAGGTACCAGAAGGGGCGTGGATGAACTTCCAGTTTTTTCTAAAAAAAACTGTAAGCTGTTATAGCATTACTAAGTACAGAATTTGGGAACGTATTGATATTTAACTCGATTTCTAAAGTGGGAAATTGCTATTTTTATCCAATTCAGTTTGATCAGTAAATTGTGAATAAAATCAAAAGTTGTGGACCGATGTCAATGAAATAATGCTCATTTCATTCAAAATATATTTGGCTACGTGATCTTAGACATTGTCGCATTTTTATATTTTATGAATTTTTTAAGATTTTCTTTTTTTTATAAGGTTGTTGATTTTATTTTTCAAATATTTAATGATATCTCTATAACTAATGCGCAAATTTTAAACCGATGTAGGCACATCTTAAAGATAATTTTATTGACGAATTTTGAATTTCTTTTTTAATTGAATGTGGTATACGTTTTTTAAATTATTAAAATCTAAGCAGTTGAAGTGCCTCAATTTTTGACATAACGATATATCGCAAAAAGTCGAGCTGTAAGAAAAATATTAAGTGTTGATTCGGATTCAGCGTCCCAAATAACCTTAAAAAGAACATACAGTTCTTTATCAACAAATACCTTGTTCCCTTGTGTTATAGAAGGCTTTTGTGTAGGCCAAAACAATTGTTGCTGTTGTGGAACAAGTCTACTATATGGATACACTTGAAGTAGATTTTTAATTTTTTGTAGGTTGTAGGAATTTGAAAAGCGATATTGGTTGATTGTTTTACTATCCGTCATCAGATATATATATAAGTTCCAATTTTAGGAGGCGATATCTCATAAACTACAAATGTTCTCCAATAAAAACCAAACTCTTATAATTAAGGCTGATTTACACGCTATCCACCCATATCCCTTATCTATTGTCAAATCAGTACATTTTGATTTCCTATCCACCTTCCTATAATTCAATATCTATTTTGCTATAATTTTGAAGTGTTTGTCTATGCTTACTCCTACATGTTTACTAATTAGGCTATCGCGCTTTTTTGTTTGAGGGGATATGGGTAGATACGGGTAGATAGCGTGTAAACCATACTTTAGGACAACAATGCATTCCAAAGATTTTAACTCATTCTGTCAAGTTTCCATATTCTTGACTTAAGCCCTAATATGCTTGTTCTCGATTTTGGTGTGCAGACAAAGGTTATAGATATCAGAAGGAGTCAAAAAAGACCGTCGCAAAATGTAGTGTACTTACGCTTAAAGAACACACTTGTAGATCGGTACTAAACTGAAACTGGATGGAAATAAAAAGAATTTCCACCATTTTCCGACTCGACAGCCAAAGAGATAAATGTAACATTTGATTAGTATTTACATTTTATTAAAAAAATTTTTTCTTAATTTAGAATATTCGCATCTATCAACTTATGCTCTTCTTCTTGCCACCTACGCTTTTTTTCTTCCAACCTTTTTGCTCTTGCACCGTACAACAGATTTCGCTCTCTTTTCAGATCTAATTATTTTGTAGGACAGAGGTGTTTATCAGTACAGTTACCGTTCGCAGTATGAACAGACCTTAGCTCACCTAATCGCATCACACAATATTAACAAGATAGTAATCGGTACAGAAATAGTTGATGCATCTACAACACTATGTCATAAGAAGAAAAGCACAAAACAGATAATAATTTTGTGACTACGCCAAGGAGTACTGCTGCTTGTGTTGTGTTTCCACCATTTTTTTTTATATCAGTTTAGCATTAACTAGAGTACAAGAAAATATAAAAAAATACGAGAAAGAGCTTAACGGCAAATATAAACAACAAACGCAGTATATGTGTGAGATCGAGTAATTAAATTAAAAAGAAAACACAGCACTCATTTAACAGCAGCTGAAAAAAAAGCAAACGAAGCAACAAAACGGGCAGCGAGAAAAAAATAAGGGCAGAAGACAACTTGGTCAGCCGCTCAGTTGAAACAGTTCTCGGTTAGCACAGCGCCTTAGCAGTTGTAGAGTGTGAGGTTCGCTCGGCCTTTTGTGAAACGAAACAAAGAAAAGTAAATCGGTGCAAGTTTTGAAATACCAAAGTGAATCTTAAGGTCGCCACTGTCGTTTACAAACAAAGTACAGAACAAACGAATTGTGATTAGTAATACACTCGTAGCCACTTTCCGTCACACAGGGCACTCAAGAAGTACACACAATGATTTCGCTATTTAAACAAAGTGCAACAGCTGCCACCTTTGTTAGGATGCTCCTGGTGTCAGTGTTGATGTGTTTGCTAGTGGGCACGCGTGCCGAAATTGATTTGAGCAACATTGATGTAAGCGGTTTGCAAGATCAATTGCCTGCTGAGTTTCCCAAAAGCAATTTGACGTTGGACGATGCCAAGACTTTAATTAAAGATAAGTGCATCAAACAAGCGGGCAAGGAGGAAGGTGAAAAGGCATTCTCTGACATTGAAGCCTCAACACTAGTATTGGCGGAGTGCGTTAATGGCATCATTAACTACACGGCCATCAAGGAAGAAATAGATATTGCCTCGCCCAAGGGAGAACTGGATGTTGTGTTTAACAAGTACTGCTTAAGACGTCCTGAAGCCGTAACTTGTATCGAGACGTTTAATAGCAAACTGACTCCTTGTCTCGATGAAGAGGAGCGCCAAAGTCAAGATGTCTTTATGCGCATCATCAAAAGTCTCTTGAGTTTCATATGCTATAAGGGTGGTGATCAAATTGCCCTTTTTGTCGCCGAAAAAGGCCCAGAGTGCTTGGAATCTCACAGAGATAATATTCAGAATTGCTTTAACAGCACCTTCTACGGCTATATGCCCGCCGACGGATTAGACAATGTCAAATCCTTGCCAAAACTTGTAATGGGCGCCCAGCAGTGTGATGACATCGAACGTTTGGAGTCGTGCATTGTCAAGAAGCTGGAAACTTGCGAGGAAATTACTCCCGCCAACATAGTAGAGTCAATGTTCCGTTTCATTAAGAACGAAACCATTTGTCGCACAGCAAGTAAAACAAACAAACTGACAGGAAACGGCGCCGGCAGTGTGGGCGCACTATGCCTACAAACATTTTTCTTGGCGTTGTTCGTACAAACTGTGACATATCTGAGACGTAAGCAGATAGTTTAAAAAACGTCGTCCTATGAATATTCAAATGGGGTATTGCCATTTTTTTTAGTTTTATAAAATTTTTGTAGTTGTACCTTTTCTTAATTTCAGGGTTATCTTCCGGTTAAATGTACTACTAGTTTATGTAGAGGAAAACAAAAACAAAATGTATGTAGAAAGGGGTCTCTATTTTTTTTAGAGGCAATGGAGCAATAACGTATGCCACAACTTGTTATTAATTTGGAAACCTTTAACAGCGAGTTAATAAAGAAACACGTATAGTCGTGTGAATAACACATCTGCTGCTGTGGTTCTTTGTGAGAGCTATAGCGAATGTATGAATCATAAAATTTAAGACTCGTTTAAAGAACCTTTTATTAGGAAATACAATTTCAAGCTACGATTAAATCAAAGCATAAGTTTTATATGACAAAGATAATTTCGGCGTTTCTGTTTGTATTAACAACCATATAAAATACTTAACCCTGCATAACGGCAAGTGTACAAAAAATATAAAAAGATGTATGCGCTTTCCAAGCTATTCGATTCAAATAACAACTTTATTTATAGACGTCTCTCAGATTTGTTTAACATTTAATTGAACTATCGACAGTGAGCACTGTGGTAGATATTGTCTCTCAGAAGTCAATGTTAATAGTCAAATACGAGTTCAAGTTTATTTGAGAGTCACATCCAAAGTCCACAATTCAAAGCGAATTTGCTTAGTGTTGTATAGACTTTGTCGTGTTTATACATTTTATTTCGAAAGTAAAAACATCTGTAATATTAAGAATCTGTACAAACAACTGACAGAAATTGATGCAATAAATGACGCTAAATCTTTTTGTTCAGGTTTAATTACCACATGCACACATATTTCTAAAATATGTACATTTCAAAAGGCATATACTGTGAGGCAGTTCAAAGGTTTTGATGTTGACAAGGTCGAAGTAATTTTTCGAATAAATTGTATTTTCGTTATAAAGAAGAGTCTTTAGGAAATGGAAAATTATGACAACTGTTTCGTTAAATGTGTGCTTTTATACATCATAATTATTATGGCTTTTACTTTAAAGAAAATATGTAAGTAAATTCCTACGTAAAATGTGCTTACTTACGAAATATGTTTTTGTTTTTTTAAATTTTCAGTACGAAATTTCCATTCTACATAATGTGCTTGGTTTTCTGTTTGAATTTATGCATGGCAACGGCACTTTTTTTTATTAAACGTAGAATTTCTATATAAAACACGTGTATATTATGTGTCTTTTTCTATAGCAATTGTCGACATTTCTATATACGAATTAATTTTTATTGACTGAAAAGTAAATTAAAAAAAAAATTGCATTAATACCTTAACTACATCGATCTATTTGTTTAGAGAAAATAATATGCCACAGAAAGTTTGTGCGGTATACCAATAATTTGTAATAGAGATATTACTTTAATCGCAGCTTCCGTCGTTTGAGCAATCTACTTTTAATTTTGAACTTTGTCAACATCTTATGTACACTCCGCTTGTTTAATGCCAACTATCAAAAGGGTTTGTTCGTATCGAAATGTGAACGACAATTATAATTTTTATTGTTGTTGTTTATAATTACACAAACACGCTGTCAAAGGTTTACATGCACTCATATTTTGTTGTTGTGTGTGTGTCGTTGTGGTGACGAACTCAAGTTTCAACCTCGAACCCCTCTCTCTTAGGTCACATAAAAAAGTAATAGTTAAATAAGTATCAAAGTTTACTTAATTTAAATAGAAAACAAGTAAAGAATAATAAAAAAAAAACATTTTTAAGAATCATCATTAAATAGTAAAAATAAATTTATTTTATATAGAAACACATTTAACTAATAATCAAAAAGAACTGTACAATGAACTCCTTCCTAAGTCTCTTGTTTCTCGCAAAATGAATACCAAATTTTGAAATTTAAAAATCTCAATATATTTGTAAGAAAATATGAAATTAATTGTTATTATATTGAATCTGAATAATATATATATATATATATATTTATGTATACAATAATATTTTGTTTCCAATAAATTAGTATCGAATATTTTTCGTAATACACCCACAAAGAATTTGTAAATCATAAGCTACATTATCCTTTGTACTACATTAATTTCAAAATTGCATTACTAACTGTAGCTTTTTCTTAGTAATAAATGGACCATTTTCATATTTATAAAAAAATATTAATACAATTTCAAATTAAAGTTATGCGAAATAAATATTGTTTTCAATGCTTTGTGTTCCTCTAGCTGCAACAAAACTATACTCCCATCATATTATTTTCATGAACAAATTATTCAGTATGGATATTATTTCTTTAAAATTTATTTATGATTTATATTTCCTATATTTGTATTATTACAAAATATAAATGATTTTCGAATTTTCTCTTTTAATATAAATAAAATGTTGTGTATAAATGAATTTATGAACATCTAAGATTGTGATTGTTTAATTTATTTCATCGTTTTATGGTCGTGTGTTATATAAATTGCGTATAATCTAGGGTTCAAGCTACTATAGGTGGTAAGTCAATATTGATATCAGAGAGGCTGATGATGTGGAATCCAAGGCTAACTGCATTCAGTGATAATGAGAGATAGTCGACAGAGAGCATCTGAATAATAACAACGGAATATTCTAATAGACCAGGGCTTTCCCAGTTGTTTTGTGGGCGGGCCAGATTTGAGTTTTATGGAACGTTTAAGCATTGTTAGTATTTCCAAGAGAGGCTTTCAGAGATGGAAAATACAAAAGTTCTTGATATGTTATATCGTTTTCGTATAAAGATAGCTTATGGTCAAATGCTTGATTTTTCTCCTTGCAAGTTAGGAAGTATGAAAAGTTAATTGAAGTATGAAAACAGAACTGCCATAAAAGAAATCATGGAAACGTTTTCCTCGCCAGACAGAATCTTGAGATGCTCTGGCCGTTTATAAAATAGAACTAATATTAAATAACTCTTTGTGAGATATGGGCATTGAAAACAAAATAATTTTTTATATATTTTATGAATGTTTCAGTTGCCAAACCGATAAACACCATTTAACAAAAAGCTGTTGATTGTTTTTTTTTATAACTGCTCTTAAATTTTAAAGCCAAATAAATGATGTAAAAAATTTAACGATGTAAGTTTAGTAGTGTTAGTTTTTATAAGAGAAAAAAATTTGAAATTAAAGTTTTAAAAATCAAAAAAATGGGATAAACACGATCGAGACGTGTTACATCTCAAGTATCTTAGAACAAATCAGTTTCAGAACTTTTTAAGACATTTAAGCCATGTTTGTCTGTCTGGCTGGTTGGCAGGATAACTCGAGAAACCTTATCTGATACTTATGAAAATTTACCAGTATTATTATTTTCCAAAATTAAGTAATCGGGCTGAATACCCTCACCCCTACTGGTAACTACCATACCTATTTTTGAATAATTAAAATTTCTTGCAAAATAATACAAAAGATAACTGGATGATATGTGAATATAATTACCTTGTAATAATAGAGAAACTTTTGCCACACCCTTTTCGGAACCTCCCATTCAAATGATCGAATTGACCCTCTATAGTTTTAATAATATATCATATCTTTTTTATAGTACACTGAGTTCAGACATATTTTGCGCAAGATGTACGGTTATGAATGGAATGAATATGGACTCTTATTCGGCCGACCCCTTCTGGTACCTCCCATACATATTAATCTAAAATTAAAATTTTTTTAATAACTTTCAAACGGCCAACTGGAGAATATTTAAATTTAGTCAGTTAATTTATCTTTTAATAGTTGACTTAAACTCAAAAACCGAACTATAAAACAAACCCCTTCCCATACAAATGACCGAAATTGACCCCATAGTTCTTCTGTTAGTCATATCTTCGCCAAGGAAAGCGTTTGAAGTAATTTGACTTAGGAATTAATACGGGCTACCCCTTTCGGTATCTCCTATACTAAATGACTTGTTTTTTTTTGGAAAATTAATACTTTTTCAATAATTTTTAAACGAACAGCTGGAGGATATTTGAATTTAGCAGTTTAATTGCCTTATTTTAGTAGAAAAATTATCGGAAAACCGAAACATTTGTCACACCCCTTCTGGCACCTCCCATACAAATGAAAGAAATCTTAGTCCTAGTTTTAGATACATATCTTTTTTGGAAGTACACTGAATTCAGTCAAATATTGCACAATGCAAACGTTGATTGAACGTTGACTTACGAAAATACATCAGACACATTCTGGTGCCTCCTATACAAATTAGTAAATTTCCCAAAAATTTATATTTTTCAAAAACAAATATTTTGTATTTATAAAAAAAAAAAAACATAAGTAACCGGGACGTTTACCCCACCCATTAGTCATAAAGATTTCATTTGAGATTTTTGTGCGAACCTTGGTATCGTACAATACGTAAGTAATTTCACTTAGAAATAAAAAAATATCAGATATAGGGAGATTGTATTTATAAGTCAGTTCATCTGACTGAAATTTTTGAACTGGTTTTATGTGGTAAATAGTTCTTTCTTTTATAACTCATTGATATTTTAAAATTTTTTTGTTGAAATTTTTTAGTTACAACAATGCAGCCAAACAAAACAGCTGACTTCGAATTTCGAACCATTTTTTGAGCAAACCTCAGCTAATTTTGTCAATAGTGCGTTTTATGTTGGCTTCTAAATAATCAGGTTCTTAAGATAATTCGGTTACCAAACAAACGGCTCAACAAAGTTATGATTTCACTTGCAGCATGGCATGATGAGCCGTCTTTTTGGAACCATTAACTTGACAAAGTGCTGTATAAGTTTAGCGAACAGAACGCTAATTTTGGAAATAAATTCTCACGATTTGTAAATGTCGATCTGGTGTAAGTCTTTGCATGGTGATTTGCCAAAGTATACCGAACAAAAAAAGTCAGACACACTTTATTAGTATGTCAACTACTTTTACAGTTATCCCTATCGGAAGTTCTATACGTCTAAAAAACAGCCTAAGATCATAGCCCCCTATAAGGCACAATTAAACAAACAAATAAAGTACTATTTTTACATACATACAAACATATACAGTCAAAACTCTATAACGAACTTCTATATTACGAAGTTTTCTTTATTGCGAAGCAATTATAAGAACACAGTGTTTTGGGTCTACTTTGGGTGTATTATAATCTCCATATAACGAATTTCCCTATAGCGAATTTTTCCTAATAACGAAGCATTTTTGCGACCGTAACTTCAAGATTCAAGCATTTTCAACCTCCATATAACAAATTTATTCAAATTGAAAGTTATTTTGGGGAACCACCGAACTATGCAAGTGACAACTGGAATTATTAACATCTCTCACATTTGTTGCAGTCGCTATCAGTTTGCCTTTTCTTTTAACAGATTCAGATGAATACGAAGAGGAATCTGCCGATATTGTGAAACCGTTACCCACATATAGACAACTTTCTTCATCAGTTGAAGGTTTCCGTACCTATTTGTAAATGAAAACCAACGTACCAAATACTGTTTATTTCTCAAAATGTATTAGAAAATTATATTGAAGAAGAAAATTGGAAAAATGTACTTCAAACCAAATTAACTGACTACTACAAATAAAAAATGTTAAAAGGAACAAAATTCTTCTTCTTTTCTATATAGCGAATTTTCTTTATAGCGAAGTAAATATATAGTCCCTTGGAATTCGTTATAGAGAGTTTCGACTGCAATGTAGATGTAATTACGTATATTAGAATTCCTGATTTACGTTCGTAATTAACATTTTATTAAATTCTCTTATCTATCTCGCACTTTGCATCATTTGTCCGTCCAGCTTTATAAGTCTCCATTCGGTTTTAATCGTTCGTCTAGATGTTAGAATCTACGATTAAATGCTAAATCAATTTATGGAACCAACGATCATTCAACATTTGTATATAAATAAAACAAATAATAACCGTTCGTGTATAATCACTTAAATATTTTGTATTAAATTGTTTCATTTGGACTTTGATATCATATGAAAATATACACATGTACGTACACATACTTATAGTAACGGGAGCTTAATCATTACAAATACAATTTTGTTTACAAAACGGATATGACAAATGCGACAAAAATACTACGGAGTTGCTTCATTTCAGTAAATCAGATTCAGTCTAAATAAATAGACATGTGTGTGTTGTGTTTATATACATATATCACTCAGTACTTACTAATTTACATTATTAACGAATCCGTTGAACTGCGTATATACTTATTTCATTAATCCAAAGTAAGCGAGCGTTGCGTCGATTGACTCCCATGTACATTACTAGGGGATAGTAAAATAAACAGACATATTATTTACATATTTTTTTAAATCTTCTCTTCTCTTTTGTAAGTGCCGTTATTCTCTGATGTGTTTGTTGCAAATAAAAAATATAATTTATTGGTCGGTATGTTGAACCGTGGTTGAAAAATTCCATTTAGTGTTTGACTACAAGTGTAAAGTCAACAACTGTATTAGAAGTTTATGGTGATTGAATGTAAAGTTCTCCCGGCTTTTTTTTAGTATGGGATATGAAAGTAGCGTCCCTCAAATGCATGAATAACTTAAGGCTAAACAAGACAGTTATAGAAGCTATCTGTATATAAATATATTTCGTTGGAAATGTCTAAGATCCTTCTTTCCAAAACCGCCAACAAATCAAGCAAAAAGACCTGAAAACCCGTTTTGTTAAACGTTAGTCAAGATTTTGGGGATGTTAGAAATATTTGGTATACAGATTCATATTGTACTCCACCAGACCTACACCATACACTAGGTCCATTCTCAAGTTTCTTACAATTTTTCCATTCTGTAGTAGTATATTATTAACGAACTAGGTCACTCCACTTCATTATCTATTTCATCATATAATTGGTATCGACGAAAGTTATTACGAATTACCATTGTTTTCGTCAATGGATGGTAAGCGAGAGGGTGGCGATAGTATACCTCCTATGGCATCCCCATGTTAAATTCGTCACTCAAACGTATGGCGAGTATATTCACGAGGAAGTACTGTGTCATTCCTGGTAATCAATGGTATGATTACATACGTAATGCTTACCAGAACAAGCGGGGAGACAAACAATCTCAGCGGTCACAGTGTCATACAGTGGGACGGACTACAACAATAAAAAACAAATGTGAAAATGTTTATACACTGCTACTGGATTGAGAATTAAAAACAAGTAGCTTATGATTATTGTTTTAGTTTTTTTTTTTTTTAAATGGGATCTTAATAAATGTGAGTTTTTAAAGTTGTATTTGAAGATGTGCCGTTGATAGTTGTTTCGATAACTTGCATCCAAATCTATCAAATGCGGAATACAAGCATTACTATAGAGTCAGAAAACTGAACAGAAACTGCTCCGAAATCGCCCCTAGATGGTTCAAATGTGTGACCCCAAGTCATTTTCCCTCCTAACATTTTTCCCAAACGTACCTGTCATACATACATTTTACCTCCCTAGGAGGCACCTTTAGGGCAGTTAGGAGCAAATTTTATAAAAGTTTCATTTTGTTATGGGAGCCTCCTTGGGGGTGAAGATGGGGGTTAGGTATGTTTGGGAAAAATGTTAGGGAGTCGGTCATACAATTTCGCTCCAAATAAAGAATACCAGAATCGTTACTAACATCGCATATAATTTTTTAGTATCTCTTAATGGCGATCCAAAGGAATTATATTTTCTTAATTTTCTTATATGCCCCTTAAAATTGGACCGAACTGTTCCTCTTCGCAATCGAAATTTTCATTAGTGACGTCATTAAACAAAATCTTTTTAAAATTTACAAAAACTCAAATTATTACTTTAAATTGTTTCAAGTCGTTACCAAAAACTGTGACGACAGATTCAGAGTCGTTTTGATTCAACGTCGTCGTCACATTTCCTTACAGAATACCAAATTTGTGTCAATAGTAGTCGAGTTATCGAAAACGACTATCGATTTTACACCGGCGTCACAAGACGACGTCGTTTTGCGTCGACGACGACAATGGGAATAGCGGCGAATATTGATTTAGAAATTGCTATGAGCTTAAAATCACAACTGACAACTTGTTATTTGCGATTGTTTGTTTGCAACTATTAAGTTGAATGTGTTGCAAACAGCATTTTCTGCCGACCCTCTGCTCGCAATTTAAGGTCAAAGGCAGTGAATGAATGGTACACATTTGAATTAGCACATCGGTCATAATATATAAGCCCGTTACGGTGAGTGGGATCTTGACCGTTTATGTTGTTTCCATATTACACGAAACGGTGTTTATGGGCTAACGAACGTTGGCTTCTGATATGTAACCGTTAATACTTGTTACACCACCTTGTGTTTGTGATAAACTGTTGATTTTTTTTAGCTATCTATTTGCTTAGGAAACATATGGAAAGTAAAATGTTTTATTTGTAATGGGTATATTACGGAGAATTCACATACATATAGTACATATGTATGGTAATAGCTACACATGAGCTATAGGATGACTCGTTACTGATTATTTCGTCGACGGAAACGCGTTGCCAATTGAGATGTATTTAGGTTATAATGTGAGTAAAGAAAACTGGCAAATCGTCGTTCACTATTGGCATTATGTTAGCCACACGCCTAATAAGTTATCTAACTTTTTGTTGGTCGAAGGACTGTTTTATACCCTCACCCTACGGGTAGGAGGGTACACATCATTTGATACGACCCAAAAGTGTAATACAGAGAAGGAGTCACTTAGACCCTAGGTTTCTTTAAACCAAATTCGATTCATGACTTTTTAAACCATTTGACCCATGTCCGTCTGGCTGGTACTCACGATAATTTTCGAAAGACGCAACCAAATGTTTTTAAACTTTGCATGCGTTAATGTTTCCCCAGAACTACTTACGGTTTTGCAAATGGGCTACTTGGCCACGCCGCTTCTGGTACTTCTCAGAAAAATATATTATTCCGCCTACTTTAGAAATCGATACACTTAACGCGATCGTGTCCAAATTCAATAGTAAAGCTGTAGCAGGATACAGTCTTGGTACCTCCCGTACCCATCTGGTACGGGCCGATTTAGAAATTTATTAATAATTTTAATACAACCAACGCGATTGTGCCCAAATTCTTTATTATTATAAGCTATAACAGGTTAAAGGTTTGGAGGAAAAATGTAAAGTCTAGCCACACCCCATCTGATACCTCCCACAAAAATTTACCACTCTGCCCACTTTAGAAATTGATTAATAATATTAATACACTCAACGCGATAGACAAATCCTCAGAAAACCGAAACCTTTTACACACCCCTTCTGGTACCTCCCATACAAATGACCGATCTTACATATCTTCATGCATAATTTTTTTGTAAGTACACTAACTTCAGTCATAAAGCTGTACGCTTATTGAAATTTAAGTCGATAATGGATATTGACTTTATTAACTGACCCCCATTGTTGAAATATTAATATTTTTCCCATTACTCCTCTTATTAGATTATGAGATTTTTCTGCGAATTTATTAAAGACTTATTCTTTGGTTCTCAGTTGGTACCATAAAAGACCCTTTTAGTACCCCCCTCAAAATGGTTATATGCCCAGTAGACCGTATCACAAAAAAAAAGTACACCAGCGAATATGAAACATTGTTCCAAGGACATTTCAAAAAAAAAAATTTTTTATTTTTTTTGCCGAACGTAGGGTCGCCTTTTTATCTTCCATATCAACAGTCCGATCTTAAAGCTTGATATAGCGAAACCATAAAACTTTTGCGAAGAAAGTATCTCGATAAATACAGCACAAATATCTAAAAAATGCTTTTATAAATTCATTGTTGCCGATCGTAGGGGTCACCTTTTTAAATTTGTCATAGCTTCAGTATTTACATTCAGATATTAAAGTATGATATATCGATGTGTTTGTCTGTGGCAGACCAATTTTTTTAATTCAAAAGTCTTTGACCTGAAGTAACCTTAAGTAACTAAAAAGGCGACCCCTACGTTCGGCAAAAAAAATAAAAAATTTTTTTTTTTGAAATGTCCTTGGAACAATGTTTCATATTCGCTGTTGTACGGATAACTTTTTTTTGTGTGCCTGTAAGGTGATACGGTCTAATGCCCAGATATATTAAATTTTCCTTTTTACATTTGTTGTTTCCTTTTTACAATACTGCTTTTCTACAGTTTTACTATATGTATTGCCTGGGTATATGATCGAAAATACTATTCCCAACCGTTTACGTTTCATATGCTGAAAGTTCTATTACATAAGTAATTTAATTTCTCTACTGGTCAATTTAAAAAACTCGAGGCTATTTGTGGTTTGTGGCCACAGATATATGTGGTAGTTGAAAGCACCCCTGCGATTATGAAAGCTCCTGGGTCATATTTGTTCTTTGACATAAAATTGAAAAACGTTTATAGGAAGCTCCATGTAGTATTGGATCGCACACTAGTGTGTTACAAGATAATTTGAAAATACTCTTACATAACTGACATATTCGTGTGTATACAAGATTGTGTAATAATCTTAAGTTACATAGAAAAAACAAAAACCGCAAGTTTATTGTTTCCCCATATGCTGCGTGCTATTAAGTGCATGAGTACTCACAATTGTAATCTTTTTGCTAAGAAACAAGTTTATACTGTGACGTAGTTAAATGACTAATGACGAATGACCATTACACAGTCCTACAAATCAATATTTTGTTTGTATGTTTTATTTGGTGTCATTTGTTTGTTACGGATGGTTTTGTCTTGTTTTTGCCACATTTTCGAATTTTTGTAGCCAAACTAGCATAGCATATGATATCCAATTACCTTACATGGGGTCTACACCTGATATAAGATATAAGATTTTTATATCAGCGAACGTCAAATTCAATCGCAGAGAGTATTATGTTACGTGTGAACTCTTAAATAGTGTTAGGGTTTGTATTTTAATAAATGTCAAGACACAGTTGTTACGACATGTTATAATATGAGCTGTCAAAAATAGCACACACAATCACAACAATAAAAAGACGCCATCATTGAAAATGTAATTCTTGTGAAAAGTGTACAATTGTGAAATAAAAATACAGCCAAAAAATCAATTTAATTATTATTCCTCATTTTTTTTACAAAAAATTATAAAAAAAAACAAAAAGACAAGCCACGCACACAATAAAAAAATCTATGAACAACACAAGTTTACTGTACGACAGTCAGTCAAAAATGAAATGTTATAAAATTAACATAACTACGTTTTCCCCTTGTTTAAGATTTAGATGAACAAGAAGAAATGTCTTCTCTCATTCTGTCGACGTTTTCTCAGATATTATGCCAAACATTATTTCAGGTGGAGACCCCGTGTTATACAATAATTGTAAAGGATAACGACCACAAACCAGAGATGGGGGCCCCGTGTAAAACAAAATCATATAATATTTAAAATTATTAGGGGGCTCAAATAAATGTTCGAAAAAAGGTGTTAGGAGGAAAATATTAGTGGGGTCGTACAGCAGGAGCTGATTTAAAAATAAAATTATAAAAATAAAAAAAATCTATGGGACTACCTTAAGGGTGATAGAGGGTAGATATGATCTGAGAAACTGTTGGGCTTGAAAAAATATTGGGGGCTGGTTATACATTTGAATCCTCTAGAGGCTGCTCCGGGGAAGTTAGAGTGGTGGGAGCATGGGGAGTAGGTATGTTTGGAAAAAAGTTAGGAGTGAAAAATGACTGGGTGTCGGTCAAACATTTGAACCTTCTAAGAGAGATTCCGGGGCAGTTGCGGGGCTTATTGTGGATTTTTTCCCCAATACGAAAAATTTCTCGTTAAAAACCGGGGCTCGATTTTGATATTTGACCCATGGTTTCTTAGTCAAATTTTCTTAGAACTCATCGTAGATTATGATTTTGATTACCGCTTGGTCGAGAAAATAAATTGAGCCTCTCTAATGTATATATCTGTTGACATTTGACAAAACAACTTTTTTCGAAAATACAAATTTTACAGGAGAGCGAAACGGTGCCGGGACATAATACCGAAGGAATTTAGAGTGAAGCATAGTATAAGGTTCGAGCGTACTGAACTTCATGAACTTCCATTCATTCCAAGAGTTATTAATCCTTATGTAGCTATCATAAAATCAATTATCCAAGTTGTTGCGATTCTAATACAGTAGTAGAACAAATGTTAAATAACGGTCAATGTTTTCTAGATATCTTTTGGTTTTGAGACACCCTTTAATAACGATTATAGCAAACCATCAGATTTAGATGGCGCTCTCGTACCATTGATATTCTATGATTCAGTGTAATAACGTGTTTTTGTATACATAATTGCCACCTTTTTCACTTTGCAAAATAGATTATACCTTACGGGTATCAATACACCCAAAATTAATTTTTTAATTTTATGTTTTTACTGAGGGTGAGTTTATATGTAAGTCGATGCACTCGGCTTAAACTTGCTTACTTGTTTTGTTTGTCAGTTTGTTGTGTACAATAAGTCGTGTCCACAAAAAAGTTCTAAATTTTACTGCTTTATACATAACAATATCGGGTCATCCAATTTTTTGTGGGCCTGGATAAACACCGTATTCGAGGTTTTCTTCATCACATCATTATTTGTACGAGTAATATTTTATTACCAACACAGTAAAAGATATTGTGCTATGCTTCTTTCCTGGAGGGTAAGGAGCTCTAAAAACAACGACAAGTTTTTGACTAGTAAGTGTCTTTAGAAATCAAGTTTTTTTCGAAATTCATCCCCTACTTTATTGTAGGGCTTCCACGTGGTAACCTCTGGAAAGACAGGGGTCACCTTTGGTAAAGGGGATATGTCCCATACTGTGATACCCAATTTGGTATCTTCTGGCTAGAAGAAACAGCCAACTATTGAGTAGCTTGCTCTTAAAATTGTGGACTTCTATTTGTAGATAGCTCAAGCTTACTTGAGCCATTCCAGGGGGCTCTGGCAAAACGATCAGTTACTAAAGAGTAAATTGGAGTAAAATTTGGTTTATTTTATAGAAAACAAAATCACCCCTATTCACGTTGTCGTCGTTGTTTTTATGTCAACATCACTTCGATTCAACATCGTCGTCATATCACCGCTATTTCGGTATTCTGTAACTACCATGAGACGACGTCGACTCTATCGATAACATGAAAGAAATAACAACAGCTTATGTAACATTTTTACATCAGCTGTTTTATTTTGATTTTTATTGTGTTTTATGAAAAAAAATATTTTTGTGTCCGATTTAGATTCCAGAGATGAGGAAAGCATAAAAAATATACAGGAAAGAAAAATACTTCGACAAAGATCCGATATCTTAAACTTGCTAGATAACTTACTTACTTACTTAATTTCCCTTTGCACCCCATGAATGCGGTATGGGATAGCTTCTCGCGTTGTTGTGAATTAACACGCTTTCTATTTTTAGATTCACAACTAACGGCACCTACTTGTTTATCGACGAATGCGTACGTCACTGTTTGAGAAGCTCTTACTAGACACGACGATTGAATCGACGCTTAATACTGCGAAGTTGCTGTCAACAACATTCGAGGGGAGCCGACAATGAAAGGAAATTTTTTTTTTTCTTTTGAGATGACTAGAGCCAGGTTTGAACCTGCGATCTCCCGCATGGTAGTCGCGTGTTCTAACCACTATGCCACGGCCGGTCTAGATAACTAGTATCCTAATTTGAGGTTACCTGTTGGCCGGCCTTCAAACTTTTTCCATTTTTTTATATCTACAACTATTTAAGTCTTAACAAGACTGCATTTAACTACGTGCTGGGAGAAATAGTTCCTATAATGAAAAGTGAACTCAGGACAACATCTGGTCGCAGCCAGTACTTGCAAGATTCTGGTCGAAACACTGAATGCATAAGAAAAGTAATTTGTCTCGAATGGCTACAATTGGCAGATGAACCAGTAAGAAAGTTTCAGTCGGGCGACCCGACTTACATATACCATCACCCTCAGTAAAATAAAAAAAATTGCTATTATATTGATATTATTACTCGATTTCTAAAGTGGGTGGAGTGGTAAATTTGTATAGGAGGTACTAGAAGGGGCGTGTCTAGACTTCTAGGTTTATCCTCCAAAACTTTATCCTGTTTTAGCTTTACTAAATACAGAGTTTGGGCACGATAGCGTTGGATGTATTGATATTATTACTCCATCTCTGAAGTGGGCGGAAAGGTACATTTGTATGGGAGGTCCCATAAGGGGCGCCGCTAGACTTCTAATTTTTTCTCCAAAACTTTATCCTGTTATAACTTAATAAAATACAGAATTGGGGCACGATCGTGTCGAGAATATTGATATTATTACTCCATCTCTAAAGTGGGCGGCGTGGTACATTTGTATGGGAGGTACCAGAAGGGGCGTGTCTAGACATCCAGATCTTTTCTCCAAAACTTTATCCTGTTATAGCTTTACTAAATACAGAATTTGGGCACGATCGTGTCAAGTGTATTGATATTTTTATTCCATCTCTAAAGTGGGCGGAAAGGTACATTTGTATGGGAGGTACCAGAATGGGCGTGTCTAGACTTCCAGATTTTTTCTCCAAAACTTTATCCTCCTTGAACTTTACTAAATACAGAATTTTGTCACGATCGCGGTAGTTCTAATAATAATATTAATCGATTTCTAAAGTGGGCGGTACCAGATGTGTGTGGGAGGTACTAGATGGGGCGTTGGTAGACTTCAGTTTTTTTCTCAAAAACTGTATCCTGCTATAGCTTTACTAAATTAAGAATTAGGATACGAGCGCGATGGATTTAGTGCTATTATTACTCCATATCTAAAGTGGGCGGAAAGGTGAATTTGTATGGGAGGTACCAGAAGGGGCGTGGCTAGACTTCCAATTTTTTTCCAAAACTTTTTCCTGTAATAGCTTTACTAAGTACAGAATTTGGGTACGATACCGTTGGGTGTATTGATATTATAACTCGATTTCTAAAGTGGGCGGAATGATGTATTTGTATGGGAGGTACCAGAAGGGGCGGAGCCATGTAGCCCATTTGCAATACCGTAAGTAGTTTTGGGGAAATATTAACTCGTGCAAAATTTCAAGACATTTGGTTGCGTCTTTCGAAAGTTATCGTGCGAACCAGCCGGACAGCCACCAGACAGACAGACAGACGGACATGGCTCAAATGATTTAAAAAGTCATAAATCGAATTTTGTTCAAACAAACCTAGGGTCTAAAGTGACTCCTTCTATACGTTACACTTTTGGGTCGTATCAAATGATATATACCCTCATCCCTAAGGGTGATGGTATAAAAATCGGAAGCAAATCTAGATGTTTTTAATAAAATAGGATTTCCTGGAGTGCTTCGATGTGTTGATGGAACCAATTTCGCTCCAAATAAATAAGATCAGGATTGTTAATAAAACCGCAAAGCATTTTTCTCTTAAAGGCGGTCAAAGGAATTATTTTTTTCACAATATTTTCTTCCATTGCCCCTTAGAATTGGACGGAACTGTTCCTCTCCGAAATCCTTTTACTCGAAATTTTCATTTTGACGTCATTAAACAAAACCTTTTTAAAATATATAAGAACTAAAATTTTTTTTCAAATTGTTTCAAGTCGTTACCAAAAACTGTGACGACAGATTCAGAGTCGTTTCTATTCAACGTCGTTGTCACATTTTCTTACATAATACCAATTTTACACCGTCGTCACAAGACGACGTCATTTTGCGTCGACATTTTGCGACGACAACAGGAATAGGGGCGAATGTTTCGAACTACCAAAAATTAACTAAATTATTGATAAGAATACCAGCTTGTTTGAACTTTGAAGCGATAAAATAGGCTTTTTATTTTTAAAATCGAACATTTTGAGACAATGTTCGATCATCTGGTGTTATAACAGTTTTAACTATCAAAACAATGTCGATCAAAAACCATGTCATAAACTTCCCGGACAGGTCACTTCTCCTATTCACTTTTCTTGTCCTAATAAAAATAGATGCACGTGACATTGTTTACGTTTATATAATTTTTCTTTGATGTTGTAGAGTTTCTTAATTTTGTTCATGTTAGCTCCTAGGCCATACATGATAACCTTGTTTCAATTTTTTTCTTATACTTTTATTGAATTATTAAGATTCTTCTCAGATCAGATATTTAATAAAATGTATAATCAATATATTCACAGAAAAAATACTTTTACTCAAATCAAAAAAATTAAATAATAAAAATAAAACAAAAAAAAATACATTACAAAATATTTAATTTAAGTAGAATTACATACATATAAACTTGCTGGAATCGTTAATAGATTTCATGTTTAATTTTTTTAATCTCAAAATAATTTCTCACAAAATGACTTCGCCCTCCCTCAATCTCAATGGCAACCGCAACTCTTGACAATCATATTTTTGTATCTCTTCAAATTCACATTTTCCTCATTCAGATGATATAGAACGGGTAAAGCCCCAAGGCGAGTGGGCGCGCAACATGGTTTGGGAACTTTTTTAGGTTCCAGGAGATGAACCAACGTTTGTACGATCGCATGATTTGTCGCATTCATGTGGGCATTCAAAGGAAAGTTACATTCACCACTGCAATAATAAGCACCATAACCCTCGGGAGCGATAATCCAATCCTGCAAGTAAAAAGGTTATATTTTATTAGATTTGTTTTGTATATTAGCTTAAGTACTTTTTTCATAGTAAAACTATATAGTAACATTGTACATTGTACATAAATTCAATGGGATGAAAAGATAGTATTATATAGAACTGGAACGGAAAACCGGTAAACATTTTAACAACTCCAAATGGGTTCGGAAAAGCTGTTATGAGTAAGACTGGCATAAGTTGCGCATACGCGCATCACTTCTGAGGGAATTAGAGTAGATTGCGCTGAAGAGTTCATACTATTGGAAAGAAGCAATTTTGTTTCGTACTATTGCGAAGTTAGTTGCAAAGCTCAAACTTATTTAATAACTAAACAGAATATGTAGAAAATTGTATGGAAAAGAAAGTAAGTAAAAATTAACTCAATGCTACTAAGCAAAACTAACAAAAACGACGTTACTTTTAATCGATTACAGCCTTTTTTTCAGTAGTTTTTTTATTACCACACAAACGTTAAATACTGAGCTTGAATTGTTTATATTATATAAGCTGATAATATTGTTATAGTATAGGAAATAAATATAGTTTTTTCCGCTCTTGCTCATCTTAGAACATAACCTCCGTTTAGAGGGATTAAGCTTGCATATCAAATTTCAGCTCGACAGCTCTTAAATTACTGCTGTAATCGCAAGGACAGGTGCCCCAAAAAGGGGAAGTTTGTGTCGGAGTTGGGAGTAGTTTTAATCTGATCTTGCTCATCTTAAAACATAATCTCCGTTTAGAGGATAAGAGCTTGCATACCAATTTCAGCTCGGCAGCTCTCATCTACTGCTGTAATCCCAAGGAAAGACCCCCTAAAAGGGAGAGTTTGTATGAGAGGTTATCAAATATTGATATATTGATAACTACAATATATAAATATTAGGGAGGGTCAATTTGTTCGGGTCGAAAAAAACGTGGTAAAAAAAATCTAAAAAATTTCACCAAGAAACTATATATCTAAAATTAGTTGGATATTTTTTTTTTGAAACCTTCTGCGTACAAACAAAATAAGGTATTGCAGTAGCAAATCTATCGATTGGTTAAAAAGTTATGGCCTCTGAAAGTTGGCATACAGAAATTAAGTTTTTGAAAATTTTTTAATTTTTCTCTTGACGGAAGTTTAAAATGTAAGACTAGGTCTAGGGCTAAAATACAGTTTTGCCACGCCGTCTTCGTCTTGGTCTTTCCAAATCGGAATAGTAGGTCAAAAATGGGGTTAAAATAAGGGCCACTTGGGTTCTATGATGACTCCCTATGTGCGGGTGTAATAAGTGTCCCCAGAATCGGAATCTACGATGAACTCTATGAAAATTTCATGAATAAACTGTGTGTCTCAAATAAAGAACTTTTTGGTACGATAAAAGTACTTATTAGTACTTTTTGGCACAATAAAGGTACTTTGTGGTACCATTAATTGTTCTTTTTGTGTACAATAAAAGTACTTTTTAATATAGTAAGCTGTATAGTTGTTGTTTTTGGTACAATAAGTGTACTTTTTGATAAACTAAATTGTACTTTTAGTACAATTCGAATATTATCTGTGAATCAAATATTATCGCTCTAGAGCTTAAATACAGTTTTGCCACGCCCTCTTCGGACACGGATTGAGAATAACAATTTCGTGTGTAAATATCTAAAGTGCCGAATATTAACTGTGTATCAACTTTTATATCTCTAGGACTAAAATACAGTTCTGCTACGCACCGTTCCCCCAATAATGCAAAATTAAAATGCCGTCTGCACATTCATATTAGTGATGCTGTGTGCTATCTGAATGTCAAATTTTAACTCTCTATTGCTAAAATACAGTTTTGCAACGCCCACACCGCCCACTGATCCACAATTTTAATTTCGTCTGCATATTCACATTCGTGTTCTTGAGTACTATCTATACAATTTTGCCACGACCCCTCCGCTTACTGCTCCTTAATTAAAATTTTTTCTACATTTTCATATTCGTGTTGTCGTGTACTTTCTGGGTGCCAAATTGCATATCTCTAGGGCTTAAATACAATTATTCCACGCCCACTGATCCACAATTTTAATTTCGTTTGCATATTCATAATCGTGTTGTCGAGTGCTATTTGATAACTAAATTTTATCTCTCTGGGGCTAAAATACAGTTTGGTGCCTACCACTCTAGCCACTGTAATTTAAATTTCGTCTGCAAATTCATATTCGTGTTGTCGAGTACTATTTGTGTACTAAATTTTATATCTCTGGGGCTAAAATACAGTTTGGTCACTCCCACTCCGCCCACTGATCCAAAATTAAAATGTCGTCTGCATATTCATATTCGTATTGTCGAATACTATTTGTGTACCAAATTTTGTCTCTCTGGGGCTAAAATACATTTTTGTCACGCCCCCTTTCTCAAAAGATCTAAAATGTAAATATCGTCTGCATATTCGTGTTGTCGAGTACTATTTGTGTACCAAATTGTATCTCTCTGGGGCCAAAATACAGTTTGGTCACGCCCACTCCGCCCACTGATTCAAAATTAAAATTTCTGCTGCATATTCATATTCATGTTGCCGAGCACTATCTGTGTATCAAATTTTATCTCCCTAGCTCTTAAAATATGTTTTGCCACGCCCACTCCGCCCACTGGTAAAAAATAAAAATTTCGTCTGCATATTCATTTTCGTGTTGCCGAGTACTATCTGTGTATCAAATTTTATCTCCCTAGCTCAAATTCGCTCATAGGGTCAAAAGACATATCGAACAAAAATTTTCCTTCTCTCACTGAATTACATAGCATGATAACCTGTTGAGTAAAGAGTACCAATTCAAGACTGAAGGACCGGAAACAACCGGTAGCCGCGTCGAGCAGTCACAACGGCGAGTCGGAGAAATTTAACAGCAGCCAATGAATATTAAAATTTTTCTTATCTACTTACACGCCAGCCAAGATCTTTGAAATCAATGTATAACATTTGTATCTGACAGCTGCGAATGTTCTCAACCGAATTATCCACAAAAGGATTCACCATATCGGACTTCTTGCGGCGACGTGGATGTGTATTGCGCTTCTTACGGCTATGTCGTTTGGCTGTTTTTATTAGCTGTACAACAGAAAAAAAGATTATCGTTATGGCATGTATGAGACTATGTTACACAACACTTACCTCTGGTCCACGGAAGAATCCAATCATAAACGGTTGATATTCATCGTCACCCTTGGGATGCACCAAACCGATATCATCGAGTTTAATTTCTCTCTCCGGTTTGTGCAGCGGATGTGCACCAATGTAGATGCCTTTATTCTCTTTCGGTTGCTCAAGCCATGCACTGAGACCCTCGGTAACATTCATTTCGAGCCATCCCTGATAATCAGCTGTAGTATTGACCGATGACAACAATTCCAATTCACGATCATATCCATTGGTCTTGGTAATCGTATACACGTTAATGGTAAAATCTCGACCACTTGTTGCCCATTTGCCTTGTGCAGGATTCTGATATATGCGCAACTCGGCCATCATTAGGTAATTATCTTCGGGCACATCGGTAACATCAAACCACAAACGACGTCCATGCTCATGGCGTACCTCATCAACATGGTGGTCTACCAAAAATGTGAGAGAACAAAACAGAACATCAAGGAAATTAGTACGAGTACATAATTTAGGATAATGTGCTTAGTAATAACGCCGCAGTCACTTAAACCAAACAAGCGCACGCAGACATGCGCACAAAGTGTATGCAGTATGAGGTCGATCGCAGAAACAGACATACAGTCAGACAAGTCAACTCAATAGGAACTGGTTCAGTCTGTTCACCCCCCCCTTTGGCCTTAAAAGGTTTTGTCTCATGTGGCGGTGCAGACATTCCTTTCTCGGATTCTCGGAAAACGAACCGCATGCGTTAAGACAGACTTACACCACATTCAGGTAGAAATATATAAATAAAAAAACGTGACTCAAACGTTTGTGGCGGCGCCTGGGCACTTTGAATGCTCTGCCTTTTATTGTAGCTGGATAAAGATTATTTTCGGTTTTAGTGGCCATAATTAAGTTATTATCGAGTAATATTAAACGATGATGTGGGACGAAGTATAATTGTAAGATTTGCTTATAACAAAAACCAGTTTTTTTCATGCTAACAATATCCTGATTATGGATGATTCTTCAAATGGGGGCAAGTAAGATAACAACAAATCTACTGTTGAATTGGAGCACATTTAAAGATCAATACATAAAAAAATATGTTATTAAACTAGAAAATATATTTAATATGTTCGCATAAAACAATTTTCTAACTAGTCTCTCATACTTATGCAGATGGCGTAGAAAGCGATGGAGTCCTAATTTAAATGTGCACCACTATGCGATGTGTATATAAGGCGTAACTTTAAGCCATTGTCGGCAGCCAAACGATTAAATTTTTTACTTTTCTCTCTGATTATAGAGGATAACTTTTGTGTACTCGCTATTTCTGTTCCGATTAAAATCGATCCGGATAAATGGCTAGTATTTTATTTTCTATTCACATCGATTGTATCATTTTTCTTTCACAGCAATTACAAAAAAAAACGTATTTATTATGTGTAAATCTTATTCAAATACTTACTTTTATTTAAAAATGTCATTATAATATCACTCTGATTGATGGCTTTCTTGTCGAGATCCGTTATGAAATTCTCCTGTTCCTGTAGATCTCGTTTTGAACGTATCGACGCGGGTGGTTCATCGCTGCCTTCTTCCTCTTTGAGACGATTATAAACATCCAAAAGGAATTGTGGTGCTGATTTTCTGCAAGTAGATTTGTCTCTTAGATATGTGTCCTTCAACAGTGGTATAAATTAGGTTAAATATTAATATTAATTCTAACACATTAGACTAACAACTAAGTCGCACAGAATGGCATAGAGCTTCACTGTAATATCCTCAAACTGATTGGTCTATTTTGTCGAAAAATGAGACGATAAAGAACATTAATTTATATAATAGATTTTACTCTCCCAAGAAAGAAAGTCACATATCTATTTACGTAGTTTTGAGATATGTAACTTTTAAGCTTTTTATCTTTCGCTCCTAAAATTAATTTACAGAAAAATTAGTTTACAGAAAAAAAACTTCCATTGTACTAAAGAGTACATTTATTGCATCAAAAAGTGCCGTAGGAACAAGTAAATTGTACTGTACCAGGAAATAATTTTCTTGTATCAACAATTACTTTATGTCCATATAGTATATTATTGTACCAGAAGGAACTTTTGTTGACGAAAAAGCTCCTTTTTGACGAAAAAAACCTTAGTTGTTAAAAAGCTCTTTTTTGAAACAAAAAGTACCTTTATTGTACCAAAAAATACTTTTATTGTATTAAGTAGTAAAAGTACTTTTAATACTAAATAGTACTTTTATTTTACCAAAAAAAAAAAAAACTTTTATTTCACTTTAATTGTACCAAGTACCAAAAAATAATTTTGTATAAAAAGTTCTTTTATTCAACCAATTTTTACTAATATCAAAATTTTACCAAAAAAAAGTTTAATTGTACCAGAGAGTACTTTTATTGTGCCAAAAAGTACTTTTATTTTATCAAAAAGTATTTTTCTGATAATAAAAAGTACTTTTATATTAAAAAGAGTACAAAAGTACAAAAAGTACTTTTTGTTAAAACGTGCTTTTTTATCAACAAAATACTTTCTGGTATAATACAATACTATTTGGTACAACAAAAGTACTGGTTGTTACAGCAAATGCACATTTTGATACAATAAAAGTACTCTTGGTACAATATTTTATTTGAGAAAAAAAGTACTTTGTATTGCCTTAAAAATACATTTTGATAAAATAAAAGTATTTTTGGTACAATAAATGTACTTTTTGGTACAATAAACTTACTATTAAGGTACTTTTTAAAATTTGTTTATTTTTGTTGAGTACAATAAAAGTACTCTCTGGTACAATTAAATTAGTTATTTTTTTGGTAAAACAAAAATACAACAAAAGTACTTTTTAGTATAAAAAACTATTAATTAGTTGAATAAAATAACTTTTTATAAAAAAAGGTTTTTTTGATACAATAAAAATTCATGTTGGTACAATTAGAGAGCAATAAAACTTTTTTGTAAAACTTAAGTACTTTGTAGTAAAATGCAACTACTACATATTGTACAAAAAAGTAGTTTTATTGTCCCAAATAATACTTTTTATACCATCACCCTTAGGGATGAGAGTATATATCATTTGATACGAAAAAAAGTATCAATATTTAAGACGATTGAGCTATGTCCGTCTGTCTGGCTGGATGGCTGCCCAGCAGGATAACTCGAGTAATCCTTAACGGATCGGTATGAAAATTTACCTGTATTAATATTTTTTAAAACGAACTTATGGGATTGTAAATGGGCTGAATAGCCGCACCCCTTCTGGTACCTCCCATACAAAATTACCTATTTTTGGCAAAATTAATATTTCTTCCATAACTTCCAAATGGACAACTGGAGGATGTTTGAATTTGGTCAGTTTATTTATCTTGCTAAATTAGACAAACTCTAAGAAAACCAAAATCTTTGCCACGCCCCTTCTGGTACCTCCCATACAAATGGCCGAACCCACCCCCATAGTCTCACATACATATCTTTTTTGTAAGTACACTGAATTCACTCAAATTTTGCGTATGATGTTCGCTTGTGAAAATTAGACTCTGGAATGAACTTGGACTATATTGGTTGATGCCTTCTGGTACCTCCCATACAAAATTACCTATTTTTGGAAAATTAATATTTTTCCCATAACTTCCAAACGGACACTTGGAGGGTAATGAAAATTGATCGGTAAATTTATCTTCTGATAGGAGGCGAAACCTCAGAAAACCTAACTATTTGACACACCCCTGTTGGTACCTCCCATACAAATGACCGAACCCACCCCCAAAGTCTCACATACATATCTTTTTTGTAAGTGCACTGAATTGAGTAAAATTTTGCGTAAGGTGTACGGTTATGAAGATTTTAATCAGGAATGAATATGGACTATATCGAATCACTCCTTCTGGTACCTCCCATACAAAATGAATTTGTTTGTACAATTAATATTTCTCCCATAAGTTCTAAACCGTCACCTGGGGGGATAATAAAATTTGGTCAGTTAATTTATCTTGTAATAGGAGGCAAAGCCTCAGCAACCCTAACTATTTGGCACACCCCTTTTGGTACCTCCCATATAAATATATGGGATATTTCCCCTTTTACATGCGTATCATTTTTGTATGTACACTGAATTCAGACAAATTTTGCCAAGGTAAGCGATCATTGAACGTTGATTTACGAAAAAATCAGACACGTTGTGCTGCCCCTAATTGTACCTTCTGTACAAATATATCAAATTTTTTATGTTTTTGCTCTACATGCAGACAAAAAATAATACATAAGTAATTTTATTTTAAAAATCTATTAAGACTTAAACAATATCTTATATTGGGTGATGGTATTTATCAGTCAGTTTACCTGACTGAAATTTCTGTGCTGGTTTTGTATAAAAACGTACTTTTATTCACAAAAAAGTGGTTTTATTGTACTAAAAAGTGTTTTTGTTGTAATACATTTTTTAAAAAGTACTTTTAATGTATCAAAATACTTTCAGTGTGCCAAAAAGTACTTCAACACGTAAACAATTTTAAAAAATTTTAATGCTTACGCAAGAGCATAAATTAATGCTACGTGCCTATTCACAATGTAAATTTTCAAAACCAAAAAAAAAAACTTTATTTGCACCAAAGAGTTATTTATTGTATCAAAAAATACTTTTATTACACCGTAAAGTACATCATATTTTTTTACACAGAAAATGTGAACAAAACTTAACGCTAATTCAAGAGAGTGCATTAAATCTCTCACGCTTTTTTCACAATGTAAAATTTATATAATATAATTTTTTATGCTACAAAACTTAAACTTGCCGCATACAGTTTTAACAGCAACAGCACACACCACCGCTAACTCTTACTGGATGCCAAAAGTATGACATGAGTACCACCCCACCTAATGTTCTGCGCAAAAATTTCCTCATAGATACTTGATTGAATTTCAAGATGACACATAAAACCTGTCACAGTCAAGTAAGTGTTCATCATCACTTCAATATGCAAATATTTGCTTATTGTGTCTAATATTTGTTTGTTCTTTTGACATTAATTAATTATCAAAATCGCCACCACTTGTTTTCGCAGGGGCTCCATTTTGTCTACGAATCAGATTTTGTATGTTTCTCAAGTGCAACAAGAAAAAACCAAATATCGCAGATTATATTTCTTGTATTCTATGCTCATAAACATTTGCATTTTGGGATATTCAATACATTGTGTATGTTGTAATGTTTTGTTTTAAATTACAAAACGAGTACATTTATATACATACTGATGTTCGTATGAATACATATCAATTATATTAGGGTCATTTCATAAGTTCGAAATAGAATTGAATATCAGAGGCATTCTTATTTTCTGTGATATAGATTTACAATTATGTATTGTGTGAATAACTTTTTCCCAAAATTTTGCTCAGGCTGAATTTTTCTTAAGGGACTTTTATATTATTGTGCATACACAGCAAGGTATGGTAGTCAAGAAAAACAAATTTCAATCTTTAACTGAGTCAAAGTGGCTTTGATTTGTTTTATCTACAAATTTGACATCTATTATCTCTATCTATTATTAGAAAAAGACAAAGCTTTAACTCAATCGAAAATATAAAAAAATTAAATATTTTCTTAGTAGATATCAACAAACTGTAAGTTGTTACTGCAGACTTTACCATATTAAGAAGACGTTTGCAGAAGTGTATCTGACAAGATGTATAGTTTTGATGATATTATCTCAAGTAGTTTGCAAATCTTAACAATCGTGACATTATGTTAAAAGACGGCAAATATCATGCAGAGAACAGATTCAAAACGGGTTGGACATACCTCAAGGTAGTAAAAAATAATTACTATTCCAGAAAATACTTCGGATTTAGATAATCTAATAGTAAAACATTTAAATTCGAAGTAGAGCTAAAATGTGTTAAAATAATAATTTAAAGTATTTTTCGGTACAATAAATGTATATTGTGGTGAATTAAAAATACCTTTTGGTACAATTAAAGTATTTTTTATTGCAATAAAAGTACTTTTTGGTACGATTAAAAATACTTTTTGGTGGAATAACAGTACTCTTTGTTACAACAAAGTACTTGTTGTTGTTATAATTAAAGTACTCTTTTGAAGTACTTTTCGGTAGAAGAAAATAAATTTTTGGCACAATAAAAGTATTTTTTGGTACAATAAAAATACCTTTTGGTACACTTAAATAATTTTTTAATACAATAAAAGTACTTTTTGAAGAATGGAAGCACATTTTGTTGCAATAAAAGTACTTTTTGGTACAATTAAGATGCCGAAAAAGTACTTTTTGGTACACTTAAAGTACATTTTGTTGCAAAAAAATCACGTTTTGTTACACTGAAAGTACTTTTTGGTACAAAAAAAGTAACTATTTTAAAATTTGTGTGTTTTTGTTGAGTACACTAAAAGTACATTTTGGTGCAATTAAAGTACTTTTTGGTAAACAAAGTGTTTGCTTAAGTACTTTTTTGGTACAATACAAATAATTTTTGGTTCAGTAAAATTCTTTTTAGAACTAAAAAGTACTTTTTGGTACTATTACGAAGAACTTGAAAAAAAAGTGTTTTTTTAAGTTAAAATGTCTATTATGATTACGTTAAAAGTAAAAGTAATGGTACAATATAAGTACTTATTTCAAGAATAAAATAGATTTTTGGTTCCATAAAAGTACTTCTCGGCGGAATAAAAGTACCTTTGGTACAATACAATTAAGATGCAATTACGATACAATTAAGATGCTATAATAAAGTACTGTTTGGAACAAATAAAGTACTTTTTGGTACAATTACACAGTACAACATTTTTCAGCTCAATGATTTGGAACTTAGTAAGTATAGGGGAATTTGTCACGTTTTAGGCTTATTTGTTTGACAATATTTTCCAAAATGAAATAATGGGATTGTAAATGGTGAGATTTATCCCACCAGTTCTGGTAATACCACCCATACAAAATGACCTAATTTTGGATAATTAATATCTATTACATAACTTTTTTTTTTATACAAAAAAGTACTTTTATTGGCCCAAAAGCACTTTTCTGTAACATAAAAGTATTTTTTTTGTACCAGAGTACTTTTTTGTACCAAGAAGTTCTTTCAATGTACTTTTCTGCACAAAGTACTTTTTTTGTACCAAAGTACTTTTAATGTACTTTTCTGCACAAAGTACTTTTATTTGTACCAAAGTACTTTTTTTTTGCCAATAAGTACTTTTATTGACCCAAATGCACTTTTCTGTTGCACAAAGTGCTTTTTTTGTACCAGAGTACTTTTTTGTACCAAAAAGTACTTTTAATGTACTTTTCGGCACAAAGTACATTTTTGTACAAATGTACTTTTTTATGCCAAAAAGTACTTTTATGGGCCCAAAAGCACTTTTCTGTTACACAGTTATTTTTTTTATACCAAAATACTTTTTTGTACCAAAAAGTACTTTTAATGTACACTCGGTACAAAAGCACTTTTCTGTTGCACAAAGTACTTTTTTTATACCAGAGTACTTTTTTGTACCAAAAAGTATTATTGGTTTTGCCCCAAAAGTACAATAAAAGTCCTTTCTGGTACAAAAAAGTACTCTGGTGCAGAAAAAATACTTTGGGCTCTTGGCTCGAGAGCTAAATTAAGGGAAAAGAGCAGTTCGCGAGCGAGCTAATGACACAAAGCCTTAGAAAACCAAAACATTTGACACACCCCTTCTGGTACCTCTCATATAAATGACCGAATTCACTATTACAGTTTTACATACATATCTTTTTTGTAAGTACCCTGAGTTCAGGAATGAATATTGTCTATATCGGCTGACGTCTTCTGATACCTCCCATACAAATAGCAGAAATTGACCCCATATCTTTTTGTAATTCACTGAATTTATTCAAAAATAATAGTTTATTGAACGTTAATTTACGAAAACGTAAACCTAAACATTGCCCTTGTATGTGTCCTGGCAATGAAAGGCGTTTCGATAAGCTAATGTTCCGAATTGTCATTTATAAGGAAGGAAACTACACTGCGTACCCAGGCCGCTGGGTACCCTGGTCGGTGGTCGCAAATGAATACACTCTTGCTACCGCATTTTACGATTGAGCCCGAAAGTGGTCCGTCCGTGGTTCTCTTGGGTACAAGGGGCTCTAACAAGCGGGGATCTAACAAGCAAATGGGATATATCCATATCGGACTGCTATAGTGTGCATGAGGAGGAGGAGTCGGAGACGATGAAGTTGAAGTTTACCCGCTTTGATCCCTATAGGAGGCAGATTAACTTAGAAGTGAGTTTTATTAAGAACTTTAAGTCTCTTTCCTAAAGATTCACTAGGTTTTATGTAGTGTCGTCCATGTTGGACTGGACAAAGATGAACGGCTGACAAACATTTTGTGATCAACCCAGCTGATCGATTAACACATAACAGAGTGTAGGTTTTAGTGGTACATATAACCAAGCCACACACGTTCTAAGCCCACCTAAAAACTTACTTAATTTCCCTTTACATCCCATGAATGAGATATGGCATAGCTTCTCGCGTTGTTGTAAATTAACACGCTTTCTATTTTTAGTTTTACGACTAACTGCACCTACTTATTTATCGACGAGTGCGAACTTCAATGTTTAAGAATCTTATTACTAGACATGCCGATGAACTCGACTCATGATACTGCGAAGTTGCTGTCGAGCAACATCGAGGGTGCCGGCTATAAGAGGAAAATGTAGATGACTAGAGGCGGGAATCGAACCCGGGATCTCCCGCATGGTAGTCGCGTGTTCGAAACCATCATGCCACGGCCGGTCCCAAGGCCGGCCTTGACCCTCCTACTCTATACTCTTATTCAAATCGCATCGTTTCTAGATTGTACTCACCTTAAAGACAGATGGTTATGTTTCCTTCTCGGGCGTTCGGGTAAACCCAAAAATTCCAAAATATCATAAGATGCAGCAATTTTCTCATCCTCGTCCAGCATGTGGTGCATCACCGTTTGATCCCGCCCATTGTCAACATATATGCCCGATTGACTGGCGGCCACAAATATTGAACTGGAGGTAAGAAACACTTCCATACAGCCACAGAGTAGCGTCAGTAGCATGACGGTAAACAAAGGTTTTCGACATAATGACGATGATGTTCTTGAGGCAATAGTGGAGGAGAAATGTTTAAAATTCTGGCGGGGAATTGATGATAAGCTGGGTTGTAAGTTTTGCGCGGTAAAGTTATTGCGACGCAACATTTTGCGTTGTAGTTGGTTGGACTGATGATGTTGATGCTAAAATCAATAGCTTTAAGGTGTTATAGGGAAATCGACACGACTCAGCTGGACTACTCTTCCTGGTGTCTGGGATGATGTTTGATATTTCTGTTTTGTTTTCCCAGGGCGCAGGGAAATTTGGAGGAAAATATGTTACGTGTGTTTGTTTAATGTTTGTTATTTTTATGGCATATACACATTTGGTATCGCAACAGTTCGACTGCAAGTTTGTTTGGAATCAACAACAATAATAATAATAATAATACTCGTGTGCCACTGCGTTCGTACGTTCGTCCGTCAGTCAGCCAGTTTATATATCACACTTGTTATGACGGTGTGTATCAGTATAAAATTGAATAAAATATATGGTTATTATCCCCTTCGCGTATCGAAGAATCTGGTATCTTGTATGTGCTATGGGATGAAGAGTAAGTAGAACTACACTAATTGGTTGCTTGATTGGTTGGTTGGTGGGGTTGGATGACGGTCTGGCTGGCGGGTTGGTTACTCGCTCGCTCGCTCACTCACTTGGATGTGCTGCTGCTTTGCTATTGATAATCTGGTTTCAGTCGATTGAATGTTTACATTTGTACGTTATTGTTGTTGTTGCTTTCTTTCGAAATTTGCACGTACTTATTTTGTGTGGATTTGTTTAGAAATCTCATTATTTATTAGCGTTAAATCTACAGGGACTGTATCACGGTTAACTCTTTACAAATTCTTCTCACGTTCTCACGTCGGCAAAGATGTTTCCTTCGCTCGGCAGCGTCCAATGACGCTGCTATCACAAATACGGTATGCGGGAGTGATGGACCCCCAAACTATGGCGATGAGAGATGAGTTGTAACGTTATGAAGTGTCGGATCGCGAATAGCAGCACCGCCCCGTTCGATCGTTGATCGATTTTTGTTAGCCAAGGAATTCTTAATCGTTCGCACGTTCTCAAACGAGGAAATTAAGAGTAAGGCCGCGCGCGCTTTTCTAATGCACAATTAACAAGAAATTATTTTATATTTCTCAATTCATCTCCGCTAAAGGGGAAGCGGAGCGACGAGCACAAGTCGCTGGATGTTTTTTGTAAACAATTCGTTTGTGGTTGTGGGGCTAAGTTTCCAATTGTTTTTTTTTTCTTGTTGTTTTCTGTGGCAGGGGTTTTCTAACGCAGGAGGAACGTGTAAATACGCACTTGCGAGTTAATTAAATTTTATAGGAAGATGTGTGATTGTGTGTACATATATGTTGTTGCTGGCCGCTATTAATTCATATAATCGTTTTAGCGGCGTAGTGTGTGCTTGGCGGCGCTAATGAAACATATAAAGCTGACCGTACTGACCGCTTGCTATGGCCTGGAGATTTCTTAGTTTATCTTTCTTTTGATTTCTCGAGTTTTTTAACTATGTTTGTATGTATCTCGCTCTCTGTCACAATCGATCTTCTTTCTCTTCGATCTTGGAGCACATCATCGGTGATACAACAACCGTCACATCCGAATGGCATGCAAAATATTTACACAAGAGTCTTTGCTCGCCGATGTCGTAGTTTTTGTTTGGTCGGTCGGTCGGTTGATTTCTTTCAGGGATTGCGAACAAAAAGTAAAACAAATAAGTTAACTCCGAGAACAAACAGGTTTTTGAGCTGAGCACAAGAAGCAATCGGTCGTTATTGCTTTGTTAGATATTTTTTGTGCTTGAGATTCTTTCAATTGTTATGCCACCGATATGCACAAACTTTTTGAAAATATAAGAATTTGCGTTGTTGTTCTTTCACTTTCACGTTAGTATTAAAATATTACAATAAAATCTTGTAAATATACACATGACGACTTTGTCCGTTGTCGATTGTTACGCTTATCCCGTTCACTGTATGCAATTCGTGCAACACTCTCGAAGCTCCAGCAATGACTGACTGAGCAAGTGAATATGTGAGTGAGTAAGGTTGTAATCAACCAACCATCCAACTAACTAGTCGTCCAACCAGCATTGCCACTCAATTTTCATTCCAGTCGATTCATCCATCTAACCGACCAAACGTCCCAACTATCTATCGATCGATCTGTGTATCCAACGCCACTGCTGTTGTCGTTGTTGTTGCTGTTTCTGCTGCCGCTGTATCTCATGGGACGCATTCAAAAGTAAATAGTACTATTCCAACTACCATAGCAAACACACAGCCACGCACACATGCGAGAGTGTGTGAGATCGTTGGTGTTTTTCTCAGATACAAAACAACTCTCATCGGTCTTCTCAGATACACAACAACAACCATCGGCATTGTTTTGGAGTGATCATATTGTGTTTGGCTTCCACTTGCTTCTTCTGCCTTTTTCTTAGGTCTCTGCACCTCACTGTCATTTTTGTGTTTTGTTTTGTGTCTACTATACTGGTTGGTTGCCCAGCATGTAATCGTGAGGGTAACTCTTACGAAAACTGTCACCGTTAAAATACGTAAATTATAACTAGTACTTACATAAACTGACTTACACATACTATCACCTTTATTTCTTTCGCCGAATTTAGAAGGATTTTGTGTAAGATTTGAGAGGACACTATTTGATATACCCTCATTTGATATAGTACAGAAATTTCAGTAAGATAAACTGACTAATAAATACCCTCACCCTATGATGATCTATATATATAAAAGGCTTGGGTGACTGACTGATCACTCCCAACCCAAACGGCTAAAGCAAGAACCGTGAAATTTGGAATGGTTCCTTTTATGACGTGGGCACGCACTAAGAAGGTATTTTCGGACTGCATAAAATGGGCGTGGCACTGCCCCATACAGCTCGAATTTTGAAATGGTTGTATCTTTTAAACCATTATAGGTACGAAGTCGTGATTTGGTACGTATATCGGTCATATAAGCAAAAATACTTTGAATGATGAAAGAAAGCGATGCCACGCCCCTTTTTAAAAAATCATTAAATGGGCCAAATAGATGGACCGATTGCAAATATATTTCTTTGTGTGTTACTGTCCATAAGGCCTCTATCACAGGACCGATTGTAATTATATTTTCTTTGTGTGATACTGTTTGTAGGGCCTCTATAATAGGCTACATGGAAACATAATTAGACAAAGGGGCGTGGCACCGCCCACACAAACTGAAATTTCAATCGGTCATATCTCACGAGCCATTAGAGATGTGAATATTAGATTTGCTAGATATGCTACTGATCAAGGGCGTAGCCAGGATCTCATGTAGGGGGGGGCAGTAGGTTTTACATTTCATATCAAAAAAAAATTAAAACTAAGTACCTAACTAAAAGTCAATACTTATTGTTTTGACAATATTTTATTCAACAAAGTTACACTAAAATTTTTTTTAAAAAAATTAAGGTCATCGAATTCATGTTGTACCAAAAAATAATTTTTACTCATTTTAGTTGTTTTGTTTTTTTTTTTTTGGACATATAAAATTTTAGACCAAAATTGTGCACAAAGTGAACGTTATTTTATTCTGAATTCCTTATCTTTATTTTTTTAATGTGTCAAAGTCGATGACAAAATATTCTTGAATTTAATTTCAAATACCTTTAGGATTACATGTCCAAAAAATTTTGAACTTCCGCAATAATAGTGAGTATATGTTATAAATTAAACTAAGTGAAAATATAAGGAAAAACTATATAGTTCTGCTCACAATTATTATCATATTAGAACAAATCTTAATATATAATATGGAAAATAAATGTTAAGTTTTAAGAAAGTCTTCTGTTAAAAATAAGTCAAATTGGTGAGTAACTAGAATTTTTGTTTGCATATATACAAAACATTCAGTTTAATGCTCCAAATACTACTTTGTGTTTATAAGTGGGCTAAGTAGTGTGCTTTTCATTTAAAAAGTCCAATACCATAATATCTTACATCATCTGAATAAAAAAAATTGTTAAATCCAAAAGATATTTTAAATTTTAATCAAAAATTTATTTTTACTTGGAATTAGACTATTTAAAAAAAAATAACGGTAAGGAATTTAAAATAAAAAAAAGGCTCTGTGAACAATTCTGTTTCCAATAATACAAAAAAAATTGAAAATCGGTCAAGAATTTCGACCTCAAATTTCATATGGCAAAAAAATCCTTTTTACCATTGTGGGCGGTAGACTTAAAACAGTTTTAGGTTGCATGAAAATGACGATAAAAGTGTAAATGACACTGTATTCTGGGTCGATCGTACATCAAAAAATGAAAAAATGACCCTCTTGGGGGTCATCTTCAGGAATGACAAATAAACAAAAATTAAATTAAAATGAGTGTAAGTGTAGACTCTCGTCTAAGTCTTCTCTTCTAACACTATTAGAATGAAGAGAGTCAAAATATTGAAAAATAAATAAATTATACGAAAAATACTCATCTCGAGCTTGATATAAAAATAAGGTAAATAAAGATAACTAGGAAAGGTGGAATTTAAAGAACAAAACTAAAACTAAACAATCTATGATTTCAAAGCTAATTGCATTTGGTCCACCCTCTATATCATTTGGCACGATAAAAAGTGTAACTTATTAAAGGAGACACGTTTGACCTTAAGTACCTGAAAAGCGAATTCAATTCTGAAGCCATGTCCGTCTGTCTGGGAGGATGGCTGGTGTGTTAAAGATTCAACAGTTTTATTATTTTCCAAAAAATTATTTTTCTAATGAAATACATAACTTTCTAATGAAAAACTGGACGATATTTGGATTTAGTCAGTTTAATTAACTTACAAAAGTAGGTAAAATCTCAGAAAACTGAAATATTTTGTTTGTAGTGCACTAAATACAGTGAAAATTTTCCACAATCTTATCGCTTATTGAACTTTAACCTACGGATAAAAAAGGGGTATCGTTCTGCGTACTAGTACTTCCTATACAAGGTAGTCTAAATTTCCCCAATAATTTTAAGGAGGAACTCTTAATGTTTTGTGAATTCATTAGCACTTCCTCAATTGCAACCATTTTACAGCTTTGATATATTCCTGTAAACGTCTGGCCAACAGTTACCACTGCACAAGCTGGACTATACTGCCCTCCTAAGAAAGAAAGTCACATCTCCATTTTAGTAGTTTTGAGATATTTAGCTTTTATGTTTTTTATCTCCCGCGTCTTAAAATTTACTGTTTTTGAAAATTTAAAAAAAAATAAATATCGTTTTTTTTTTAATATTATTATCGTAACAAACAGGTATAATTTTGATGATAAAGTAGAGAAAATGGAGTTATGACTTTTTTGGCACCCAAAAAAACTAAGAAAAACCAAATTCTACAAATAAGTTAAAAATTTTTTTTTTCATTTTTTTCCAAAAATAATAGTGTCTTTACCTATATTAGTTGCTATTTTTAATTAATATAATAAATAAGGTTTTGTCAAGTTTGCAAGAACTTGAGAAAAAGCCATAGTATCCAAAAATATCATAGATACTAAGGAAAAAAGTCTTAAAAGCCGACTTTTTATCATAGTAAGTGGCAGATACGACTTTTTTGACTAGGAAACACGCTAGAAGTGGCAGATTTGTCCAATGTGCTTAACGTTTTTCGGCCAATTACAGATGAAAATAAGTCATTTAAGTTTAATGCAAAAATCAGAAACTAGTTCACGCTTCCGAATGTCTCAATTTTGGCGGTTATGACTTTTTTTCTAAGGACTGCCCTATAATACATAATACAATATATAAGTACTTTTACTTAAAAATTAGTTAATTGATTGACTCAGAGTTAAAAAATATCCACTAGAATTTTGGAGAATGAACATAGGGTGAAAGTTTTTATCAGTCAGTTCACCTTAGTGATATTTCTATACTGTTTAATTTTGATTTTCATATCTTCCGGGATATTGGCAGATTTTTCAAGCTGTAGGGGGGGGCAGCTGCCCCCCCTGCCCCTATCTGGCTACGCCCTTGCTACTGATACAAAAAGGATTACGCCCTTTTTAAAAGTACTATCCGTAGGGCCTCTATCGTAGGCTACATGAAAACATTATTACACAAAGGGTCGTGGTACCGCCCACACAATTCAAAATTTAAACCAGTCATATTTCACGAAGTTGTGGAAAAAATAATAATTTTCCAAAAAATAGGTCATTTTGTATAAGAGGTACCAGAAGGGGTAAGCCGTTACAGTCCATATTCATTCCTGAGTCAAACTCTCACAAGCGTACAATTTACGCAAAACATTTCTGATTTATGAGGGTCAATTCGATCATTTGCATGGGAGCTACTAGAAACGATGTGGTAAAAGTTTCGAGGTTTACTTGACATATCCATCCAGGACATGGCTCAATTGTCTTAAAAAGTCCTGAACCAAGTATGGTCTTAAGAAACTTGGGGTCTAACACGTCTTCAGAATAAAGGATAGGAAGGGAAATTTGAAAGTTTTCCATTAATGTTTTATTTAATACCTATACATATGTTATTTTCCAAATTTTTCTATAATGCATTACAGATTTGAATAAATTTATAAAAATATGGAACTTGTAAATAGAAGGATCACGTTGTCTTTCCACGAATTGAAGAAAGAAAAACAAAACAGAGTATTTCTCCTCAATTCTCTCACCGTCAGCACAATCTCTTTAAAAGGATAGGAGAAACACTTCATGGCGCCGTTTTTTTTCTTATGGTAACACAGCATTGGACATCTTGAGCCAGACACAATCAATATAGTATTCTTTTGTCTGTCAATTGATAGATAGACAATAGAAATCCTTTAACGCCCTACATTTCTATGATCACAACAAATGCAACAGCAACAACAACAATTGTGTTTATTTAACACAATGACAATGACATGGAACAGGTAACTACAAATGTACATAATGTAGTGTTAACGATGTGAAAGTACACAAAAGGATCGAGAGGGGGTAGATTCTAAATCATTATCTTGTTTCCTTGTGCTCATGAGCAAACAGAAAATCTCACTCAAAAGAGATGCAGATGCAATTAGTTGTGTACATTAATTGTTGCATCATTCTTTAATCATACATTTATCTGAAAAGTATTTTCCGCTGTAGATAGCTAAAAATTTCTTTCATGTTTTACTTGCAACAACTTTGTGTTAGCCGCAAATGTAAAATTCTGTTTCAACACGATGCCAGCCAGCCTTTGTCACTGTATTGCATTTAAAGGCTATGGAATAGGCTACATTAAGTATGGCTATTAGAGTAGGTCAATTTTTTTCTCGACCAAGCGTTTATCGATATCATAATCTATGATGAAATACAAGAAAATTTACCCAAGAAACCATGGGTCTAAAATCAAAATCGAGCCCCCTCTTTTGTAATGATAAACTTTTCAAGATTTAGGGGCCTTTTGTGTGGATGCGAAAAAAATGTGTGAGCCAAATAATGGAAGAGGTGAGATGGGGTCAAATGGCTGCGCGTCGTGGTCAAAGGTGGTGGGGAAAGAAAATACACAACAAGCCTTGAAACAGCCCCAGAGTCACCCCTTGAGGGGTAACATGTATTACCGGCCCCCAGTCGTTTTTTGCTCATACCATTTTTCCCAAACATACCTATCCCCATCTTTACTCCCTATATATCACATTTTTATAAAATTTGCTCCCAAGAAAGGATTATATGCCCTATAAGCCTGACGGAACTCTGTAGGGAAAAGCTGGGGACTACAACCTGCAATGTTATATTGGATATACACAGTGGTAGTGTGTCCCATAGTAACATACGGATACTTTGTTTGGAGGCGGGCTCTGGAAACGGAAAGTAAGCTAAGCACCACAAGCGGCATTGTACGTGATATTAAACCTGAAGAACCTGCGGTACCGTGCACGGAGTCGGTACCGAGTCGGGTCACGCATCAATACTGTTTTGGTTCAGCAGACATGGATGCAACGAACGGCTCAACAAAGGAACGGTCAACATGGTTCCGTTGAATTTTACATCATGCCCGGAAATAGTGATCCCTGATAGAAAGATTGGAAAGATTCATTTCCTTTCAGTGGGCTGTTCATCTTCACTGATGGATCTGAAATGGAAATTGGAACAGGATCGGGTATCTTTAGCGAGGCAACACTTCCGATTGGATGACGATTGCAGTGTGTTCCAGGCGGAGATCCTCACTATTATGAAATCTGTGGAGGAAATACTGGCAAGGAATTTGAAGGAGATCGTCACAATCTATGTGGACGGTCAAGTGGCCTTCAAGGCTTTGGTATCAAAGGCTATAAAGTCGAGATTAGTGTAAAGATCTATGACGGAGCTCTCAAAACTTCCGGAGTCAAACACTAGACTATGTTGGGTTCCCGGACACAGAGACATTTCAGGAAACGAAATAGCGGATAAACTGGTGCGGATAGGCCCAGCACTGGGACCCAGCCAATGGGATGGATCAGTGCGACCACTAAAGGGTCATATAAACGGAATTGTCACCCGTCACATAAAACGGCTGGCAAATGCATCCTGGGAACATCGCACTGACTGTGTGGTATCACGAGATATTTGGCCTGGACTGGATAGAAGACGAACCAGATCATTATTGGAAATGGATAGGAGGTCCGTTAGACGACTAATTGGAGTAATCACGGGACACTGCGACGTCAGAGCATTTACATCCAACTGGGAGACGACACAGGAGGATTGCTGCAGGCTTTGCGACGCTTTGCTTTATGCCTTGGCTCAGCTCTTCATAGAAGAAGGAAGCAATTACTCGGAAAATTGTTCTTTGATAGTCTTACTGAACTGTCGTCATGCAACAAGAACAGCTTTGGGCAGGGAGCTCTCTCGGAGCATCAAGGGCATAAGAATTCCTATCGATACGAAGAAGTTACAATAAAAAACAACAAAAAAACATTGAAGCTCAAACACATGCAAGGCTTTCAATGTAGTAGTGCCCATAGCTAAACTTGAAGAATCTAGTGAAGTTCACTGAAGGTTTGAGCTGGCTTAAGGGCAGAGGACCATAGTGTCGCCACATAATCTCACTACTTGTATATATGAAGTTGAAAGAGAGAACACACCGGAATTATTATTTAGCACTTCTATCTCTTTTCCACTGTATTATTCTTCTGAACTCTTTATTATATTGTAAAATATTCTTCCCTTTATTTTTCTCCTTTCTTAAATCAGGACAATCACAATGGACTATAATGGTCTCCGGGTGTTGTAATGGCATAGTATTGTGCTGTGTCATTACATGTTCTCAATCTAAAACTAAACCTTGCTCCCAACGCTCTAACTGCTCTAAAGCTGCCCCTAGAGGAGTCAAATGTATGGCCGACCCCATATTATTGAGGATAATTAATGGGCGCCAATATGGTATGATCGGGAGAAATTTTAGGTTATACAATTTTTTTTAAAAATTATAAAAATAAAAAAAATTGTATGTGGACCACCTTAAACTGTTGGGGTTGGAAATATATTGGGGACCAATCATACATTTGACTTCTCTAGGTGAACCTTGGAGGGTGGTATGCCTGAGGGCTCGATTTTGATTTTATAATCATGGTTTCTTGGGCTAATTTTCTTAGAATTCATCTTATATTAAGATTTTGATAACCGCTTGGTGATTTTCTTTTTGCTCCATACAAATTAACCCACTCTAACGGGTCAATGCATAGGTCAATACATGTTACCCCTCAAGTCGACCATTGAAACTCTGTTCAATCCTGCTGACCGAAGGTGCCGGTTTTGATTCCCGGCCAAAATCAACACCGATGAAAAATTACCTTTTTAATACTTTCGAGCCAACAAAACTCTTCCTAGATGTGCTTCCACTACAAAAATCCAGATAGCTTAAGGACCAAGAACAAAAGGAAATAATTTATCAGCATTTCAAATACAAATCAATAAAACCAGCGCCATCTCTTGCAGTTGTAATGAATACTATAGCTAAACTATTTCTCTTTTTGACTAAATGCCTCACTATTGATGAATTGAGTGTGTGTACCATCGTTTAGTACCATCATTTTAACATGAAGTAATAAGGTAAATAAGAAAAAACATTTAATGTGGCTAGTAATATTCACTAAGGAATTGAGGTGAATAACGATAAATACCAGCTTATTCATCTGTAAATAATTTGGCATTAATATGAAGAAGATTTTTTATGGGTATAACAACATGGTACTAGGGGGTTTTTGGGGTCGATGATTTTCAATCCAGAATAACATTTGTGAAAAAAAAACCGAATGGTGTATACAACATGGCGGACTTTTTTTCTTCAAAAATTGCTTGCATTTAACTCAAATTGTACCTAAGGAGGTTTTTAGGGTCGCCGATTTCGAACTTGATGTCAAATTTTGAAAAAGCAAGATGGCGGATACAAAATGGCGGACATTTTTTTCAAAAAAACAGGGAATTCAACCGATATTGTGCCTAATGGGATTTTTGGGGTCTCTGATTTCGAATATGAAGTCAAATTTTGAAAAATAAAAATGTCCACCATTTTGATTTTTTTTATTATAAATTGAAAGGGCTAAACAAGGAAAAAGGGCAAAAATAGGCAGCTTATCCTAGGTCATTTCGATAGGGGAAACATCAAATTTTTACGTAGTGATAATTATATGCTGATTTAAGGTGATTTAAGATATGTTAAAGTCCAAGAAACATCAGACATTTTCATACGTATTTTTGAGCCACTTAAAAAACACCATAATTTATTGCGACAAAAACAAAAAACTTTCTATTAAATTATACACAATTAAAGTATTATTATAAGTTATATAAGTTATAATTTATAACTCACCATATTTTATCTTCATATTTTATATGACGAATACCCAAAACATAAGTCAACTTTGAATGGCTTCAGACGGTAAATTATCACAAGGACAAATTAGCGAAATGACTGAAAAGTTTGTTCCAAATCAAAATTTTGACTTTAATGTGGTGAATTCATTTGTCATATATTTTATGAGCCCCAAGGGCTAGAATAAATTATGATATTTAGAAAAAACTGAAAATCATAATAAATTTTGAAAATTGTCTTTTCCCAAATTCAAGTTGTGTATAAATGAATGTCAAGAAGTTAAAAATATGTGAAACCGTTAATGTCCTTTATAATAATTGGTGCATGAAAATACATTTCAATCTTTTTAATACTACTTGTCAAAATTTGTTGTTTTCATTTGGCACAGTAAAATAAAGAAACATTCTTCACCACACAAAACAAATTTTTCTACAACGAGAAACGTTTGCATTTCGCCCACAGCCTTTATATATAAACAACAAAAAAGTACGAATTGGACAACTTTATTTTTCTAAATTCGGCCAAAAAATTCTGATTTCCGACCAATGTGCCTTTGACTCATTTTACAAAAGTGGAAAAATATGGAAATGTTATATATTTAATAATATTTTGATTAATAAATGTACAAAAAATATGAAGAACAGCTTTCAAAACATATTTTAAGTATGATTAATTTTATTAAAATGCTGTACTTCATGAGGTTTTTTCGACTTTTCCCACATTACCGCTTTTGTGCAACTATAGCGACATCAGTAATCAATTACCCATACTATTTTCTCACCACATCAAATGAATTCTCTTATTATTGTGATTGTACGCGACTCCCCCTACAATCAGTTGTGGTCAACGAAAATAGTCTCTCTATACTATTCATTACTCTATGGATGCACTTTTTTATTGTCCGGCAACTCTACGCTGTTTGCAACTCGTTACTTTCGATTTGGCAGTTCGTCAGAAAATGTAATATTTTCTACTCATTCGTTATAATTTGCTCGACTGCCATGTTTTACAATCGCGATTCAGTGAAATCAATCGCGTAAAATCTTTTAATTTTTTTGTGTTTAAAAGGTAAATATTTCAACAAAACGTTGCTATGAACAAACAAACAAACATCAATATGAAAACAAAGCGTTAACCACTAGTGAGTGACAAGAAGGAAGCAAAAATTAATGACCCATCAACCAATCAAGTTAGTGTACATATAAGAAACAGTGGGAAGTGGGAATTCTTTTCACCTGATACTACAAGTGAATCTCCAATACACAGGAGGGTAGTTGGATCGGTGGCAGTGTCGTAAAACGAGAAAGAAAGAAAATTCAAGTGATGAAATAAAAATACAAATTTGTGAAACAAAAAGTTCCATTAAGAATTACTACATTTGCAAAATTGTGGAAACAAACAAAATGTTCAAATGGTATTTTATGTGAAGTTATCTCGTCTTTAAGTGAAGGAAGCCGCCACCGTCGTTCATTGTGGTGTAGTCCTTGTCATCCAGTCATGGTGTTTTCCTTATTTTCCTCAATGCGTGTGTGTGTGTGACTGCGTTAGCTTTTTCTCATTTTTAGTGTTTGCGCTGCTTTTGTGTGTTATAAGTACAAGGTTATTGCACGATGGCCGCTTTGTGTATTCCTCTTTCTCTTGCCTTTCGTCGCTTCATTCTCGTACACAAAACACAAGTATCCCAATTGGTTGCTTTGGTTTGCATTTTCCAATTGGTGGCAGGCGCGCTTTATTATTGGAAACTGCCCAACTAAACGAACCAGCGAGTAACGAATAGTACAAAAGACAAACGCAACGAGTGTTTTCAGCGTCGAATAAGAAAAGGAAGATGGACGCACGAAAAATAAAGAAAGAAAGACGGAGGAATAGAAAAAATGCAAAACAATGGAATGGGAGAAATCAACTCATTTTTGCCAATATGAATGGCTTGAAAATAAAAAAATTCTTATTGACAAAATTTGTGAAAAAAGGATAGATATTCTACAAATGTACATATTAAGTGAAAAATATCTTTAAATTTTTGTTTCAGCTTTTTGTTGTTCATTGGTGTAAGTTTGTCAGTTTTTTTAAAAGCTTTGTATGTAACTTTGACATCGATCTCGGATTTGTATTTGCTTTTCGGTGTGTGTGTGTGTTTGCGTGTGAAGCAGTTTGGTATGTTAGGAATTTCTGAAATTCCATTTAAAAGTCGTCAGATGCATTGCTTGTCGGCTTAGTTGACAGTGATGTACATCAAAATAGCAAAAATAGTGCCTGAGCTGTTAGCTACGAGAGGGGAAAGGATTAGGGAAAATTCAAACTTTATTTATGAAACAGTTGGATAAATCGAATGACAGTACTTCATCATTTTTATTAACTTCAAAATTTTACGATGTAAAAACTACCGATGTACAAACTACCGCCTCTTTCAGAAAAATGCCACAAATATTTGTGGACTTTAGCAAGTAGCCAGGGCAACAGAAAATATGTAAAAGCATAAATTTTTTTACAACGACATATTAACAATTGGGTAAAGTATTATTACCTATGTTTCATACTCTATCTATTGTTTTTTCAACCATTTATTAGAGCATATTTTTGCATATTTTATACTGCCTTGAAGTTTATGCAGGAACTTGCAAACGCAATATGAGAAAATTACAACTGGCGTTTAATGCTGTAATGAGATATTTGTGCTCGCAAAATCGGTACAGTCATATAACTCCTTTTGTGAAAGATTATCTTGGATTTTCCTTTTTTGATTTTATAACACTTAGATCGTTAGTGTTATTTTTACAAAACTTATAAATTTAGTTGTCCAATGTTTCTTCCACAATCTTTTGTCTTTGCTCGGTCTACACGGAGCAAACCTAAAATAACATGTCTCATGGACAGATCTTTTCTTGTTAGGGTAGCGAGATCATACAATGTGTTACCTGTCTCAGTTTACTTTTCGAATACGCCTACTACAATATTTTCATCCTTATTCTTAGTTTCAGAAACGCATCTTACTATTTGTTAACGTTTTTATATATCTATCTATTTGATTTTATTGTAATTTATAACTTTTTATATATGTATGTGTTAAAGAATGCACAGAGTAGAAGTTTGTAGCCATATATGGCCACTATGTTGCGGCAATTGAAATTTAATTAAGAAATAAATAAATAATATAACACATACCATACCTACAATGGGAACTTTTTAATTTTTGCGACACTCATTTTAATTATGTCTACTCAATGTATTTATGAAACCTTTTTAATTGTATTTAGTTTAATTTTTATTACACTTTACATTAAACATTTGTGAGTAGTTTCTGGTATAATAGTTTTATCATGTAAAAATTATGTGTTAAGCTATTTCTGATGTATATTGTAATTATTTATTTAATTGGCCAACAGGCTTCTAATTACAAACCGTAAATAAAATAATAATAATAATAATATTTTACCCATAATGACTTATTACAGCATATTTTGGTTTTAAGAGCATATTTAAAGCATTGTATTTGCTCGATAATATTACATTTTAATAAAGACTACATAAAACTGTTAAGTTCGTACAGAGTTGTTCGTGCTGTAATATATAAAATGCTGCTGTACTAAGTTTAATACAGTGGGCGCTTGACATTAATTAAATTATCAACAATAAGAATTTTTTTTCTTTGCACTGTGCTTTCGAATTAAAGTTCTTACCTGCTTTTTATTTCAAATAGCGTCTTTTTTAAATATTATCGCCTAAAAATATAACTTCAAGGGTAGAAAATGGCGAACCAATATACTATTTAGTTTCAGAAAAAGCGATTTAGGACATTATTAGCCAATATATGATATATTTATGCGAATAACCTGGGATACAGAGATACTCGAAGCTTACGCGAAAATATAATTAATCGGCTCTTTTGATTTAATCGAAATGATAAACTTAATTCTTATGGATAAATGGAGAGATAATATTTTTTGCACGTTCGGAACAAATTTCGATAATGTAAAGCATATAAGGAATGTTAAAAGATTGTGTTTTATGAACATACAAATAGCTGATGTAGACGTACCTTACCTTGTAATAAAGCCATGGGAAGGTAACTCAAAAGGACCAGTCTATAGAAATTGTATACTTATTAGTGGACATGACTATTTAAAATACATGAAGAATATACTGCATTACAAACCCTGATGATCGTGTTGATCAGTTTTAGTCCTCTGGAATTGATGGAAAAGACAGCTAATGACGGTCACAACTAACTAAAAATACCAAACCAACTCAGATATCTTATGCGCGCAAATTGAGTTAAAATAGTACCTACATTAAGACATCTGTTTAAACGCCGATATTAAACATGCAATTTCAGAAATTGTACATACACTGTTTTCATTTAGGCGTTAATGGTTTAAACATATTTGGCTTCTTTTACATTAATTTGTTGTTCCTAAAAACAAGGAAACCTTTGACATTTTTTTTATTAAAATACCTATGTAATATACCAACCATCCATCGTTTGTGTATTTAATATATCTATGCGCATTTTTATTGTGTATTTCAGCACGACTAATCAGTCGTCCTTGTTTTATTATACGTATGAATATGAAGATTAACAGCCCGATTCTGAACACTCCCCGGTAGATAATTCCCGGGGAATTTATTTTTTCCGGGAATAAAATCCTCCTACCCGAAACATTCGAATTATTCGAAGTCAGTCAAAAACTAATTCCAGCAAATTGCGAGCTTACCTTTCAAAACAAACATATCCCTTCTCTAAGGCTGACAAATGTATTGTCCTTTTATCATTAAAATATTAACTATTTTTATTTTTTGGCACAACTCCCTTGAAATTTTTTGGCGGAAATTTCCGCAAAATTTGTTATCAATTTCTTTTTTCAAAATACATACTTTATTTCCGGGTTGTAAATTTCATATTTTTTTTCTAAAATAGGAGGCAAATCTGCTATCAAGTGCCATCTGAAACAGATTTTCGATCTAAACATTTAAAAAGCTTATAGAGCGATTGCAAGGACTATATACGAGCAACATTAAAAAATCAATTTATGTGGGTGTCAATAGATGAAACTATAGAAGCGATCGGCAGAACAGAGGCAAATGTTATAGAAGGCGCATTAAGTTTTGACAAGGAAAATGCAAGTGAGTAATATTTGCAGAATACTGCAGAAAAAGATTAATTACTCGACAATTGCTCGACTGTGTGATAATGCCATCAAAAATTTGGACGTGATGCATTCGACATGTAATGCTCACGGCCTCAATCGATTGAGTGATTGTATAAAGTATTTACATGGAAACGTGAATAAAACTGTTGCTAATGTCATTTCATTTATTTATATATTTTATAATCCATAGGCCAAATTTGGCCAAAATTGATTACAGTCGAAACACTCTATAACGAATTCCAAGGTACCGGAAATTTACTTCGCTATAAAGAAAATTTGCTATATAGAAAAGAAAAACAATTTTGTTCCTTTTAACATTTTTATTTGTAGTAGTCAGTTATTTCCCAGCCAACCAACGGAGTCCGAAAGGCGCTCCTATAGGACTCCCTCCACGGTGTGCCAAAGCTCCTAGGGAGGCTCCGAAAGAAGTCCTAAAGGAGCATATCCGCCGGAGAAAAGAGCACGCTCAAAACATATGAAAAAAGCGCTCCCCAGGGACTCCCTAAATGTGTGTTTTTGGAGTCCCTACAAGCTCATTTAGATAACAAACAAGGGATCCGTGCGGACTCCTATAAATGAGTGTTTTAGGAGTCCCCACACGCTCCTTTAGATATCTTGCTAGGGCTCCCAGCGGACTTCTTTAAATGGATTTTTTTGGAGTCCCAACACGCTCTAAATGCTCATATATGTATAATTAATTAAAAACACGACTTTTTTAAATTTTTCTTATAATTTCTTATTACATGTATAAGCAATATCTTAATTTAATATTAATTCAAGGTGATGTTCTAAGGCTAGTAATTCATTTTATAATAAAAACAATAACAATAATATTAAAATAAAAAAAATACATAATTTAGTCGTTTGCATCTCTTTTTTTTGAGGTTTGAAACCATTATGCGCATCCTCGATTTAATTCCTTTGCAGGGCCAGCAAACTTTGTTGAAGAATACGCCTAAAAAAATTCCACAATGAGTTATATTCCAACAGCGAAATAAGAAATACAAAAATTTTTTTTATAAAAGCACAGATACTTACTAATTTTTCACCTAGAACATCCCATGAATTCGTAGTCGTTTTTTCTTTCAATTTTTAAATTCCCTTCCCAGAACTATATGGCGTTTTAAAATATATGCATCCTTTCTCAGACTTGGTCAACTGCCGGGTGTAGAGTTTTAACATTTATTTAAATGATTCTGTAAAGGAAATTACATATTTATTATGATTGATTTAATTAAGATCACGGTTTATATTACCTCTGTAATCTGATGAGGTATTCTTTATTTTGGAACCGATCCGGACATGATTTCCTGAACTATTATTCTGTTTTATAAAATTATTTTAATTTGGAATATGAAGTATATTCATTGAATGCTTTGATAACAAAGCTCCTAAAACTATCCCATATGAGCACTTTCGGACGCACTCCGTAAACAATCCTTTGGGGAGCAATGTGGGAGTCCCTACACGCTTCTTTTTAGGAGTGCAAAGATAATAAACTTACAATAAATTTCAACGCACCTAAATCAATCCCATGCGGAGCTCTTTCGGACGCCCTTTATAGGTGCACTCCGTAAACATTCCTCTGAGGAGCGCTGAGGGAGTCCCCACACGCTCCTTTTTTGGAGCTCTCCGAATTTGGTTGGCTGGGTTTAGTTTAAGGTACATTTTTCCACTTTTCTTTTTCAATATAATTTTCTAATACATTAAGAGAAGTAAAAACAGTACATATCGCGATATGCAAAGGCAAACTGATAGCGACTGCAAGAAATGTCAGTCAGTTGTCATTTGCATAGTTCGGTTGTTCCCCAAACTTCACTTTCAATTTTATGGTAAATAAACGATTCAAAGCAAATTCGTTATATGGAGATTGAAAACGCCTCTATCTTGAAGTTACGGTCGCAAAAATGCTTCGTTATAAGGAAATATTCGCTATTGGGAAATTCGTTATATGGAGATTATAATGCACTCAAAGTAGACTCAGAACACTGTGTTCTTATAATTGCTTCGCAATAAAAAAAACTTCGTTATATAGGAGTTCGTTATAGAGAGTTTCCACTGTATATAGAAAACATATTTTTTTACCAACTCTTTAAATTTCTTGCACAACAATGAAAAATTTCTGTTTTCATACGAAATTAAAGAGTTCCACAACCGAATGTCAAGAAGGTATTTTTGAAACTCCATGTTGAGTAGAACTTAGCAAATGTGTTTATGACCTTGGACTCCTCCAGAACCTGTAACAACACGTTGGGGAACATGGCTAGAAGCAGTTAATTACTATGCCAACAATAATGAAAACATGTTGAAGGTTCTAAGTGCAAAAATCGGGTCTTACTCTAATTGAACAAGTTCAGCGGTTGAAGACACTGGTTAATTGATTCATAACCTACCGGATTCCGATATTAATTTAATAGTAAAAAAATTATTCAAATTACAACAAACCCCATGGTTTGGGAGTAAATCATGCTTTAATTATTTATATATTGGGCAAGGAATCTTATCCAAATACATATTTTTCCTGGTCATCCTAATAGGGAAACGGTCAAATTCCTCCAAAGATGGCGCCAGCTGGTTTGTTGATTTATTTATGCGATGTTGATAAATAATTTCTTTTTCCACAGTTCGCTCTTCCTAGCAATTGTAATTGTAAAGTCCGTGAAAATTTGGATGACATCTACCCCAAAGTGTAGGGTTTTATAATTTTGTATCATAGTAGGTTCTCTCAGGAATGTTTCTTAAAAAACTCGGATCAACAACAGGTTCTGATATTTTGTAATCCGAATGACACCTTAGATTGATTATATCCAGAATTTTGCCATTACAACAGATAGTTCTTGTGCTTTCATGTTCTCTTTGCGGTTTTCGCTGCAACCATCTTCGCCTCAATGTCTGGGTGTAATCAGTTTAGAATCGTGAACAGTGCCCTAGTTGGTAGTAGTTCTACATGCTCCTGTTATCATGATTGCCACCAGTCTCATAATGTGCTCGAATTTTATTTGATGCTAAGCCTTCTCCAGCGCCGACCTCCAAATTGCTAATACGTAAAATAAGTTTTTCTTTTTATGCTAATTCCCCAATTAAGGACGATTGCCTATTTGCAGCAGTACATTACCGTTGCCTCTTTGCTGGTCCTGACCTGAGTGTTCAGATTTCATTTTAGCTTACTCTCCAATATGAGTCCCCATGATTTTGGCATTATCAGAAAATGTAAGTGCGACTCTATTTAGTTTGGGTTTGGCTAATTGAGGGATTTTGTATTTCCGAATGTACAGCACTTGTTTTACTCTGTTTTACACCCAGTCCACAGTTATGACACCATTTTAGAAGAAGTTTTAGAGCAGTTTCCAAAATCTCAAAGAATAATTTAGGATACTTGCTGGTAACTAGCAGTGCAACGTCATCGTATTGATGTTGAAATTTCATAGAGAGTGTACTCTTTCTTGTAGAGTACCACGATACGCCTAAAATATATCCAAAGCGCTTAAAATTTAGGTGTTTACCAACTAATGACATCACCGAACATAGGAACCATTAGGGGCCTAATGGGCCTCGGCTCCTACTTTGACATAGGTTTCCGATGTTTGAGGCAACGAAAAATGCCAATTTTGTTTTTTAATTGGTGATCCCTTTAATTGTCTTTATTTAAACATAATTTATTACCAGTGCTATTGAATTGTCCACGAATGTCAATAAAAGCTTAGCTTAACATGGAAATGACTCTCTTTGCCCCTTCTCCACCTGTCGTTTCGATTCGATTATTAAAAATATTTTGCTGTCATTACTTTTTTGGTATTTGAGGTTTCAAAACTTGTTTTGTTTACAATAGTTGTTGCCGTTTTTTTTTTGTAAGCAAAGTCTACATATTTGTGACTTAAGGCGTAGTGATGGGAAATCTTCCGTTTTATTATAAAAAAGACGACAAGAGTTGTTTGTTTTTTTTTTCAAGACACATTAAAAGCTGTTGTTAGAGATCTTGTTGTTGTTGTTGTGTATTTTTATTAACCCAATTTATTTTATCATAATTTAACCCAATTTCATTCGACCATAATATGTAGAAGTACTACTCTTTTCCTCACTCCATCACCGTGACAGTAGTAATTTCTTACTCTCTTCCTCTCACACTCTCTTGTGCTGTCGTTCGATTCTTGCACTCGGTCATTTTGGATGGGTGTGTTTCTTTAGTTCTTTATGTTGCTGTTAGCGTTTTTCTTTAGTTGACATTTTTCAAATTCCTTTCAAGGCCTTTTCACTTTATTGTTAGTTACATTTTTATGTGGCTGCGCGCTGATGCTGCCTGTGTTAATCTTTGGTGTTATTGTTGTTGTTCGTTCGAAGCGGTGTTTCCTGCTGTGCATCTGTTTTGAGATGTCCCAAAAATCTTTTACTTCTTCCGTTTACAATCCCCAGAGCGTGTGTAGCTATGTGTGCGTGTGTGTGTGTTGCATCTGTTTGTCCCTTGGCTTCATATGTTTTTGGCACAAGTCATAATCTTTGTGCAATTTTTTGTTGTCTATGAGCGTCAGATGGACAACTAACTAAAACTACAAATTTACGAAGAGCAGATGTCTTTACCACCTCAGTGGAATTATCATCTTGCATTTGGGTTAATTTTTTTTGTAATGGTCCGGTCTTACCTGCCAAAGAAGAAGTGCAGGATTTATTATTGGGTTCGTTGAGCATTAGTAGTTACAATTGTGATCCTTTGGAATTGTGTAAAAGGTATCGTCGATACATTGCGAATTCAAAATGCGAAGAGTCCCTAAATACTGGATTAATTTTGTTACGCTTATATGGGGAATTTTACAAGAGAAGGGATGGAGGGAGTGACTGGCTTTGTTTTTGTAGATGTCTGCCAGAGCTCTTCAAGCCCATTAGTTATATTTTCAAATCTACTATTGTAAAACATGTTTTAATTGTTCTTGCTTTTACGACCATAATTTCGATACAGAAAATATTCATATGTAATGGGTGATTGACGCATGTTTTTTTAATTTTGAATAAAATACCTAATAAAATTTTTTATTATTAAATTTGTTAATTTAGCTTAACGATCAGAAAGGTTATTTTTATTGTCAACATAAATGGCAATTCGTTGTCACTCACTAGGATGACGCGTTTCGAACTCCATGACGAGTTCATCATCAGACCCCTTTGTGACGAATTGTTGCATTTTGGTACATCATCAGCTGTATATATATCTACAATTATGTGCAATGTCCACATGCGAAGTAAATATCAGCCGAAAATGTCCATACATCAATCCATGAATTAACCATTTTTATATTGACATGAGAATGGAGGAAAGTCTTTCCCCGCAATTTCCCTTTTTCCCTCGTTTTGAAAACTTTTTCAGCTAAGCTTTCTTGAGTGGAATGTAATTTTACTATGTTTTCATCAAATGTGATCCATAGTTTTAGGCCGTGCTAATGCCAATGTATTGAGTACAATTTTCATAATATATAATATATAATATATAATATATATATAATATATAATATATATATAATATATAATATATAATATATAATATATAATATATAATATATAATATATAATATATAATATATAATATATAATATATAATATATAATATATAATATATAATATATAATATATAATATATAATATATAATATATAATATATAATATATAATATATAATATATAATATATAATATATAATATATAATATATAATATATAATATATAATATATAATATATAATATATAATATATAATATATAATATATAATATATAATATATAATATATAATATATAATATATAATATATAATATATAATATATAATATATAATATATAATATATAATATATAATATATAATATATAATATATAATATATAATATATAATATATAATATATAATATATAATATATAATATATAATATATAATATATAATATATAATATATAATATATAATATATAATATATAATATATAATATATAATATATAATATATAATATATAATATATAATATATAATATATAATATATAATATATAATATATAATATATAATATATAATATATAATATATAATATATAATATATAATATATAATATATAATATATAATATATAATATATAATATATAATATATAATATATAATATATAATATATAATATATAATATATAATATATACAGTCAAAACTCTCTATAACGAACTCCTACATAACGAATTTTTCTTTATTGCGAAGCAATTATAAGGACACTGTGTTTTGGGTCTACTTTGAGTGTATTATAATCTCCATATAACGAATTTCCCTATAGCGAATATTTCCCTATAACGAAGCATTTTTGCGACCGTAACTTCAAGATTGAAACGTTTTCAATCTCCATATAACGAATTTATTCACGCACGCACACACAAAATAAATCCACGTCGCTTTGTTGTGTGTTATTGATGTTGTTATCGTTGCTCTGTGTGTACTTTGTTGCTTTCACAACGCACAAGTAGAGACTGATGCTTTGAATCGTTTATTTACCAAAAAATTGAAAGTGTATTTTGGGGAACCACCGAACTATGCAAGTGACAACTGGAATCATTACCATCTCTCACATTTCTTGCAGTCTCTATCAGTTTGCCTTTGCATATCGCGATACGTACTGTGTTTAATACTTTAAATGTATTAGAAAATTATATTGAAGAAGAAAAGTGGAAAAATGTACTTCAACCCAAAATAACTGACTACTACAAATAAAAAATTTAAAAAGGAACAAAAAAATTTTTTTTTCTATATAGCGAAGTAAATATCCAGTCCCTTTGAATTCGTTATAGAGAGTTTCGACTGTATATCGAAATTAAATTACATCAGATGTTTAAATCTTGCATTTAATGAAATCTTAACATTAAAATTCCAACAATTTGTGTTTATCCATAGCATTTCCCAGCCACCCTAATGCAAGTACATACATACAGAGACACACATATGTATGTACGTATCATAAATGTATATTATGTTGTAAGTTCATCACTATCAATCAATATATTGGACAAATTATAATAACTGTGTTTTTTTACATATGTACAACATACATACATATTTACCACACAAGCGTAGCAACAACAAACGATTACTACAAGATACTAACGTATATTGAACAAGTGTAAAAGTGCGTATACACATTGCACTCTCTCTCTCTCTCTCTCATTCCCCATCTCCAAATGCACAAATAAATTGTGCACAATGCTCGTATTTCATCTGATGCAACGTATCTACCACACAGGTGTGTATGATGACAATGATGATGCTACGTATAGGAATTTCGTCAATACCCACAAGATTTTCATAATTTTAAATCATAATAATGAAAACCGAGCGATAAAAATAACAACAACAACAACAAAAGTCCCCCATAAAATGCAGTGATGGAATGTAACAAATTCATCCATTGACGCTTACTCTGCAATGGAATTACGACGTGTTCTCTACGTACGAGTCGTGCGTATTTTAGTGTGTGAGTGTGTGTGAACGTTGTACTTTATTTCTTCGTTGCCATTATCTTTGCTGCATTTCAGTTGCATATTTGTTTTCTCTTTTTTGGGCAACGAATATGTATACTTTGACTTCCTATTCGCCACGATATTGTGGCGGTCTTTTGTTCGTTTAAATGTGTTTTTTTTCCTTCTTTGTTATTCTTTCATTTCGCTTTTTTATTTGCTGTTTTGATTTTACTACCTTCCTTCCACTTCTTTATCCTCATCGTCAACCATCACAAACTCAGTGCTCTGTCACACAGTGTTTGGTGTCTTGCTCTTTGCGCTTTGTGTGTGTGCAATATTGCGCGCGCATTTTTTTCCCGTTTCACTACTTGGCTTACTGGCGTTTCTGTTGTATCGGCCATAAATTGCAAATGCATGTTTGTGCGTTCGTGTGATAATGTCTATTTCTCTTTACTCGCTAATGTAGTAGTTGCATTCTCATACAGTAATTATAGAGTTGCCAGGGTTTGTAACAGGTGGGCCAAAATAAGTAATCCGATGTTTTTTGGCTCTCATTCTTTTTTTTCTAAATGAAAAACTTAGATTTTGTTATTTGAATGACAGTTATTTGAATTACGTCTCGCTGGGAAATGGGAGGTGCCACATCTCTTTTTAAAAACAGCACTTCCTGCGTCTTTGCAGATTCAATTCCCCAGATATTTTTTAAAAATTGTGTTTCTTCTTTGGCGAAGCCTATTACAATTCTTTTTAATGCTTGTTTAAGTCAGGGTATATTTTTAGACTGCTGGAAAAATTGTTCCTTAGTCCCTATTTTCAAATCGGGCGATAAAACTAACGTTGTAAATTATAGGCCAATTGTAAAACAATCAGCTATAGCAAAAATTTTTGCTGGAATTATTAAAGTTAAACTTTATAATCATATTGGCAAAAAAATATCAATTTACCAACATGGATTTTTGCCCGGAAGATCAACATGCACTAATTTAGCTATACTGACTAACCGTATTGTTCTAGCAATGGAAGAAAAATGTCAACTAGATGTAATTTATACAGATTTTTCGAAAGCTTTTGACACAGTAGATCATGCGGTACTGTTATCAAAACTAGTGTCATATGGTGTTAATGGCAATTTACTGAAATTTTTTGAAAGTTTCTTAATTAACAGAAGATTGAAGGTTAAAATGGGGTCTGTTTATTCTAGTATCATAATTAAAGCGTGGTCTGGTATTCCACAGGGCACACATTTAGGTCCATTGCTGTTTCTTATATTCATAAACGATTTACCTAATTGCTTCACCTATTGCAAGCCGCTAATGTTTGCTGATGACTTAAAATTGTTTGGTAAAGTTTCAAATTTATCACAGTCTTTAATGATTCAAAAAGACTTATTGGCATTGGCAGAATGGTGCAAGTTAAATATGCTTGGTTTAAATGTAGATAAGTGTTGTACTGTCACTTATACACGTTGCCACACACCAGTGGTTTTTAATTACAACATTGGCGATGTCGTTTTGAGAAGAGTAGATGAAGTTAAAGATCTCGGTGTTATATTTGATTCAAAACTGCAATTTTCTAACCATATTGATTATATAACAGCAAAAGCTTATTCAATGCTAGGTTTTGTTAGAAGAAATTCTACAGATTTTAAAGACCCAATTACATTCAAAACATTATATGTTTCTTTTGTGAGAAGTCAATTGGAATATTGTTCTTTAATTTGGAATCCATTTTATACTATCCATACAAACAAAATTGAAAGAATTCAAAAAATTTTTACAAATTTTGCATTTAAAAAAGTTAGGTGGGCGGATGGAACTATTCCATATGATGCTCGCCGAAAGTTTTTGGGCCTTCAATCCCTAAGAGATCGAAGGACAATATTTTCAATAATGTTCATTTATAACATTATTTCTAATGAAATTGATTGTATTGAGTTAAAAAATCTTGTATCTTTGTATAATCCTCCTCGTGAGTTACGTCATGACCGTCTGTTTCGTGAAGATTTTCATCGTTCTAATTATGGAATCAATGAACCAATCGCAAGATGTTTAAAGTTATGCAATAGTTTTTCCCCTTTAATTAATTTTAATATAAATAAAATAAATTTTAAATTGAACTTATTTAAAATTTTTAACTAATGGAATTTAATTTAAACTATTAATTGAATTACTGTAAATTAGTCTGTAAGATAATTATGTCAGTAGACTAAGTAAATAAATAAATAAAAGTCGTTATGTCGGTCGTATTATTGTAATAAAATTTTTAAAATCTACAAGGTGGACCAAAAAAAGTCATCCGATGTTGTTGGGCCCTCATTTTTTATTCTAAATGAAAAACTTCGATTCTGTTTTTTGAGTTAGTTTATTTGAATCTTTAGAATTTTATTGGTTAAGTCGAGAAGATGATACCTGCTAAATGGGCGCCGTCACAATTGATTGCCATATGGGCTCGTTTTATGGCATTTTTTATCACTTCGGCAAGAACTTTGGGCGACAGATTCTTTCAGTCGTGTCGAATGTTGTCCTTGAGAGCTTCCAGGGTCTCGGGCTTTTTCACGTAAACACGGGACTTCAAAAACGATAAAAAATAAGAGCATCTTCCAATAGGATGTTTAATGTGTTCTATTCGTCCCGTGTACAAATATAAACGCTTAATCGTTTACTTCGATAATTAATACCAGCAGCCTTAATGGCGATATACAGTGTAAGGGGACACTTCTAACTGAATACATCTTATTTTGTATTGTTAACATATAAAATTTTTTTTAGAGTTGCCACTCATATTCTTTCCTTCACAACTGATAGCTCCTCGGTCCGCAATAGCCTTGCGGTACCCGTCCACCGCCACTTGCGGGTTATTCTTTTAAGCCCCGGTAATGCCCATTGCAACCATCTTTGGAACTTTCCGGAGCATTGTATATAACTCCTCCAACCACAATTACAGCCACAATGTCACCTTCGGGCTGTGCCCCTATTTACATACAGAGTTCCGGCGAGCTTAAAGGACACCACTCTTTAACCCCTCCTCGATGTTACTTAACCAATATATCTTCTGATCGAGAACAGCACCTTGTTACTTGTCCTCCGTTGGGAGCTTCAGTTCCACACATTTCTGTTTGGGTGGCCTAAAGTCCTTGACCTTATATCTACGGCTAAAGAGAACCAATTCCGTTTTATGAGGGTTGGTTTTCATTTACATTAGTTAACATCAACTACATATTACAAAGCAACTATGTGTTAGTTATTATTATGAATTATTATGAAGGAACCATACGGCAACTCTGCGATTAAAAAAAGTGTACGAAAAACTTTTTAAGTTGCTTTTTCTGCTATTGTTTTTCATGTAATTTTATTCATTTTCATCGTCCATATGAGCGCATTTCGCTTTCGACTTATTGATGCAACTAGAAAATGAATCGTGTGTGTGTGTGTGCAAGTGACTATGGTTGGGGGCTGGCTGTTTGGCAGCCACACAATTGGCAAGGTAAGTGAGTTTTCTCTCTGTTATTTGCCTGAGTTTCCTTCTTCGCATTTTATGGCTGTGTAATAGAGATTTTGCAATCTATGAATTCCGTAACCACCTCCATCGTTGCATCGGCCGGTCATCCCCATTACACGAGACGACTGCTTCCTACCGAGATTGGTTGAGCAATTTGTGCAAAATCATTGATATGCCATTAATAGAGCTTCGTTCTCTCACTGCATTCTCTGAATCTCTGTGTTTGATTTCTATACGTATCTACGTTTCTCTTTCTCTTAATTCTCATTTCCTCCGCTATTTAAATAGGGGGACCTAAGAGACGAGAGTGATAGTAGAATTTATATGAGTACTAGGTGACATAATGGCATCATACAATGCATGACTTGCAAATACTTTTATTTATTTAATTAACTAATTAGTTTACAAAGTAGTGTTATTGTTTTTTTGTATTTAAGAAGTTGTCTCAAGAAAAATAAGGTTATTTATGAAGTCTGAAATTTTGAAATTTTTACGTAAGCAGCTTTCATGAAAAATTGATGATATAGGAAATATGAAAGCTGTTAATTAAAACAATTTTTTTTTTTCGGTGAAAAAAAAATCAAAATACTTGTTGACCAACAAATCCTCCTTCTCCTTGCGGAGAACCAACATTTGGCAGTGCTGTGATGGATCCATGCTTTGTTCCTTTTACGAAACGGCGAAAAATCTTCACCGTATTTGGTTTGTACATCGTCAGACAGTTCTATTAAATGATCGCAAGGCAGAGCCTATGGTCGAGTGATAGCAGTCGCGCATCCATCACAGGGATGACCAAATATTCCTGTAACATGCGTTGAACGCGCTGAGTTTAGATGTCTACAACCTTGTTTCTTAGGGCTACTAAAGCCACTAAGAGTGAACTTAGGTTTAGATTCAGTATCTTCTGTTACCTACAAAAAAAAACAAGACCGGATAAATTTAAGAAAAAAATTCGCGTTTTTCCAAAATTGTACTTACAAATTTAAGTACGTTTATACTTGATTCAAGTACAGAACGGGTTACGGTCAAAATATCAAGCACAAGGGATTAAAATAAGTAGACAATACTTGAAATCAAGTAAACATTTCTCAGAGAAGGATACTCACTGAAAAGTTGTCCAGGGCCATTGCCCCGGGTAATTCGTGATGTATCGGAAGTCGTAAGCCGCTATAAAATCTCCATAAATTAAAAATTTCCCCAACTTCGGATTGGGATCCACAAAAGTCAAATTGGTTATTGGCTATGAGCTGCTGTAGTTATCCTAACAGTCTGACTTGCCTGTCTTTATTGCTACGATTCGGTGCACTTCATCGCATTTCCTCGCCTGCACAGAAAACGAGTCAACCAACAACCTATCAACCGACCGACCAACCAACCAACCCACTGTACCCGTTCCCTGTCGGTTGTGTGTTGGCCTTTGGATTTATTATTATTGTATTTCGTCTTTGTTGAAGACTCTCTGCTGCCGTTTCATTTCTTCCACTCGTGACTTTCCAGTTTCTAAAGTCGTTTCTTCTTACTACGAGCAATTTTTTTTTTTGCAATATCGTCTGTTGTCGTAGTCATCGTCGTCGTCGTCGATTTTATGTGTTCATTATTTTCAATTTTCGTTCGTGTGTTTTTTGTTTATTTTCTATACATAGTCGACGTTTTTTTTTAAGTTTTGTTTTTTTTTCTCATTTTTTTTTTCATTTTGAGGGATTTTGAGTTTCTCTTTGTTGTCTTTAATTTCATTATAACGCAGTTGTGTGAAGACGGTTTAGATGCAAACTAACAAGAAAAGGAACAGAGTACAACAACACAGAGGAAGAAGAAAAAAGCTCAAGCTCAATAAAATTGTTCCGTTCGTCGTAGTCGCAGTCGGTCGCAGCAGTAGTTGTTGTGTTAATTAAATGATAAAATTTATTTAAAAAATTTGCAACAAAAATAACAAATTGCATTTGAAGAAGAAAAAAGTGAAGTCGAAATCATCACCATCATAAGCAAATGAAGAGAAGTGCGTTTTCTGTTTTGTTTTAGATATTGAAAAAGGTGAAAAGTTCAGAGGAAATGCAATTTTCCACTTAACGATAAAATGTGAAAAAAATTTTGTTGTTGTGAAATTATGATCAATAAACAAATAGTTGATGTGTTTGTGCAAATTTTTACATTTTTTTTTTAGAAATTCTGTAAACATTTCACATTTTCAGGTGTTTGTTATTTTTCTTTCTCTTAATAATTCAAATTTTAATTGAATACAACGCACGAACATAATAAATTGAATGAAACGACGATTAGCATCTCTCTTGTAGACAAAGAAAACACAAAGCTGCATTATTGCGTTGCAAAGCTAGGAGACTGCCGCCCGCCCGACTCTTGCTGTTGTGGTAATAGATATAATGGGTGATGAAATTTGTGCAGCATCGTGATTCACACGCAGCACTATACAATTTGCATTTCGTAGTAATAGTGAAAGAAATTTACTAACAATTATATATGTGTAGTCACAAGTCATAACAGGCTAAGTCTGTTTTACATTTTTTCAAGAAAGCAATTTTAAAGTTGCAATGGGCCCCCATTTTCTTAAGACCGAGGTAGATATGTTTAGAGAAACTGTTGGGGATGCAAAAATATTGAGGGTCAGTCATACATTTGGCTCCTCTAGTAGCACATTTGGGGCTGTTAGAGCGGTGGTAGCAAATGTTAAAGAAATTTGGTTTTGTATGGGAGTCCCCTTAGGGGGTGCAGATAGGGTGTAGGTATGTTCAGAAAAAATGTTGGGACGGAAATAGTAGTGGTGGTCGGTTATACATTTAACCCCGCTAGGAGGCACTATAGGACTGGCAGGAGCTGATTTAAAAATAAACATAAAAAAATTGTATGGGGACCATCTTAAGGATTGAAGATTAGAGGGTAGATATGTTTTGAGAAACTGTTTGGGTTGCAAAAATATTGGGGGTCGGTCATACATTAGGCTCCTCTAGGGACATCTTTGGGACATTTGGAGAGATGGAAACAATTTTTATATAATTCTGATTTTTGTATGGGAGACTCCTTAGGGGGTGACTATTGGGGGTAGGTATATTTGGGCAAAATATTGGGTATTGGTCTATCATAATTTTTTACTTCGCCTTGGAGCGACTCCGGGCAGTTGCCGGGCTTGATTTGGATTTTTCCCCTTCCCACTAACTTGGACCACGATGGACCATCCCAGCGGCGAAAGGAAGGACCTAGAAGGTCTTATGGAACGCCTTCGAAAGCAGTCAGTAGGCCTGCGCTCTGCATTCCATTTTTCTTTCCAAATAACATAGGGTGCCATTGGGACGCAAGGGCTTCCATCGTCGCTTCCTGTTATAAGGCCTGATGGAAGGACTTGAAAAATAAAAAAATGTGCAGCTGGTCACCCTCAAATTGTTTAGTTTATTTTAGATATTTATCACTTCTATATGTTTCGTTCTGTACTTACACTATTTTTCCAACGACAGTAAACCTTGCTGGAATTTGAACGCTCTACACCGCGATGTTAGTCAGCCATGCCTACCATCTAGCCTATGAAGATGCATTCGAATTGTGTGACTGAAACTTATCATAAACTTTTATAAGAAAAACACACGAACACCTTCCTCGTTGCCTTTTTTCATGCCTTCTATGAGAAGGAAGACGAAATGTGTATACTCACGAAATGTTGAAATACTAAATCAATCCAATCTTGAAAGAATGGAGTGAACACGTGCTTGCAATATTTCAGAAAGGAAGGAGAAGGGCTGTTCTCAGACATGTGAAAACAAGGCTTTAAAGACATGACGTTGCAATGTCTCAGAAGGCCTTGTTTAATGCCTGCTCGTAGAAGGTCTTGCTAATTTCGCCGCTGGGATTTGAAAACACTTCACCTCCCACAAATTTTAGCCTACGGTTTTTTCTTAACCACACAAAATTAGGCGGTGGTTCGTATTCACCGTTGAGTAGTATATACTTATGAATTTTGTAATTTACCTAATATTGACCAGGGGCTTTTAATTACATGTTTAAAAAAATTATATTAAATCTTGTTGCTAAGGATTTCCATACAACATTATTACACCATAAGTGCTCATCAAGGTTTTTTTGCCCCAAAAAACCATGACCGCCAGCAAGAACATGCCTGATAACTACTCTACAACTACTCGATGGTTCAATGAACGTTCTGATCACCTCAAAGAGGTTACCGATAAAATGCATGGAATGGTATTGGACAATCGAAAAATAAAATTGCATGGGGTGGCTGAGTTGGCCAGATTTGTCCAGCATGTACGTTTGGTCATCTCCAAAGCATAAATGTTCTTTCAAGTTCCAATACAAATGTGAATCTAATTACGTTGAAACTTGTAAGTAGGTATTCTTTACACCTCATTCACTCTGCAATTGCCTGAAATGTCGCTGTACCCTGGTACTCTTATAAGAGGTGAATGCTGTACTGCTGGGCCATCTTATTAAGAGATCTTAAACAGTCTTGGGCAGATGTTAAATTCAGGAAAGTTGATTGCTTGGTGATAAATAGCAGCATGTATTTCCGATTAGGCATCCTTTGAGTGCGTAGTGACCTCAAATTATAGTAAACTTTATTACAGTAATTCCGTTTTGAACTGCAACCGTTATCTTTGCCTCAGTTATATCTATCGTATGTAATAGGTTATCGTATGTAATAGGACAGAAAATTTTTAATCTTCATTATGATTTAACTTATTTTCCTTTTGCATCCCAATAATAGGATGTCGATGAGCTTTTGACATTTAATTGAGGTAACTCGCTTCTATTTGTTGACTCACACAAAGTAACGTACAGTTAAACGATGATTCCGAACATCAGCTGTTTAAGAAGCTTCTACTTAACATGCTGGTTGACAAGATAACTCAGAAGTTACGTGAACTTCGATCTAAGAAATTTCGATGGCTGTGACATTGTTCTATTTCAGGTCAGCCTTATGATGGTAGCGTGTTTCAACCATCATGCCATTGTCAGTCCCTGTGATTGTCATTATCAATGTTGTTGACCGCGCCCTGTGTTATCCAACAACAAAATAAGTCTTGCTTACAAAAAAAAAAACCCCAAAATGCAATACAAAGTTTATGTCACTTCTTTAAATGCTCTTATATGAAATGAAATCTTTTCATATTCGACACCATTGTAAGCTTTTCGGAAACTCTTCGTTGTGACGACGACGATCTATCTAGCCATCCATCCAGCCGTCATCATAGACAACAACATCGTTGTCATTATCTGCATCATTTATGCATTCGTTCGCAATTTCGCGGTCATTGTCCTGCCACGACGCTTCATTGGTTGTGCTCTTAAGATCGTATTCGTTGCTTTTTGTTACATAGCTGTATTCTTCTATGTGGACCAATCATTCCATGATGTTTGTCTTGCTTCTCTTTGCAAGCAAAAGTTTGGGTCTGGCCAATTTACGTTTTCCAGATCGTTTTACTGTTTATTTTCGTTTTTGGTCTTTGTCAGATGCCAGAGTGGTGCGCTGTCGTATCCTCCAAGCTCCCCACGTTACGGCATAGCATAGGCGAGGAAATATCTGCGGCTCTGGTTCCAGCAGTTCATGTAGCACCGATTGTAATCCAATTGCAGTGGCTTTTGTTCGTTTATTATGACTGGTCTAGCATTTATCCGCAGTAACCAGCCGTTGTCGTCATAGTCGGATATCGTGTTTTGTCGTTGTTGTTGTTGTTGTGGTCTTCTCTATTTGATTTGGCCGTAAAAAAAGAGAGATCTATTTTTAGAGATTTCTTTTCCAATCCGATGCGACGATGTCCGATATTAGCAGGTGAGATGATGAGCTTTTGTTTTCTTCGTAGCAAAAACACAAAAATATGCAACAACTCTCTTTTCATCATCGTTGTCGTCGTAGTCGTCGGTAACTTGTTTACGTTTCACCAAAGTTCAAAATCCCCCGTATATTATTTGACTTCGTCTGTTTCTTTGCCTCTTCTCATTGTAGAGTAACTTTATTTCTTTTTGTTGTTGTTGGCTTGTTCGTATATGTATATGCATACGACCTTGTCGGGGGTTAAAAACCTTTGAAAATAACTTGGGTAATGAACCAAGAGGAAATACGACATTATCCATCCAAATATTTCTTGGAATTGAAGAAAGAAAGAGAAATAATCACTTGATGTGTGTTGTTGTTGAATCATTGACAATTTTGCTGCATTTCTCCCCAATGTTCCTGCGCCCTCTCTCTGCCTCATTCGTAGTAGCTATATAAAAATTTTGAAATTTATTATTAAACAATTTGTTATCGTTTAACAAATTGTTCTGTGGATAATATTGCAATTGCAAGTTCAATGGCTTTTACTTAGGTCGGTGCGAAATAAGACGTAGCCTGAACTGATTTTTTTTTTCCTAATTGATAGTTGACAACTCTGCCACGGGATCTGATAATGAAGTTGTCAAATAGTTCGAAAGGCATTATCCCTTATCATTTCCATTAACATCAACACTAAAACTTTCTGATCGTTGAGCTAAATTCATGTATAAGGTTGGATATACCAAAATATTAAAAGCTTACAACATAAACTTAATTTTCCATTACATCCCACGGTTTAATAAAATGCATGGAATGGTATTGGAAATCGAAAAATGGCATTGCATGAGGCGACTGAGTCTGGTGGCATAATAACTCAGTTTATACACAAGATTTTAACGGGATATTTGTACACGAAAAAGCTATTAGTGTAATGAGTGCCGCGCTTGCGCACACTCCATTGTTAGTGGAATCGTGTGACCCCTTCAAAGGAGTGCTTAGTGATAAGTTAGTTAAGGTGTTGTTGGCAGTTACTAATCGACTCACTTGGGCAATTTAGTCCAAAGTGATGCCAAGGGCTAATGGAATTAAGCCCACCGGGCAACCGTTTAGGTCGCTCCAGAAAACTCTGATTTTTTTTGGATGCTTATCCAAATAGTCTTACGTAGTAAATCCAGTGTTGCCAATCTCCAACTGGATAGTGCTGGACAGGAACCGACAAGATGTTCAGTGGATACAATCTCATCATGACAGCTTATACAGAATTAATTTGCCGTGACACTTAGCCTTGCCACATGCCTGACTGTCAAGCAATATACTATTAAGACTGTTTAAAAGGTTTATAGTTCTTCCGTTAAACACCGTTGGCCACATTTGTCCAGCATGTACGCTTTGCCATCTCTGACGCATAAATGTTCTTACAAGTTCAAAAAGAAATGTCAACCCAATTTTGTTGGAACTTGTTAGTGGGAAATCTTAGAGCTTCGCTGGCTCTGCAATTGCCTTGCATGTCGCTGTATCCTGGCACCCACATAAGGTGAATGGCATACTGCTGGGCCGGCCATCTTATTAAGAGATCTAAGACAGTATATGCGGATTTTAAATTCAGGAATGTTGATTGCTTGTTGATTAACAGCAGCATGTATTTCCGAAAAGGCGAGTGCGAGTGCGTAGTGGCGTCAAATAATACTTTATTTATTGTAAGTGGGTTAATGAAGTATGGGATAGCTTCTCGCTTTATTGTTACTATTACTAGACATGCAGATTGACTCGACACTTTTGTGAAGTTGCTGTCATCGAGGGGTCTGAAAGATAAAGTAGATTACAGAGACTGGAATTGAACCCGGGATCTCCCGCATGATAGTCGCATATTCTAACCATCATGCCACGGCCGGCCTCAAAATCCTTTCTACAAAATTCTACCAGTACTCTTAGGCACATCATGGTGATTGGGTCCTTGAAATGCATGAAAATGATTCGGAATTCCATCGAAAAATCATCTTGACCGATGAGCCGCATTTCCACCTTGGTGGCTACGTCAACAAGCACTGCTGTATATTTTCATGAAATCAGCCCCTGCTGCTCCCATGGTGCCTCCAGAGAGGTAAAATGTACGACCGACCCCCACTTATTAGGAGGGAAACTCCTAACAACTTTCCCAAACATACCTACCCCCTATCCTCAGCCGTTAAGGGGACTCCAATACAAAATGCACTTAAAACGACCAAAACACACAAATTCTCCGCAAAATAATATTTCCATTAAAATTTTTAATTTTTATTGAAAATGCTCCAAATTTCTCAAGATATTCCAGGCTTTCTCCGGACCTACCCCGCGTAACTGGGATTGATATATTTTCAGTTTTCCCGCCTATCCGCAGTTTTTAAGCAAATATCACAAAAATTCGTGGAAATGTTCTACTAATGTTGTTCTTCAATACTACCAACTCGCGACCCATTTGAGAAAGTGTTTTAAAAAGGCCGGTCCGGGCATATTAACTTTTGCATTTATATAAGTTTTTATATGAAAACAGACGGCATTTCACCTTTTTCAAGGTGAGATCAAAACATATTTCAAGATGAGGACATATTTCTTAATGATTTCCTAAATATTGTATGGTGATCGTAGTTAAGCTTCTTTTCAACTATTGTATAGTAATCACTTCATTTTGCGATGAATGCTTAGTTCAAGATACAACGGCAATTAAAGATTTTCTTATAAATACCGACGGCCTTCCACCCACTTATAAGGTTAGAGAAAGGAGCCATCCAGTAGTTTTCTTCAAACAAATCCACTTTTTTTACTTAAGGAAATTTTAATGAATGTATCCTTTGAGATTTGCCCAAAGAATATCGTATAACCATTAATAACCTTCTATAGGTCAATTACTGTGTAAATACATATCAAGTATCTTTACCTATAATAGTAGTGACTTTACCCACTTGAAAAACCGGTTAGCCGACATCAAAAATCTGGTTCAACCGGGTAATCGAAAATGCCCAGTAGGAAGTGTCTGCAAGACATTCTCAAGGATGGGTGCATGACCATAGTAAATCGTTGATGACATTTAGGGGACCGTCCATACAAATCGTCGACGAAATTTCCATACAAGTGTACGCTTTGTCATGCACGACCTGATGAGCGACGATGTCGGTCAAATTGTCGTTGATGCCTAAATAAGCGACATGTCGCCCACACAATCATGCACGAACTTATAACCGACAATGTCGGTCAAATTGTCGTTACCAGTGCTTAATAATTTAAAATAACAAATTGAAGTAGTTTTATTGAAAACGTGCGATACATGAACCTTCACGCACTGCTGTTTCCAACAAACTGAACATTTTTTACTTTTACTTTTCTCTTTTCAATTTTATATTGTTAAATTGAACTTTTTTGTTTGATGCACGACAACATTAGTATTTTGTCGGTCAGCTTGTCGTCAACCGAGTGTTTTGACGATAAGTACATACATTTTTTACATTTTGCCTTGAGGACAGCGTTGACGACAATGTCGTGTATGACGATACTTCCTACTGGGTGGCATTCTTGAAAAAAAAAACGGCATACGTTTTTCGGTTTCGGTTTTAAACACTCGTGTAATATATATGAGACAAATTGAGCCAAATTTTTCTCAAGTGTAGGACGTCACAGTGTTATGAGTCATATACAAGACCTTTTAAAACTTTTTGTTATATATGGGGAAAAAGTCCGCTGACATTAGAAGAATCCTTGCCTTAACTACAACTACAACAGTAGGAAAAACTTATGGTCGGAGTACTGACTTAACAATATACTGTGGAAATTCAGAGAGTAGTCAAATTACCCTTGTACATTTAATAATCTCCTCTCTCCAGCCAATCGAAGTCATACCATGAAGATAGGATATATTCACGGAATGAATTGGACAATTCTGCCGCACGCAAAAATCTATTCGCCACTAACTTCAAACTATTAAACGTCAGGCATTTATGCCATGTCCAAAATACACAAATACAAGTCGAAACATTTGCGGTTCCTTTACAATGTGTTTGCTTTAATATGGGTCACTTTATGATAGTTTCTATTGAACACCAAATTAAAAAAACCCTCATCCACACACACTAAATCCTTAGTCTGCCAGACGTGCGATGTAAGATTACTTCAATCGCACATCAAGTCACATCAACAAATCTCAATAATCATAGAATCTTGTTCCTCCTCCTCTACCGTTGTCCCGGTGGTTATTGACTTCTCAGCGAGCTGTTTTGTTATGTAGGTGTCGTTAAACTTTTTGTTTTTGTTCTCATTACATTTTTTTGTGTGTGCGCCTCCGAAAACAAATCCTAATCCAGCTTCTATTGCTACACATCCAACGTAACAACAATAGCGGCAACAAACATTATGTGGAACAACAACAGGACTTTGTATGCACATTGAGAGAAAGAACAACAATTGTCCCAAACTTTTCCTTTTATGATTCCTTATGAAAAATATGAGTTTACTGAACCGAATTGGGGGGATAAGTCACTGAACTGCTGTTCCTCGACTGTTGCTCGCTATAGCTCCTTTGGCTTTCGATTATTTCAGTTTGTTTGTATAGTTACAAATATTAAATGTATACATATGTATTTATATGTACTCTATTGTAAATGACGGTTTGTGTGTGTGTGTTTGTATACTTTCATTCACCCATTTCAGCTGAAAATTTACACTTTTACTAAGCCAAAGTACAATCATCTTTGTGATGTAAACGTACAAAAAAAAACAAGAATCCAGACGAACATACAGACAGCCAGACAATCGATCGAAATTTTAATTTTATTCTCATTCGCACATAGCCAATGACCTTTTCGTCTCGGTTCTTATTACGAATTACAATTTCGATTTCGGATTTTAATGTGTGTGTGTGTGTGCTAAGTGAGGGGGAGTCTGCTGCGTCTGTATTTATGGCAGGATTCACGTACATTAACACGTTACTTAAATTTTCGTTCGTTGTTTCGGTCACATGAATGTCTCTTACTTTTAATCCCGCGTGGGAGTTTTTTTTGGAGGCTTGTTTTGGGGGCCAACGAATAAAAATGAAAAAAAAACTGGGATTGTCTGATGTATAATAAGTATATAGGTATGGTATATACAGAATAACACTATGTACATTTGCTGCTTCTGTGTCACGTGAGTTGTGTTCTATGTCAGTACAACGAACTTTGTCGTTTTGATTGATTTTGATGGCTGGCAAAATAATGCTCGCTTAAAGCGATGGTGGAGATAAATCACAGAAGATTATACTTTAAACAAAATGTATAATAGAATTAATAAAAACTGGAAATATGACACACAAGTTAATGAATAATAATTTTTTTATTATGGCTTGTAATAGAACCCAGAGGAAGTGGTATGTCTGATTTACATATCTTTGGGCATATGGTAATTTTTATGGGGATACCGATAACTACCGATTGCTAAATTTATAGATAGGTATGACTTTAGAACTATGAGGGTGAATTCCGTCATTGATATGGAAGTAACCTATTACAGGATACACTCTCATAGTTTTGCATACATAACTTTTTTAAAAGTACACTTAATTCAGTCAACGCTCATAAGAATTTGACTCTGAAATGAATATGGTCTATATAGGTCGACATCTTCTGGTCATATAACATATCTCCCACAACTTCGAAACGGACAACTTGGGGACGTTTACATTTGGTCGGTAAAATTACCTTGTTATAGAAGACAACCCCTCGGAAACCCAAAAGCTTTGGCATACCCCTTCTGGTACCTCCCATACAAATAACCGAATTCCCTCTTATAGTTTTACATACATAACATTTTTGAAAGTACACTGAAATCAGTAATATTTTGCGTGAGATCTACGCTTTAAAAAATTTGACTCTGAAATTAATATGGAAATAAAATATAGACCAACCCCTTCTGATACCTCCCATACAAAATGACCTATTTTTGCAACATTCCAAACGGAAAACTAGAGGATATTAAAAAATGATCAGTTTAATTATCTCGTAATAGTAGACAAACCCTTAGATAACCGAAACCTTTGCCATAACCCTTTTGGTACCTCTCATACCAAATGACCTATTTTTGAAAAATTAATATTTCACCCATAACTTCCAGACGGACAACAGGATGATATTTAAATTTGGTACGTAAAACATAAGAAAACCAAAACATATGACGCACCCCTTCTGATACGTCCCATAAAATTGACCGGAATAACATCCGTGGTTCTACATTAGAGTGGGCCAATTTTATTCTCGACTAAGCGTTATCAAAATCGTAATCTACGATGAATTCTAAGAAAATATGCCCAAGAAACCATGAGTTTAAAATCAAAATCGAGCCCCCGGTTTTTTAACGAGATACGTTTCGTATTGGGGAAAATGTCCACAACAAGCCCGCAACTGGCCCGAAATCGCCCCTGGTGCTTTCAAACCGACCACAGTCATATTTCCCTCCAAACATTTTTCCCAAACATACCTAACCCCTACCTTCATCCCTAAGGGGGCTACCATACTGAATTTTTTTCTATACAATTTGCTCCCTCCTCTCTTCTAGAGGAGTCAAATGTATGACCAGCCCCCATTACAAACCTACCTACCCCCTATCCTCAGCCCTTAAGGGGGCTCCCATACAAAATGCACTTAAAAAGACTAAAATTTTTAAAATTTTTCGTTTTATTGAGGGTAATTAATAGTGCTTCCCATTTTCCGTGAAACGGTATTCCTAGGGTTTTCCGGACCTATCCCGGGAAACCGGGAATGATATATTTCCCTGGAATTTCGGGATTCTCGGGAAATACAAATATGAATTAATCTTTGGTTTGTTAAGCAAAGATGCACAGAATAGCTTGCAATATTGCAGAGATCATAAACAGATACTTCGTTATATTGTCCCAAAAAATGATGACATTTGATGGAACACTGTTCAAACGCCGGTCCGGGAACGAAGAAATTTCTATTATTTTAATACATTTTTGTGAAATTTTTTAGTTTTCCCGTCTATCTGTTTATGATCTAAGAAACTGTTGGGGTTAAAAAAATATTGGGGCTGGTCATACTCTAGTGGCGACTTCGGGGCAGTAAGAGCCGTGGGAGCAAATTTTATAAAAAAAAGTATTTCTATATGGGAGGCACCTTAGGGGGTTAAGATGGGGAGTGGGTATGTATGGGAAAAATGCTAGGGAGAAAAAATTACCTGAATTCTAAGAAAATATTCATCGCAGATTACGATTTCGATAACCGCTTGGTCGAGAAAAATAATGTACCCACTCTAATGATGATGTATCCGATAGTACAGATAACGTAAAACACATCTTATTATTTTCTTATATGTTTACCTTTATGTTTTTGCATAATTGACTCTAGGTCACACCCGTCGTAAAATGGTGTCACACCCGTCTTTTTTCCTAATTTTTTTTTTAAAACGTAGATTTTTGCGAACAGTAAGGTCTTAACACAATCAAAAGCAATATACGTCACAATAATTGTGGACTTTCTGCGACAAATTTTACAGAATTTAATCTGAAAGTCTTAATTTTGTAAATGCTCAAATTTCTAAAATCACACCCGTTGTTGTCTTCTAATGGACATTCTGAGCAGAAATCAAGTTCTTTCAGTGTCTACCTGTTACTAAACGTTCTAAAACATTCTTGGTAATCACAGCTTTTTTTAATAATAAATTTTCTATGTATGAATTATAACCAAAAATGTGAGTAACATGGTCACACCCGTCCCAATGGAATTGCCCAAAAGTAATTTCATTTAAATATCGGTTAATTTTAATAACTCGAGACTAAAGCCATATCATACATAGGCTGAGGTTATTTATCAGTCAGATCATCTGACTGAAATTTCTGTACTGGTTTCCTACTCCTTTGAGAAAAGGAAAGAAAGAATTCATATTTTATCATCAGCACTGATTGACTGTTTAACCAACAAATCAATTGTTTTAAATTTCTAGACAATATTCTCTAAAAGCGTAGCAAACGCATGCGTACATTGACCTTCAGTCTAGTATATGATATAATTCTGATGTTGGTGATGCAGTCTATCCCTAAATATAGAACATTTGTTAACACTACATCACGTGCCTAATTGTCTCCAGACGAGTACATTGACCTTCGTCACCAGCAGCGCCTGTCCTTCCTTTGTACCTCAAGTAGTTTCTCTTTAATGAAAACAGCAACAAAATCCTTAAGTCAACTAGGTAATTAAACTCATCAATTACATTTGTCGCCCCTCGTTTCACTTAGTCGTGAAATTTGAAATGGTACAGTTAAAGAAAATTAAGTTTCAAATTTCTATCCTTAGAATCACTATGTAAGATGATGATGATGATGATATATATATATGTGTGTGTGTGTGTGTGTACATCTAATCACCGCATACGTATTTGTTCCGCCACTTCCGTTCAATTGTGTTATTGTTTATCATAAACTGCTGCTCCTCCTCCACCACCTTCTCGCCGCCTTCCTTTGCTAGAAACTATTTTTTCATTACTACATATTTTTATCAACAGAGACATTCCATTCCATTGGGGGGTTGATGTGTGGTTGAAGCAATAGTGCTTACTTAGCTAGATGTACAGTTGTTGATTGTCAGGTTGGCTTATGTTTACATTCCTGGACTGTTGAACATCATGTAACAAATGTTGCCACGTGCAATGATCTCAAGGCGCAGTGGCGATAGCGGCGTAATAGGCGTTGACGGCGGCAAGACGCTCAATTTGTAGATTTTATTGGCACCATACATACTGTGCGTAGTGTGCGCGAATGTGTGCGTGTTACCCCATGGTTGTGGCCGTGATAACACAATGCTGCCTGCCGTCACTTTTGCCGGTCATAGTGGCACGAGACGATATGACGATTGCCTTTACACCCTGCTGAACAATGTACCGTCGTAATTTTACTTGTAAGGCATTACATTTATGTAGCTATTGTTGTTGTTTTTAACTTCGTTACAGATCTTTGTTTGTGATCCGTACTTTACTTACTTCCTCACTGTGATTGTCCCCATGTTTTTTGTGTTCCTTAAGAAGTGTTGCGGTTCTCTGTGTTTATTACTAAAGTATAGAGAGCGTAAGAGGGAGAGACAGATAAAGAGAGTTGGAAACTGCCAGTGCTATTTCATTCATGTAGTTTATCATCTTTGCTTGATAATTCAATGGTTTATGAGAGAGCTCTGCTTCCATCGTTACATTGTGGTAAATTCCATCATCATCATATTAATTAAAGGGCGGGGTGGCGTCAAAAGTAACAGTTATTATTTGATAAGCTGCGGAAAATGAGATGTTTGGGAGAAATTTGAAAAACAAAACGATAACAAATTAATAAATGATTTATTTTGTATGTCGAATATGATGACCTAGTTTTTTTTTTGTTACTCTGATGATGATAGTCATTAGATGTCATAAAATAAATTGAGATATGATCTTAACGTATACATACTTCTAGACTAAACAAGTAGGCCATTAATAAGTACAGCGGTAATTTGCTTATTTGGGAATGAAATAAAAAAAGTATGAACTTTAGAAAAATTTATTTTATATTTCAATTATATTGACAAATACGCTTCAACACAAATTACCTCTCCTGACGTGTCCAATGCATGAATTCATATCTCCCATCAGCCACTCTCCACTCTTTTCGACCAACAGTGCCGCCAAAGCCTGCAGTGCAAAAAAGTAAAATACCGCGCTCCACCATGTACATACCTGTTGAGGTTTGTGATAATACTTTTGACACCTTAGGGAATATAAGAAATTGTGTGTAAATTCCAAGACATTATATTTTTTAACATCCGTCGCGGGTGTTCACTTTGGCAGAGATCTGAATGAACCTAAATTTCAGAATTTTAGTGATGCTCTCGATCGCAAAAATTGTGTGGCATTTTAACGTCACCCTTGCCATAGATAACCATTCCCTCTAATCTTTCATGCAAAATGTCCATTGTGGCATTAGCAATGTGGAAATGGTATATTTTACGCATAAGATAATGCTTGACGATCGCTCAAAATTCACTTTTTCCGTCCAAATTTATACCGAATTTAATGCAGCTGAGTTGTTGACTCACCCCAATTTATCACGAGTATCTGATGAAAACCAACTTTCACTATTTATTAATCTGAATTTGCAGATATTTAGAATACCACAAAAACCGTAACATTTGACCTCAACTCGCTCCCGCATCTAAAAGTATTCAAATTTCACTCGAATTTGGCACATAGTAGTGGTAATATTTCCATACATTTGATGTCCACCCTAAAGTAAGGACAAGATGTTAAACTACTTGCAATCGAATATATGAAAGATGTTGACATTTTTTCTCTTCAAGGTTGGAAAAGTAACATTTAGCTTGTGGACCACTTAAATTAGACTATAACGTAAATAGCAGCATATGACCTTTAGGCTTCCGTCCAATTATCGACGGTCGACCTTTTTGTGGAATTCCCTATGATTGTCTAAAGTTATTTTGCGCTATTGTCAGCTCTGAGGAATTTCCAAAGTAAACAATAGATATCATTGTATTATAGATTTTACACACACACACAGATGTTCTGCCGTCGTTTTGCCTGTTATTATCAATTTGGTGACAGTCGGCGGCCACAGTCTGGATACTATAGAAAACGATGGCAAAGAAGATAGCTTATGAAAGAGATGCCGTTAACGTTGCCATTGTCTGCATCAAGTGTTATTCATTGTTATTAATATTCCCGTAAAGGGAAGAAACATTGACAAATACAAAATGCATTTTTTTTCTAAAGAAATTAATAAAATTTCCTAGAACTTGTAAATGCACCTAACAGACATTTAAATGCATTAATTGTTATTGTGTTCTGCTGTAAAATGATGACAAAATGTTGACAATTTTGTTGCGATTTGTTTCGGTACACCAAAAACGGAAAACAAGACTCCTGATACGCAAACGCTGATAAACAAATTACTTTTTGATTTAAATAAATTTTTTTCTATCTTATAACCATAGTTCAAAAATCTAAATCGAGCCCCCGGTTTTTATCGAGAAACTTTTCGTATTGGGGAAAAATCCGCAACAAGGCCCACAACTGCCCCATAATCGGTCCTAGAAGGTTCAAAGTGGTTATGTAGAATTTTTTTTTTTTTTTTATGTATTAAACTCCTGCTGTTCCCATGGTGCCTCCAGAGCGGTAAAATGCACGACTGACCCCCACTAGTATTCCCCTCCTAACATCTTTCCCGAACCCAAGTTGGGAGGTAGCAGAATGGGTGTGACAAATAGTTAGGTTTTCTGAGGATTTGCCTCTTTACAATATAGATTAACTGACCACATTTCATTATCCCCCAGGTGCCCGTTTGGAAGTTATGGGAGAAATATTAATTTCCCAAAAATAGGTCATTTGGTTTGGGTGGCACAAGAATCCATATAATCCATATTCATTCCTGATTCAAATTTTCATAACCGTAAAACTTACGCAAAATTTGACTGAATTCAGTCAACTTACAAAAAAGGTATGTATGTAAGACTATAAGGGTGAATTCGGTCTTTTGTATGGGAGGTACCAGAAGGTGTGTCAAATAGTAAGGTTTTTTTTAAGTTTTGCCTCCTATTACTGGATAAATTAACCGATCAATTTTCATTACCCTCCAAGTGTCCGTTTGGAAGTTATGAAAAAAATAGTAATTTTCCAAAAATAGGTAATTTTGTATGGCAGGTACCAGAAGACGTGAACCGATATAGTCCATATTCATTCCTGAGTCTAATTTTCATAAGCGAACATCATACTCAAAATTTGAGTGATTTCAGTTTACTTACAAAAAAGATATGTATGTAAAACTATAAGGGTCAATTCGGTCATTTGTATGGGAGGTACCAGAAGGGGTGTGGCAAAGGTTTCGGCTTTCTTAGGGTTTGTCTACTATTGCAAGATAAATAATCTGACCAAATTTAGATATCCTCCGATGGTCTGTTTGGCAGCTATGGAAGAAATATTAATTATCCAAAAATAGGTAATTTTGTATGGGAGGTACCAGAAGGGGTGGGTCTATTCTGCCCATTTACAATCTTATAAGTTCGTTTCGAAAAATATTAATACTGGTAAATTTTCATACCGATCCGTTAAGGTTTACTCAACTTATCCTGCTCACCAGCCATCAAGACAGCCAGACAGACGGACATAACTCAATCGTCTTAAAAAGTCCTGAAACGAATTTGGTCTTAAAATACTTGGGGTCTAACTCGTCTCCTTTAATGCGTTAAATTATACCTCATCCCTACGGGTGATGGTATAGGAAGGTCTTTACTAAGGATGGTCTTTACTAAGTAAAGACCTTCCTAAGTATAACACAAAGAGATACAGATAATAAGTCAAGTTTTTCACTGTTTCTCATCTGACTATAACCTACGTGACCTATGTGACTATGGAATTGACCATATGTCTTATTATTTTCTTATATGTTTATCTTTATGTTTGTTGCACAATTGAACTCTATAAAAACTTTAAGTTTTTCATTCCTTTGACGTTTATTTTACTTGGTCACAACCGTCGTAAAATAGTGTCACACCCGTCTTTTTTTTTTCTAAAAAGTTTTTTTTTTATTAAGAGAAAGTAGTTTTTTGCGAACAGTAAGTATTTAACACAATCAAAAACAATATAAACAATTACCTTAAAAAAAAAAAAACTTAATTTCCCTTTGCACCCCATAAATGAGGTATGGGATAGCTTCTCGCGTTGTTGTGAATTAACACGCTTTCTATTTTTAGATTCACAACTAACGGCACCTACTTATTTATCGACGAATGCGAACGTCACTGTTTTGAGAAGCTCTTACTAGACACGACGATTGAATCGACGCTTAATACTGCGAAGTTGCTGTCAAACAACATTCGAGGGGAGCCGACAATGAAAGAAAATTTTATTTATTTTTTTCTTTTAAGATGACTGGAGCCAGGTTTGAACCTGCGATCTCCCGCATGGTAGTCGCGTGTTCTAACCACTATGCCACGGCCGGTCCCTGTAAACAATTACCTACATCACAATAATTGTGGACGTTCGACGGAAAATTTTTTCAGAGTTTAACCTGAAAGTCATAATCAAAGCTCAAATTTGTAAGGTCACACCTTCTTTCAGTGTCTACCTGTGACTAAATGTTTTACAATGAAACATTCTTGGTAATCTCACCTTTTTTTATAATCAATTTTCTATTTATGAATTATAACCAAAAATGTGAGTAACATGGTCCCACCCGTCCCAATGGAATTGCCCATAATTTTTTTTTTTAATATGCAAGAAAAGCGATTTAAAAAAAAAACAAGGTATGCCCCTTCTACATTGTCATCGATATAAGTATTTTGTTACAGTGCTAGTATGTATATATTCTTTTGGATGTATACAACCAATTTAAGTCATCGTTTTCTACTTATTCCAAACAGTCGATTACTTAAAAGTTTGTTTTATTTCTCTTCTTGCGACCCATATTTGATACTGCCAACCCGTTTTCTTAGGCTTGAAAACAGCAAATAGTTGCTGAGAGTTATAACTGGAGAATTTGCTGCATAGGCCAGCTGGTACATGGTCATACTTCAAAAAAGTGTCGAATCTGTACAACATTTGCGAATGCTATTTGTCGGTGATGATTTTACCTTTTTCTTATTCTTATCCCAACGTGTTTGCTATTTCAGATACATTCTTTAACGAATATCCTATTCATACTCTCTTCTCCCTCAACAAGCAGTTCCAAGCCCATGAGTGGACTATTCGCCGATTTTTTTTATCTGTTGACAATTAAGGGAAAGCCCCTTGTTAAATCGTGATGTGCTTGTGCGCTTACTCTTCCTCTCTCGTGTTCTGCATCTATGCTTTCTTTGTGTAGCATAAAGTTCACCCTTTATAAATTCATATCAAATACTATTTGTCATATCTTCAATAATATTTGGCGAAATTTTTTGTCTAGTTAAGTGACTTTGTTTATACAAATCAATTTTTGCCACCACTGTGCTTAGGTCAGTTACTCTCTCTCTTTCTCGTATGTATAAACCAATATATGAAGAATTATTATTTATACACATGTTGTTGTAGTTGTTATTTATAAACAAAACCAATTTATGATCAATTGCTCTGTTATTATTTAGACTCTTGGATGAGCCGTGGAAATATTTTCTGTGTTCGCTTGATCAGTATCGTGTACTCTTGGCTGATGAACGTTTGGTGACGACGCGCGGTTGTGTTTGTTTATTTCCCCCCCCATCTCCCCGAAATATTCAAATTCGAATAGCTAATAACACCAACAAAAACAAAAAAAAAAACAAATACAATTTTTATCAAACATGGTAATGTAAAATAAATTCAATTGTGAACAATTCACAAATAAAGGAATATTCCAATTGAAATCAGACGTTGTAATAAAAGGCAACCTGATGAGCCGCCATCCATGATGGATGATACAAAGATAATATGAAAAAAAATCAATGTCCTGTAGTGTACATATCTGTCAAACAGATGCTGGGGCGACGGCGGATAACCCCAAATGTGGTGGGTGGGTGTGTTGTTTGTGTGTGTGTGTGTGTGTTTACTAACACCACTCGTAAGAGAGAATAGAGGAGATGTGTGATACTAACATCCATACGTACAAGTACTGCTGGTAGTTGTGTCTGAATACGACGGGTGATTCATGAGAAGAAAGATTGTTGGCGGCTGTTGCCGCTGAATTCAATTGTGTTTTATTTGTTTAACCAAAAGTCAAGGACCTTTTGTTGTAACAACTTATTGTTGGTGTGACAGTGATAAAAAACAATAAAATGAGCAACATGTTCACTACCTACATACTCTTCGAGACAACACGAGACTACACAAAGGCTAAGCTAAACGACGAGTAGTCGTCGTTGTTTTAAGTATTTTACGAGAGTTTGTCTGACTGTCGTCTGTTTATACTGTAGACATGTATCTGCTCTGTGATGACTGTTCTGTTCTTTGACAACAAAAAGAAAGAAATACACAAAAAAGCAAATTCAATTGTTATTTGTTTTTTTTTTTTGTATATTATTAATTGTTGCCTATAATATATATAGGAACAGGAACGATAAAAACAAACACAAAAGTATACTGTACGTTTGACTAAATGTGATTATAATCAACATGTCGTCAATGTATGAGGGCCGCATGCTAATTACACTATGCAATAACAATAAAATATCGGTATTCCTACTATATATTTTTGATATAGTATTATGGTTCCATAATTACACAATTAGTAGAATTTTTTTTGTGGTAATTTTCTTTTTAATTTACAGATTTTAACAAAACTCAAGAACTCGGACAGACTGTATCAGAAAACGTTTCAAAAAAATTCTCCATTTAATTACTTTAAACTCTGTCTAATGGTAATTTTTATCCTGATCAATAGTTTCGGAGAAAAAAATGTACCGAATCAGTACTGAAATGTCACTCAGGTGAACTGACTGATAAATGCCCTCACCTTATGTATGATGTTGTTCAACTCTCAGTTATTAAAATTAACCGATTGTTATTTACTTATGTGTTATTATTATTTTCCTGCTTGTGGGACGTCAAAACGGTTGGAGATAGGAATTTCCGTCGTATGGCCAGACGTTTACAGATATGTAGTAAAACTTCCAGAAAAGGTTTTGTAATGTCTTTAACGGTACCGAATGAGGTCTAAGGAAAAAGGCTAAATAATTCGAACAAAAATCTCAAAAGAAATCATCATTTTTAATGGGTAAGGAAAAGCTATCTCAACACACAATGAATTCTGCACTTTTGGGATCCGATCAAATCGATCAGAATCTGGAGAAGACAAAACGAAATTGATCAGCTGGGGGGTTAATGTAAATCGATACGATGGTTAAATATTACGGCAGCGGCTTGCCCTTAGACATCCTTAAGGATGATTGATAGAAGATTATCAGGTATATGATGAAAATCTATCGTTTTTAAAAGGTTTGATGAATTTCGAACGATTTGAAATCCGTTACTGATTTTAAATATTTTTTTTTGCAAAATACAGATTAATTAATAAATATAACAATAAATTAAAAAGAATATAGAAAATTAATCAGAATGAATTATAAATCAATTTCAAAAGACCCTGAAAACGAACATTTCGATTTTTTATCTTTTCGTTTTTGAAATCGATTTTCATCACATACCTGTATAAAAAGGACAAAGTAAACTTTTTGATTTTTTAAAATTTAAATTTTAAATCTGTAACAGATTTTATAATTTTTTTTAACTAGGAAAAAAATTCTCCCAATAATAAAAATTAATACGTCTGGACATTTCTTACATCGTTTAATTTTACAATTGGGACAGGTGTGACCATGTACTCACATTTTTGGTAAGACTCATAAATAGAAAATTTATTATTAAAAAAGCTGTGATTACCAAGAATGTTTAGTTTAGTAACAGGTAGATTTCTGCTCAGAATGTCCGACGGGTGCGACCTTAGAAATTTTAGCTTTTACAAAATGATGACTTTCAGGTTAAATTCTGTAAAGTTTTCTGTAGAAAGACCACAATTATTGTGATGTAGGTAATTGTTTATATTGTTTTTGATTGTGTTAAGTCTTACTGTATGCAAAAAAAACTAATTTTTCTTAATAAAAAATTAAAAAAAGAGGGGTGTGACAACATTTTACAACGGATGTGGCCTAGTTAAATAAACTCCACAAGTATGATGAAATTACAGTTTTTATAGAGTTCCATTATATAACAAACATATAAGAAAATAATAAGATATATTTATTCGTTATCTGTACTATCGTATACATCATCATTAGAGTGGGTCAATTTATTTCTCGACCAAGCGGTTATCAAAATCGTAGTCTACGATAAATTCTAAGAAAATTTGCAAAAGAAACCATGGGTCTAAAATCAAAATCGAGCCCCCGGTTATTAACGAGAAACCTTTCGTATTGGGAAAAAAAATCCTCAACAAGCCCCGGAATCGCCCCTAGAGGGTTTAAATGAGTGACCCACCCCCAGTCGTTTTCCCTACCTAACATTTTTCCCAAACATACCTACCGCCCATCTTCACCCCCTTAGGAAACTTCCATACAAAAATCCAATTTGTTAAAATTTGCTCTCACCGCTCTAACTGCCCTAAAGCAGCCCCTAGAGGAGTTAAATGCATGACCCACCCCCAATATTTTTGCAACCCCAAAAGTTTCTAAAAACATATCTACGTTATATTTTTAACCCTCAAGGTGGTTTCCATTTTTTATTTTTATAATTTTTTTTAAATTAGCTCCAGCCGCTGCTATGGTGCCTCCTTGGGAGGGGGGTGGTAAAATCTCTAAAATACCTACTCCCTATCTTAACACCCTAAGGAGGCTCTAACAAAAAACCCATGGCCAGCAGCAAAAAAAATTGCATGTCAATCATATTTAAGAAAACCCAAACATTGTGTTATGGTTTATGGCAGTCTTAATTTTTTACCCAGGGACGGGTGTGACCAAATATTTTCTGTAACTTATAACTAAATTATTTAAATTAATGTTCACAAAATGACACTATATTAATAATTGCACTTACATTGTTATTGTTGGAAAGTATTTATCATTTATCATGTAAAGTAAGAATTTTATTAAACTTTTGTTATATTAACGGGGACGGGTGTGACACAAAATTCGTATATAACAGGAGATAACAGTTTTTACTTATCAAGATAAATGGCATATTAGGAAATGTTAATGTAAGTCCTTTCGGATAAAGATGGAGATGAGAGTGTTCGTTTTATGGTCATTTCAAACTGATGCCGAATTGATAAAAATTAAAAAAAATATATATTTTTTTCCATATGTCCATAATTGACGTTTTCTTGTACATATTAATTGACCGATTTTTATTTAAAATATGGATTTATATTTTTTTCTGTATAGGGCCGTTTACGTGGAATTGCCTATTTATAGGTAAAACCTAAGAAACCGAGAGGTTTCAATTTAACGATGTAAGATATATTCACTAGTGTATCATTATTGGAGAATTTTTAGAAAAAATATGGACCCGTGTCATTGATTTGGAATTATAATTTACAAAAATCAATTAGTGAGTTAATCGATTTGGTTTTTGTCGATCTCTTTGCAAATATGTACGCATATACTGCTTGTCTATGGCAGTATGTTGCAACAACAACTACATTTCATGAAATTTATATTAATCATTTGTTGTTGTTGTTGTTCGTTTAAACCTATTCGATGTGATGATGTGAGATCACGTACCGCTTTTTACCGCTGCTGCCGTTGTCATTCATATCTTTCGTATGATATTTTAATTTCAGTTGATATAAATTTGAATTTATTTTTAGATATCACATTCGTATACACACATAAATATATAGTACAGTATATTCTGCATACACATGTATGTAGTATAACAAACAATAGAAAACAAACAGACCAAACAAACATTTGGAATGGAAAGAGAAGAGAGAGCAAATGAGAACTGTGGCCACCGTTAATAACCACTGACTGCAGGCGACCATCCACCAGACCGACCACCTGTAGCCTGTATATCATTGTTGAGGGCTGGATTTTGAATTTCGAAAGTTCGTTTATTTGTGTATTAAAGCTTAAATTTTCAGCTGTTTACGTATGAGCATCATAGTATGAAGCGTTAACTTCTGGGTTCTTTATGCACTAAATGAATTCACTGATGAGTAAAAAAATTGTCAAAACTAAAGTAATATCTGGGCGGTGGTAAAACATTTGGGGCGATTGAAGGACTTTGAGAAGAATCCAGTTATTTGGAAAAAATAAATTTAAAATTAAAAAAAATGAAGGAGCCTATGTTGAAAAACAAAACAGCAGAGGGGAAATCCAAGTCTAGGAAGGCGATCGAAGCCCATTACAAAAAAAAAGAAACAATACAAGCTGACACTGTGAACTAATCGTTAGCTGACCTTATGCTATGCCTACAAAAGAAAGCATGAGATCTTCATTAAAGCTACATCAAAGGCATTCTTTTGAGGTGATTAGGCCAATTCCACGTAAAACGGCCCTATACAGGATAGAATATAATACCATATTTTAAATAAATTTCGTTCTATTAATATGTACAAGAGAACGACAATTATGAACAAATGAAAAAAATTATATTTTTTTAATTTCTCATCAATTTGGTAATAGTTTGAAGTGACCATATAACAAACACTCTCATCTCCATCTTTATACGCTAGGACTTTTATTAACACTTTCTAATATTCCATTTATCTTGATAAGCAGAAACTGTTATCTCCGGAAAGACAAAACTTCTGTTTGCTTTCTCATAAGGTTTCGGCTTTGTATATTTTATAATAAAAGTTTTTATTAGTAAATAGAAATATACGAATTTTGTGTCACACCCGTCACCGTAAATATGACAAAAGTTTAATAAAACTATTACTTTACATGAGAAAACATTAATTCTTTAACAATGTAAGTGCAATTAATAATTAAGTGGAATTTGGTGAACATTTATTTAAATATTTCAGTATTTATTTACAGAAAACATTTGGTCACACCCGCCCCTGGATACAATATGAAGACTGCCATAAGCCCTAACAAACACAATGTTTGGATTTTCTTAAAAAAGATTGACATGACATTTTTTTGCTACTGTCCATGGTAGAGGCCAGTGCATACATAAGTGCATTTTGTTTTAGAACCTTCTTAAGGTGTTAAGATAGGGAGTAGGTATGTAAGAGAAAAATGTTGGGAACGTCGGTCATACATTCAACACCAAACACGCGCCCCCCCACTACATAGAGGCACAAAAAAACTTGAAGTTTGAAAATAGAAGGTGTTTTGAAAAACTGTTGGGGTTGTAAAAATATTGGAGGTAAGTCATACGTTTGACTCCTCTAGGGGCTGCTTTAGGGCAGTAAGAGCGGTGGGAGCAAATTTTATAAATTTTGATTTTTGTATGGAAGCGTCTTCAGAGGGTGAAAATGGGGGTAGGTATGTTTGGGAAAAATGTAAGATGGGTAAAATGACTGGGGGTCGGTCACTCATTTCCACCCTCTTGGGGCGATTCCGGGGCAGGGCCTTGTTGTGGAAGCGAAACGAAAAGTTTCTCGTTAATAACCGGGGGCTTAATTTTGAGTTTAGACCCATGGTTTCTTGGGCAAATTTTCTTAGAATTCATTGTAGATTACGAATTTGATAACCGCTTGGTCGAAAAAAAATTGACCCACTCCAATGATGATGTATACGATAGTCCAGATAACGAAAAAATACATGCCTTATTATTTTCTTATATGTTTACCTTTATGTTTGTTATATAACACAGTGCAACATTTCTAAGGTCATCGTTTTGTGCCACTTTCGTAGGCAGTTATCATGAAAAATAGCCTTTTTCCCATATTTTTCCAATTTACATGCACTGGATGCAATTTTTTTGGGTCGGTCTATTTGAGGCTCTTTTTGCTCTGGTTTAGATCTGCCGAAGACAAAAAGAAAAAATTCCGAACGGTTTATGAAATATGTACTCCGTAAAAATGGTCAAAAAATCGTGATGGGGTGCAAATATTGGAGTATACATAAAAAAATGTTTCGATGTGATGGGGCCAAGTCCTTTGGGGATTTTTTAGTTTCGGTGTATACTTTAAAAATAGCTGGGTACAAAGGTGGTGCCAAATTATGTGTTGCACTGTGTAATTGAAATCTATAAAAAAACTTTAATTTCTTCCTATTTTTGAAGTTTTGTTTACTAGGCCACACCCGTCGTAACATGGTGTCACACCCGTCTATTTTTGCCAGCAGAAAGTACTTAACAAAATCAAATACAATATAAAATATTACCTACATAACAATAATTGTGGACTTTCTATGGAAAATTTTACAGAATTTAACCTGAAAGTCATAATTTTGTAAAAGCACAAATTCCTAAGGTCACACCGTCGTTGTCTTCTAATGGACATTCTGAGCAGAAATCAATTTCATTCAGTGTCTACCTGTTATTAGACGTTTTAAAACATAACATTCTTGGTAATCACAGCTTTATTTCAATAATAATTTTCTAATTATGAATTATAACCAAAAATATGAGTAACATGGTCACACCCGTCCCAATGGAATTGCCCATTACTAACGCATTTTATCTATTTTTGAATCGCCTGTTTGTTTTATGTGTTATGCAATTAACCGTCTTACAAAATTATCTATTTTTGGAATATTATTTCTTCGCCTATAACTTTCAAACCGAAAACTGCAGGATATTTGAATTTGGTCAATTTTATTATCTTGGTACCACCCATATAAAAAATCAAAAAAAGATAGACGTTTTTTTATTCCTTTTTAAAAGTATCTTTTCTTAGGCCTATATTCGGCAAGCCCTATTCACTTATCCCTCTTTGTTCTTTCGACAAAGTTTTAATTTTATTCAAAAAGTCACGTACTTATCAAACCCCCCTCGTAGCTGTCGAATAACGTGATTTTAGCGTATTTACCGTTCAACTAGTGCCACCATCATCAGTGCAACCGAACTAAATTAAAATTGATTCGTTTTGTGTGTGTGGGGGTGTAGACGACACAATATAAAAGGATGATTTTATTTTCATAATAATAAATTATGGCACGAGTAACACTTCTAAATAAAGAATTTATATATGTTGTTTAAGTTTCGCATTGTTTTAGTGCTTTTTTTTTATTAAAGCTTTCATTGGAAAAGAGAAAAAATCTCTTTTGTGTGCATAACATAGAGGGGGCATGGCGACCAACAAGGGATTTATCGATAATGTCAGATAGTGGGACTGACACAAACCCCGACCGCCATTATGACTACAACTCAATTGTGGTTATTGTTTACTCATTGATGTTGTTGTTGGCGGTGATGGTTTCCCCATTTTTTTTTTGCAAAACCACAGAACAATTATAACAACAACGACAACAACAACGAAAACCTTGAAATATTCATTACGATTTGAGTATTAAATTTAGCGAAACAATGCGATTTATCATGCATACATATGTGTAAGTGTGTGTGTGTGTGTGTGTGTATAGTTGAGTTAGTATTTGTTCACATTCGTGATTTTGTTGTAAAATTTCTTCTCTGCGGTTTGTTCTAAAGACAGACTTGAACGATAATGAGATAGGAAAATTAGAAAAGCTTTGGCAATTTTGTCGACTTTATGTTTTTTTCTTCTGCTGACATGTTAAAATTGGACAAAGGATGGGGGAGGGTCAAGACTATACACAGGTGAGCTAAAAAGTAGGTGATGGTTTTTTTTTTGTTGATTTATGTACTAAGCTCAATTCTACCTGGCGGAGCCATGTAAGGTTCTAAGAAGTCTTAATGGCGGGAAACAGTGCCAGAATAGGACATCCCCTATGTCGATTTGTTTATTAAATAAAAAAATTCTGTTTCGGTAATTAAGAACCATCGCGTTTTTTATATTTTAGAGCTGTCAACTTTAATGCTATAACTGGTTTCGTCAATAATATGTAGATGCAATGCGTTCATAGAGTTTACATTTGCATATACATACATACTAGGTAGTTTATTTATACAGAGTGACGTTTGTAGATATTGCCTGGTTGTCATTTTCCCGTTTTGTAAGATTCAAAATTAGTTTATAATGACGTAATTTAAATTCTATGCTCTATATATATTTTGCGATCATCTCAGTGTGTGTTTTTCGGTATGTTTTTTTCGTGGAATGTTTTAAAAGTTAAGCGTGCACATACATATAAATATTTAAATTTATTATATTGTTACCATTAATAACGAATTCTAATATGATATATTGCAATGTTTCACACTTTGTCAAAGTTTTGAAGATGCAAAGTTTTTGGGTGACGTAAATAATCCTCATCCTTAAGGATGAGGCTATATATCATTTGATACGAGAAAAAGTGTAACGCTTTAAAGGACGTGTTAGGGCACATATAACTTAAGAACAACACTTTTTAATACGATTGAGTCATGTCCGTCTATATGACTGGCCAAATAGCTCTACGCCTTGTGGTACCTTTCATGTAAAATTACCTTTTTTTTGGAAAAATAATAGTTCTCAAATAACTTTCAAACGGACAACTTGAGGATATTTCGGCAAAAGTGCAGAATATTTCGGCGAAAAAAAAAAAATGCCACTCCCCCCAAATACGCCCTAAAACACGAAAATCAAGGTCAAAGTTGGCGCTAAGGCCCACGGGGCCCACGGGGCCTGAGCGCCAACTTTGAACTACCATTAAGATGTTTGGGGAACAAGACTAAGACAATGGCATATTTTTCTTTTAATCGGGCTCGCCCCCCTATTCTGCACTTCAGCCGATATTTCAATTTGGTCAGTTTAAATATCTTGTAATAGTAGATAAATTTTCAGAAAACCGAAGCCACGCCCCATCTGGTACCTTCTACCTCCTTCCAAATGAAAAACTGTAGGATATATGATATTGGTCACTATAATTATCTTGTAATAGTTAAAAAATTCTCAGAAAACCGAAGCTTTTGCCACATCCTTTCTGTTACCTAACATACAAATAACGTAATTTATTTAATACTAGCTGGCCCGGCAGACTTCGTCCTGCTTCCAAAATATTGTAAAAGATGTTGAGTGCAGTTAAAATCTAATTCCGATTGGTTTATTACATTGGCCTCTGAAATATTTCAATTTAAAGGGCGAGGTTTTCCCGGACATATTCTTTACTTCATATATTTAAAAGATTATTATATATTATTGTAATAATTGCCAAATTGGATCAGCAGTGTCGTCCATGACATTATGAAAACTTACTTATTGTTAGGCAAATATTCTAAAACAAAATTAACTGACATATAATATTCTCCATTGGTGTAATGATACCACTTTGCCCCTTTTATCCCAAAGAGTACGAATTTCCAAAAATCCCTTTATTTGGCCCAACAACCCTATTAACCGTTTGGTCTGGGTGATACCAACAGTTTTTCCCATTTTAGGGTTTGTCCCCTAAAAGTTCGAAATGCGAAAAACCTCTTTGTGAAGCTCTGTAATTCTATATGAAGTGCGCCGTTTACGGCCTTGGTGACCATCTGCAGCCCATCCCCAACTTTCACTGCAATTTTGGTCAAAATCGATTTAACCGTATTCGCAATTAGTGGTATCATCAAAATGGACATCTCTTTTTATATAATTTTTCAATAATTTAAAAAGTTTATATGTAATATGTAATATAATTAATGGAGAGTAAATTACTTTCAAAAAATTAAGTGTATCATAAGCTAAACACCAGCAACTGGGTCCAAACATACATCCAAAATTTTCTCATGTCAAAAAATGCATACATTTTAAGTTTGAGTAAAATCGGACAATCGATATAAATTTTCGAAATAATTCAACTCCAACCATCTCAACTGCGAACCCATTTATACAAAAAAAAGTTTCTCAATATAAAACAAATATACATTCTTAATATCAGACAAATTGTTGATTCGTTAACACAAATATACAAACTAAATTTCAGTTAAATTGGAATATTCTTTTAAATTATGATTAAAAATCCACCCAAACGCCACCTACCGGGTCCATTTGTACATAAAATTTTTCTGGTGATTAAACACATACATTCTGAATTTCAGTAAAATTGGTCCACCTGTTAAAATTTTCGATATAAATATACCCCAACGCCATCTACCGGGTCCATTTGTATATACAATTATTTCTCATGATCAAACAAACATACGTTCTGAATTTCAGTTTGTACATACATTTGTACATAAAATGTTTTCTCATGATCAATCGAATATCCATTCCAAATTTCAACCATATTGGTACTTGCATTCAAATTTTCGATATAGTAAATCCACCCTAGCGCCACCTGGAGTAGATTTTTTTATTTACAAACCATCTACTGAAAATATGGAATCGAATGAGGAAATTTGCAAATCGCTTTAGTCGTTCTCAAGTAATGGCTTTACATACGTGGACCATTTCATTTTTATATATATAGATTTCTATAAAGATATGGGCAACAAGGCATGAGATCTTCATTTAAGCTACATCAAAGAAATTTTTTTGAGTTGATTAGGCCAATTCCACGTAAAACGGCACTATACAGGTTAGAATACAATTCCATATTTTAAATAAAAGTCGGTCCATTAATATGTACAAGAGAATGACACTAATGGACAAATGAAAAATATTATATGTTTTTTTTTAAATTTTTCATCTATTTGGCATCAGTTGGAAATGAGCATATAACGAACACTCTCACAACCATCTTTACAATAACATTTTCTAATATTGCATTTATCTTGATAAGTAAAAAGTGTCATCTCCGGAAAGACAAATTTTCTGCTATTTGCTTTCTCATAAGGTTTCGGTTTTGTATGTTTTATAAAAAAAATTATATGAGTAAATAGTAATATAGGAATTTTTTGTCACACCCGTCCCCGTTAACCTGACAAAAGTTTAATAAAATTGTTACTTTACATGATAAAACATTAATACTTTCCATCAATAACAATGTAAGTGCAATAAGTAATGTAATGAAATATTGTGACTATTTATTTAAATATTTGAGTATTTAGTTTCAGAAAACATTTAGTCACACCCGTCCCTAGGTAAAAAATTAATACTAATCCATAACAAACTCAATGTTTGGGTTTTCTTAAATATGATTTACATGAAATTTATTTGCTACTGGAAGTAAAGGCCGGTACATACAGAAGTGCATTTTTTATGAGAGCCTACTTTGGGTGTTAAGATAGGGGGTAGGTATGTTAGAAAAAAATGTTTGGAGGGAAATACTAGTGGGGGTCGGTCATACATTTTACCCCTTAGGTGACATGGGAGCGGCTGAAACTAATTTTAAAAAAATTTATAAAAAAACTTTTTACGAACTTTGCATCAATCTGATACATACAGCGATAACTGCAGTATATTTAAAAAATAGAATTCCCGCTTATTAAAATTATTCAAATTCAAATCTCAAATTGCTTACAAAGAAAATGTATTGGCCCGTCGTGTTATCATGTAGAAAAATCCATACACATAATTTATCTGGCGGTAATTTCGAAATGGTGGTTTATACCCAAAACAAACAAAACAAAAATATGCGGGTAGAACAAATGTCCATTGTCCATCTGACAAGAACAATGCACTTATGTACATACATGCAGTTGCATTAAATGTATACCAAAATGTGAACAATAATGTATTCATTTCATAACTCGAGATGTGATTTTATCACTTTACTTCTTAGACTACCTAGCAATTCTGTCACACAAGATGTTGTTGTTGTTGTTGTATTGACGACAACCTCTTCCTAATCACCCAACGGCGTCGTCGCTGCCGGCCACGTGTTTTTGTTTACCGTGCAGTTTTATTGCTTTATCGGGAAATGTGGAAAAAACCACTTTAAAATGCATTAAGTATTTGACAACGAGGTGATTTTAACGCTAAACCGCCAATAATGCATTTACATACATACAGTGGTATTGAAAAAATATACTACATATCTATTTTTCGCTCGCTTGTGAGCGCAGGTAGACTGTAAACATAACAAAGGTTACCAAAAAAAAGTTCGTGAATGTTGTTCCACTCAAATGTTTGACGTCTTATAATGTAAAAATTTACCATGTTAGTGATATTAACATTGTAGTTGATATTGAATTCGTGAAATGTTATGACATATCAAATATTGAGGGAGGTGGTAATACGTAGCGTATGTTGTCATTGTATTAAATGTCCCACTGTAGTAGAACTTTACCTAATTTTGTTTTTTGAGGTATAACAAAATGATTTCTTGAAATTATAAAGTATCAACGCTTACAGCCATGTTCTGGAAAACAATTCGGTTTTAAAACAGAGCAAAATCGGTAAAACTGTATTAAATGTATTTTTACCGATTTTGCTCTGTTTTCAAACCGAATAGTTTACCAGAACATGGCTGTTAATTTCAAATTTCCATTGCTGTCGGTAGTATTTAACTGTCTTGTTTAGATGTAGAATATATTTAAATATCCGAACCATCAACGATTACATACAGGGCGAATATCGTTGAAAAGTGCTGTAAATGAATTGATATTTTTGATTGAGATGATTAAATTGTTTACGAATTCAAAATAAAATCAGGTCAAATATGTAGGTCAGTTTGTATGGGAGGTACAAGAAGCGATAGGGCGGGCAATACAGAAAGTGTGCACACCTAAGTCAGATTTCCATTATCGTGTTCGTTGGGCAAAATTGGAATGAATACATATGGGCAATTCCATTGGGACGGGTGTTACCATATTACTTAAATTTTTGGCTATAATTCATAAATAGAAAATTTGTTATTAAAAAAAAGTTGTGTTTACCAAGAATGTTAGGTTTTAAAATGTTTAGTATCAGGTAGACGATGAAAGAACTTGATTTCTGCTGAGAATGTCCATTAGTAGACAACGACGAGTGAGACCTTAGGAATTTGAGCTATTACAAAATAATGACTTCCAGGTTAAATTCTGTAAAATTTTCTGTAAAAAGTCCACAATTATTGTGATGTAGGTAATTGTTTATATTGTTTTTGATTGTGTTAAGTACTTACTGTTTGCAAGAAATTACTTTTTCTTTATAAAAAAAACTTTTTAGGAAAAAAGGACGGGTGTGACACCATTTTACGACAAGTGTGACCTAGGAAAATAAACTCCAAAAGTATAAAGAATTTAAATTTTTTATACAGTTGAATTATATAACAAATATAAAGGTAAAACCATAAGAAAATAATAAGACATATATTTATTCGTTATCTGTACTATCGTATACATCAGCATTAGAGTGGGTAAATTTTTTTCTCGACCAAATGGTTATCGAAATGGTAATCTACGATGAATTCTGAGAAAATTTGCCCAAGAAACCATGGGTCTTAAATCAAAATCGAGCCCGCGGTTATTAACGAGAAACTTTTCGTAGTGGGAAACAAAATCCACAGCAAACCACACAACTGCTTCGGAATCGCCCCGAGAGGGTTTAAATAAGTCACCGACACCCAGTAATTTTTCACAAACATATTATTAAATTTTTGATATATTTACGGAGACGGGTGTGACACAAAATTCGTATAATTCTATTTACTCATAAAACTTGTTTTATAAAACATACAAAGCCCAAACATTTTTACCCCGGGACGGGTGTGACCAAATGTTTTCTGCAACTAATTACTCATATATTTAAATAAATGTTCACAAGATTTCACGATATTAATTATTGCACTTACATTGTTATTGTTGGAAAATATTAATGTTTTATCTTGTAAAGTAACAATTTTATTAAACTTTTGTCATATCTACGGGGACGGGTGTGACATAAAATTCGTATATTTTTATATACTCATACATTTAAAAAAAAAAAAAAACACAAAGCTGAAGCCTAAGAGAAAGTTTTATTTTTCCGGAGATAACTGTTTTTACTTATCAAGATAAATGGAATATTAGAAAATGTTAACGTAAGTCCTAGCGTATAAAGACGGAGATAAGAGTGTACGTTTAATGCTCATTTCAAACTGTTGCCATATTGATAAAAATTAAAATAAATATAATTTTTTCCATTCGTCTTTAAATGTCGTTCTTCGATTTTTATTTAAAATATAATTATTTTTTTTCTGTATGGGGCCGTTTTACGTGGAATTTCCCATTTGTATTTCTCTTCGAATTTGATGAAATTTGTTAACAGAATTAGCAAGAAAAGAATTAGTATTTTTTTTAAATTGATATTTGGCCGATTGAAAATTTTGGTAAAATTGTTTGAAAATTCCTCTAATTTTTTGTCTAGATTGTGGAAATACAATTTTTGTTTGTCGCTTCAACTTCTTGGTAAAAATAAAATAAATAAGAAAAAATTAGTTTTTTTTTAATTTTTTCCATTTAAAGTTATGTGCCATGTACATTGATATTAGAACGCCGAATGTTAATAAGATCACATAAAAACCAGAAATATCAGTCAGGTAAACTGACTGATAAATACCATCACCCAATATAAGATATTGTTTAAGTCTTGAGTTATTGAAATTTATAGATTTTTAAAATAAAATTACTTATGTATTATTTTTTGTCTGCATGTAGAGCAAAAACATACAAAATTTGCCTATTTGTACAGAAGGTACAATTAGGGGTAGCACAACGTTTATGATAGTAAAATTTGTCTTAATTCAGTGTACATACAAAAATGATACGTATGTAAAAGGGGAAATATCCCATATATTTATATGGGAGGTACCAGAAGGGATGTGCCAAATAGTTATGCTCCCTGCGGTTTCGCCTCCTATCGCAACATAAATTTATCCAAAATTTTCATTACCCCGCCAAGTGTCCGTTTGGAAGTTATGGGAGAAATATTAATTTTCCAAATACAGGTCATTTTGTATGGGAGGTACCAGAAGGCGTGAACCGATAAAGCCCATGTTCATTCCCGATTCAAATCTTTATAACCATATACCTTACGAAAAATTTTACTGATTTCGGTGTACTTTAAAAAAAATATATGTGTGTGAGATTATGGGGGTGGGTTCGGTCATTTGTATGGGAGGTTGCAGAAGGGGTGTGTCAAATAGTTAGGCTCTCTGAGGTTTCGCCTCCTATCACAACATTATTTTATCGACCAATTTCCAAAACCCCCCAAGTGTCCGTTTGGAAGTTATGGGAGAAATATTAATTTTCCAAAAATAGGTCATTTTGTATGGGAGGTACCAAAAGGCGTGAACCGATATAGTCCATATTCATACCTGAGTCTAATTTTCATTAGCGAACATCATACGCAAAATTTGAATGAATTCAATTTACTTACAAAAAAGATATATATGTAAGATTATGGGGGTGAGTTCGGTCATTTGTATGGGAGGTACCAGAAGGGGTGTGTCAAATAGTTAGGCTCTCTGAGGTTTCGCCTCCTATCACAACATTATTTTATTGACCAATTTCCAAAACCCCCCAAGTGTCCGTTTGGAAGTTATGGGAGAAATATTAATTTTCCAAAAATAGGTCATTTTGTATGGGAGGTACCAGAAGGCGTGAACCGATATAGTCCATATTCAAACCTGAGTCTAATTTTCATAAGCGAACATCATACGCAAAATTTGAGTGATCTCAGTTTACTTACAAAAAAGATATGTATGTAAAACTATAAGGGTCATTCGGTCATTTGTATGGGAGGTACCAGAAGGGGTGTGGCAAAGGTTTCGGCTTTCTTAGGGTTTGTTTACTATTGCAAGATAAATAATCTGACCAAATTTAGATATCCTCCTATGGTCTGTTTGGCAGCTATGGAAGAAATATTAATTATCCAAAAATAGGTAATTTTGTATGGGAGGTACCAGAAGGGGTGGGTCTATTCTGCTCATTTACAATCCCATAAGTTCGTAATATTAATACTGGTAAATTTTCATACCGATCCGTTAAGGTTTACTCGAGTTATCCTGCTGACCAGCCATCCAGCCAGCCAGACAGACGGACATAGCTCATTCTTCTTAAAAAGTTCTGAAACGAATTTGGTCTTAAGATACTTGGGTCTAACTCGTCTCCTATAATGCGTTACACTTTTTTTCGTATCAAATGATATATACCCTCATCCCTAAGGGTGATGGTATAAAAAGAAATATCGCCGATAGCCATTGCATAAATTTAATTTTAGAATTAATTTCTTAAAATTAGATACCTAATAAATAAATAACAAAATTAAAGGTGGATTTTTTCTTAAATATAATTTAATTTTTTTTTTAATTTAAAAATAATAGTTTACTATTTTATGGCAAATAGTAGGACCCTGCATGAAGACATTACAAAAAAATTTGAAGAATTTTTAAAAAAAAATCCCAAAGTTTTCATAGTTTTTTTTAAAGAGTACTAGTTTTATTTCTGAGGACTTTAAGGAACATGTAAGCACAATTTCATCAAATTCGGAGAGATGACTCAAAATCCGTGTGATCGCTTCATATGGAATTACTCCATATACTTGCTTACCGTGTATTGACTGCAATCAGAAAATTTTCACAAAATACATTTTAATCGAACTCGGTCTTGGTAATACTATTGGGTTTCCTGTGTAATGGGGCGAATACATAATATTTGTATTAAAATATATTTTCAATTCCCTTCACAGTCGTTCTTTTCTAAGTTATTGTCACACAAAACATTACAAAAGAAAATGCTAAAACTCATTAAAAGCTTCAAATTGGCAACACTGATTTAACTAACTGTGATACCAATCTGCAATAGGTAATAAGATGAATTCGTAGTATGTATCTGATATTAATAAATATCCATCATACTAAACAAAATATCATTGCAGCAGTAACAACAACAACAGCAACACAACTGTTATAATAAACACTGCAATGGTTACGAGACGACGATGACGGACGGGTACAACTCATTCGCATAGTAGTACGAACGTCCTTGAGAGGTGTACATTAGGGATATAACTTTTTAACAATTTTTTAAAATATCAAAATTGGCATAGCACAGTCCAATAGAGCATAAAAAACTATAAGGGAACGTATATTTATTTTTTCGCTAAGATCAAAAAAGTTCACGCACCAACCGCGATGAAGTTTTGAAAATTTTTAATTTATTTTTGGTTAAGGAATATTAATAATATGTTTATTTAAAATTGCATTAATATTTAGAGACGGTAAGAGATTTTTCCGCAAACCAAAACGTATTTTTAACCTTTTTTAACGAAAAAAAATACAAATGTGTAACGAATAATCTCTCCTGATACTAATAGTTAATTTGTTTACTAACACTTGCAACATTTCTCGCGGGTGGCAGCCTATTGATAATTGACTAATGACTCATTAGTAATGAGCCTAGGATATCTAAATCCCCACTTAACGAAGTTTCGTTATTAATTCACTAAGTTAATAAAAAAATAATAAATTTTTAAATAATTTTGTATACACCTGTTTAGAAAAACCAATTGGTGCGTGAACTTTTTCCAGAAAAATTACAAAAGATTATGATTTTCGTGGTTACTAGGACATGGTTGACCTCATGGTACTATGCCAAAAAATTGGTTATACCCCTAGTGTACATATAATTTGTGTTGTTGTTGTAGCAATGGCTGCGAATCTCGGGTTATTTCGTTTTTATTAGTAGTTAACTATTTTAGTCAATCTATTGAGTGGTGGTAGTGTTCGTGTTGTTCTTGCTGCTGCCGCCTGACTGTTTCTGGTGTTGTTGTCGCGCTTGTTTTGGTTTTGGAATATCTTTTGCCTTTGTTGTTGTATTGTCTTGAGTGTTTTTGTCGATATTCCCTGAGCTTTGACTAAACAAACACGCGAAACATCGTTACATTTACGTTTAGGTAGAACATTTGTCATGTGTTGTTGTTGTTGTGTTGCATGTATGGTAGGGCAAGGAGTGCTCTTTAGTTGGCCAAAAACAATTGTTAGAATACGTTTTAATGCAAGTTATTAATGTGATTTTTTGTTTCGCTCTCTCGCTCTCACTTCCCTTCTTTTGATGCTGTCATGTTGAGGGAGAGCACATTTCATTTTCGTTTAAAAAGCAAAGCATGTAATCAGAGAGAGAGAGAGAGAGAGAGAGAGAGGAGAGAATGTGCTAACACATTGGTACTAATAAAGTACTTAGTGCGAATGTGGTTTATTGTACGCCAGAGATGATAATTTTTATTTTTAAGATAATTTACTTGTAGGCTCAAAAACGCTGACATAATAACTTATTTATTTGTGTAGCATTAAAAACTATTTTAAATAAAAACTATGACTTCATCACAATTTTTTAGTGTCTTAAAATAATTTTTCGATATGGGCAATTCCACGTAAAACGGCCCTATACAGAAAAAAATAAAATTCCATATTTTAAATAAAAATCGGTCAATTTATATGAACAAAAGAACGACAATTATGGAGAAAGGCAAAAAATATATATTTTTTAATTTTTATCAATTTGACAACAGTTCAAAATGAGTATTGAACGAACACGCCAGGACTTATATTAACATTTTCTTATATTACAATTATCTTAATAATTAAAAACTATTATTTCCGGAATGACAAAACTTCTGTTTGCCTTCTCATAAGGTTTCGGCTTTGTATGTTTTATGAGTAAATAGTAATATACGAATTTTTCGTCACACTCGTCCCCAGTTAAATAAAATTGTTACTTTACATGATAAAACATTTATACTTTCCAACAAGAACAATGTACGTGCAATTCCAAGGGACTGGATATTTACTTCGCTTTAAAGAAAATTCGCTATATAGAAAAGAAAAACAATTTTGTTCCTTTTGAAATTTATTATTTGTAGTAGTCAGTTATTTTGGTGTGAAGTACATTTTTTCACATTTCTTCAATATAATTATTTTATACATTTAGAGTAGTAAACAGAGTACCTATCGCGAAATGCAAAGGCAAACTGATAGAGACTGCAAGAAATGTGAGAGATGGTAATGATTCCAGTTGTCACTTGCATAGTTCGGTGGTTCCCCCAAAATACACTTTCAATTTTATGGTAAATAATCGATTCAAAGCATGAGTCTCTGCTTGTGCGTTGTGAAAGCAACAAAGTACACACAGAGCAACGAAAACAACACCAATAACACACAACAAAAAAAATTGTATGGAAACCACCTTAAGGGTTGAAAATAGTGGGTAGATATGTTTTGAGAAACTGTTAGAGATGCAAAAATATTGGGGGTCGGTCATACATATGACCTTTAGGGCAGGAGCGGTGGGAGCAAATTTTATAAAAAATCGATTTTTGTATGGAAGCCCCCTTAGGGTGTGAAGATGAGGGATAAGTATGTTTGTGAAAAATGACTGGAGGTCGATCCCTTTTTTTAACTCTCTAGGGTCGATTCCGGGGCAGTTGCGGGGCTTGTTGTGGAAATTTTCGGCAATACGAAAAGTTTCTCGTTAATAACCGGGGGCTCAATTTTGATTTTCAACATATGATTTGGTCAACCAATTTTGATAACCGCATGGAACATTGTCATCCATTCGTATAACGTGTCCAAGCCAGCGCATTCGGTCAATTTCGACGCGCTTGACTACAGCTTATACAGCTCGTGATTCATTCGACGACGATACTCGCCGTTAACGATGATGGGTCGAAATAATTTGCGAAGTATTTTCCTCAGGGAGACTCCCAGAATAGATTGATCAGCTTGTGTCATTACTCAGGATTCTGCGCTGTAGAGCAAGACAGGATCAGAGTCTGGTAGAGTTGGATCTTTGTTCTTCGAGAGTTGGATCTATAGATGGATCCTATTATATTTAAACTTACCTAATTGTAGCAAATTGGGACCGGCCGTGGCATAGTGGTTAGAACACGCGACTACCATGCGGGAGATCGCAGGTTCAAACCTGGCTCCAGTCATCTTAAAAGAAAAAAATAATTAAAATTTTCTTTCATTGTCGGCTCCCCTCGAATGTTGTTTGACAGCAACTTCGCAGTATTAAGCGTCGATTCAATCGTCGTGTCTAGTAAGAGCTTCTCAAAACAGTGACGTTCGCATTCGTCGATAAATAAGTAGGTGCCGTTAGTTGTGAATCTAAAAATAGAAAGCGTGTTAATTCACAACAACGCGAGAAGCTATCCCATACCTCATTCATGGGGTGCAAAGGGAAATTAAGTTTTTTTTTAATTGTAGCAAATTAGATATGATTTTATTCGAAATTACGTATTAACCTCTTAAGACCTGAACATGAACCGATTGAGTTCAAAGATTTTTTAACTATTTGTTTATCTAATGAGTTGTAATAAAAATAATTTTTAACAACATTTTATAATTTTTTTTTAATGAAGTAGAAATTGATGGTACACATTTGACAATAGAAAACTACTACATTTTACAATGTTTGCCATATCCTAATAGAAACTTCTTCGGAGTGTCAAATTCGAAAGCAAAAATAATGGCTTCGACATCATAGCAATGCCATTTGTTGATATTTTTCGGAAGATCAGTCGTCTAAAGCAAGTAAAAACCCTATTGGCTATTGACCAAAATTTGATGAAATTTTTGCAAACTTGTACCTTAGCTGCGCAAAAAAATAAAGTTTTTTTCTTAAATTTAAATTAGGCCGTATGAAAATTTTGTGATTTTTTTTTTAAAAATTCTTTTCACATTAGTCTGGATTGAGGAAATGCAAATTTTTGTTGTATTTGCCTGCTGAAGGATTCTGCTCTTAAAATAAAAACTTAAAACCATTTATAAGAAAAAATCCAACTTTATTTAATTTGTGATTTTTTTGATATTAGATAATATTGCAGTTAAATTATAAAGTCGATTTGACAAGTGAAGCATTCAATTATCACCTTTGTGTACATTTTCTTGTACATTCTCACTAAAGACGTGCGCGCTGTGTAAAAGTACCAACCAATTATTCTGGGATACAATTTTGTTTTGTTTTAATCTTTGAGTTTTCTCATCTGCTGCTTCTCGTTCACTCGCTCTCTTTATCTTACTCTTATATCACTAACATTTTGTTATTTCTACGGTTGTATGTATGGAGATACGACTAGGTGTGCGTGTACATGTGTCAGTATGACATTACGAAACATACCGACAGAAACAGAAACGTTAAATGACGACGACGAAGGGATAACAAATAATACACTAAGAGAAGAAGGAAGAGGAGGAGGTACATACAAATAGTATCTTGTAGTAAGTAATTCGTATAATTGTTTTTGTTGCAATGCGGTGTGTGAGAGTGAGAATTTAGTTGGGTGATATCGCTCTCGCCGCCGTCATCACATCGCAGGCTGGCAGTCAAATCGAGTCGAGTTGTTGCGTTCTGTTTTAAACCCATTCAGTTTAGTTGTGCTCCATGCACTCGTACTGCGTTGTGTTTGCTCGACCTACGCCGCTCGTTCGTTTGTTCGCTCATCATTCATTCACTTACTACTGCTCTGTGTGCACGCTTCTATTACTCTCTGTTAAAGAATTATAATAATAATAATAAAGACTAAACTAAGCTGAAAAACAGAAAAAACACGCAGTACAAAATATCGCGGGGCTTCTTTAAAAAAAGAAAACACTAAACGATTTTAAGTTTTTCTGTTGCTCGTCGGCGCTAATGTTTTAAACAAATTCGTGTTTAACAAAATACAAGAGAAACGAGGTGCGAAAAGTGTTTAATTTTTTAGTTAACATACCTAGTTTACAAAATCTATTACAAAAAATAAAATACGAAAAAAAAATCATTGTTATATGTTACTACTACATGACAATTTTAGAGTTTTGTGATTGTTTGTTTTATTTTGTTGACTCCAGAGAAAGTCAACAGTTAATATTGTACGAAACGAAAGAAAGATAAAAAAGCAATTCAAAAAAATTGTTGTGTGTTATCAATCAAGTGACCGTGAAAGTGTTGTGAGTGTGGATACACATCATCGATACCTTTTTATTGAGCGCAATGTGAATTTTTCAATATACAATACAAAATATGATTTATTATTATTGATGTTTGACAATTTTGTTATCATCATCTTCTTCTACTTCTTCCTATACTACTGGTTTATAGCTCAACACAAAAAGAAATATACTGAAGTCATCTTTAGAATAAAAAGAAAGATAACTTTGCTTTGAAACGACTTTGAATATAAAATAAAAAGAAAAATATACGACGACGAAAAATATAACGAGTATAAATACGAAATTTACGACGAAAAATTTTACGATAACAGCAAATTAACCAACAAAACGAAAGATTTTTTCCACTAGAAAAGTATGTTATTTCTATTATATGTACCATATATTTATGTTATTCTGCTCAGTGTAGTTAGTTAGTAGTGTTTATAAGTGTGTACGTGTACGTGTCCATGTCCGTCCCCACAGGTTATTATTGTCTGTGATGAAATATTTGTAAATGTGTTTTTAATAGGTCTTTTTATTTTTATTAATTTATGTTGTGTTTTTTTTTTTTTTTGAATTTTTTTAACTTTTTCTAAATAATTTTTTAAATTATGTAATTATGTTGTTGTTTTCCACACATTTCTACAGCAAAACCCCACAATTCGCCTAATACACTACAACATATCTGCGTTAATTTCGTTCTGTTCGTTCTCGCACTCTCTTTCTCTCTCTCTCTCTTGTGTGTGTGACTTGTTTAATCAAATTTTCTGGTTATAAAATACATAGAAATGGAAGTGAGATATTGTTACTCTTGCACCTTAAACAAAATTTACTCGCTCTCTGTACCTTATGGCTTTTGATCTGCTCCATTATTGATCTATATTTCACGCGCGCTCTCTCTTTCTCCTCTCTGCATTCTATTTACACTTCAGCATACTCTTGTATATACATTAAAGAAAATGAACAAATTAAAGAAAGAAAAAAGAAAAAAACGTGTAGAAGTGTTGCTTGTAATTTATTGCAATGATGAGTACATGTTTTGGCACTAAATTTAATTAGATTTTGTGGTTTCCTTTTGTCATTCCTACAAAATATAGACAGAGCTTTTACATACATAAATGTTTGTTATAAGTTGTAACTATCTGTTGCTAAGATTCTAACAATGATTGATCAATCCTATTTATCAAGCTAAGCTGTCTCGTTTATGAATCACCAACTACGGAATGTTTAGTTTCAGGCGTTCTTTAAATCAGCTGATTTCTTTTTAACATTTGTCTCTCACTCTCTATCTCTCTCCTTACTATCATCATCGTCGTCACATGCCTCTTTCTTATGCCCCCGCTTCTGTATCAGCTCTCTCCCGCGTTAATACTGTCATGTTTGTGCAGTCAAAAAAGTTCACTTTATTTAACCTGGAATGTAGTGTGTAGTTACAGATTTGTTTTCATTGTTTTTTTTTCATTATTTTTTTTTCATTATTTTTTTTTTCTTATTATTCTCTCATCTCTTTACTTCATTGACTATTATACTCAAGGTTGCTATAAAATGTGTGCTCTGGTTATGTGTATCGATAAGTTCTCTTAGTATATTAAACTGTTATTAAACGGTGTCTTATCGATATATAAATTTGTCGCAAGTTTTAGAACCGCTAAATGGTAAATTATGTAAAAATAACCTAAGAGACACAGTGAAGAGAATTTTTATGTCCGAGTGTACAAATGAGTAGATCCAATTAGACCTAATTGTATCTCGACATATCCGAAAAAAGGTTATATATCTAATTTCATCAACTTAGATTTGAATTTATCTAATTGTATTGTATATAATTGTAAATAATTTGATCCGAAATTTGTCCAAGTTAAAGATCAAATGTCATCAAATTAGACTTGAATTTATCTAATTGTATCTATTTAGATCTAATTTGATCCGAAATTTGTCCAAGTTATAGATCTTATTAGATTTGATTAAACATTCTTATATAGACAATTGGATCTTATTATTTCCATACAGATACAATTATATCTGTATAAAATTGGGTTTGATGAGATCTCATGTACATCGGGTCGTCTTTTAGAATGATCTTGTGGATATAATTTGATATGAATAGCACATTGAAATTGCTTGATTGAAAACCGATATCAGATAAAATCAAGAACAAATCTGGGATCAGGTTAGACCTACTTAGATACAATTAAACCAGCACTCACCTAAGTTGATCCAATCAGATATAACCAATTTTCGGATAATTATACCAAGAAGGATATAGGAGGGTATATACTATTATATACTATTGGATCTCATTATATCTAAACAGATTCAACTATATCTGCAATTTTTAATTGTATGAAATTGGGTTCGATCTCATGTACATCGGGTCGCCTTTTGGAATGATCTTGTGGAAATAATTTGATATGAATAGATCATTGAAAGTGCTTGATTTTATACGATATCAGATAAAATCAAGAACTATTCTCGGAATAGATCTACTTAGATACAATTAGACCAGCACTATTCTAACCTGATCCAATCAGATATAACCATTTTTGGGATCTTTATATCTTCACCCTATGGGTAGGATAATAGGTTAGGGTTAGGGGTTAGGGTTACTGAATTTTCTCCTGGCCTGAGCCCAAGGTATTTGGCACTATCAGAGAGTGTTAGTACTACTCCATTGAATATGGGTTTGGTAAATTGCTGATCCTGGCCTGAGTGTTCAGATTCCAATTCAGTTTACTGTGTAATATTAGCCCAAGTTATTTGGCACTATCAGACAGTGTAAGTGCGACTCCATTTAATCTGGGTTTGGCAAATTGAGGGATTTTGTAACTCCGTGTGAATAGCATCAGTTCAGTTTTACTCGAGTTTACACCCCACCATTTAACAGAAGTTTCATAGCAGATTCCAGATGCTCGGAGAGTAGTTTGGGATCCTTGCCGGTAACTAGTCACTTTAGATCATACGGTTCTTTTGACCAAATTCGATCGATGACTTTTTAAGTCGTTTGATCCATGTCCGTCCATGTCTATCTGTCCTGTTGGTACAGACGATTACTTTCGAAGGTAACTACACCATTTTCAATTGAAATTCAAAGTAATTTTAATGAAATCCAAAGATTCAATTTGAAATTCAAAACTCGTCAATTGATATTTAAAAATTCCAATTGAAATTTAACATTTTCTATTTGAAATTCGAAAAATATCAATTGAAATTCAAATCTCGTCAATTAAAATTATAATCTCAACAATTGAAAAAAATTCTTTAGTTTTTAATTTCAATTGATGAGTTTTGAATTTCTTTTAATAAGTTCTGAATTTTTATTGATATGTGTTTGAATTTCAAATGAAAAATTTTAGATTTTTGTTGATGTGTTTTGAATTTCAAATGGAATTTTTGAATATCAGTTGACGAGTCTTGCATTTCAAATGAAATGTTTAAAAATCAAATATAATTTTTTAATTTCAATTGGAAATGGTGTAGTGACGATCACCTATTAAGAGTTTATTTACATGGAAAGAATGCATCAACGCTTTTTTTCTTCTCTTAAACAGATTTGTCATTTAAATATTCGGATTTCATTTTTACTAACTGCAATATATTCGAGAACTTTATATTATTTACGTAATTTATTGACACTTGGGTATACAGAATATCTTCCGAACGTTTGTTACCTTAACTGTCCAGACTTAGTGTTCGATCGACTAAGAAAACTTATTGTACCACGGTATCGGAATTCATGTATTGGAAAGCCTTCCATCAGGACTTCTTTAGACTCTGAAAGGCATTTTATACACATTGCCACTTCCTTTGCAAATTACACGGGTTGACATAGGCAACCAAGGCCTTCTACTCCAGCTTCCATCAAATTGAGGCGTTCTAGAATGCCTTTAGTGGAAGACTTTCAAGAAAGCCTTCAGTAAAAAACCCTCAAGACAACCTTCAAATTAAGGCATTCCAGTATGCCTTTAGTGGAAGGCATTCAAGAAGGTCTTCTCTATAGGACCAGCAAGAAGAAATACAAACATTACCTTTAAAAAGAAAAATAATGAACAAAAATGATTTTATATTTTTTTTTATTTATTTATTTAAAAGATCATAAATATATTATCAATTTGAAATACTGTATAAACTTCATAGTTTACACTTATTAAATACGTTTTATTTGAATTGTCAAAAAGTACTAGTATAAGTTTAAAATAGTACATTACAAATTTATTGTTATCGATAAATATTATTGTGAATTGTTACTAAATGGATAAAAGATATAAGAAAAGAAAATGTAAATGTCGAGCGAAGATGCTTCCGTCCAATCGTCCACTTCGTCAGCACAACCCGCACGGTGAGCACATCTTCTAACTCTAATAAACCACTGAATTAAACTAATTAATTTTGGGTTTTATTTCTCTTCCCTACACTTCAACATTCTAAAACTTATTGTATAATTTCTCAATAATTGAGAAACTATACAATCGTTGATAGCGCCAATTCTTAAGCCCAGAACTTACTGCCCGGCACGCAAGAATTGGCCCTAAATTTATTATACCAACAATTCTCCAACATACAGTCCACCAGATCCCACTGATACCAGTTGCATTGCTCAGCAACAACACTAGAGATTTAACCTGGATTAATCTCTCATTAAATCACTTCATGGTCCATTCGAGCCTCTATTAAAAAGAGAAGAACCAACGCCAAGCCCTTCACCTTGTTCATGATCCTATCGAACATTCTAAGAGAGGACAGCGTAAAAGGGAATTGCAAACAAACCATAACGACTGCAAAAATGAGGTAACTAATGGTCATTATACAGAAACAAAATTAGTACTTCGCGTTCTCGGTAAGTGAAGAAACACTTGCGCGGTGATGATTTTTTTTTAACATATATGCGTGTTTGAGTGTAATTCTCAACAATAATATAAAATTCCTAAAGAAAAGGTTAAAAACACTATATTTCGAAAAATATCACATTAAAAACTTGAACAAAAACGTGAAAAAACTATATAAATATCTTGTGTATAAAAATAAAAACCTTAAAAAAAATATATAAAAACGAAAAAGTCGCATTAAAAACTCTAAAAAAAAAAACAAAAACCTGGAAATATACATATAATTGTCGAAATCAAAAATTATTTTAAAAAATTACATAACATACATGCAAATACGAAAATAAAACAACACAATTTACTTAACATTACTTAATCGGGCCAGAACCACCAGAAAGTGTAAAAACTTGTAAAACTGAAAGTTGAAACGTGTAATCAAAAGTTCGTTCGGGAAAACGTTAAAATTAGAGGAATACCGAGTTTAAGTTATAAAAAACATTTAAATAAAAATAAATACTAACTTATCCCAACGTTCGTTTCGCTTAATAAAAATTAATTAACAGAAAAAACTTTATAAAAACATGCATTAGCCACGACTATAGCCGCTGAATTTTAAAATACCGTAAGTCGAAACTTATTCATTTAGAAATTAGCAATTTCGGTAATCTAGAAAACATTTAACATAACCTAAATATTGGAAAAATTGCAATTCTTTAACATTTAAAAAAGTTTGGTTAGAAACCAAAACCTTGTTGCTAGTCCGTTATTTGAAACATGTGTATGAATACATGGATTTATATATGTACATGTACATATATATAAATATATATTTATACATACATAACAAACATATGCTGTAAAAAAAAAGGAAAAACATGCCAAAAATAAAAAAAATGATGAGAGATCAAGAAATATAAATATAACGGAAAACAGCCAAAAGGGGAAACATATTACACTCACATAACATATTCTACTCAAACATGAGCTTCTTGGTTCAACTATTCAAAAGACAAGGAGAGCATATTAATATATTTCTTTAACTCAGCCTTGAGTATTTGAGCTAACTTTAAATATCTCTTGCATTGTCGCCTATTAGCTGAGCATTGTTGTACCGATAACCAGCCACAATAAGAGTTATCGTGTTCGACTTAAAATTTCTCTTTCATTTATTCGTTGTATTCTCTGGAACATAATGGAGAAAAAATACAATTAGCAGCAAAAGTCTACGTCAAGCTTAGGAAAAAACATTTTTAAAATAATTCATTTCGGAAACAACACATGATAATACATAATAAAATCTATAAAATCGTCATTTACACAGAATAAACAAATTTAAGGCTTACAATCAAAATTTAAGTACAAACAAAACATATACGTCTATAAAAAAAAAAAAAACAAAAAAAAAAAAAAAAAAAAAGTTAAAACAATTACAACGATCTAGCAAATACAACGTGAAATTATCGAACAAGATAAATATTACAATTTAAAATTTGCTTAACGAACTTATTAAAAAACATCGAAAATTCGTTTTAAATATATTATTGCTGCACATTTATTTATATTAAATATAATTTGTCTTTTCTTATCAACTAACAAAACTAACTAACACCAAACAATTAAGGATTTATAATATAACAAAATTGGGAAAATTTAAATCTCGTTAAAAACTATATATATATATATTTGAAACAAACAAAAACATAGAACCGTCAATCGTGGCGGCAATGTATATGCCTGACAACAACAAAAACCACAATTCTGCTATAATTTTGAGAAAAAATTTTTGTGGGGAAAAATTTTAATCTCCACCTACACAATTTGTGCGTCCAAATTTACGTCATATTTACAAAACCATATTAAGTTTCCCAGATAATATTAAGTTTATATTTTCCTTGCTTAAAATAAGTAGTAAGCTTTTTAAAATTTTCGGCGCTGCCTTCGTACAATTTAATATCGTTTGGGAGTTCTATAAATTTAACATTTGTATTAAGTTCTCTAGAGCCCCGTCTTTATCTTCATCCTTTGGATCAATTTATACACAGTACTCTACAATAGAAGCTAATTCGCTAATACACTTTTTCTCGAGTCATTCGTAAAACTGCAATGGCTCCTCCAGTTCCACCTACTCTGTCCGATAGATCGAATGCTATCGAAGATGATGATAATGCCAATGTTTCTAACACCACCAATGCTTCGCGTGCAGGCAAAGGTAGGGAAAGTATGTCTTCAGAACACGATCGTTTTCTTTTTTATTGCGATCAACTCATCAACCTGTGCACAAATATTCAAAACCTGGACATCCAGGAACAAACAGATTCTATGTTGGAAGTTAGGTTAAACGATTTAGATAGTTGGTTTAAAAAAACGCAAAATATCTTCGAAATAGTGCTGTTATCGCCTGCGTCGGATAATACCCGAGATTTTAAGGAAAACGTCAAACTTAATTTCAACGTTTGTTCTGAAGCGTATTACGCCGCAAGGGCTCACATGTTGGACATGTTAAGGTTATCAGAGGGTTGCACGGTTTCTGCAGGAGCGTCAAGATTTTCTCTCCCCCCTCCTCCAACACTTAATTCAAATATAGCTCAATCACCATTAAATGATAATTCAGGTATTTTTCTTAAAGTTCCTCCATGCGACACTGAAGTTTTTCAGGGAAGTTACGAAGAATGGCCGTCATTTCGTGATATGTTCACAGCGGTCTACGTAAATCACCCCAAACTCTCACGTGCTCAGAAATTATACCACCTTAGAAACAAAACAAAAGGCAATGCAGGTTCAATTGTTAAGCGATATTCGCTTTGCGATGAAAATTTCGATTTAGCGTGGAACGCTTTGAAATCCCGCTTCGAAAATAAACGCGTGTTAGTCGATAAACAATTGAAAATTCTATTTGATATTCCAATGGTTACTGGAGAGGATAGCGAATCATTACAAAAGATTCATTCCACCGTCAACGACTGTCTAGCGACGCTTAAGTCACTTAAAGTGGCAATAGATGGTTGGGATCCTATTCTTATACATTTAATATCTACGAAGCTCCCTGATGAGACTCTTTCTCTATGGGAACAATCACTCAAATCTCATAAGGAACTTCCAAAGTGGTGTCAAATGGATGATTTCCTTGTTAATAGATATGAAGTCGTAGAACATATTTCAAGTATTAAGTCGACAAAACCGATAAATTCTCTTTCTACTCAGCCTAATTCGAAAATACATACTTATGTATCGCAGGAGAAATTAAACTCGTTATGTCCACTCTGTGAATCAGATCACAGCATACGGATTTGTTCCGAATTCAAAAAATTTACTCCTCAACAACGCATCGACTTTGTATATAAAAACAAATATTGCAACAATTGCCTTTCACAGGCACATACAAAAGGAAATTGCAAAAGCAAGAACACTTGTCTTGTGTGTAAAAAAAGTCACCACACTTTGCTGCACATCAAATCACAAACCGCCTCAAATTCACCTAATCCCCAAATATCCACTGATACTTCTGCAAATGGAAGGCCAGTTCAACAAAATTCAAGATCGCAAAATGATCAACCCGGTACATCTTCCCAAGCTAGAAGTTCAGAAATTCAGGCCACGTTTTCATCGAGCGATGAGACAATATTGCTTAGAACAGCATTAGTACAAATTCAACACCGAGGGGAATTATTTACCGTAAGAGCGTTGATTGATCCAGGTTCTCAACGAACCTTTATTTCAGAAAGGGTTAGGAATCTTCTTCAACTCCGTTACCGTACCGCTCGTTTTGAAATAATTGGTATTGGAGGTCAAAAGCAAATAGCGAATAAAGAATGCGAACTTACTATTTTCTGTCAACGACCGAACCTCTCCTTTGAAATCAATGCCATTGTATTGCCAAAAGTCACTAGACGTATTCCCGCGACTTCATTCACTGTCACGAATCCATCGGAATTGAGTGATCTAGACTTGGCAGACCCACACTTTAATGAATCATCACAAATCGATCTCATATTAGGGAACGATTCGGAAAGGTTTATAAACATAGATGGTATTAAAAAGAATATATGCGGAGAAACTTCTGCCTACAATACCGTATTTGGCTGGGTTCTCAGCGGTCCAATACAATCTAACCAAGTGCAGTCCTTTACCACTAGTATAGTCGCGTCTGAAACTTCCACTTTGGATAATCTCGTTAAAAGGTTTTGGGAGCAAGAGGAGATCCCTGCCACTAAAAATGTATCAAAAGAAGATGAATATTGCGAAACTTTTTACAAAAACACAACTGAACGTCAATCTAATGGACGCTATGTTGTGCGACTTCCTTTTAAGGAAGAATTTCCCGAGTCATTGCATCTTGGCTCATCTAGATTCCTAGCTCTGGGACAGTTTTCCCGTATGGAGCAAACTTTGGCGAAAACTCCAGAACTCCAAAATCAATACAAAGCTGTTCTAAACGAATATCTTGAACTTGGTCATATGGAGGAAACGATATCGACTGAGGTTTCCTCAAACGGCAAATGCTTTTCATTTTATCTCCCACACCACGCAGTGGTACGACCGGAACATAAGTCGACAAAAGTTCGGGTGGTTTTTAACGCTTCTCGAAAGACAAAATCCGGGTTCTCGCTTAATGATGTCTTATACACAGGCCCCACTCTTCAAACAGATTTAATAGCTACAATATCTAATTGGAGGACATACAAATACGTGTTTAGCGGCGATGTACAGAAAATGTACCGCCAAATTCTCGTTAATCCTATTGACAGACAGTATCAAAGGATTTTACATCAAAAGGACAAATCTAGCCCCATTCAAGATTATCAGCTCAATACTGTAACATTTGGCATTAATTGCGCCCCCTTCTTAGCGATACGAACACTTCAGCAATTAGCAACAGACTCTGAATGTCAATACCCATTGGGAGCTTCTATTATACGCAACGAAACATATGTTGATGATGTTCTTTCAGGCGGGTTCACTATTGAAGAAACTATCACGAAGCAAAGGGAACTTATAGCAATTTTAAACTCAGCGGGTTTCCCATTAAAGAAAATTACAGCAAACAACTCTTGTTTACTATCTCACTTACCTGCAGAAGACTTATATGATCAAGACTTTTTACGCTTCCATGAAACCAGTGCTGTTAAAACTCTCGGTTTAAAATGGAATGCATTAACGGATTCATTTTCTTATACATGCCCAGTTGCACCGAACGTATTGGAAGTAACCAAACGAAAAATTCTTTCGGCGGTAGCTCATCTTTATGATCCACTAGGTTGGATTACACCCCTGATCATCAGAGCAAAAGTTTTACTGCAACAAATTTGGTTAGAAGGCGTAGGGTGGGATGATGCAGTTAGTATAGAATCGCTTAAAACTTGGGAAACTTTCTTATCTGATCTTTGTCATGTAAATGCCATAAGCATTCCCCGGTGGAATCAATATACACCTTCAGATGTTGTACAACTTCACGGCTTCTGCGATGCATCGAAACAGGCATATTGTGCTTGTGTGTATATAAGATGTACAAATCCTCAATCAGTTGTTCACTCGTCCTTGGTAATAGCTAAAAGCAAAGTAGCACCATTGAAAGCAGTTTGCCTGCCGCGTTTAGAGCTTAATGGGGCAGTTTTACTCGCAAAGCTAATAAAATATGTCAAATCCACATTAAAGATCGAAATAAATCAAACAATTTTATGGACAGATGCTTCAATAGTCTTAGGATGGCTATCAAAACCACCGCGAACTTGGGAAACATACGTTGCCAATCGTACGGCCCAGATACATGAAATGGTACCTAAAGTTACTTGGCGCCATGTCCCAACACACGACAACCCAGCTGACCTGGGAACTAGGGGTTCCAGACCACAAGACCTCGCTCAAAATTCTTTGTGGTGGCATGGACCTTCGTGGATATTTAAAGATGCTACAACTTGGCCACAACGAAATCCATTGTTCTCTCAAGAAGGACAGAATATAGTACAATCTTTACAGGTCCATGTTCAGGAAAACGATATTTTACTTCGGTTCTCTTCCTATGCTAAGGCTCTAAGGGTACTGTCGTATGTTTTTCGGTTTTTTCACAAAGTTTATAAATCGCATGGTCATCAGGACAAATTTTCAACCACCGATATTTCATATAAAGAAATGTTATTCATTAAAAACAGATTAATATCTTTAGCACAGTCTTATCATTACCAAGCTGAATATGATGCTCTTAATAGCTCGGGGATAATTTCTCCCAAAAGTACATTGAAAACCCTTAATCCTTTCATGGATTCCCATAACATTCTACGTGTTAACGGTCGCCTTGCACAATCAGCATTACCATACAATGAACGTCATCCAATTATATTGCCGTATAACTCAAGATTTTGCCTATTATATCTTAATCATTTACATCTTTATCTCGCGCACGCAGAGTGTAATTTAATGTGCAGGATGGTACAAAGTGAATTTTATATTTCACGATTGAAGCGTAAAGTGAAGAGCATTATAGCTAAATGCAAAATCTGCACTATATTTAAACAGAGACAGTGTGTTCAAATAATGGCACCCTTACCTATAGATAGATGTACATTTACGCCGCCATTTCACACAACCGGCATCGACTTTGCTGGCCCATTTGAACTTAAAAGTTCTGCGATACGTCAAGCCCGCCTTATTAAAGGCTATGTAAGTGTCTTTGTTTGCTTTTCGACAAAGGCCATTCATCTCGAAGTATGCTCTGAACTATCCTCTGCTGCATTTGAAGCCGCATTCGCCCGTTTCGTTGGGAGGCGAGGTCTACCCCATAGGGTAGTTACAGATAACGGCAGAAACTTCATTGGATCCAGCAGATCGCTGCTTAGAGAGTTTGGAAACTTTTTAAAATCGTCATCAAGTGAAATTTCTCAGAAATACGCCGCTCATGGCTTTGAATGGAGTTTTATACCGCCTCACGCACCTCATATGGGCGGCCTATGGGAGGCCGCGGTGAAAAGTTTTAAATTTCACTTGAAGAGAATTGCTGGCTCTCATTCGTTTACGTTCGAACAATTCGCCACTATACTCGCTCGAATAGAAGGAGTATTAAACTCGCGCCCAATCTCCGCATTATCGGATGATCCCAATGACCTAACGGCGTTAACACCTGGTCATTTCCTCAGAGGTGCACCCATGCTTGCAATACCCGAGTTGACATCCCAAAATATGTCTCTTATCAACCGCTGGTTGAAACTCAAAGCACTTCACCATGAATTTGCTATACGCTGGAAGGAAGATTATCTGAAAGCGCTTCACAAGCGATATAAGTGGAAAAATTCCACTCCCAACCTCAAAACTGGCGATTTTGTGGTTATAATGGATGACTTGCTACCCCCCAGTGAGTGGCGTATGGGTAGAGTTGAAAAAACTCATGAAGGTTACGACGACAGAGTGCGAGTAGCAGACGTACGAACATCCACCGGCGTTATAACGCGTCCCATTGTAAAACTTTGCTATTTACCATGCAATCAAGAAGACTAATAACCAACAAATTAACTTTAAAAATTTAACTCTAGCTACCTTGTCATCCGTTCCTCGCTATAGTGAGGGACGAAACTCCCATTAAAGCTACATCTTTTGTCTGTTTCAGATCTAGCCGCAGCCAACGTCGCAATGGAGGAGTTTACAGATGTAAATTATGCCTCAAGTTCCATTCTCTGAGGTTTTGTTCCAAATTTTTGGCCATGGATTTGATGGCAAGGAACAAAGTGGTGCGGAAATTCGACTACTGTATTAATTGCCTCGCAAGGAGCCATACTTTTAGAAGATGTGAGTCGAAAAACACATGCCAGAAATGCGGAAATTATCACCACACCTTACTTCACCGCCAAGACAAGCAACCCAGAATAACACCGCCCAGTGCTGAAGGCAAAACCACACCAAATCCTAATGCTCAGTCATCAAAATCAAAGAACCAACCGCGCAGCAAAACCAACATGAAATCGAAGATCGAGACACCAGTTCCAGATCAGCATATTTTATCCGAAGCCATCCGCTCGCTCGCCTCTGTGCTATGTGCCACTAATTCTCCTGCACAAGTGCATGGCCGGCGGCATGTATAAACTTCATAGTTTACACTTATTAAATACGTTTTATTTGAATTGTCAAAAAGTACTAGTATAAGTTTAAAATAGTACATTACAAATTTATTGTTATCGATAAATATTATTGTGAATTGTTACTAAATGGATAAAAGATATAAGAAAAGAAAATGTAAATGTCGAGCGAAGATGCTTCCGTCCAATCGTCCACTTCGTCAGCACAACCCGCACGGTGAGCACATCTTCTAACTCTAATAAACCACTGAATTAAACTAATTAATTTTGGGTTTTATTTCTCTTCCCTACACTTCAACATTCTAAAACTTATTGTATAATTTCTCAATAATTGAGAAACTATACAATCGTTGATAGCGCCAATTCTTAAGCCCAGAACTTACTGCCCGGCACGCAAGAATTGGCCCTAAATTTATTATACCAACAATTCTCCAACATACAGTCCACCAGATCCCACTGATACCAGTTGCATTGCTCAGCAACAACACTAGAGATTTAACCTGGATTAATCTCTCATTAAATCACTTCAAATACATACAATTTAAAACATACCTCTCTCCCTCTTGATCAACAAAATTCCTTTCTATGCACAGACAGGTTGTATGTCAATCAACGTCACTTTTCCGGGACTTTTCTGACTATGTTTGTTTTTGTAAACAAATCTCAATCTCAATTGTGCATAGTCGGGATTTATAGACTCATAAAAAGTTGTCATAGTACAGGCCTTCTATCATGCTAGGAGATGAGAATGTGCGATTTTCGAAAGATCTTCTTGTGTCAGGCATTCGAATTTTTTGACGGATCTATTAGAGGTTTGTCTAGAATGTCTTCTATGGGGAAGGCCTTAACAATTCCTCTGCTGGGACATGCATACTTCATATATGTACGTATACGTCCCTCTGTATTTCAAAATAAACTTGCAACTAAATTGTATTATCGTCTTTAGGAAGTTATTGTACTTATTGCTGCATGCATTTGTATTATTCATAACTTTTCATTAAGCTTACATTCGCTTTCATACGACTCTTACGATTGTCACTTCGCCGCCGTCTCCCTACCTCCGCTTATTTTACCCTCCATCTTCTGTTATGTATCTAATTATATTGCGGTATATGACGTGATACTGGTATATGTATGAATGTACATGTTATCATCGTCGTACTGCATCTTAACAAATTTGCAATGTTTATTTTTCTCTTTTCTTTTTAGTTATTGTTTTTAGTTGTTCGTTTCATTGTTAAATAAATATTAAAAAAAACATATAACAGAAATAAGTTTGAGTTTCACTAATAACTTACTTACCTTACTACCGTTTTTTGTTGTTGTTTTTGTTTCTCTACTGCGACTTGTTTATTGTTGTTGTTGGCAATTGTCTTCTTGTGTGCTATTGTAAATTATTGCAAATTATTCTTCGAGTTTTCCTTTCTTTTGCGTTATGGACAATATTTGTTGTTGGTGGCAAGAGATACCTAAACACACACACACACACTCATGTTAAAGTATCTATGCGATGCAACAGCAAATTATGCATACACACATGACTGCAACAATAATAATAACAACAACAACAACAACACAGTAGTAGTAGAAGAAGAAGAAAATAAAACACGAGTAGCTGTCATCTCAGCGTTGCAAGTACACATACACTTCTTGTACCTCGCTCCTCGTACTGGTGTGGTGTATAACACATTTTGTGTATTCGACTATTAGTATTACAGTTTGGTTGATGTTGTTGTGATAGTTTTGAAAACTGCACATGTGCTGCAGCCATGTCCGCCCGACCGTCCGGCCATCGACGATTCTTAGCTTGTGCCAACCCGACGACCGTTGTTAGTAGTAAATCATCTCAAGAGTTTGTTTAGTTTTTGTGATTTTCTCATCAGGGATGGGAAATGTGGTACGCGTGTATTAGTGATGAGATGAAAATGTTCGGCCAAACTTGTGTACTTCTGACTGTATTTGATTTGTAAAATGTAACATTTAATTTGACAATTTGTTATTTAATTTAATTGAATAAGATGAATGAATTTGCAATTCATTTGAATCGAATGAATTTTAATGAAAAAGAACTACATAATTTTCAATTGAACTTTAAAAAAAATCTATTGAAAATTAAAAGTCATGGTTTTTTTTCAATTACTCTACAGGAGAGACAAAAAAATGGTTTATTTTTGAAAATTTTTCATATATTTTACACATTACTGATCTCGATAACTTCCAACTAATCAAGATATCACGAAAGGGTTTTAAAGCACAAGAGCTTCAAAAAATTGCAATAAAAAAATACACATTACTGATTTGAGGGGCGACGTGACATACACTTGTCAATTTATATTCAAAAATTCTATTTGAAAGTCTCAACACATCAAATAAAATTGAAATTTTCCATTTGAAATTCGAAAAATATCAATTGAAATACAAAACTCATCAATTGAGATACAAAAAATGTTAATTAAAATTGAAAACTCGTCAAAAGAAATTCAAAAGTCTTCAATTGAAATTCAAAATTCGTCAATTGAAATTCAATACTTATCAATTAAACTTCAAAACTCGTACATTGAAATACAAAACACTTTCATTCAAATTGAAAACTCTTTAATAGAAATTCAAAATTCGTCAATTAAAACTCAAAACTTGTGAATTGAAATTCAAAATTCTTTAATAAAATTCAATACACACCAATTGAAATTCAAAACTCGTCAATTGAAATTCAAAATTCGTCAATCGAAATTCAATACTTATCAATTAAAACTCAAAACTCATAAATTGAAATACAAAACACATTTATTAAAATTCAAAACTCATCAATAGATATTCAAAACTCTTCAATTGAAATTCAAAATTCGTTAATTGAAATTAAATACTTATCAATTAAAATTCAAAACTCATTAAATAAAATTCAAAACTCTTCAATTGAAATTCAAAATTCGTTAATTGAAATTCACAACTCATTAATTGAAATTCGAAAGTCATCAAAACTCAATGCTTCCTCTCTGACAACTGTAAATAGTTTTGTTTTCATTTGTTGTTATCTTTTTGTAGTCATTGTAACTTTGCGCGATATCCATTCCCACAGACAGACAGCAACATTTGGTTTCGTTTTCTTCCTCACCTGCTTGTTTTTGTTTCTCTTCCTCCTTCATTGAGTTTGCATTTGAAATCACTGCTAAATTAGTTTCTTATGATTTTCGTTTTTCTTTTCTTTTGTTGTTTTGCATTTTTTCAATTATTCATAGTTTCAAAGCAGCTGATTTGGATTATGGTTAAATACTATCGTGACTATTGTATGTAGCTTCTGCCTTATACCGCCGCCTCATTCATGATGTTTGTTGTGTTCCTCTTTGCTTATTATTGTTGAGATTTTTGTTGTTTGCTTTTAAGTGATAACAACTACAACTACAGCGGCAACAACGATTCATTATTATTATAATAGTTGTGTTTTTGTGTTGTTTGGCCGTCGGAACAAAAATGAATGATTTTTGAAGCCCTGTGCCGCCTCCCCAACGCCCCCGCTTGCAACCCCTAAATGAGAATTCGACCCATGTATCGATGTGTGACGTTATGTCTTCTTACGACTTGTTGTGGTTTGTTTTTGCACACAAGTTTTGACCTAAATAACTACTACGACCGACCGACAAACCGACCTACTAATATTATTTGTTGTTTTCAATCGCAGTCGCAGTCGGTCGTAGTAGGTAGAGTCAGAGTCGTCTTCTCTTTCGTCGTCGTCTCCATATACTTGTCATATCATTGCGCTCAGTTGGTGATAGTTTTAGTTGTAGTGACAGCAGCAGCAGTAGTAGTAGTATTATTTGTTGCTTTTGTCGTAGTATGTGGGTAGTATGCTATAAACAAAATAAAATAAAAAAAATTATGTTAATAATATAGATGATATAGGAATTTTGTAGTATAAACAACAACAACACAGAAAAGAATATAACGGTCATATGGTCATACACGCGCGCTCTTTCGTACATATGGATTTGTGTATGGGGTTAGTTTGTCATTTTGTCAGTGAAGTAGTCTGTCTGTTAGTCGATAATGTCGACCTAATTGTAGAATAGTTTCAGACATGAGTATGGCTTCTATGAACAATACGAAATAAATCTCTAGTATATTTATGATTTATATATGTATACATATATGTATGTATAGATTTTGTTGGTGAAAAATAAATATGCACAATGTTCATACATAGATATGTATGTAGTAGTAGCTAAGCACTACAGATTACTGCAGGAGAACGCATCACTCAATTGATGAGTTTTCAATTTCAATTGGCAATAATTTTGAATTTCAATTGACGAATATTTGAATTTTAAATGACCAATGTTGAGTTTGTAGTTAATGAGTTTTGATTTACAATTGATGTTTTTTAAAAATTAATTGGCGGGTTCTGGTGTCTTCTGAATTTCAAATGGAATTTTTGAATATCAATTACAAGTTTTGAATTCAAATTGGAATATTTGAATTTCGATTGATTTTATTAAAATTTCGATTGGAAATGGTGTTGTTAAATGAGATATAAAAACTGTTTATTTATTAGGAAAATTCACAAGTTAGGATTTAATTTTTTTTTAAATTACATCACCCATATGGGTATTTCCACAGAAAAGTCCACATTGATCAAAAAAAAAATTCGAAAAAAAAACGTTTTCTGACTTGTATTAGTAAAGACAAACACTTAAATTTTATAAATTTAAAATGTCCATTAGACTGGGTCAAATTTTTTCTCGACCAAGTTGTTATTATGCGTTACTTACTATGAATTTAAACAAAATTTACCCAAGAAACCATGTTTGTATAATAAAAATCTAGCCCCCAGTTTTTACCGAAAAACTTTTTGTATTGGGGAAAAATTCACAACAACGCCCTCAACTGCCCCGCAATCGAACCTAGAGGGTTCAAATGTATGACCGACCTCCAGTCACTTTTTTCTCCTAACAATTTTCCCAAACATACCTACTCCCCATCTTCACCTCCTAAAAGGGCTCCCATACAGAATGTTTTTTTTTTATAAAATTTGCTTCCACCGCTCTAAATGCCCCTCCCTAAAGGAGTCAATTGTATGACCAGCCCCCGTATATTTTTTCAACCCCAACAGTTTCTCAGATCATATTTAACCTCCATCTTCAACCCTTAAGGTGGTCCCCATAGATTTTTATTCATTTTTGTAATTTATGTTATGAAATGAGCTTCTGCTGCTCCCATTGTGCCTCCAGAGGGCTAAAATGTACGACCAACCCCCACTAGTATTTCCCTCCTAACATCTTTCCCGAACAAACCTACTCCCTATCCTCGTACTTAAAACGACCAAAAAACAAAAATTCACCACAAAATAATATTTCCGTTAAAATGTTTCGATTTTATTGAGGGTAATAAAATAGAACCGGGAAACCGGGATTGATATATTTCCCGGGAATACCCGCATTCTCCAGAAAAAAAAAGAATTTTTCTTCGGTTTGTTAAGCAAAGATTCACAGAATGGCTTGAAATTTTGCGGAGATCATAAACAGATACTTCGTTATATTGTCCCAAAAAATTATGTCATTTGATGGAACGCAGTTCAACCGCCGGTCCGGAAACGAAGTCATTCCTATTATTTTAATACATTTGTATGAAATTTTTCCATTTTCCTATTTATCCCGGATCGGACTTGATAAATATTTAACACTTTAATATTTGTCCGTTCGTCCTTCCTTCCTTCGGAAATACCCATGTCGCAGCATAAATGGTTTACTGGCAATATTTGCAGAAACAACATGTTCTATTTTTAACTCTAATTGCGGTTCTTTAATCCAAAACCTTATTCTAGAACTAATGGTTTTTTTAAGATGATGCTGCTATATTTATTGTTCAATTATTTCATATTTCTTAAATGCCAAACAACAAATGACTAATTATTGTTATAATCTATTGTAGGTACAAATACACTAGCGTATAACAGCACTACCATATGACAAATCTATAGTAGGATGCCATGACAAATCTTTGAGGTTTTACGTTATAATAATGATGATGGTGCTGCCATCATCATCGTTATTAGAATAAATCTATTGTATAATACTGACGCAAGTATTTTTCAGTTAATATTAAAACTAAACTGTGGTTTCATTTGACGGATGCGTTTACTTATTGAATTTGACAAAAAATTTCAAATTTTTGTTTAAAATATCTTATGTGTGCCTCACTCCTGAATTACAGTAATTTAAGAATCCTTTCAATGTTTCATTGAAATCATCAACAAAATGATTTCATTTTTTTTTAATTTAAATTTGTTGTTAATGTGTTTTTTTTTTAATTTAATTTTATTGTTTCTCAACGCCGCAATTCCATTCAATGTCCCTTAAATGGCTATTGTTGTGCTTTATCGCCAGTCGTTTCATTTCAATATTTTTTTCTATTATTTGTACGCCATATTGTGCATACAATAACAGTTACTGTGTATTTGTTATTGTTAATATTAATTATTGTTAATTGTTATGATAATTTCATTGTTATGTTTGTTTTTTCTGTTATTCTACTTGTGCTCGCAACATTAGTGATAGTAACGCCGCCCTTTTGATGCGATACCTCCTTTTGTTTGATTGGCTTCGTTTCGTTTTGCACTTGAACTACTAGTGACGAAGTGTTTTTCACTTACGCAGTTATTGATAAGATTACAATATTATCCGGTTTTCAACAAATTGCATGATTGTGCACATGCCACCCGTGTGTGAAGCTTTTGACGCCTATTGCGATCAAAAATAGATGGAATAGTTCAACAAAAAATTTCAGTTTTTTTTTTGTTGGTATGTCACAAATAGCCGGAATTGATAAGCTTCGTAATTTAGCTGGACAAACCGTCATCAATTTTTTGTTATCTTATCTTCTTTTTTTATCACAACTGGCTGCAGTGTTACTTATATTGTGACGGCGCGAATATTGTCCCATTGAACCACCAGAGTTTCGGTCAGAAGTGTTTTCTTATCTTATGTTTGCCTTATTGAAAAACTTGCTCTTCTATCATTATTTACTATGAAGGACGTGAAAGTTGTTAATGGGGGGAAAATGTCTTAACAATTTATTAGAGGATAGCGTTTTTAAAAGTTGTCTTAAAGCACTTTTTAAGCCGAGTGGCTTTTTACTGAGCATCACTTCTGAGCGGTTAGTTGTTAAGAGAGGCTTGTTTTATGATTTTACACCAAAATTGCGTTCCAATTTTTTCAAAAGTTGGTTAATTATTATACTTTCTTATTTATTTTTGTATTTTAGTATTTTTATATTTTAATATTTTTAAATTTTTTATTTTTATATTTTTACATTTTTATATTTTTATATTTTTATATTTTTATATTTTTAAATAAAATCTTCAGACATGTACAACAAGGACAAATATCAAATTGCATTAAGGACAAATCGAACATTAAAGGAACTATTCAGTAAGACCAAGACAAAAGTTAAAAAAGAGGAGAAATCAGACGTAGTTTATAAAATTTAGTGCAATAGTGACAACGACAACATATGCCAGAAGGTATATGTTGGAACGACTTGAACAAAATTGGAGACCAGAATTTCTTCACACAAATCGGACCAAAAAGCTTTGGAACCCGTGGAACAAAAAACAGCCCTTGCGGCCCATTGCACATTAACCGGCCATATACCCAACTTTAACGACGTAGAAATACTGACTCAAAAGACTAACTACAAGAGAAGATACACTCTGGAGATGTTACACATCATGGACACGCCGAAAGAGCATAGCATAAACTACAAAAGGGACACGGAAGGATTAGCTAAAATTTATAGACACACAGTTCAAAGACACAAAAGAAATAGAGAAGCTTAGTTAATAACTATTCAGGAATCGACGCAGACGTTTAACGTTTTGTTCTTCGTTTTATTTAATGTAAATATGTTGTGATATTAATGTAAATTAATTGTCTAACAGTGTAATTGTTTTATGTATTTGTGAATTTATACAGAAAAATTTCCCTGATGATGATTGACGAAGTCAGTTGAAATATCGGAATATAATAAAACAAGGAAAAATACATCAACAGTGTTTTTTTCTCAAGCAACACCAATGACCTCAAGCCAAACTATATCAAACGAATATTTTTATATTTTTATTTCTTAATATTTTTACATTTTTATTTTTTTGATATTTTTCTATTGTTATTTTATATATTTTATTGGTTTATTGTTATATTTTTATATTTTTTTATTTATATATTTTATATTTTTATATTTTTATTTTATTATATTATTATATTTTTATATTTCTATATTTTTAAATTTTTATAATTTCATATTATTATTTTAATATTTTTATATTTATATTTTAATATTTTTATACTTATATTTTAATATTTTTATACTATACTTTCTAAATTTAAATCGATATATCTCGATTCCTAGATGAGACCCAACAAAACGCCGAACACGTATAACTTTTTATTGCCTATTACAACATTCCCCGTTGGTTTCATCTCATTCCGATTTTGGCTGTCACACAGTGTTATCAAACAATAGAGAAACAATATTTCTAAAAAATATATTTATTTTGACTGAAAACACTTAACTAACTGATTAAATCTTTTTTTCTTATCATTGCAGAAATCTAAAAGAATTATAAATCTACAACAAAAAAGTGGAATTATATCTTGGAAAATTCAGTTTTCCAAATACTGAATAAGCGAACCAACACTACTATACAACAACTCAAGCAACCAACAAATAAAGGGCAAAATGGATAACTAAAGAGAGAAAGAGAGAGAGAGAGAAATAAAAAAAGCAACAACAACATAACACGATACTAATCAAAAACAGCAACAGCGACGTAAAAAACTGCAACGTTAATAACATCATCACCAGCAGCAGCAACAATAACAACAGCAAAAGCAACACCAGCAAAATTTTTATTTCTTTGTCACGAACATAAAACATACAATCGACCAACCAATCACCAAACCAATCTGCTCTAATCTAAAACCTTAGCTGGAGTCTTTTTATTACACGCTTAAACAAGTCTTCACATAAGTTAATTAAGCAACAACAACAACAACAACAGTCAACAACGCAGCGTTTTGTTATTTTTTTTTTTGTTTGTTTACATTGGTTACACACACACATCTTTAATCCTCTTCTTGGCCAACTACAAATATTTGTTTGTAAACGCGTAAGCAAGGAAAGGACCTAAGGAAGAGCAGCATCAGCAGCAGCGGCAGTAGCTGTGTGAGAGCAAGTAAGCGCGGAAATCAAGTCATCTAGCATCATCTAGCGTCAAGTTACAAAAGTCGAGCAATGCACTTTAAATCACAACTCAAATCTAACATAACATAACGATAGATGTTGTTGTTGTTTTCCTAAAGTTTAATTTTGCCTTTGGTTTTTTTTTATAATTTTTCGTTACATTTTTTTGTTTTGGATATTGATTTTTGCAACTCTACAACAACAAAAAAGCAACAACTTTAAGGCACATACATCAATCGAATGCAAGTTCTATTGGTCTTCTAAAATCCCAAAGAGTACAGAGAGAGAAAAGTACGATCACAGAAGTCACCCTTCCTCCGCCGCCCATATTTCGTTCGCCTACAGAAGTTTGTGTTATTGCACACATGTCTAAGAGAAAATGTTGCCGCATCTATTAGGGATAAATGTGGAAAATGATATGCTAATAATGAAATCGACCATCAACATTGTAGCTCCTTTTGTAGCTCCTTTGTGCCCTGCTGTTTCAGCTGTTGCTGATCAAGCATACGCTCACTTGCTGCAAACAAGTGCTGCTATTGCTGTAGCCACGGAAAGTGTTATTCAACAATAAATTCGCCAGCACTATACAAAAACAACTACAACAATTTCATTTAACGACGGTCAACGCAAATCCCTAAGGAAAAAAGAAACCAAAATAAAAAGGAAGAGAAAAAAATCTGAATACTATCATCATCATCATCATCGCATCGTCATACCCACGACCACCAACTAAAACCAACAAAACTAGAATATATATTGTGTAATCACATCAACACCAAAAGATTAAATAAACAGCGTATGACAAAAAAAGAAAGGAACCTTGCACCGCCACAACATTAGATGCAGTAGTAAAAGTAAATAAAGAAACGCGCTCCTATTTAAAGGAAAATATAACATAACAACTTAAAAGAAAGAAGTAAGCAGCAAGGAAGAACGAAAGCAGAAAAATTATATTGTTTGTTGTACTACAACTAATGTATATGAGAACAACTAAATTCAATTGTATACCAAGCGACGTGTCCGGCAAAACTACGCCACACAACACCACAACATCCTTGGCGCCGATATCATTTGTCGAAAACAGTCTAACAAACAAACTGTTGAAATTGGTTTACAAATCTTAAGGACATCTCCTAAATCTTTTAAAAAGAACCGGTAAGTAATTTAATGCTCCTTTTTCTTGCCCATAATAATTTATTTTAATTTAGATTTTTGAAACTTCTTGTATTTTGTGTATTTTGTAAATAATAACAAAGTAAATAAAAAAACACTTAAGGTCCTATTTGCCATTTGTTGTTTTTTCTTTTTCCAAAGTATCATTATTTTAATTGAAAAAAAAATAACAAAAACTCACTAAATCAACAATTAAAATTTTGCTTTTCTAATAAATTCTATTCGGTTATTAAAGCAAAATTTCTTCAAAATTGTAACATGGAGTATGTAAGAGAAATCGATTTAAAATGATTTGATAACAGATTATGATTTGTCTATCAAATATGTTTAATTTAAATCATTCGATTTCCGTTACATATTTACAATGTCATAAAATTATGTATTCCATTTTAATATGTATAGTGCATCTTGAATTTTAAATTTGTATAAATCTGAACTTAAAATTTGTATGGTTCGTTTGATTTTCTTTGATCTTTGGCTATTGTACGTTGAAAGGTTGACGTAGTGAACATTTTTGTTGTTGTGTCGAAATTTGTATAGTTTTTGGTTTTTGGATATTCCTTTTAATGTTTAACGTTCGTTAACAATTTGCAACAAAGGACCTCAATGTTTACATACAAAATTTGGATTAAAAAAAAAAAAACAAAATTCGATAATAAAAAAATGTAAATTACTATTGTTATTTCGTAAAATTTGTTTGGTTTTCTTCTTTCTCTATCTTTTAGAACTGTATATGCAAGTAGCATTTTCTGTGTGTGAATTAACGTTAGGGAGAAACAATACAATTAATATTTTCCAACAAAAATCAAAAAACTAAACAATACAACAAAGAGCTGGCATGAGCTTTAGACCCAAAACATGTTGGTACACTTTTCTACTTGGGCTGTTGTAAGACCAACTTTTACTTATCATTTTGTCTCTTTCTAAAACAATATTTATTTGAACAGCGACCTAAAAAAGATTAGTCAAAGTTGGAGATATCAATTTCTTGTCTTGAACACTCTGAATACAAATTTCTGAGCAACATTTTTGTAGAACATTTGAATATTCGAAAGTCCTATTTTAAGGCACTTTTCTGATTTTTTTGCGATTTAAGTATATTAAAGGAGTCGAGATAAAGAGTTTAAAAGTTCCACAAAATTTATTCTCGTTAAATATCATTGCAGATGTCTGATATGGAAAATGGACTAAATTAAAAAGAAACAAAGTTTTTTTTAATCTTATTTCACTCTATTTTAGGTTAAACTAAAAACTTCACTGGGTCTTAAAAAAAGTTCGATCATATATAATATACTCACCTGATAATTTCGCAACTGCCCGGGAGACTGACTGACCCCCAGTCATTTTTCTCTCCTAACTTGTTTTCCCAAATATACTACCCCCCATCTCCACCCCTTTAGAGAGTTTCAGTACAAAAATCAAATTTTTGTACATTTTGCTCGAACCGTTCTAACTGTCTCAAAAGTGCCCCTAGAGGAGTTAAATGTGTGACCGACCCCCAATATTTTTTCAACCCCGACAGTTTCTCAGAACATATCTATCCTTAATCTCAAACCCTTTAGGTGGTCCCCATACAATTTTTAAGGTATTTTTCATAATTTGTTTTTATGAGAATTGCTCCTGCTGCTCCTATGATGCCTTCTAGAGGGGAAAAATGTATGACCGACCCCACAAATCTTTACAAAATAAGGGGCTGGCATAAAAAAAATCAATTTTTTTTTTTATTTTTACAAATTTTGTTCCCACCTTTCTAACTGCTGCAAAGGTACCCCTAGAGGAGTCAAATGTTTGACCAACCCCTAATATTTTTGCAACCCCGACAGTTTCACGGCCTTGTTTGTGAAATTACCACCCGCTTTTTGTCTTTCTTTGACTCCATCCAAAACATTCTATACTGGGTTGTCCCGTATTATAACCAATATAAGTAGCCCTAGGTAACTAGGACTTATTGGTCACCCAACTCTCGCCGGGAGAAGGGAGTGTTGGTAGGCACCCGGACGGCATTTTTTGCATTATAACCCTATCTGCCAGGCGCTTATACGGTCCTCAACTGGAGGATCGGACAGAAGGCGTTTTCTATACGTCAGGTTCTTCCTGAAATTGTGTTACTGGACGATGAAGTGCATACTAGTTATTTGCTGGCGCCAGCAATCGCCAGTGACATAACAAGCCTCATTGACACTTGAGTTTTGTGGAATAGTCCTTGCACAGAGACGTCTCCTCAAAACCCTCTTCTTGTTACCGCTGAGCTGTCCGCGATCGCCAAAAAGGCTATTACCCCGAAGTGAGAAACTACGGGGCGTTCCACTATCCGCAATCTGTAGACGCGTCCCGTAATGCTCAGCTACGCTCCTCAAAGAATCATTAAATCATATACACAAACGAGTCAATATATATGATTTAATTAATCTCGATAGCGGTATTACATTTTTTCATTATCATATCTAGCATCTATCTTCACTTCCTTAGGAGTTTCCCATACAAAAATCGAAATGTTATAAAATTTGCTCCCAACCTAGAGGTAGGGTGTGCTTAGATGAGTGAAACAGAATTTGAAAACTTTTCCAAAAAAGTGTAAATTTCAAAACAGAGATGGAACATCAGGTGAATATTTTTATCCACAGAATCCAGAGAATTAGATACTTACCACCAAATTTCCGATGATGAAAAGATTTTGCAAAACCTTTAATTAAGGAGAACAAGAGGCAGCATTAAATGCATTGACTGAAGGTCGGTCATACATTTTACGCCTCTAGAGCCGACTCCGGTTTATTTCAGACTGGCGCAGTAGTAATCAATTGACATCTATAACAGTTAAAATGATATTACTATTTCAGCAGTCGCAGGCAACTACTTGTCATTCTTTGTTACCAAAAATTTGTCTTCACCATTATATAAATTTCATAAAAATGTGCCCTGTTTTCTACAATTGGCCTAATCATGAAAACTGTATTGTTTTTCCTAACGTTAATTCACCCAACCACCACACACACACTGTCCAGTATGTTTATAATCTAACTCTACTGTTTACGAAATGTAGTTTTATCTGCAGATATTTACCAGCTGTATGTATTTGTAAAGAATTGAAATGATTTTTGTTTTTTTCTTCTTTTATTGCATATCTTTTATGTGTTTTACCCACAAACAAAAAAAAAAACAATCAAACAATCGCTAACAATAAACTCAAGGTATGAAGTATCCTCAACTAGTATCGCCTCGTGCCGTGAACGCCATCTCTGATTGGTTAGTATCACGTTTGGATCAATTAGGCGTTGAATCACCCCAGATCTATACAAGACTTCTACTATCTCTCTTGCAATCGTCAGTTCAAGTAAACGATCCAATAGAGTTCAGCAACTTGGAAGTAATTCAAAATTCTATGTTCCATTAATTTTAGTATATTGAAAAAAAAATAAAAAAATATTTAATTGCATTATCGGAGCAACAACATATGCACACTTATGTATATGTTTCGTGTGCCCACCAATGATATCAATTAAATATTTATTTAGCAATCAATTACAAGTTGCATTCTTCTTATTAATATAAGATTTTTTTTCTTTCGTTCCCTTTCTTGTTCTGAATTTTGCTTCTGAACATTTTAGGCATTTTTCGCCAATCGCAAAGGAGGTCATAACAAGCGTTTTCATTTGCCATCCGATACAGAAGCCTTGAAGAAATTAAACGCCGTACAATGTCTAAGGGAGATTGTTTCAAATGAACAAGAGGTTAGGCTTATTTTTTTTCACATTCCGCTCTTTTTATAAAAATTTGACCAGATCTTTACTAAATTTTACTTCTTTCTCCTTCCTCTCACTCGCTAATAGACCGCAGTTATCGAACAACTCGTTGATGAATTGTGTGAAAAGTTGCAGGATATTGAGAAACGAACCCAGGAATTAAATGATGAACAGCGTTTTCTGATCGATACCCAGTTGAATATTGAAGCGCAGCCACACCAAACTGCTGACATTGGCAGTGGAGACAGTAGCGGTCATCATCGGGACATTGGCTCCTCCCAAACCCCATACGTTTGCCGTGCGGCCCATATTGATACCAGACGTCTTTTGGCAAGTGAAAATGACTTAAAAGATACCGATAACGATCCGAAAAAACGGTATTTTCGCGCCTTTCCCGCTCTGACAAAGGAAATGGAAGATTCCTTCCGCATATGGCGTCGTAATGCAAAGTCTTTAACCTGGCCCGTAGTTGGACGTTCTATTGTCGCAGATAACACTAGTCTCGTCGCAAGTAATTCCAGCAGTGCTAGCTCTAGCATTTCGTCTACGAATTTTGGTGTTAATAACAATTCGGATAAAATTGTTGAAAGCAAATTGAAAGTAAGTCATTCCGAAGAGGAGTTGAACGCTCAACAGGTACGAGCGGAGGCCGAAATTGGTGGCAGCAATTCAGTAGCCGTTGTTGGCGAAGTTTCCAGCTTGGCAGTCGGTTCATCGGCTAGCTCAAAGAAGAAACCTAAACGTCGTCGTAATCAAGGTAAGTGCAAGCAGCATAAATTAAAAAAAAAAAAATACTTATATCTAATAAATAATGAATGTGCTTTCTTGCAGCCCTACCCAAGGGGAGAACAACTCAAAGCATACGTAAAGTCACTGGGGGTAACAATAGCTGCAATACAGCACCAGGAGGCACCAAGTTTTACAGTCAGCATCACTACGCACATCACCGCAAATCATCGCCCACTTGGGATACAGACTTCAAAGGTTGCTGGGAAATGGGCCCAGATTTGATTAAAGAGTTTTTGTCACGTCAAAAAGGCACCACCAAAAGCAGCCGCAGCACTTCCGAAAGCATGGACATAGGTAGGCGCAATGATTGCCCCGTTGCAAAGGGGGACCTCTCTACGCACGGCACTGAGTTTAAGCCCGGCTCAGAGAGACCAAAGGCAAAGCGTAGTCTTGTCTTTGATGTCTCCTTCTGCTTGGACGACGACGAGGACCGCCAACGCTATGATATTGAAGATGGTGTCGATTACGTTGATGAGGATTACGATGACGACAATACATTGGCATCGCTGCCTGAATTGAGCAATGATTTGGTTAATCCCCGACGCTTGTATCAGCGTGAGGCAATTTTGCAAAAGCCTTCGGCAATGTGTAGTGTTGTGTATGACAACAACAATCGTGATGAAACATTGGATTCGGTGAATCAGTTGGATTTCGATAGTCTCAAGGCCAAATTTAATAGCAGCGTCGAGGCTTTGTGGAAGGATGCCGAGCCTCAACAGACTTTGTTTACCAAAGGCAATGCTACAGACGGGATATCGTCAGCTTTCTATGCCAGCACATCTCTCAATGCTCCGGCTCCGTTCAAACATGAGTTGTGGAATTTCTGGTCAAATTACAACCAACACCACTATGATCCTGCTGCCAAATTCTCCACTGTGGCATCAACGTCATCGATGATAACGACACGTTTAGATGACAGTAGCGCTAGTTCTGGCGCTGGCGCCGATATTGCAAACTCGAGCGATTACTTTTCCATGCCCAGCAATTTGGACGATTTTGACAAGTCGGTGGGTGCGGTACGTCGTGCTAATGAGGCTGGTGCTTCCTTGGATGCACACACGCCTTCGATCAATGTATTCCTTCAGAATTCGATCTGGTCTTCGTCGGGAGATTGTGTGGATGCAGTTGGTGCTGCGGCGGCAGGTGAAACCGATGAGAGTTTTCTCTATAAAGTGTGGCATTCGAATAGAAAACTAAGCCAGCTCGAAGTGGGGAATACCAAAGGCGAAAAGGTAAGCGTAGCTGGTGACTATATATGCGAAAGTTGTTGGATTGATTGTTTTTTGTTTGTTTTCAGATCACTGATGCAGATGGTGCGATTAGTTTCAATAAGCCAAAAGAACCTTTGATCACCTTAGGCGATGTTGGAGGTGGTGCTAAACTGGAATTTCCCCCCTACAATCGCTTGAAATGGTCAGAAGGCATTAACGCCGGTCCTTCGTATAACAGCTTGCGCCCCAATAATGTCCCCTGCGACTTGGGTGGAATGGAAAGTTTGCCGTTGGTCGATAACAAGTTTGCTTCATTTGGCTCTGCTGCCACTGTGACCGGTGCCAATTGGGAAGCTCCAGTTTATGGGCAACACTCACAACCAGATCTCAAGTCTTGGTGTGCCTCAAACCCGATGTCTTTGACCGAAATGTATGGCAGTGATGTATGCGATAGCATCTCCCAGGAACAAGAAGCTGAGGCGAAATTGAATACTGATGGGCCTACGGTAACACTGCCCAACCATTGCGCCGCAACTAGTGGCTTCATAGCCTACTCTCGCATCAAGAAATGCGGCTTAGTACCGCCTCTGATCAAGCCTGTGCCCCAACAAAGTGCTAGTGCCTCCCGTTTACCCAAAGCCTATTTCCAAGACGAAGAGGAGGAGAACTTACTGACTTCCGAGAGCACCCATTTCCATCCTATAGAAAGTTTCGTGGACGGCCACTCATTTAATATAAGCGATGCCTTGGATGAGGTTCCATTTGAGCGCAGTGCTAGCGGCTACTTGTGTTACGAGTCAACCGAATACGCCGAGTACACGCGAAACGACATCTATCTAGCTGACGAAGAAGTATCCAAATCCAAATGGATGAAAATGGTCACCTATAGCCCTTGTAATAATTTACCATCCAAAAAGCAGTCACACCAAAGCCCTGCTGTAAAGCCGATGGAAAATGAAATGGATGAGAGCAAGGACGATGCGTTTGTTATTAAGTTCCGTTTGAGGCGTACGGGAGAAATAGCGTGCCAAACGGAAGAGATCGATTTCCAGTTAGCCGCCGCTAAAATTGCCGATCCGCAACGACCAGTAGAGGACATCGAAATGCCAATGTTCCATAATAACGCTTTGGAAACTACAACAAAACAAGCGAACAATGAGGCCATCATTGTAGCCGTTACCAAAGCGGTGGCAGCCGCTGCCAAAGCTGCAGCTCAACAAAGTTTGAATTTACGCCAAAGCTCGATGTCTTGGGTACCAATCACCAAGCAGGATTGCGGCCACTCATGGGCACAGGATCCCTCTCTATGTGACGAAGTTGACTTTTGCAAAGCCGAACACTTGAGCCAATACTGGTCAATGCAGGAGGTTGAAAAGCAGTGCCACCAACGGCGTTTGCCTTCAGCCGCTTATCAAAGGGCGATGGATATTGATGGGCACGATGAGAATTCTTTGGATGGTTCTTCGCACACCCTGTGGGGTATGTGTGCTGTATGCAATAGTTGTGATTTTGGCAAGTCTATGCCGGCCGATCGCTTACTGCGCGATGAACTGAAACTGGAGGCCGATGAGATTATGAGTGATTTGCGCTACATGCAAGACCTATATATTGGGGAAGCAGAAGACGGCTGTCCAGATAATGTCGACAACGACAGGAACATTGACGTTTGGAAGACTGTAGGCAGCCAGGAGGATAATATACTAGTTGATGTTGCTGATACTACGGCCGTGGATCATGTCCAGGCCACTATGCTGCAAAAGGTCAATCAATTGATTGAGGATTTACTAAGGCCCGAACAAACAGGAATACTAAATAAGTCAACAAGTGAAAATGAAACCGAAGTAGGTGCCGCCAGCCCTAAAGAGATCAAACATATTGAAAACGTTTGGTCAGCAAATGCTGGAAGCGATAGAATGGTTGATAATGATAACGCTCAGTCCTGGCATTACGGCAATGAATCATTAACAAATATATGGCAACATGAATCGCAAAAAATAAAAAAGCTTGAAGTGGAAACTAATAACGAAGAAAAGAAATGCTCATTTACGAAACCCATGAAGTTATTGCGACAAGTTGGCGGTTCACTGAATGAAGAGCAACTGTATATGGAAAAACTCAACTGGGAGCACGACAACTTGGCAAAGATATGGCAGCAAAATGCCATTGCGTCACCAGAAGAGGAGTCGCTGGCAATGCAGCAACAAAGCGAAATAGAAGAGAATACTGGGGAAATTGCCAAAGAGATGAACATTGTCAAGGATAATGACGAAATTGTGGAAAAGAAAAATTTGAAAAATTTGCAATGCATTAATACAGGCACAGGGACACAGTCATCCTCAAATGCAGCCACTTACAAAAGGGTCCAACAATTCTTAAACACTTCGGCTGCCAAATTAAAACTAGCGGCGAATCGCAAACGACGTCATTCTGCTTCGCAGAACTTTTACTATCAGCAACAGCAGCAGCAACTACAGCAACAACAGCAACAGCAGCATAATCTACAAAACTATAATAACAACAATAATGACAATATAACCGATTTGAATAGATATCAGCAGCAAACCATAGTGACCGGAGCTGCTACCGAAGAACTCTCGCTACCCCAAGAGCCAAAGCAAACGATCATAACATGCAAGTATTGGACTACCAGCACAAATGGTACCCAGGCGTCCCTAGATTCGGCGGCAGCAGCTATGATGCTTCTGGCAGCCGCCACAAACACCAGCAAAGCAGATAGCAGCATGATGGCCGGCAACGATTACGATAACACCCATGCACGCGAAAATCTCATCCTGGAGCCGAATACATTTGGTAATGCCTTCTCTTGTTTAATAGATAAAAACGCCTCCATTTTGAAACACGTAACTATGATGACTCGACCCCTAACGCGCTAAATAGATGAAAATGAACCGTAATGATGAAACTTAAATTAAATTCTATAAAAAAAAACACAAAACAATCATAAACACACACAAGAGGGTAGAGCGGCGAAAAACTATTGAACATGCCCAAAAATTGATGAGATGAGAACACTTTGTAATCTAATCTAACAACCCTGCCTCGTTTACTCTTTTTTTATTTTGTGAATAATTCGTTAACATAGTACTTTACAACACTATGTTACAAAACTTTGAAAATTTGAAGTCAGTCAGCTGACTGTGAAAAGAAAATGTGTACCGATTTAATGAAAAAGGTTTAAACTTAAACGTCCCCGCTCCCCCAAACCAGAACTTTAAAACTCTCACTTTCTCTCAAAATTTCACAGTACAATGGATAGATAAATCATCCATTACATGTTGATTACCTTATATATATATATTTTTTTTTTTTTAATTTAATTTTTTTTGTTTATTATCAACATTATTATTTGATTTCATTGCTTATTTTAAAAGAAAAAAAAAACAGAAAAAATCACCAAAAAAAACAAAATTTGACAAATTTTCTAAAATTTGTATTCAGTTCTTCTTCTTTATGTAGTTACACAGAAAATGTAAAAATAACGTTCAAACCAATACATTTTTTTTTTGATTAAAGAAAGACAGAAAGAAACAAACAAAACAAAAAAAAACAGCCACAACAATACTTGTTGAGAAATATTAAACGAACCTTTAACAATTTTTTTGTTTACTCAATTCAACATTAAAACTGAAATTAAAAAGTGTAAAGTAAAAGTAAATTTAAAATCCAAAAAAAAAAAAAAAAACAATAATAAATAAAATCGGATTTTTATCAAGTAAATAAAAAAAAATTTCGGTTTTATTAAGTTTCATTTCGTTGATGTAGTAGTAATTCCTAGCTAAACCACTAAACTGAAAGAGAGACAGGGAGAGAGAGAGAAAGAGAAACTGAAAGAGCACTTAAAGAGTGTTATTATACAAAACTTGTTTGCTTAATAATTATTTGTTAACAATTTATTTTTGACATAAGACAGCGGCGATTGTTGTTGTGTTAATGGATGTGGTGAAAAGACAGTTGTCTTTATTTAAGCCAACGCTAATACATCGCTTGAGTCTGTAGTTACAGATGTTTAAATTTCGTTGTTTTTACTTGTTTTTTTTATACTAGTCATATTGACAATATTTCAATTTGTTTTTTCCTAAGTAGTTCTCTCCCGCACTCTCTTTCTATCTCTCGCTGCTTTTCTCTTGCTCAAGCTTACAAAGTTCTTCTTCTTTGTGGGTTTTGATATTCAGTGGCTGGTTTGTGCCAGGAGAAATATCATTTATTTTTGTTTTGATTTCATGTTATACTCTCTTCCTAAGTATGTAATTCTTTTCTGTTGTCATCCTTACGTTATGGTTTTATTTCCCCTTTTCATATTAATGTTTAAATTTGTATCTATTAATAAATTTATAAAAATAAATTAGTAAACAATTACAAACGAGAAGAAATATACAAAAAAACTTTAGAGTTAACACAACTATATACACGTCTACATATATATAGGATCAAGTTCTTGTTTCGTTATTCTCCTCTGTTTTTTTTTAATTTTAATATTGTAATCGATTTTTTGTTTGGTTAAGTCATTTTTTTATTTAAGATTTTTATTTTGTTTACAATTTTGCATAGTTTATTATTTGTATATTAAAATTATATGTATCTATATATGAAATTGCCTTTGTGTTATAGTTTTTGTGTTTCAAAATTCTCCTCTTCTATTGTATTGATGTAAAAAGTTAAAAGTATTTTTTTAATTTTATAACATACGAAAAACAAAAACCTTAGCAAGAAAATTTTGAAAAAAATAGTTATTAAACAGAGAGAAGAGAAAAAACCAATCTATATATACAAATTAAACAACAACAAAACCAATAACCACTCACTTATAAGATAAAAAATAAGAAAAAAAAACACACTATAAACAAGTATAGGAAACAACAACAACAAACAGTAAATCATCATATGTATGTCTACAATAATTGAGAGATAATTCAGAAACAAAAAGAAACTTTCTCAACACACCAACAACAACAAGTTATAGTAGTAAAAGTATTTATGTAAGTAACTACTATAATTTACATAAGAAATTTAAACAACAACAATTAATTTGGTAGTATTGAGCTAACAAAAAAACAAGAAAATTCACCCCCCTCCCCATACCCCCCTACGACATTAAAGCAAATATATGTTATGTATTAACATAAATTGTTTTACAGCTCCATTTTCTCTTACCGTTTACAAAATTTTAGTTTAATTTTGAGTTTTAAACGTCGTCTCTGATTAATTGTCACAACTTTTTGACAGGCACTCGATTTAAACTATTGAAATGTCGTTGCCAAAGAGATGTGCCAATTAATCAGCTAGCGACTTTGAGTAAAACCCACAAGTTAAGTTATAGTTAACGATAAAACGGAAACGGAAGAAGCAAAAACATTATAGGAAAGTGTAAATTATAGGAAAAAAAACAAATTGTATTATTAAATTTTCATACCACAACAACATATGCATAACAGTAAAAACCGTATAATGAGTGAATGTATGTGAATTAGAAAATAAAAATATACCCCCACCCGCTTCCCCCGAACACATTTGTACAACTTGTACACTTTTATAACAATATTTTGAAATTTCTTAAAACTTCTTTACGAAAAGATTGCCTAAAGCTACAGACTTTTGCTAGTCTTTATTATAAAGTTTAATATATTAAGATTTGTACTTTTCAAATATTTGCGTAAATTGCTTTTCAACTTAATTTTTACCAGGTTAACGCTATTGGTAAATTGTTAAACGCCTTCATGTTAACCACCACTAGCAAACATTATTTCGGAAAAACAATCCAACCAGCTACGAAGGTGTTGTAATTGAGCTATGTTTTTAAAGTTCAGCACAACTTGATAAATATTTTAAATTAAGGCCTTATTCATAAATATTTATAAGATGTTTATAGAACAATTTTACTATGAAAATTTGTATTTATAAATCTTTAATAAATGTTTATGAATACGGCTCTGACTATACTATTAAGAATTATATATGTATGAACTTCAATTACACACCACTTGCCTGCCTACAAACAGTTGTTCCCTGCTCCTCCTACCCCCGCTCCTACCACAAAATCTGTCTTATGTTTTAGGGGGAAAACTTGTTATTCATTGTATCCACCACCGTAGTTTTTTGTTTTTAATTTTTGGTTTAGTTTATTTTTTTTTTATAATTATTATCTTCATTAGTCATTTTTTTTTTTATAATTTTGTATATATAACTTTTCTAGAAATATTTTTCAATACACATATAATTACAGTCCTCTTTTTTCTCTATGGGAAAAAAACCATTATCAATAGAAAAGTATAAGATAACAACAGCAAGAGAGAGAGAAAATCATATAGGAAAAGAAGAAATTAAAAAAAAAACATAAAAATTAAATATAAAACAAAAATAGCAAAGTTTTTAAAGAATTAAAAGAAGAAGCCAATACAACTATATACAAACAACTTTAATGATGTTTAATGTGGCTGCCATAGCTAATTTTTCAAAAAAAAAATAATAACAATTTACAAAGATTTGCTAATTTTTCAGTAAAGAATAACAAATTACAAAAATTTTGTGTAATTCAAACGTTAACAAATCTAATCTTGATATGTTTATAGTGAATGAGCTAAAAGACGGCAAAATTGCGTCATCAACACAATGGCAGTTACATTAAAATCCTTAAAGTTTATAATCTCTTATAATAATAATAATATGCATATACAAGATAAATAACAATGTATGGTAGTTTTAAATAGTTCTATAATTTAAACAAAATAAAAAAGTAATGAAAACTGTAAACAACACAACAAAAAAAAGAAAACAAAAAAAATTTTTACAACATATAGAAATTTTCATTATTATTTTGTCAACATTTTTCTTTTTTTGTTTTGTATTTGGATCGTTTTCCCTTATTTGTTTGTGTTGTATATTTGTTAAATGAGAAAGTAATAAGTTTCTTTTCTTTTGATTGCAAACCTTTTTCGAGATCAAGGATATGAAAATTTGTTTAAAGAATATCCTTGGTAATTATAAAAAAAAAAACAAAAAACATAAAAGAAAAAAACCAAACAAAATAAAAGTAAATAAAAAGAAAAGTAAATAATGATCATAACTAAATGATGCAGCACTCTCTTTAAAACATTTACTTAAAGAAAACGATAATTAATGACCTAATCTTAACAACAAAATGAAATGTTAATAAACTGACTGGCAACTGAATGCTTTTTGGCCAATGTTTGTTAGTCAAAAGAAAGATACAAAGCAAAGCAAAGGTTATCCCTACCCTCGCTCCCCCCTCAAACACTAGCTAGCAGTTTAGTAGCATTTCATTTTGTTTGTTTTGTTTTGTAATATCTAAAAACTAAACATTAGACTTTAAGCAAAAATCAAACCAAACTGAAAATAAATACAAGAAAAGAACCTGGTCGACACACAAGATAAAAAAAAACTCTTACAAAAAAAAAAAAAAACAAAACATTACTAAAAAAAATCTCCACAAAAAAAAAAAACGAAAAACTCATAAAGACCCCTAAAATTTTTCCAACATTTGCAAAATTTAAATGCTACTAACGAATAACTAGTTCAAATATTACTGACAAAAAAAATCTAAATTTACTAGACAGCAGCAGTAAATAAAGTAAAGCAAATTTTTTGCACGAAGAAGAAGGTATTTTGTGCCTTTTTTGAAGAAGAAGTAAAATTTAACATAAAAAGAATTTATAATTTTGATCATAAAAACTAAATTCACTTAACATACAACATCAACACCACCACCACCATCTTAACATTCTCCTAAAAACTTGGAAAAATTTAGGCTAAAAAAAAATAAGAAAAATTTAAGAAAAAAAAAATCTAAAAAAATTGAAATCATAACTAGCTAAACTCAACAACAACAACAATACACACTTTAACTTGCATATTCAAAATTTAAACAATGTAAACTTTCATCATATACTACATGTGTTGTATGTACATATGTATGTATGTCTTTCTATTTATGACCCCTTTGCGCAATGTTAAAGTTATGTAGACATTTGAAATCTTTTAAGTAAAATCAACCATCATCATGTCAATTCAATTCTTTTTTGTGTGTTATTTTTCTTAGCTATATAAACTCCACCCTTCCAACTTGAACCGCTCCTAATTTCTAACATAAATTTAGATTAATTTTATTTATGACCATCTGTCTACCGGATTTATTCGTTATCTATGTCTCTTTGTAATTCCTAACAGATTTCTGAAATTATTATAAAAAAAATATTGTAAATTGTCATTGGACTAGATAAAATTGTCCAATGTCGATACCAAACAAAGAATGTATAAGGAAATATATATAAATTGTACAAAGAAACCACAACAACCAACTATTCATATTCTGTATACACTACAGTCCCTCCATTATGCCCCCTCTCCCCCTCCCCCAACATACCGCTCTGTTTAAAGAAAAGAAAAATAACAAAGAAAACTAAAAAAAAAAAACAAAAAACACTACATTCATTGTTTAATGAAAAACCACCACCACCAACAACAAGAATCAGTCATTTAACAAAAAAGAATTGGAAATAAAGTTTATGTATCACATTCTTAAACGCTCACAACAACAAAATGTTTTTGCGTTTAAAGGATGTTGAGAAAAAACAAAACAAAACTGTGTTTTATTTTAATTTTACGAAAATTTAGTAATTTGCAAGGTACAATAATGAATCTTGGGGGAATTGGCACCAACATATGTATTATTTTAGGTTAGATTGAAGACAAGTACCCAGCAAACAAAATGTTCAGACCTCGGTCAGAAATCGGTACGACAGTCGGCAAAATCTTCCGATATCAGATTCGAAATCGGACTGAAGTCGTTACTAAAAACGTATGGAGTGGTTGACACAAAGTCTGACCGACGAAGCTGATGAAAATCTGATGTATGTACGACATGTCGTACCGACATCCCGAACAATTTCTGAATGTAAATCGAGGGAAATTCAACGCGTCGTTACGACTTCGGACCGATATCTTACCAAATATCTGAAGTAATTCGGATGTTCATGCCGACGCGTCGCACAGTGGCACTGCCCCATACATTTCTTGGAAAAAAATAGAAGGAGTGGTCGTACAGCAATGAAATTTTGCAGAAACACTTCTCTGGGCTAAATTAAGAAATTTTGAAAAAAATCTTGTAAAACCGCCTACTGCAACACCCACCTCCCATATAACTGCACTCGCCAAACTTATTTTTGGACATAGGGACTCGAAATTCGGCACACTTCTTAATTGAGTCCTCCTTATAAAAAAAATTAAACATATTGGGGATGCCACGCCTACTTTAGACTTTACGCCTATTGAAAGTTGTAGATTTTAGGTGTTTTTCTTCCCCGTCTATAAAAATTTCATATAAGTTAAAAAATTTTAATTTTTATTCAAAAGTTAAACATGTGTTGTCTCCATACAAAAGAAGAGAATATCCCCAACAACCCTCCGCGAAAGATATTAGCCTTCAAATACACCGAAAATATTGCACAAATGCATGCATTAAAATCGATGTTACTAAAAGGGACGGTATTTGGCGGTTAATTTTTTTTTCTTAATTGAAAGTACACCCTCGGACCTTTCATTTTTTTATAGTTAGAGGGCTAAGCAAGGCAAAGCACATAAAGTTTTTTTTCCATCAAAATGTGAAAAGTTGATATTTTTTAGTATTATTTTTGAATAATTATAATTTTTTTATAGTTAGAGGGCTAAGCAAGGCAAAGCACAAAGTTTTTTTTCCATCAAAATGTGAAAAGTTGATATTTTTTAGTATTATTTTTGATAAATTATAATAATTAGTTTACTTGTCCAATTTCAATAATTTTTTTTTTTATAAAAGAGTAAGTGCTATATTTTCACTGAAAAATAAAACAAAAGCCATAGCTATAAACGTACACACACAAAAAGTTCTTTATTTGGACAATAATTTTAATCTAATTTCATTGAATAAATTTCCGTTGACTTCTGTTAGTTTTTTTAACTACAAAATTTCACTTTTCATAAAAAACCTTGTCGAATTTTTCTTATCCATATATTTCTTTACAAAACCCAATCATTAAAATTTTGAAATTGGAAAGTTGAAAAACCCTATTTTTTCCGCCGAAATGCCACTGTGCGTCGTGACTTTTATGATTTTCACTAAGAAATTAGGGATATTGAAAATTGCCTCTAGAGTCCGTATCACATTCGCTAAGTGTATAATAGGCCTCGAAAAGTTTTCGTGTTGGGTTCTAGTGTAGGTACCGTTGTAATACTATTTTCAAATTTACGTACCAATTATTTCCACAAGTGTCCGATGATGACACTTTTCATGTCTCAGGTCACCAAAAGCAGGGCAGTGACATAGAAGAGCAGTGGTCACATTTTCTTCCTCTTCATTGCAGCATCTACAAAAATCATTGTAGGGAAGTTTTAACAACTTAGAGCTATGATGTTCCTTAGACCGGGTCGGTCCCCATACAAAATTTTTTTTTCTCCAAAGTCGAGGGCAAATATTAAAGATCAATGCAATAATTTGAGCTACAAAGTATAGAATCATTTTTATAAACATTTTGTATCAGCGCTATAAAGTATGCAATAATTTGTGATAATAATGCAAACAACATAAAAAAACGTTTTTGTTGATGCTGTAAATACATCTTATCATTCGTAACTTTTTTGTTTTTGAATAAAACTGTATACTTCCAAAGCAAAATATTCTTTGTTTTTAAAGGACTTTAATTCTGAGAAAAAATATTTTTAAATTTTTAGAGAAATTGCTCTAAATGAGGCCATCATTACAAGATGATGTCGTATGTCAGCGACACCTATAGGAAATGTAGTACTCGTCGAGACCTATACACCGATGTTATTGATTTAACGATTGGGCCACAAACAAAAAAACAGTGATAAAAAAACGATGTTTGGTCGATGTGCAAGTGGGTTCTCTCACCTATCTCTCCTTGAGGTTAAGTTTACTTGCAATTATAAGAGAAACACCAATTTGACCGTAAACTTAAACTTCGTAAACTTTGCCCAAGTTCACGGTGATGGCGGCAATAGCCAATGTATTGGCCATATATGTACCTATGTCCCGGAGCGCATGCGAGGGTAACCGGCGAATGTCTTGCTATCTCCTCCAGAAGCAACTGGCATTCTCTAACATCTCTTCAACTTCTTCTACAGGTATCTGATAACCGCTATACTCTCAGTAAGTATATGAATATTGCAATCCAATATCCCACGAAATTGAATTTGTTCCAAGGCTATTCTAATGGCTGAATTGGTTGGGCCTGAATTATGCTATAGAATTCCCGTAGCGTAATCGACAGTTGAATATTCAACTCGTCCGAAAAGATTCCACATCCCGCTTTTTCTGTTAATATTGATCCGTCTGTGAAATTTATGATGTCATACTCCCCAAAGTGTAGCGCACTGTCATTGTCATTGTAGTAAGATCTATCAGGGTTGTTCCTCATAAAACCCGGATTAAAAACAGGTTCTGGTACAGTTTTATCTGTGTGACGCCTCACATTGATTAAGGCTACAATTTTCGCATGACCATAGTCCGTATGAATCCATGCTCTAGTGGCGTCTAAACTCATTGCGATGTTCGCTGCTGGGACCGCCCGTGGCACAGTGGTTAGAACACGCGACTACCATGCGGGAGATCCGTGGTTCGATTCCTGGCTCCAATCATCTACATTTTTCTTCCCTTGATGTTGTCGACAGCAATTTCGCAGTATCGGGTGTCGAGTTTATCGGCATGTCTAGTAAAAAGCTTCTCAAACGGTGACGTTCGCATTCGTCGATAAGCAATAGGTTCCGTTTGTTGTGAATCTAAAATAGAAAGCGTGTTAATTCACAACAACGCGAGAAACATCCAATACCTCATTTCTAGGGTGTATAGGGAAATTAAGTTTTTAGGTTAAGTTCGCTGCTATTTTCTTCGCCTCAATGTCTGGAAGTAAACAGTCCAAGATCGTAAAAAGTGCTTTAGTTGGAGTAGTTCTAAGTGCCGCTGTTATCAATGTCAGTCTTTAGGTCGCCCTTTATTTCGTCGGCCACCAAACTGCCGATCCGTAAAATAAGATTGATTTTATAACAAATTCATGTAACCAGTTTAAATTGTTGGGGCTAATTTCCCAGTTGAAGCCTATTGCACTTTTGCAGCACTATAGAGCCATTGCCACTTTGCTAGTCCTGACCTGAGAATTCCGGATTCTAATTCAATTTACTGTCCAATATAAGCCTGAGGGATTTGACACTATCAGATGGTTTGAATGTGATTCCATTTAATCTGAGTTTGGCAACTTGAGGGATTTTGTACGTCTAAAGCCAATTGTAGAAAAACTAATTGGACCACATCAGTGCGGCTTTAGACCTGGTAAATCTACGACTGTTCAAATATTCACCTTACAACAAATCCTGGAAAAAATTCATGAAAAGCAGATCGACACCTACCACCTCTTTGTCGACTACAAAGCTGCCTTCAACTCTCCGATAAGGAATAGGCTATATGAGGCCATGTCTGAGTTGGTATTCCTGCAAAACTAATTCGACTTTGCAGATGTACCTTGGAAAACATCAATATAGGTATGGAGAACGTGATAAGAAAGGCAGGTGTCAACATGTCTGGCACCATATTCCACAAGACCCTCTTGTCACTAGCCTATGCCGATAATATAGACAACATTGACTGAAATCTGTGGGATGGGTTTAGCGGTCAACGAGGTCAAAGCAAAAATAATGATTTCGACAAACAAAGAGTCCTCTCGATGGAGACGCATCGTAAACATTACGATTTGAGGCAGTAGATGAGTTTACCTACCTCGGATCTTCCGTCAACAGGAAAAATAATGTCAACCAAGAAATTAAGCGGGGAATTGAGCTAGCCAATAGATGTTTTTACGGACTTCGGCAGCACTTTAGTAACACCACCTTATCTCGAGATACGAAGAAAAAGCTGTACCAGGTGTTAATTTTAGCAGTTCTGTTGTATGTTGCCGCATCGTGGGTGCTTATGACAGCGGACATACAAAACCTAGGAGTATTCGAGATAAAAGTACTCCGAAAAATATATGGTCCTATCTGTGTCGGCGGCTAGTTTCGCCATCGGATGAACCATGAGCTATATGAGCTTTACCACGACATCGACGTAGCTAAAAAAGTCAGAATCCAACGACTACGATGGTTGGGACATGTTGATGTAAATGCTTCAGCGAGAAATTTGTTTGAAGGCGAACCTGATGGGCGGCGCAGAGCAGGGAGACCCAAACTTCGTTGGAAGGACCAGTTATTGGCGACGTGCCACCATCTGGTAGTACTAACTGGAAACCCACGCAGAAGACCAAAGCATCAGGCCTCAAATTTGGCTCCACGAAAAGCCCCTAAATGAAATAACGCCCAGGAAATAAACCCCAAAAAATTGGAAATAACACCCAAAACACTGAATAAAATAACATCGAAAAATAAATGAAATAAACCCCAAAGCGAAGACGAAACAACCCCCAATATTTGGGAGATAATTCATATGAAATAACACCCAATGTTGAAAATGAAATAACCCCCAATGAAATAAACCCCATCAGCAACAAAAATGAAATTATGCCCAAAATTCATAAAAAAATCAGTTTCACCAAGGATTTCATGAAGCCAATATGGACCAACAGCAAAGTCGCAAAATTATTGAAATGAATCGTGTGGATCGTAGATCGTTGCAGCCCTGCTGTATTTTTGCAGTTCGGAAGACATTTTGCCTTTTACGTTTGGCCTTTACACAACCACTTCCAATGTTCACAAGTAAATCATGCTCTCAGCTTTTATTGAATTTTTCCTTTTGAAGAAGTATTACAAATTTAAAAAAATTTCCGTTCTTAGATATCATTCTCAAAAGGAAAAAAATGCTCGGTAAATTTTGTTGATTTTCTATCCGTCAATATGAACACAAATGGAAATATCTGTAAACATTCAAAAGATATTGTAATATATTCACAGGCTAAAAGTTTTCTTGTAAAAGGCCTATTTTTATATAATTATATAATTATAACCTCTAAAAACCAACAGCTTTGAAAATGAAAAAACCCTCGACTAAAAAAAGAAATAACACCCAAATTATACCCGATATGAAACAAGTCCCAAATTTAAAAAATTGATTTCATTGGAGATTATTTCATAATTTGAAAACCCCAAATGAGGAATGAGATAATTCCCAAAGAATAATGAAAAACGGCCCAAAAAAATTGGGAGTCTTTCATATGAAATAACAACCAAAAATGTATGAAAAAAATTTGGAGAATATTTCATTTCTCGTTTGGGCGTTATTTCATTGGGGGGCTTTTCGTGGAGCCTCAAATTTTTTATCCACGTTCGTAAGTTATAATGGGCCACTTAAGTAAGTAAGTAAGTATGTCTACTTCAGATAAAAATATGTTTATGGCTTCTGTGTGTAGATCCTTTAAGAACTTTCTCGGTAGGTAAAATCCTCTATAAACCAAAAACAGTTTCAGAGTATGAAACTTATATTCGATCAGAGTTTATTGCACCCTACTGGGATTTATTGCACCACTTTGTTATTTGCAACCAAACGTACATATACTAATGTTCATGATTTGTCAATGGTTCTATATTGCCCGTTGATCACATTGATAAGTGCCACCCTATTTTCCACTAATTAACAGTTTCCACCTACATAATGGCGCATGCAGGATACGATAATTGCCTTTGCATGTAATGTCAATTCAAAAGTTCTTATACCGCAACATTGCCACCATACCTGATGCCCTTAGTTCAGGTGCTGTTGGCTTATTTGCTGCTTATGTATATAAAACAAATTCACACGCTGGCATATAAATTGCAAATAGGTACATATTGGCTCATACATATTTGGCTTATATAATTGCTGAACAAATGTTGGGAATTAGTTGAAATAGCCAATAAATTATTTCCTCTAACTGACACCCACTCACCCGTACAGGAGTAGGCGTATGCAATTATATGTAGATGCAACTGTCCCGAGGGAACGGCATTGATAATCTCAAACTAAACAAAGAATATTTTAATCCGTTTAAAAAGCATTTAATTAATGGACATTTGCCAAATAAAATATAGCCCAAAGCCGAAATAAGAGAATTGTTGCCGTTCCACTCGATTGGATGCAGTTTTAAGCTTTGTTTTATTTCGACGAATGCACCGTTGACCAACAAAATAATTAGAGTCATCGTCGCTATGGAGTTAGTTGCCTTAGGGGAGAAATTAATGGAGCACTGAAATAAGTACAGATGTGAGATTATATGCGTGTATGTAGTAGTTTTGTTAACCATAACAGGTGTACATATAGGTAAATCAAATAGATGAACACATAACCGACCACGCACCGAAGCCAACAACAAGAAACACTTGCCGTCGGCAAGAATACGGTAGCAGTCAGCAGGCATAAGCAAAACAATGACAAATTGAAGATTACCCCAACCACCACCACCAGCGATTGATACAATTGAACCTTTAGTAGTAACTTTATGCAACAATTTAATTAACGACACTTTTTCTAAACAGTAATCGTCCGGTCCCGGACGAATCATCGTTTTGCGTCGTTTTCACCGGCCAATGTTTAAAAAACGCTATTTTAATGTTTTTTCTCATGTTACTTTCACATAACTATTGGCTTTTTTAGGAAACCTATTACTTTACAACCAGCGCCGGCACTACCGATTTTTGCACATGGCACAGTTTTCAAAAATGCCGCCCTTTAAAAAAACATTAATTTGCCGTAAATAATCCGTTTCCGCATCACCCAAGAGGTAGGATATGCAATGCATTTTTTTTAACGAGGTATCCCACACCATCCGCTATGAAATGGTCACAATCAATGTCAATAGTATACAAACAATGTACATACATATCTCGATAACGAACAAAATTTAGAGCCAAATCTGCCAGCGACAAAAGATTTAACGTTTGAGAACATTACGTTGTCTTTGTATACTTTCGTTCACAATTTGTAACTGAGCGTTGTTAAAAGAAAAATTACAACTAGGGGTGTTAAAATGACCACAACGGTATTACATTTTGCAATTACTTTTTACTTCTTTTTCATTCCAAAATCAAAAAAAGAGTTTGCCAGCTCTAATAATAAAAAATTTTGAATATTTTATCAAAAAAGTCCAAACACACTGTAAATTGTCGTTTTGAAAACATGGAGATGTCTTAATATAAAAAATTGTGCTGTTTACTACCAAATTATGCCAAAAAATTACACAAAAATTTAAAAAAATTTAGTTAATGTTGGAAAAATTGTGCTAAACGGCACTTGGCACAATGTTTCAAAAAATCAGGGCCAAAACCAAAAATTTGTTTTTGTAAATGCTCTTGTTATAGGTAGAGCATAGGCGAATATACAAAGAGCAATTTCAATGGATTACACTAACAAACTTTCTGTATGAAAGAGCGCAGTCGACGTTATGGTGACACACGTATACGTCAGCTACTTCGTACAAAGTATGTGTGATGTTGTGTGTTTGGCTGTTTCGTTGTTGTTCCTATGCCCACACACAAGTAAAAGCAGAAAGAACTGCACTGCAAAAAGAACAACAAACACACATAAAGTTGAAATTTTTGTTATGAACAGTACAAATTTGCTGTGCTTGAGGGGTTTTTTTCATATAAGAAACGGAAAGGGTGTTATCGATATTTTTCGTTTCTATATTAACTATGGACAGTGTTCAGTGTTTGTAAATTTATTTTCATTAATTAGATTTTGGCGCCCTCCAATTTAAGCGCCCCGTCAAACTGTTCATACTGTTCCATAGAAGCGCCGGCCCTGTTTACAACTACCACGCACCGACTAGAAAACAAAACTAATTAGAAATGTCAACAAAGACATCATTGTCCTCGGAGAATGTGCCAAAATTATCTTCATATTGTTGGCAGATTAGAGTAGTGATTATAATGAGAGACAATTTTACCATCTGTGGTGAGAAAGCTAACAACAAATTTCCTTTTGACAAAGCCAGAAATGACATACTATGACTAATTTGGCAAATAGGTGGCAGTGATCTGTTTCCTAAGTAAGGACATACCCCACAGAGTACAACCACTGCCATCTGTGTCTGAAATTGTCTCGTTTGTCACATCAGTCTCTCAATCTCGTGAGTATTCTCGTTGTTAACTTCAATTTGCATATTTTCTCTGTGCATTCACTGACATTTGTGTTCTAATTAGTTGTGTTATTTATTCGGTGCGTGGTTGTTGTAAAATAAGTCGTCTCCTGCTAAAGCCAATAACAATGTGTAAGCTGCCTAAGAAAATTATTTAAAATCATTTGATACGAAAAAAAGTGTAACGCATTAAAATAGACGAGTTAGACCCCAAGTATCTTAAGACCAAATTCGTTTCAGGACTTTTTCAGACGATTGAGCTATGTCCGTCTGTCTGGCTGGCTGGTCAGCAGGATAACTCGAGTAAACCTTAACGGATGGGTATGAAAATTTACCAGTATTAATATTTTTCAAAACGAACTTATGGGATTGTAAATGAGCAAAATAGCCCCATCCCTTCTGGTACCTCCCATACAAAATTACCTATTTTTGGATAATTTATATTTCTTTCATAACTTTCAAACGGACGATCGTAGGATATTTGAATTTGGTTAGTTTATTTATCTTGCAAAAGTAGACAAAACCCCAGAAATCCTAACTATTTGACACACGAGCAATTCCATATGAAAGCGATTACCTTTTGGACGACCCCTCTCCGATTTTAAAATAAATAGTCTCAATCGATTGCCCAGCAAAAAATAATGTACCCACATATTTTTTTTTTTATACTGACTGGTTTAGTGGTGGTGTACACCACTGTCATGTGACAAAATTGAAGAATTCTTCATAAGGGACCTCATTGAAAGTTGTTTTAAAAATAAGGAGATAACAGGAGAAGAGCATTTAAGAGACCATCTTGTTCTCATTGTTTTTATATTTTTTATAATTGAATTATTTTTAATTATTTTACATTATTTTATTTTATTATTAAAAATACATTTTAAAAATTATTTTACAGTTTAAAATACATTTATGAAGAAAAAATCAATTTTTTTTAAGAGCCCCAAGTTGAGTGTGTAGTGAATATGGTCTGCCTGCCTTCACAAGATCGCACAGTGGTTCCTTTTTGGGTTTTTTTGGAATTAATTCTGTAACTTTTGAACGGATAATGGTATCTTGATGAAATTTAAAATAGTTAAAGCTGAGGTGTTTTCGAGATGATTTGGAAATATTCGGCTCCCTAGGGAGTGTGGGGGCCACTGCGTGTCCCTCCAAAGTTGGTCACCTCGGGTGTTTCAAAATTTCAAATGCTTGAGGAATGTGCATTTATGTACCGATTTAAAAGATTTGCATTTGGATAGTGCGTCGAAAAATCTTCAAAAACATGCTTACGTGTACATGTTATCTCATTTAGGTCAAGAGATATTTGAGAAAATAAAAAAAAATTGTGTAATTTTTGGACGAGTTTAATTTAGTATTTTTAAGGGTGTGAGCTCAGTTGTTACTTGATTTTAAAGATATTTATATCGTTAGTTAGCTTATAAAATTCTGAATGAAATTGCTGAAAAAATAATTCAAATATTTTGTTCCAATCAAAAGTTATAAGCATCGCAAGTAAAAGTTTCCAAAAAAGGGCCTATTTTTACTGTTTTTTTGCAAAAAGGCGACTATATTATTTCGTTTGTAAAAAAAAAATTTCTTCCGGGAGGTGGCAATTTCTTTATTATTCCTCATAGAAATGTTGATGCAGATGCATTTAATGCTAAATTTGAATCAGTTCAGCAAAAAGATTCCCCGGCAAGGGAAGTCAAAAATTTGGTCAAAACATATTTTTTGGAGAAATAATATCTTATATGAAAAATAGCGTAAAATTCAAACGGACTGAAATATCTTAACGAAATTTTGGAATAAAATACTAAATTAAACTCGTCCAAAAATTACACAATTTTTTTTATTTTCTCAAATATCTCTTGACCTATATGAGATAACATGTACATGTAAGCATGTTTTTTGAAGATTTTTCGACGCACTATCCAAATCTTTTAAATCGGTACATAAATGCACATTCCTCAAGCATTTGAAATTTTGAAACACCCGAGGTGACGAACTTTGGAGGGACACGCAGTGGCCCCCACACTCCCTAGGGAGCCGAATATTTCCAAATCATCTCGAAAACACCTCAGCTTTAACTATTTTAAATTTCATCAAGATACCATTATCCGTTCAAAAGTTACAGAATTAATTCCAAAAAAACCCAAAAAGGAACCACTGTGCGATCTTGTGAAGGCAGGCAGACCATATTCACTACACACTCAACTTGGGGCTCTTAAAAAAAATTGATTTTTTCTTCATAAATGTATTTTAAACTGTAAAATAATTTTTAAAATGTATTTTTAATAATAAAATAAAATAATGTAAAATAATTAAAAATAATTCAATTATAAAAAATATAAAAACAATGAGAACAAGGTGGTCTCTTAAATGCTCTTCTCCTGTCCAAACAAGGAGTCGGGGCCCATTTTTTTATTGCTGATTCTTAAAGCAAAAATTATGAGGAATCCAAAAAAAAAATAAAATTAGCCGGAAAATTTAGGAGCTTCTGTGGAAAATCGGAAAATTTAATTTTCATGGGAAAATTTAATTTTCATAGGAAAAAAGGTAAATTTCTGAGAAAAATTAGGAAAATTTTATTTTTCAATTAAAGCCTGATTCAATACCTTTCCAACGAGCTATCACTCGTTGCGATCGCTTTAGTTTTAGTTTTTTTTCAAAACAACTTTCAATGAGGTCCCTTATGAAGAATTCTTCAATTTTGTCACATGACGGTGGTGTACACCACCACTAAACCAGTCACTATAAAAAAAAAATATGTAGGTACATTATTTTTTGCTGGGCAATCGATTGAGACTATTTATTTTAAAATCGGAGAGGGGTCGTCCAAAAATTAGCCAATTTTGATCGTTTTCATATGGAATTGTTCACACCCCTTCTGGTACCTCCCATACAAATGACCGAACTCACCCCCAAAGTCTTACAAACATAGCTTTTTTTGTAAGTAAACTGAATTCACTCAACTTTTGAGTATGATGTTCGCTTATGAAAATGGGACTTAGGAATGAATATGGACTATATCAGTTCACGCCTTCTGGTACCTCCCATACAAAATGACCTATTTTTTGGAAAATTAATATTTCCCCGCATAACTTCCAAACGGACTCTTGGAGGATAATGAAAATTGGTCGATTAATTTATGTTGTTATAGGAGGCAAAACCCCAGAAAACCCAACTATTTAACACACCCCTTCTGGTACCTCCCATACAAATGTCCGAACTCACCCCCATAGTCTTACAAACATATCTTTTTTGTAAGTACACTGAATTCAGTTACATTATGCATAAGTTGTACGGTTATTAAAATATGAATCAGGAATGAATATGGACTATATCGGATCACCCCTTCTGTTACCTCCCATACAAAATGACCTATTTTTGGAAAATTAATATTTCCCCCCATAACTTCCAAACGGACACATGGAGGGTAATGAAAATTAGTCGGTTAATTTATATTGTGATAGGAGGCGAAACCTCAGAATACCTAACTATTTGACACACCCCTTCTGGTACCTCCCATACAAAGGACCGAACTCACCCCCATCGTCTTACATACATATCTTTTTAATATTTCTCACATAAATTCCAAACCGGCACCTATACCTCTTACACAAATAAGCCAAGTTTTGGACGATTCTGCACCACAAGCAGGGAAAAAAATTATACATAAGTAATTTTATTTTAATTAAAAATGTATTAATTTCAATAACTCAAGACTTCAACAATATCTTATATTGGGTGATGGTATTTATCAGTCAGTTTACCTGACTGAAATTTCTGTACTGGTTGTAGTAACAAATGTTATTTTGTTGCAATTAATGAAGGTTGCAGTTATCTTCAATTTGCAAATGTTTTGCTACTGTCGGCCGGCTGCTGTGCAGTCTGATATTTATACCATTGACCAAATGATTATTTTGCTTTCCCTTTTTCTGTTGGCTGCGTTAGGTTTGTTGTGTGTGCGTTAAAAATTCAACGATCGTTCGTTAAGTCGATGGAAAAGCGGTTCCGTTTGCTTGGTACCTATATCTCGGTGATGATGACAACATAAGCAACATCTCAAAGGTAAGATTTAATTATTTGTATGAAAAAACCAAAATTTTTTTTTGTCATAATTATAAAAATTTTATATTTAACTGAAAAATGTTTTGTTTCCAAAATGTTTGTAGCGAGGCAAAGAAAAACCAGTAAGAAAGTTTCAGTCGGGCAACCCGACTTACATATACCATCACCCTCAGTACAAAAAAATTTTTTCTATTATACTGATATTATTACTCGATTTCTAAAGTGGGCGGAGTGGTACATTTGTATGGGAGGTACCACAAGGGGCGTGTCTAGACTTCCGGATTATTTATCAAAAACTTTATCCTGTTAAAGCTTTACTAAATACAGAATTTGGGCACGATCGCTTTGTGTGTGTTTATATTATTACGCCATCACTAAAGTGGGCGGAAAGGTACATTTGTTTGGGAGGTACCATAAGAGGCGTGTCTAAACTTCCAGATTTCTTCTCTTAAACTTTTTCCTCCTTGAACTTTATTGAATACAGAATTTGGGCACGATCGCTTTAGGTCTATTAATAATATTAATCGATTACTAAAGTGGGCGGTACCAGATTTGTATGGGAGGTACCAGATGGGGCGTGGCTAGACTTCGAATTTTTTTTTTTCAAAAACTGTATCCTGCTATAGATTTACTAAATAAAGAATTTGGGTACGATCGCATTGGATTTATTGATTTTGTATTCCATCTCTAAAGTGGGCGGAAAGGTACATTTGTATGGGAGGTACCGGAAGGGGCGTGGCTAGACTTCCAATTTTTTTTCCGAAACTTTATCCTGTTATAGCTTTACTAAGTACAGAATTTGGGTACGACCCCGTTGGCTGTATTGATATTATTACTCGATTTCTAAAGTGGGCGGAATGATGTATTTGTATAGGGGGTACCGAAGGGGCGGGGCCATGTAGCCCATTTGCAATACCGTAAGTAGTTTTGGGGAAATATTAACTCGTGCAAAATTTCAAAACATTTGGTTGCGTCACAGCCAGACAGATAGACGGACATGGCTCAAACGACTTAAAAAGTCATGATTCGAATTTCGTTCAAAGAAAACTAATGTCTAATGACTCCTTCTATGTGTTACACTTTTGGGTCGTATCAAATGATATATACCCTCATCCCTAGAGTGTTCAAAACCGAAACCGAAAACCGTCTAACCGGTTTTTTCAAAAATGCTAATTTCGAATACCCGGTTTAACCGGTTTTTTGATGACGGTTAACCGAGTTTTCAAAAAGGAGTATTTTCCCAGAATATGGCCAGTTTAATTATAGGCAAATTAGCATGGATGATGCTTTCATTGAAATTTCCTTATGCAATATGAAAACAAAGTTTGAAAAATGTTGCTAGATGACCTTTTCTCTTATCTTGAAATGGGTATGTTGCCGTCCGTATTCATATCTGCATTTAAAGTGGTTCATATAAATGTCGACGGCTTCCCAGCCATTTCAAGATGATATTCAAACTATATCTTAGTGATTTTACAAATATTGTATGGGAATCTCAAATTAAGACCCTAGTTTAGCAGATAACAAAAATTTAAAGTTTTTTTTTATAGAAATACGGATGTTACCCCACCCTTTTCAAGATGAGAGGAAACAGTCATCTAGCAGCATTTTCCAAACAAATGTTAATGTTGCATAAGGAAATTTTCAGAAAACTTTCAATTGTCGTTATCTCCTAAACTAATCATCCAATCGCGAAAAAGTGCTTAAATTAAGATCCCCATAAGCTGTCAATATCGGACACCGCAAAAAGGAGCTTAATTTATGATCATCACTCACCAAGATACAGTTGGTATGTCATCTTGAAATAGATTGGGATCTCATCTCGAAATGTGTGGGAAGCCGTTGATATTCACATGAAAAACTTTGTGCCTTTATTTCCTAAGCTAAGCGTCAATTGGTAAAAAGGATGTTAATTTCTGACTGTTTGGGTGGACTGGATATTAATTGAAGTAAACTGAATACAAAGGACTTATGTTTTGATATTCATATTTTTTAATATTTAATTGCATATTTGGTTTTATTTTACAATTTCCGAAAAACGGAACGAAACCGGTTAACCCGGTTTTTTACTAAATCATGTATTCGAAAACCGAATTGTTGGAAAAAGGTAATTTTCGAATAAACCGTAAATTGGTTTTCTAAAAAATTCAAGTATTTGAACACTATACTCATTAGACCTGGCGTTAAAAAGTTGATCGGATGGTGCAAACCCGTGGCCCAAAGAGGTCAAAGGTCAACATTTTAAAAAAAACACTAAAAAAAACTTTTTATTGCATTTTATTAATTTTTTAAATGAAATTACTATTAATATAACGTTTTTTCTTTAATTTTTATTAATAGGGTTTATTAGTTTTATTTTAAATCAGTAAAGATTTTATATAGACTGGGAAGTCCTTTCGGTAGCCCTCTACAATGTGCAACAAGTACTGTTTATCGCCTTCGTTGTGTGTTAAGCATCTGTTAGAGTCAGTTATTAGTCTGACTATTTTATCGGCGGCATTCACAACAGTAATGCTTTTGACGATCAGCTTCCCTTGGCCTAAGAAATTTGATGGATTAAAGAGTTAGAAATCCATAGAAATTTGCAAACGAGTAAAAAAAAAATTTTGTTTTCGTAGTCACAAAAGAGATCAAATACTTGGATGTGAATAATTTTAATTCACCAACATCATCACCGAAATAATGGTATTTATCAGACTCTGACCATCTTTTCTTTTATTTTTGAGTCTACATGTGGGTCAAAAAAGGCAGGTGCAACTGTTTCCTCCGATAAATACCACTGGTGATTCCGAATTTTCCAATAGCACTGTATATATTTTTAGTATCAATACTGCCAATAATCCTCTTTATTAGTGGCATATAACTATTTGGACTATATAGACACTAAAAAATCACATATTACGAATTCCATTCAACTGATTCGCAGAAATTTAAAGTGTGTGTGAAAAATATACATTTTTAGACAATAGATGTCCTTGTACATGAAATGTGAAATGTGAAACTGGGAATGCTACCACAAAGAAATATAAATGCAAGTTGTATAAGTTCTCTATAATCATGTCGAATATGTACTTTCGGTAAATATTAAAGACAAAAGAACAGTATTTGCAGCCGTATCAAAACATATAATTTCTAATTAATACATAATATAAATTTTTAGCAAATAGTCGTAGACTGATTGAGCTACTGTAGCACCAGTTCCATCTTTAATGCTGGGAATATCTATAAATTTTTCATAGTTCTTTGACGTCAGCCCAGTAGCCAAACGATCAACTTTATCTATTCCAGCAAATGTGGGAACGACCGGCCGTGGCATGATAGTTTGGACACACGACTCCCATGCCGGAGATCCCGGGTTCGATTCCCGCCTACATTTTATTTTCATAGCCGGCCCCTCGAAGTTATCGGCAGCAACGTCGCAGTATAAGTGACGTAAGTAAGTCAATCGGCATGTCTAGTAAAAGTTTCTCAACCAGTGACGTTCGCATTCGTCGAGAAACTAGTAGGAGCCGTTAGTTGTAAATCTAAAAATAGAAAGCGTTTTAATTCACACCAACGCGAGAAGCTAACCTTTACCTCATTCATGTGGTGCAAAGGGAAATTAAGTAAGTGGGAAGTAGCTTTTCGTCCCAATGACAAAATAATGTTTCAGGGATCTAAATCTAAAGAAATGCTTATAACTTGGCTAAAATAAAAAAAATTATAATTTCTTTGCCATGACGCAGAAGGTATTTTTTACGTTCATCACGCAAACTTGTGCAATTCAGTTCCTCAATATTGTGAACTAACGCTTTGGCAGTTTCACTGATAAAGTGTATATCTAATGGAGATGACAAATTTCCGGCATCCATACAAGCTAGCACTCTGTCGTCTATAAAATTCTTCTTTCCACGTTTTTGAATCGGCATATTTCAGCAACTTAAAATGTTATCAATCTGTTTTTCATCCATCGTCTGCATATCATCTCCCAATTTATAACGTTCAAATTCAACATGTTTCATAGTTAAGTCTGGACATGAAATTAAGTGCACAAAAAATAGCCACTGTGTGGCCAAATTCTTCTTCTTCTTTAGTGAAGCAACAACAGAAATTTATCCATCAGTAGTAGTATTCCAAGCGCTTCGGTCTTTTGCGCTCCGTAGATAGTTCGTCACACCAAGTTTAGTTAACAGCTATTTCACCTGGTCCATCCATCGGAGTTTTGGTCGCACCTTCTGCGCCGCCCATCGAGTTTATTGCCGAAGACTTTTTAATGTTCACGCAGCGTTTTCGTCCATTCGTACAACGTGTGCAAGCCAGCGCATTCGGTTTATTTGATCGCGCTTGACTACGTCGATGTCGTTGTACAGCTTATACAGCTCATGATTCATTCGACGACGGTACTCGCCGTTAACGATGATGGGTCAAAATATTTTGCGTAGTATTTTTATCTCGAAGACTCCCAGAATAGATTGATCCGCTTGTGTCATTACCCAAGATTCTGCGCTGTAGAGCAAGACTGGTAGGATCAGAGTCTGGTAGAGCTGGATCTTTGTTCTTCGAGAGAGCGCTCAATTTGATTACCAGGCTGACATTATTATTTTTGTTTACGGCGGAGCCAAGGTAGACAAAATCATCTACCACTTCAAAGTTATAATTGTCAACGTTCACGCAGCGTCCCAGACGAGTGTATGCGTACGCGAGTAGCATGTGCCTTTTATTGAATATAGTGCCACTCGCGTTTACTGCAGCTTTTCTCATTATCATCTCCATCACAATGTTGAAGAGATCGCACGATAGGCCATCGCCTTGTTTTAGGCCTCGTCTGGTATAGAATGGAGCATGCATCAGCTCATGGAAAACATCTGGCTAGAGGAGAGCATGCCCGGGGATTGGAGTCTTGGTCTGTTATTTCCCATAAACAAGAAAGGAGATCGTAGTGAATGTAAGAACTACCGTGGAATAAGCATATTACCAATTGCGTACAAGCTCCTTTCAAACATTTTGTGTGAACGTCTAAAGCCAATTGTAGTAAAACTAATTAGACCATATCAGTGCGGCTTTAGACCTGGCAAATCTACGACGGATCAAATATTCACTCTACGACAAATCCTGGAAAAAACTCATGAAAAAAAGATCCACACTTACCACCTCTTTGTCGACTACAAAGCTGCCTTCGACTCTCTGATAAGGAATAGGCTTTATGAGGCCATGTCTGAGTTTGGTATTCCTGCAAAGCTGATTCGACTTTGCAGATGTACCTTGGAAACACCAAATCCTCGGTGGGTTGGTAAGGAGCATTCTGAACCATTCAACACAGAAAGAGGTCTCAGGCAGTGTGATAGCCTGTCCTGGACACTATCTATATATATAAAAATGGTGGCAAAAATGTATAGTAATTCATCAATTGAGAACGGCTGGACCGATTTTGTTTAGTTTAGTTTAGTTTATTTATTGGGCAATCTGCACAACAATTTTCCGCAAATATAATAATTTTCCGCAAATATAATAAAAATTAACAGAATGACATTGAACATTAAATAATAAAAGCATAATCTGTTTAAAAAAGTCATTTAACATCAAACAAATAACGATTAAATTTTATAACATATTGAATAAAACATTAAACAATGAAAATATAGTCTGGTTAAAAAACATTTAACATCTAACAAGTAACGTGTAAATTACATAACATATTTAACATATTATATTTTTATTTTTATCGAATGATTCATAATTGTCTAAGAACAAAAAAAGTTTTTATTTTATTTCATTGATTAAAAAATTCTATAATCAAACGCTTAAACTGTGTAGTGTTATGTATTTGCCTTAAGTTAATTGGTAATGCATTCCACAATCGTATTGCGTTTATAAAAAACTGACGTTCAGATTCCGAGTATCTGTATTGAAATTGCACTAAAATTCTACTTCTTCTAGAAATGCCAAAACGTAATCGATCATATAAGTAGGACGGTTCACAATAAGTTATTAAATTATGAAGAAATACAAGACATCTTATTTTCATGAAATCGTCAAATTGTACATTAAGTATTTTAGAGCGGAATGGCGTTATGTGGTCAAATTTTCTTAAACAATAAACATATCTTGTAATAGCATTAAAGGTAGAATTTAATTTTCTACGACTTTGTGAATCACAACTCGAAAAAATTTCGCAGCCGTACGTTAGAGTAGGAATAAGGTATGATTTAGCCAGTAGCATTCGAATATTAAAAGGTGTAAAATGCTGTGTAATCCATAATGTTCTTAGCTTTGCAAAAGTTCTTCCACAGGCAGATATAATGTGGTCATTCCAAGTCAATTTACTGTTTGCTGAATTTTTTTTTCAGTTGTTCGTAATTGCCAGGAGAAGTTTTATGTGAAAAGTCGGGAAAATGGAAAAATCTAAAATTGCTTTTTTGTATGGAATTTTGTTTGCAATTGTTACGAATGTTTTCGAATGGAAAAGAAAAAAAATTTTGTTGGAAAATTCCGGAAAACATTCAAATTTTTTTACGAAATTTTGCATATTTGCCTATGAATTGATAATTTTGGACCATATAACAGTGTAAATTTCGAGAAATTATTCCAAAATGACTTTCCGAATGGAAAAATAGAAAAATTATCGGTGGAACACTCGGAAAATTCATGAAAAACTCGAAAAATTTGGATTTTTTCGGAAACATTTTGCACAGCAAATTAAATTTTTGTATTACATTTTGTGTGTTATTGTACCGTTGTGGCTTTTCGGTTGAAAAAATAGAAAATTTTGGTTTGAAAATTATGGAAAATTCAAAAAATTTAAATTTTTTTCGTAGAAATTTTACATTTTATTGTGTTTTGATCAGAGACCGTAACTGTTATAACTTTTATTTATAAAAGTCCCACTGTAAGAGTTATTTTCTGATTTTTAATTTATCTCTCCGAACATAAGACTTATTTTTGATTTATATTTTAAAAGTCCCAAAATAACAATTATTTCTGATTTATATTTTATCGCTCAGAAATAAGAGTTATTTTTGATTTCTATTTTAAAAGTCCCACAATAATAATTATTAAAGACTTTTTGAAATAGAAATCAAAAATAAAAATCATTCAATGAGTTTTTCAAATCAAAATCGATAATAAAAATCAGCCTGAGACTTATATTTTTTCCGATGAAATATAAAACTCACTTGAAGACTTTTAATTTTTATTTGTTCAAATAAAAGTCTTTTGGTTCAATCGATATGCAAACAATATTTATATTCTGGCCAAAATAATTACAATTGTGGGACGTTCGGACGATATTTAACTCATAGCTACACAATGCAACGAAAAAACGATGGTTTTAACCATCACCCTTAGGGATGAAGGTATATGTATATCATTTGTAACAAATAAAAGTTTAACGCATTAAAGGAAACGTGTTAGACCCCAAGTATCTTTAGATCAAATTGTTTCAGGACTTCTTAAGACCATTGAGCCATATCCGTCTATTTGGCTAGCTGGATGGGTCGTGGGCAGGATAACTCGAGTAAACTTTAACTGATCATTATGAAAATGTGCCAGCATTTTTAAGTTAAGTAGACAAACCCATAGATGACCGAATCATTTGACACACTCCTTCTTGGACCTCCCATATGAATGACCAAATTTGTTCCTTAGTTCTACAGGCATATTTTTTCTGTTATTAGAGTGAATTGTGTCAAATTTTGGACAAGGTAGTTGAATAATGGTTGAATATAAACCTATTTTGAATTTTTCTGTGTATTTGGAAAGGAGAGACTATGGCCTTTCCAAATCTATATATATGTATGTAACTTTTGGTTTTTTTTTTAATTTTGAAGAAGTTTTTAGCCAAAACTTTTTTGCATTATCCTAATGTTTATTATATTGTTCAGAAAGTGCACACTGTCATGATTAAAACGCATACTTGTTTATAAAAATCGGTTAACAAATCGTTAAGTTATTCATAATTTTCAAGGAATCTGGGGGATAATTACATTTGGTCGGAGAATAAATGCGATCTAACCCAAAAAAATTTAAAAAAGATCCCTTAGGCGTTAAAAATAAATGTCAAAAATGGATTCCTTGACCCCAAAAACAGTAAGATACCTGTGATATCATTTAAGATTTTTGTTTAAATTAACAAGAATCAGATTCAAAATGACCCAATGCCCAGAAATAGTTAATTTCTATACATGAAGACTTTTTGAAAGTATATTTAGCTCACTAGCAATTTCTTCACTTGACTGCAACTACACCACCGATTTGTTTTATATATAAAATCCCTTCTATAAATTAACAAACACAATCGGACGGACAATCGGATGGAAACTGTATGTGCATGGATATAGCTTCTTATAACGTAATGTACTAAGTATGTTTGTATTAAAGCGTTGTTTTGGAACAAAAGACAATATTATGCAATACAAATGATTCTTGGTTGAATAAAGAATCAGCTTCAAAGGACAAGAGTTCTATAAAGATTTCTACAGTACCTCTGAGCATCCCAATGAAGCTATGATGCTCTTGTGAAACGATCCTTTGGGATTAACGCGAATAACGTCTTCAAGCTGAAATACCGGCAAATACTTAGGATTGATGAAGCATGCATTTGGTTGCATTTGCGAACTTGTAAAACGGTGTTGCGTGAGATGGTACACACCTGCCAATTAGATAATTTTTTTTCGAGGTTAAACAATTTTGCACCCTTTTTTGCCATGTTTAACTTACAGTTCGCGAACTATAAGTGAACCCTTAGTCCAATTATTTTTAGCTAAACTTGCTCGTCTCGTTGAGCTGATCAAAATCATATATACATTTCTTTTATTACAAAAAACAATAATGACGATATCAGCAAAAGACTTTTATTTCAGGCCTGAAGAAATAAAAATCATTAGGTGAGTTTTAAATTTTGTTTTGAAAAATATAAGTCTTTGATTGATTTTTATTTTTCGTTTGGCAAAATAAAACTCACTTCGTAATTTTTATTTCAAAAAGTTTTCAATAACTCTTATTGAAAGACTCAAAAAATTAAAATCAACAATAACTCTTATTTATTGAGGGATAGAATATAAATCAAAAATAACTCTTATTTGATGAGCGATATAATAAAAATCAAAAATAAGTGTTATTTGGGACTTTTATAATAAAAATCACAAAATAAAAGTTTATTGCGAAATTCTACAGAGGGAGTAAAAACCAATGTATTGGTGTACTTAAAATAATTTTAGCACATTTCCTTCACATTGATTTTTTTAGTTGTAAAATCGATCAATAACAGTTATTTTCGGTCCCTGGTTTTGATAAATTTGAATGAATTTGAACTGTGAAAAATTTCGGATAGGCATTCCGAAATGACTTTTAGAATGGAAAAATAGAAAAATTCTTGGTGGAAAACTCGGAAAATTCGGGAAAAAACTCGAAAATTTTGGATTTTTTCGACGACATTTTTCATTGTATCGCCTGATGTGATGATTTTAGACGACGTAAGGATGGATTAATTACGGATAAAATGTTTAGCTCACAAGATGTTGACAATCATCTGCTAAGATATCGCCGTTTATTTCAACAGTACTGCATTCACATGAACGTTAAGATCGAATCGGAGCGTCTCAATTTTATTAGTTTCAATCAGTCGCCACACTTCGAGAATCTCGCCAACAACTGAGTCTGCTCCATTGAATCAAATTCATACATTGTTTTCGATCGTCATAGTCACGTTGCATCTGCCGAACCCGAGCGCATTGTGGTACAAAATTAAAGGACGAGATGGCTGACGACATTTACACATAGTTCGCACGATAACATCCAATTCCGATCTTGAAATTATCTTCTGATCAAAGACATGTGCGTGCTAATGTGCGGCAGTCTACTTTCGAAATTGGGAATACCAGCTTCAAATCGTTCGATGCATGATTCATTCAATCGCGAATTGCAAGACTTTGATCGAGTTGAGCTGACTGAAAGAGTCCGAACAAATGTTCCGTGTACGATTCGCTGACGAAGGTTGTTGACGATGGAACGCGAGGCATTTACTTTCTCGATACTCCCGGTGGGACAGGCAAGACAATCGTAATTTCTTTGATTCTGGCAACAATTCTGTCAAGATCGAAATTGAGTTGGCTGTTGCATCCTCTGGTATTGCTTCCATATTGTTGAAAGGCGGTCGAACTGCACATTCCGCTTTCTTCTCACAGTTGACAAGCCAACGTGTAGCGAAATTGTTGCGAGAATGCTAAATCATTATTTGTAATGAATGCCTGATGGCGCATAAACGAGCTTTGGAGGCAGATGACCGAACCATGAATAATTTTCGAGGTGATTTAACGAGAATGAGGCGACCAACTATTCGACAGAATTTTTGAACTCTCTAGATGTGCCACAAAGTTCGACGCATAATTTGCAGCTGAAGGTGGGATCGATCATGATCATTTTGTTGAATCATCCGAAATTGCAATTAAAGCGACGATCACCTAGGGCAAATTCAGAGGAGAAGAAGTTCTTATCCCTCGAATTTCTATTATTCCAACCGATCTTCCCTTCCAACTCAAGCGAATTCAACTCCCAATTCGATTGGTATTTGCGATTACAATCAAAGAATCGTAAGGCCAATCGTAGGAAATTTGTAGACTCAACCTCGAATTTCCCCGCTTTCCACATTGTCAGCTGTGCGTTGTCTGTTTGCGTGTTGGCAAACAGTCTTCATTGTTTGTTTTTACGCCGGAAACTAATCGAAAAACATTGTATATCAGATCGCTCTTCACAGATTTCGATTAAATTCAAGTTAACCAGATTAAAACTTGAACTATCTGTGTTTTACTATTATATGAACGCGTTACCTTAGGAGCGATACGAAGTGTGCCGGGTTCAAAGTTGTATGGCAGAACAACGTTTGCCGGGTCAGCTAGTTTAATATAGTTATGGAGAAAACAAAAATAATGATTTCGACGGACAAAGAGTCCTCTCGATGGGGACGCAGCGTCAACGTTGAAAATTATTTTGTTTTGAGGAGGTAGATGAGTTTACCTACCTCGGATCTTCCGTCAATAAGAGAAATAATGTCAGCCAAGAAATCAACCGGAGAATAGTGCTCGCCAATAGAAGTGTGCCGGGTCAGCTAGTTTAATATAGTTATGGAGAAAACAAAAATAATGATTTCGACGAACAAAGAGTCCTCTCGACGGGGACGCAGCGTCAACGTTGAAAATTATTGTTTTGAGGAAGTAGACGAGTTTACCTACCTCGGATCTTCCGTCAATAAGAAAACTAATGTCAGCCAAGAAATCAACCGGAGAATAGTGCTCGCCAATAGATGTGTCTACGGACTTCGGCAGCACTTTAGTAACACCACTTTATCTCGGAATACTAAGAAACAGCTTTACCAGGTGCTAATCTTACCCGTCAGAATGCAACGACTACGTTGGCTGGGACATGTTGCCAGAATGGATGTAAATGGTCCAGCGAGAAAGGTGTTTGAAGGCGAACCTGATGGACGGCGCAGAGCAGGGAGACCCGAACTCCGTTGGAAGGACCAAGTGGTAGGCGACGTGCCACCATCTGGTAGGACTAACTGAAGAACACACGCAGAAGACCGAAGCGTGTGGAATTCTTTAGTACTTCAGTACTTATAAACTACGTTCGTAAGTTGTAATGAGCCACTTAAGTAAGTAAGTAAGTAAGTAATTTGAATAACTCGCGAGCTTAACAATATCACACATGGGGTTTGGGTATTTATTAATCCGTTCACCTGACTGAAATTTTTGTACTGGTTTAGTCTTAAATCCTCTAACTTTAGTTCAAAGAACTGTCACAATGGATCCTATTGATCATTGTGTGGATTACCTACAAAGTTAATTGTGTTGCACCTACAAAGACAATCGTCAATCAATAGTCATATTACTTATCACTCTAATAAGAAAACTTACCATAGGTATCTGTAAAGTATAATGTCACCCCCCCCCCACCCAATTATAAATAACAATGATATTGTTGGGTTATTTTTGTATTGTTAAATCATTTATATAATTTCAATCAATAATGTTTATAACATTGTGTTAATTAATAATAGTGAGTATGTACTTAAATTGCCTTTTAGTTTATTGTTATGGATGTATATATGTAGATTTATGAATGATAATAATTACACAATGGTGTTTGCATGCATGTACGACGCGCAAGTGTTATGTTAAAGTGTACTGTATGTATGTTCGTATTTATTATGTACAAATTGGATCATTTACTATGTGATAGTGGTGTTCTTATATTGTTTCATATTCTTAAAAATCTTTTCATGGTGTCGTTTCTTTACTTTCATTCATATTTTATTACTAATTTGTAGGTATATATTGATTTTGTAACATTCTAAATGTGTGAAAGTATTTATTGGTTGGCATTTGTTGGTGTTTGTGAAGTGTATGTGTGTGTGTGTGAATTTGTATTTAATTATCCTATAATAATTGTTTGGCTTATTAACTACATCCACACAAACACACACACACACTCCAATTATAAATATTTATTCAGTTGCTGTTATTTTAATACGGTTTTATTGTTAGTTTCCTTTTGGGGATTTGTTTCTGTTCTGTATGAAAATGTTGTTGTTGTTGCTGTTGTCGTATGTTGTTTTGCTTTCAGCGTTTATGTATTGATAAATTAGAAATTTAATTTAACATGAGTTTCTGTTTATGGCTGTTTAGTTTTCATGTTTGCATTACGGTTACGCGTATTAATTTATTTAAATACCTTCGATGCACAGTGAGGTGAAAGGATTTATGTTCATATAGCGGTAATGAGGCAGCAGTAACTTTTGCTCTGGATTTTAAAAATTAAAAAAAAAAGCGAATGTCCTTTAATTAAAATGTGATTCATTTAGAGGTTATTTTTTAAATTGTTTTTCCCAAGTTTTCGTCTAATTTTTTTCAGTACGAGTATTGTTAGAAAATTTGTTACGGAAAGAAACATACGGCAACAAAGTCTCCAAATTAAGTATGGTTTACACGTTAAACACCCATATCTATTCATATCCCCTCAACAACATGAGCGAGATAGCCTAATTAGAAAACATGTAAGAGTAAGCAAAGACAAAGGTGGAAGGTGGATAGAAAATCAAAATGTAATGATTTGACAGTAGATAGGGGATATGGGTGGATAGCGTGTAAATCAGCCTTTATTCAGTTACTTATATTACGAAATTGGGACGAATATTACTTATGATTTATAAAAAAAATATAAAAAAAAATTTTCTTTCATTGTCGGCTCCCCTCGAATGTTGTCGGCATGTCTAGTAAGAGCTTCTCAAACAGTGACGTTCGCACTCGTCGATAAACAAGTAGGTGCCGTTAGTTGTGAATCTAAAAATAGAAAACGTGTTAATTCACAACAACGCGGGAAGCTATCCCATACCTCATTCATGGGGTGTAAAGGGAAATAAAGTTTTTTTTTTTAAATATTAAAAATAATCAGTTAGCTAAAAATTTTTGATTTTATTTTATTGACATTCTAATATAAAATTCGTGATCAACAATTTTTGGTATATAAAAATAATAATATTCTTTAATTCCGGAAATAATAATTGTTTAATAAAGAAATTAAACAAAATTTTTGCAGTTCAGCAAATTACACTAGTTTACAGCCATTTTGGTCTTTGGATACCACTATTTTTTTATGATAGAGGACGGGTTTCTGATTAAGAAAAAAAATTTAAAAAAATTTTTTATGAAGTGGATTTTTTTTAAAAAATTTGTTTGTACAATTTTTTTCTTAGTTGACGGTGCCTTTGGATTTTACCCTATATTTCAAGTTCTAGACTGGCGATCAGGACAAAAGAGGTACCAAATTTATTAGAATCAAATGGCCAACAAGCATTATGCCACTTTAAGTCAACAAATTGCTTTATTTTGCCCTACTGGCTGAATTTATTTGAAAAATTGAGCTTTTTTCATGAAAATTAGCGTCTCCTTTTTTAGTTTTTAAATAATGAAAAATCGAAAACTCGAGATAAAATTTTTTTGAAACGTTCTGCGTATAGTGAACACCTTAGCAAACAAATGTTGTATTGCAGAAGAGAATCTATGGACTAGTTAAAAAGTAATGGCCTCTGAAAGTTGGCATACAGAAATTAAGTTTTCATAAATATTTGAATTTTTGCATTTGTCGGAAATGCAGAATATGGTCCGAAAGCCCAAACAACAACAAAAATATACCATTCACTTCGTCTTGGTCCCATAACATCGAAATAGTAGGTCAAAATGGTAGCCGAGGCCATGATGCACTTGGGGGGGTCAAGAAAGGGCTCCTTGGATTCTATGATGACCGCCTATGTGCGGGTACTCAAATGAAAGATATTTTCGAGACGAATACAACGGTAGGACCCGTGGAGTCTTGAAATTGACACCACTGGATTGGTCTCAAAAAAACTTTCATTTGAATACCCGCACATAGAGGACCGAAGGAGACCCTTTTTTGACTCCCTAGGTCCCCAATAAGTCTTAAAAATTACACCATTGGATTCGTCTCGAAAATATCTTTTATTTGAGTACCCGCACATAGGCGGTCATCATAGAATCCAAGGAGCCCCTTTCTTGACCCCCCAAGTGCATCATGGTCCTCGGCTCCCATTTTGACCTACTATTTCGATGTTATGGGACCAAGACGAAGTGAATGGTATATTTTTGTTGTTGTTTGGGCTTTCGGACCATATTCTGCATTTCCGACAAATGCAAAAATTCAAATATTTATAAAAACTTAATTTCTGTATGCCAACTTTCAGAGGCTATTACTTTTTAACTAGTCCATAGATTCTCTTCTGCAATACAACATTTGTTTGCTAAGGTGTTCACTATACACAGAAAGTTTCAAAAAAATTTTATCTCGAGTTTTCGATTTTTCATTATTTAAAAACTAAAAAAGGAGACGCTAATTTTCATGAAAAAAGCTCGATTTTTCAAATAAATTCAGCCAGTAGGGCAAAATAAAGCAATTTGTTGACTTAAAGTGGCATAATTCTTGTTGGCCATTTGATTCTAATAAATTTAGTACCTCTTTTGTCCTGATCGCCCGTCTAGAACTTGAAATATAGGTTAATATCCAAAGGCACCGTCAACAAAGAAAAAAATTTTACAAAAAAATTTTTTAAAAAAAATCCACTCCATAAAAAATTTTTTAAAATTTTTATTCTTAATCAGAAACCCGTCCTCTATCATAAAAAAATAGTGGTGTTCAAAGACCAGAGAAAAAATAATTATTTGTAAAGTAGTGTTATTAAACAAATTTTGAATATTCCAAATTATATTTAAAACTAGTAGGCCTGGCAATGCTTCGCTATTGCATATTAACTTGTAATATATTTCACATTTAGGCTACAAAGTACGTTAAAACGGTACTTAAGCTCGACAATAATATGTTGAGTTTATTAACTTATGTAACTAATTGCAAGTAACTCCTTAACATGATAGGCTCTATGACGATAGTAAAAATGTCTCTATATATTGAACTCGTATTACCATTTTTTGAGATAATCCGGTCACCAGCATTTGGCTTAACAAAGAGATATTCTTACGCGCTGCAAGGCATATTACGCCGTCGTGTTGGAACCATTTCTCCTTCAAATAATGTGCAATGACATGATAAATAAAAAAAATCAATTGATCGTCCACTTACTCTAGTTCTTCTACCAGTTTTATTTTATATGAATGTAGACCAAGATCTTTCCTCAGCATTTGCAGGGACCGAGTTGCGGCGTCGTTTCGATAAATTCGAAGCATTGTAAACGTTGTTCTTCTTTAGTTTTTACATGGTGATTTTGCAAAGTATACTAAAAGAAGGTCTATTACACTTCATTAGTATGACAGCTAGATTTACACTTATACCTATCAGAAGTTCTATATGTCAAGAAAAATACCCCAGGCATAGGTTATTTTCAATTGTTTGCTAATGTAACCTCTGATATACTTAAAAAATTTAACCATTGTAGTATAACTACAATGAATATTGCTTAATTTTTCTATGTATATGATTTATTACCGATTCGCTCACCTGAAAAGTAATTAAAAAATACATACCTGTAAAGTAAATTAAAAAAAATCACTATTTTAGTCTGCGCATCCTACACTGCCTGGTGTACGGACCATTATTTGATACAGTTAAAAAGTTAACTATTGAAGTGCGTGGGCAGCGCCTCGGCACTTTTAACTTATTTAGTTCGAAATAGCCTGATCATTTGGCCGAATCAATTAGTTCGCGTCAAAAAAAAACGTGTTAATCGTATATCAGTATTGGAATGTACGAAGAATTCTTAGAAAATTTCACTAAGAAACTATATGTCTAAAATCAATTCCTAGTTCGCTCTGAGAAGCATGAAGATTTCAGGTAGAGATATTTTTTTAGCAATGAGGAATTATTCAGTTACTTCAGACCTATGGGTCCCGGATCTAATTTTTACCTATCATTCCAATGTTTGGAGACCAAGACGAAAACAATGGTATATTTTTGATTTTTTTTATTGGGATCCCTACCAATATTCTGATAAATGATTTTTAAAAATTTAATTTCTGTATGCCAACTCTCAGAGGCCATTACTTTTTAACCAATTCATAGATTTTCTTCTGTAATACCTCATTTAGTTTGTTGGGAAGTCAGTTTTACGCAGAAGGTCTCAAAAAATATATATCTGAAGTTTTTGGTTTGTGCTCATTTAAAAACAAAAAAATCTTAATTTGAAATCTTCATACTTTCCAACGCGAGCTAGGAATTGATTTTAGACACAAAGTTTATATGTGAAATTTTTTTAAAATTCATCGTAGATTCCGATGTTGGTTACGATTTTTGCCCCCCTTACTGTTCATATCTCTAGGCGCAATATTTTATGGAATTTTGACAGTTATTACTGTTTGTTTAAAAAGGGGTGTGGAATAGCCCACTTCCACCCTTACTGTAATTCATACTGCAACAACAATATATGTTACAAATCACATCTTCATACTTCTGATAGTTCATGGGATATAGTCTTTTTTACTTTAAACTTGTATGGGCGGTGCCACGCTCCTTTATCCAATCACAACTAACTACAGCCAGTGACTAACAACAGGTCATCAGTACCACTTTTCAAAATTATCGTATAAATCAGGATATTAGAAAAGCCGTCAGAGCGATTTTTGAAAAGGGGGCGTGGCACCCCCTCTTCCACCATGGCTGTAATTAATACTGCTCCAACAACATATATAACAAATCTCATCTCATTACTTTGTATGGGCGGTGCCACGCCCCTTTATCCAATCACAACCAAATATAGCCAGAGACTATCATCAGGTCAACAGTACCACTTGGTACAATTTTCGTATAAATCGTTCTATTAGAAAAGCCGTTCGAGTGATTTTTTAAAAGAGGGCGTGGCACCGCCTGCTTGCACCCTGTCTGTAATTCTAGCTGTACGAACAACATATATACCAAATCTCATCTTCATACCTCTAATAGTTCACGAAATATAGCCTTTTTAATTTTCAAGTTTTATGGGCGGTGCCACGCCCCTTTATCCAATCACAACCAAATATAGCCTGAGACTATCAACAGGTCAACAGTACCACTTGGTAAAATTTTCGTATCAATCGATCTATTAGAAAAGCCGTTAGTGAGATTGTTGAAAAGAGGGCGTGGCACCGCCCACTTCCACCCTGGCTGTAATTAATACTGCTCCAAAAACATATATACCAAATATCATCTTCATACCTCTGATAGTTCATGAAATACAGCCTTTTTAATTTTCAAGTTGTATGGGCGGTGCCACGCCCCTTTTTCCAATTACAACCAAATGTAGTCAGGAACTATCTACAGGTCAACAGTACCTCATGGTAAAATTTTTGTATCAATCGATCTATTAGAAAAGCCGTTAGAGCGATTTTTGAAAAGGGGGCGTGGCACCGCCCACTTCCATTCTGGCTGGAATTTATACTGCTCCAGCAACATATATACCAAATCTCATCTTCATACCTCTGATAGTTCATGAAATATAGCCTTTTTAATTTTCAAGTTGTATGGGCGGTGCCACGCCCATTTATCCAATTACAACCAAATGTAGTCAGGAACTATCTACAGGTCAACAGTACCTCATGGTAAAATTTTTGTATCAATCGGTCTATCAGAAAGGCCGTCTGAGCGATATTTGAAAAAAGGGGCGTGGCGCCGCCCACTTTTTGAAAAAATAAAACCTTTTAAACCATCCGGCGAGACAACTGCACAGCAATTCATTATACCATCACCCTTAGGGATGAAGGTATATATCATTTGATACGACCCAAAAGTGTAACACATAGAAGGAGTGACTTTAGACCCTAGGTTTCTTTGAACCAAATTCGATTCATGACTTTTTAAGTCTTTTGAGCCATGTCCGTCTGTCTGTCGGGTGGCTGTCCGGCTGGTTCGCACGATAACTTTCGAAAGACGCAACCAAATGCTTTGAAATTTTGCACGAGTTATTTTTTTCTTAAAACTACTTACGGTATTGCAAATGGGCTACATGGCCCCGCCCCTTCTGGTACCTCCCATACAAATACATCATTCCGCCCACTTTAGAAATCGAGTAATAATATCAATACACCCTACGGGATCGCCCCCAAATTCTGTAGTTAGTAAAGCTATAACAGGATAAAGTTTTGGAAAAAAAATTGAAAGCCTAGCCACGTCCATTCTGGTACCTCCCATACAAATCTACCTTTCCGCCCACTACAGAGATGGTGAAATAATATCAATAAATTAATCGTGATCGGAACCAAATTCTCTTTTTAGTAAAGCTATAACAGGATAAAGTTTTGGAAAAAAAAATGGAAGTCTATCCACGCCCCATCTGGTACCTTCCATACACATCTGGTACCGCCCACATTAGAAATCGATTAATATTATTAAAAGACCTAACGCGATCGTGCCCAAATTCTGTATATGGTAAAGTTCATGCAGGATAAAGTTTTGGAGAAAAAATCTGGAAGTCTAGACACGCCCCTTCTGGTACCTCCCATACAAATGTACCACTCCGCCCACTTTAGAAATAAGATAATAATATCAATACACTCCACACGATCGTGCCCAAATTCTGTATTTTGTTATGTTATAACAGGACAAAGTTTTGGAGAAAAAATTGGAAGTCTAGCGACGCCCCTAATAGTACCTCCCATACAAATGTACCTTTCCGCCCACTTTAGGGATGTAGTAATAATATCAGTACACCCAACGCAATCGTGCTCAAATTCTGTAATTAGTAAAGCTATAACAGGATAAAGTTATGGAGAATAAATCTGGAAGCCTAACCACACCCCTTCTCGTACCTCCCATACAAATGTACCACTCCGCCCACTTTCGAAATCGAGTAATAATATCAATATAATAGAAAATTATTTATTTTACTGAGTGTAAGGGTAAATGTAAGTCGGGTTGCCCGACTGAAACTTTCTAGCTGGTTTTAATTACAAATCGGTTAATTTCAATAACACAAGACATAAACAATATCTTATATTGGGTGATGGTATTTATCAGTCAGTTTAACTGACTGAAATTTCTGTACTGGTTTTTATATATAAGATGGTTTTACAAATAAAGTCCGAATCCGGTCTGTGATTCTAAATATAAGAGAAATATAAGAATTCTTAAGTATTACACAAAAAGATAAAGAAGTAATAAAAAATCAAGTTCTTCATTGTTTCTCATCTCATGGAAACGTACAACCTATGAAATTCGCACTAAAGCCCTGTACAAGTGCTTTTGAAACGGCTTCAAGCCTATTAGTTTTTTCAACACTGGTGATTGTTTTGAATCTACGAACAAGACATGTACACGTAAACGGTGTTGTTTTGGGAGCCAAAGAGTGTGAGTTATGATCAAAACAGTATTTTGTAAAACAAATGTACTTAAATATGTTATGTAAGACAGTAAAAGATTCAAAACAATTTTTTTTTTTACCAAAGAGTATATAGAGTATTATTGTTGTACCAAATAGTACAGTTCTAAAATATATTTGCATTGTACCAAAAGTACTTTTATTCTACTAAATAGTATAATTTATTGTACCAAAAAGTACAATTTATTTTAGCCAGTAGGAGAGCGAAAGTGTGTAAGTTTTGATCAAAACAGTGTTTTGTAAAACAAATGCACTTAATTATGTTATGGACGACAGTAAATGATTCAAAACAAAGTTTTTTAATACCAAAGAGTGTATGGAGTACGTTAATTGTACCAAATAATACAAAAATTTTTTCCAAAATGTATTTGTATTGTACCAAAAAGTAAAACTTAGTGTACCAAGTAGTACAGTTTATTATATTGTACCAAATAGTACAATACAATGTACCTTTAAGTACTTTTATTTTACTAAAAAGTACAATTTATTGTACCGAAAAGTACAAAAATGAAAAATTTGCTTACTTACTTAGCTGGCACTTCTTTGCAATACTATTGGATTATGTACCGCAAGTAGAAAAATATTATAAGCGCGTCGATCTTCTGCGCTTCTTCTCTAGTTAGTCACACCATGTTCTCAAGTCAACGCCACCGCTGCAACTTAATGCGTCTAACCACGTCAATTTCAGTGTACAGCTCATGATTCATACGACGCCGAAGATGGGCCCATACATTTTACGGAGTATTTTTCTCTCGAATACTGCCAGAACCGATTCATCCGCTTGTGTCATAGCCCAGGATTCTGAACCATACATCCAGACAGGTATCTGGTATAGCTGGATTTTTGTTTGTTGAGAGAGTGCTAAGCTTTTCTAGTCCGTAGTAGCATTTATTAGCAAGCAGGATTCTTCTCCGGATTTCGAGGCTGTCATTATTTGTTATGTTGATGGCGAAGCCTATGTAGATAAACCCACCACGAAGTTATAGTTTCTAGATTCTTTGTTCGTTGAAACTAATAACTTCGTTTTGTCCTCGTTTACCGTTAGACCGATTTTTGCAGATTCCTTTGTATACCTGAGAAGGCTGCAGTCACATCCCGTAGTTGTCGTCAGATGATGTCTACGGCATCAGTGTACGCGAGTAGCATGTGGTTTTTGTTGAATATTGTGCCACTCGTGTTTACTGCAGCTTTTCTCATTATCATCTCCATCACTATGTTGAAGAGGTCACACGATAGGCCCTCGTCTTGTTTTAGGCCTCGTCTGTTATAGAATGGCTCCGTAAGGTCCTTGCCAATCTTCACTGAAGACTTCGTGTCAGTCAACGTCATTCCGCAAAGGCGTTCAGCTTCGCTGGAATACCAAACACAGCAATGGCTTCGAGTTATATCTGCCGTATCGGCCTGAATATCAGGTAAGTTGTTGATTAACCAGGTCTAAAGCCACACTGATAAGGACCGATCAGATTGGATAACACTGGCTTTAGTTTTTCACATAGCACACTCGACAGGACCTTATATGCGATGCGTAAAAAGCTGATCCCGCAGTAGTTGGAGCACATATTTGGATCACCTTTTTCAGCACTGGACATAATACGCTTAGGTTTCAATCGTCGGGCATGCAATCTTTAAGCCAAATCGTGCGTATGAGCTGTTGCATGCTCGTAATCAGCTCCTCACCACCAGACTTGAAGAGCTCTGCCGGAAGTCCGTCGGCACCGGCTGCTTTATTATTTTTCAGCCGCTATGTTGCTCTTTTTACCTCGGCTTGACTTGGTGGTGGGCAATATAATTGGCGCAATACCTTTACGTGGGCTGCGTTCTGGAACCAGCAGCTGCTGGAAGTTTTCTCTCAATGTATCCAGAACACTCTTCGTATCTGTAAACAGACTTAATCTGACGTTTTTTTCATTTAAATAGCAGTCTCGGCCTGGGTATGGGAGGTAGTAAAAGGGACGTGGAAAAAGCTTCGGTTTTCTAAGTTTTCTAAATGCCCGAATTCAAATATTCCCCAGTTGTCCGTTTGAAAGTTATTACAGATTTTATAACTTTTTAAAAATATTTCATTTTGTATAGGAGGATCCAGAAGGGGTCCGCAGACCGTATTGCTTTCTGGTCAAATTTCCTGGGTCATATGACGCAAACATGACTGAATTCAGTATACTTACAAAAAAGATATGTATGTAAAACTATAAGAGTCAATTCAATCATAGAACCGGAAGAGGTTCGGTTATTCTGCCTATTTACAATTTCAAAACTTCATTTTGGAATATATATTAATACTGGTAAATTTTCATAAGGATCAGTTTAGGTTTGCTCGAGTTATCGTGCCATCCAGCCAGCCAGTCGTTAGAATGACAGACGGACGTGCCATAATCGTCTTAAAATGTCCTGAAACGAATTTGGTCGTAAGATACTTGGAGTCTAACACGTCTTCTTAAAAGGTTACACTTCTGCTCGTATCGAACGACATACATATATACTCTTATGCCTTTAAAAAAAATGCTTCGTTGTGCACCCGCCAAAGTAACTTTAAAAGGAATTCTCGCGAGCCAGGAGCCACAAAATTTCAAATGAGCTCTCGACTCGTGACTCGGGCTCATGGCTCGAGAGCCGACAGCTCATTTGAAATTTGGTGGCTTCAGACCAGCGAGCTGAGAGCTCATTTAAAATTTTGTAGCTAATTACTCGCGAGCCAGCTCTTTATTTAGGCTCTTGGCTCGCGAGCCCAGAACGTTTTTGAAATTTTGTGGCACTTGACTCGTGAGCCAGCTCTTTATATGGGCTCTTGGCTCGAGAACCGAGAGCTCATTTGAAATTTGGTGGCTACTGACTCGCGAGCTGAGAGCTCATTTAACATTTTGAAGCTCATTGCTCGCGAGCCAGCTCTTTATTTTGGCTTTTGGATTGCGAGCCGGGAGCTCATTTAAATTGTGTGGCACTTGGCTCGTGAGCCAGCTCTTTATTTGGGCTCTTGGCTCGCAAGCCGAGAGCTAATTTCAAATTTTGTGGCTCCTGGCTCACCAGCTAAGAGCCAATTTTCAGGAAAAGAGCGGCCAGGCCTGCCCAATATATATCATCTTTTGAAAAATAAAACAACTTTCAGTCCACACTGTATGTGATGATGACGTGTATATTGCACACGTTTTCGCTAGCCTAATGTCTGTAGTTGTGACGCTTCATCAATTTCCATTATAAACACATTTGCGTTGGATAAGATACTTAAGTGTTAATTATTAACATGAGAATCATCTGACAGAAGGACAAATGTATAAAATAAAATTTATTATAAATGTATTATTAAATAATTTATTTTTGTTTTTCTGTCTGCTATTATAATTAGTTAACAAAGTTAATAAAACAAACAAAAAACTAATTTTTCTATACATAAAAGTTAATTAAACGAAAAATTGCAGCCATTTTGCTATAAAATCCAGGGTCAAAGCCATATTACGATTGTGTTTACAATTACAAATCTAGCTACGTATGTATGGCTGTATGTGTGTGCCTGTGTGTGTGTGTATTCAACTACACACATATCCATTACATATACAAGTTCCAAACCCCGAGAAAAGTAACGCTTGCTTCTAATGTATATAAAATATTATATATGAATACTTTACAATATGTCGAATTTTGTAATTTACCCATCCTTGTGTTGTGTAAATATTTATGTTAATGGTGTTTTATTTTTGTTTTGTACTCATATTCTAGTTTTTTTTTTGTATGGCGCTTTCGGATCAAGTTTTTTTTATTGAAGGTAAATATAAAAAGTTTTCCATACGTTTGTTTGTGTTATTTGGGACGAGTGTGGTGTTTTTGTTGATGTCATTTTGATTACTATCTCATATTTCCAGATTTATATGTATGGAGGTTTTATTAATTAAACTTTTTTCTAGATATCAGATATTTACTCGTATGGAAAATTTCTTTTGGTTGAAACTGTAGGAGAATGATGTTGGTCTCGTTTTTTGTTTATAGATTTTAAGGTAGGTATCATAAAACTCATGGTGATGTTACCTTTTTAATTACTGCATTTTCAAAAGTTAAATTAATTTCATTGTATTGATTATCTTCCATATATAATATATAAGAGGGTGACAGCATTTCACGATGTTCTTTTTTTACTCACTTGGCTTTTAGGTATTATTAGTTGAAAAATCGAATTCGTAGGCTCACATGGAGAGGACTTAAACTATATCAGATATTAGGCAGAGAAATATGAATTCTATACTCACCATATGACTCCCTTTATTAAGTTCCGATATATATTTTTTTGTAACTTATTGAAATATAGGTGTATAAAAAATTATAAAAGTGTATTACATATTGCCGGTAGATGGCTCTAAAATGTAATATATCTGATAATACTCACTGCATCTGGCTTCACTTTGTAAGAAGACGTGATTAAAAACACATTATTCTGTAAAAACATATCAACGTTTAATAATGAGTGAAAATGCAAAACATTACCGTCATATTTTGCTTTTCTATTAAAAGAATGGGGATTGGGGAATTTTCTTATTTGAGTCTATTGTTATTCATTTGGGAATAACCAGAAGCTCTCTTTGTAGGTTACCAAGCAGCTCACAACGTCCGAGAGATCACGTATACCCCGGCCAATGTCATTGAACATCCCCATTCAGTGGGCGCAAATGTGAAAGAGTGCAATGTTGGCTTACCTGCCATGCAGAAAGATACGAATTCGAATGTGGTTTCATAGTCGGCAAGAGACTTCGACACCTGGTCTCGCGGTTTAACCCTGTAAGTGACCAGGTAGCCACTGTTCGCACCCGGGCGAAATATTTTTACATTACGCTGATTTGTGTACACGCCCCGACGGAAGACAAAGCCGATGACATTTAAGATGCATTCTATGAGCGCCTGGAGAAGATATATGACTGCTGCCCTGCACATGACATTAAATGCTAAAATAGGAAGGGAAGATGCTCTTGGTTCAGCAGTCGTAAAATTCAGTTTATACAACAACACCTCAGATAAAGGATTCAGACTGGAAAGATGGTTGTGAGTGGTACCAGATTTTCGCATAAAGATATCCACAAGGACCTGGATATCTCCTGATAAAAATACAAGAAATCAGATTGATCACGTGGTAATTGATGGAAGGCATATCGCAAGCGTCATGGTTGTTAGTGTGATAAGTGGTGCAAATAATGACTCGGAGCACCACCTAGTTGCAGCTGAGGTACGCACAGGATTAAGTAGTGATAAAAACACTCGTAACCAAACGCAAAGGAAGCTAGACATTACAAAGCTGTATACCACCGAAATAGCCAATGCCTACTCCAAACAAACCCCCTAGTTCTGATGCGAATTCTATGACCACTGGCCAACGACCGTACTAGGTTTTTGAAAACCACACTCAAACAAGCCCTGGTACGATGATGAATGTCGCGAAATGTCTCAGGAAATGGATGCTGCATACAAGGCAAAACTGTAGCCAATGGCGACGACTGCGGTGATGGAGCGTTATAATAAGAAGAGGAGGGGATGAAAAAAGCGCCTGTGGAAGAAAGGAGAGAGAGCCGGGATATCGAAAACTACAGGGATAGAGGTGAAGCTCGAAAGTTCTACCAAAAGGTTAAAAGCAGAGGTCGCAATAATTGGTCTCACTCGTGCTTGTTGTCAGAAAAAACCACTCATCCACTGACACAATGCGAAACTGTCGCGAAAAAACCCTCAAAGTTCGTTTTTCTTTGGCTTGCTCTTCGGTCAACCCACGAGCAAACATACGCATACGCATATACACACTAATTGGCTCCCTTTTCCCTTTTCTTCTCCCTTCCTCTTTAATGCCTGTGGCGAAATTTTTAAGACAACAACATAAGGCAAGGCAACAATAAAAATACCTTTTTTGCGGACACTGCTTGCTTTGCTTACTTACTGATTCTTAGTAGCTGAGCGACGGACGGTTTTGTTCGTACCGAGCGGTCAGTAAGAGACCAATTCTTGTCTTACGTTTAACCCGAAACCTGAGAGCAAGAACACGAACGAAACAAAAAAATGGTTCCTGTTCAGACACTGAGCTATTCCGTCTCATTTTTTTCGGCCTTTTAAGTGAGCAGACCGCGCAGTAAAATTTTGTTAAGCATATTTTGCGAGCTCTGGTTAAAAGCAAAGGTTTTGGAACAGGGATTTGATCACGGAAATTTGATCACGGACACTCAGAGTGTGCTGCAAATATGGAGGGAACACTTTCGATCTCAACTCGTTTCCGAAGGCAGCATAACATAAGTGACGAAATCACACCAATCATAGACGACGGCGTTGATTGTCCACCACCGAGCCGAAACAAGATCAACACGGCGATCGCAAGGCTTAAAAATAATAAAGCTGCGGGAGCCGACAGACTTCCGGCAGAGCTTTTTAAAAACGGCGGCGATGAGCTGGTAACATGCATGCACCAGCTCATAAACACAATATGGCTCAAGGAATGTTAGCCCGATGACTGCAATCTGACTGTTATATGTCCTGTGCTTAAGAAAGGCGATCTAGGTGTGTGTACCAACTACCCATCACATACAAGATCCTGTCTAGTGTGTTATGTGAAAGTTTGAAGCCCATTCTGGCGAACCTCATTGGACCTTATCAGTGTGGCCTTAGACATGGTAAATCCACGACCGACCAGATATTCACACTACGACAAATCCTGGAGAAGACCCAAGAAATGCTGGCCGACACCTATCATATGTTTATCGATTATAAAGCTGCAGTCGACAGTACGATACGACAGAAACTATTGATGCTATGGCTGAGTTTGGTATCTCCGCGAAGCTGATATAACGTTTCAGGATGACGCTGACTGCTACGAAGTCTTCAGTGAAAAAAACTCAAAATGAGTCATTCTCTACCAAGCGAGGCTTAAGACATCACGATAGACTGTCATGCGATCTTTTTATCATCATAGTGGAGATGATCATGCAGAAATCTGCTGTTAACACAACTGTTACCATCTTTAATGAAAGTCACATGCTAACCGCATGTTCCGATGATATTTGTATAAATTACTGAAAGTGTACTGAGAGATGTTACTGCGGTCTTTTCGAGTATTGAAAAGCAGTCGGCAGAAGTGGATCTTGTGATAAATGAGGAGAAAATTAAGTTATTTGTTTTAACGAACAAAGAGTATACACGTTTGGGACGACCCGTGGACGTTCAGCCTGGAAATCAAGAGAGGAGTATTTAGTCACTATGCTCTAAACAAACGATTTGATGACAAAGCCCTCTCTCTCACTCTACGGATAGCAGGGTATATACCATTTGATACGACCCAAAAGTGTAACACATAGAAGGAGTCACTTTGGATCCTCTGTTTCTTTGAACCAAATTCGATTCATGACTTTTTAAGTAGTTTGAGCCATGTCCGTCTGTCTGTCTGTCCGGCTGGTACGCACGATAACTTTCGAAAGATGCCACCAAATATTTTGAAACTTAGCATGGAATAATATTTCCTCAAAACTACTTTCGGTATTGCAAATGGGCTACATGGCCACGCCTCTTCTGGTACCTTCCATACAAATGTTTTACTCCTCCCACTTTAGAAATCGAGTAATAATATCAATATACCAAACGCGATCGTGCCCAAATTCTGAATTTAGTGAAGTTATAGCAGGATAAAGTTTTGGAGAAAAAACTAGAAATCTATCCACGCCCCTTCTGGTACCTCCCATACAAATGTATCAATCCGCCCACTTTTTATATGGAGTAATAATGTCAATATATCCAACGTGATCGTGCCCAAATTATGTACTTGTTAAACCTATAGCTGTATAAAGTTTTCGAGAAAAAATTGGAAGTCTGGACTCGCCCCTTCTGGTACCTTCCATACAAATGTACCATTCCGGCCACTTTAGAAATCGAATAATAATATCAATACACCCGACGCGATCGTGACCAAATTCTGTATTTGTAAGTTTAACTGGATAAAGTTTTGGATAAATAATTGGAATTCTAGCAAAGCCCCTTTTGGTAGCTTTCTAAATTTTTATACTTCCAAATTTTTATGGTCGGTTTACCCAACTGAAACTTTTTTACTGGGTTTTTTACTGCAAATACAGCACCGCCTCTAAGAAATACAATTACAGAATATGTACATTAGGGCGGCAGTAAAATATGTGGACGATGATTTTGTGGAAATTTAAAAATGCTCGACAGTAAGATGGGACAACCATTTCCCGTGCCTCAAAAAGATCAAAGGTCAAGTTCGAAGTAAATTCTTAGCACATCCTATGTTTTTTTTAATAATTTTCGATTAGGGAATAGTATTTTTTCCTCGCAAATATACAATTGTCAAATATTGACGTGTGTGGGTAGCATCTCGGCCCTTTTTGCCATGTTGCTTCCAATAACCTACTATACTGTGAAATTTTTAGGACCATCAAACTATTTTTATGGCTGCTATATAGGTTTCTTTTAAATGGGGCGTGGCACTCCCTTCCCCCAATGCCATCCTGTACCAACAACACATATCAAATATCAGCTTTATACCTCTTATAGTTTTTGAGATACAGCCTTTTAAAGTTTCTAATTTTATACCACGCCCACTAAACCGATCCCGCCCATTTGTTGTTAGATCACGAACTTTGCTGCCAAATGCCAAATTTTAAGGCGATTGTAGAAACAAATATTGAGGTTTCAAAAATAGGGTCCAGTAGGGCCACGCCCACTTGATATATCAAAAATGCAAGTACCCTATTTTCACCACCGACCACACAGCTACATTCTGTGAAAATTTCGAGTATATACGGTACTAAAAAAATGCATACAAAGACAAACTCATTTATATATATATAGTTTTGACGTTTGACCTCTTTGGGGCACGGCTTAAAGTTGTCAGATTTTGTTAAAATTCTTACCATGGCGTTTTATAACAACAGAATTTTCGCTGCCACCCTAATGTACATGATGCTTATGCAATCGGCATCTAACAAAACATTACATCAACATGACCCTAATTAAATTTTGTGCAGTCGCTTTGTCTTTTGGTACTTGTAAAAATCTTTACGTTTAGTTGCATAAACAAATTTATAATTCTTATCAAACCAGTCGTAATCTTTTCTCTATGCATATTCTAATGAATAGCAATAATTAAAACCGAATAAAATCAAAAAAAAAAATCATTCATGTATATGAAATCTCTTCTAAGATATCCTACAAAATAGTCTCCAACCGCATTTATATTTCCACGAAGACCTTCAAAATTTTTTATATCTTAAAATAAATTTAATGGTTTTCTTTAATCTGTTTATCTGTGCGTGTCATTTATTGCTATCTTACAATGTAATCAAATAAATGCAAATACACTTTGATTATTTTGTTTTTCTTTTCTATCAATTTTACATTTTATTAATAAATTTTTGTTGTTGTTTTTTTGGTTTTGATATCATTTTATGATTTGGTATGAATTTTTATGCTAGATGTGTGAGAGTATGTGTATGTGTGTGTGTGTAAGTATGTTTGTGTATAAGTGTGTATGTGTTTGAGTAAGTGATTGTGTTTATATAGAAGACAGGTATGTACGAGTTAGTTAAACATATACGAAAATGTATTTATCTTTATGTGAGATTCATAAATTCATAACTATTCAATTTGCTTATTGGAAACGGCAGCGCAATATATTGTTTTGTTTTGTTTTGTTTTGTTTGTTTTTTGTTTGTTTTTTTTTGCTTCATTCTGTTGCCGACTCCATATTGTAGATTAAATTTATTCTTAATTATTTTTGATTTTAACTATGACTAGGATCAATTTACAGTTGTTCTTGTTGTAGGGTTTTCTGTTTTATTTTCTCGCCCACTTTTGTTAAACAATTCCGGAGCATCTATCGCTTCAGCTATCCAAGGTTTAGGAATTGTAACGATTTATATGATTTATTGTATTCACAGACTCTAGATTGGTGTTGGTACCACTGGAGTGCTTTTTGTAAACTTTTGAAAAAATCTGAAAATATAAAAGAAAAAATGGGATTAATAAGTAAACATTGTTGTGTAGCAGTTGTTTAATGCAATAAAAATCTTTGGAGGTTTGTTTTTAAACTATCGATTAAATTAAATTAAACATTTCATTAAGCTTTAGGCGGTATATACCACTTACATTAATATGCCAAATTTCATGGAACTGTTATTAAAATATGTTCGGTAACATGATGCAATAAAAACGGAAAGTTAAACCTTACACATTTAAACCATCTCATACACCAATTAGCAGTAGTCGTATTGAATTTATTCAGCGTTTATTACTACTAATTTGAATTTTATAAATTCAGCCGCAAAATGAATTTAGACTTGGTCGATAGAAAAATAAATACAAATTATAATTATCAACAAAAATTTCTGCTCTTTCGGACTATAATTGATAATATTTCTGTATGTGAGCGCACATTACATTGTGTGTGTGTGTATGTTGTATGAGCAAGAATATAATGTTTACTGATATTGTATATTTGCAATTCGAATATGTATTACATTCTGTAGTTGTATTTATCTTTGTCTCCTTATTTTGTTTTCAAAAGCACACATGTACATTGTACAATTGCAAATGAAAAAATCTCACAAAACGACGCAGAACGAGATTTAACAGAATAATTTTTGCAAATAAAATGTAATTAAACTTAACCGATACATCATTTGCATTCTTTAATTTAGTTACAATCAAACGCCAAACAACCAACCAACAATAACTGTGACTATAGCAACAATACAAATATATCTTTTTACAATTTACATGATCCTACAGTCGGGTGAAAGTGTAAATGTATAGATTTTTTATATTTTTATATTTTTATATTTTTATATTTTTATGTTTTTATATTTTTATATTTTTATATTTTTATATTTTTATATTTTTATATTTTTATATTTTTATATTTTTATATTTTTATATTTTTATATTTTTATATTTTTATGTTTTTATATTTTTATATTTTTATATTTTTATATTTTTATATTTTTATATTTTTATATTTTTATATTTTTATATTTTTATATTTTTATATTTTTATATTTTTATATTTTTATATTTTTATATTTTTATATTTTTATATTTTTATATTTTTATATTTTTATATTTTTATATTTTTATATTTTTATATTTTTATATTTTTATATTTTTATATTTTTATATTTTTATATTTTTATATTTTTATATTTTTATATTTTTATATTTTTATATTTTTATATTTTTATATTTTTATATTTTTATAGTTTTATATTTTTATATTTTATATTTTTATATTTTTATATTTTTATATTTTTATATTTTTATATTTTTATATTTTTATATTTTTATATTTTTATATTTTTATATTTTTATATTTTTATATTTTTATATTTTTATATTTTTATATATTTTTATATATTTTTATATTTTTATATTTTTATATTTTTATATTTTTATATTTTTATATTTTTATATTTTTATATTTTTATATTTTTATATTTTTATATTTTTATATTTTTATATTTTTATATTTTTATATTTTTATATTTTTATATTTTTATATTTTTATATTTTTATATTTTTATATTTTTATATTTTTATATTTTTATATTTTTATATTTTTATATTTTTATATTTTTATATTTTTATATTTTTATATTTTTATATTTTTATATTTTTTATATTTTATATTTTATATTTATATTTTATATTTTTATATTTTTATATTTTTTATATTTTTATATTTATTTTTATATTTTTATATTTTTATATTTTTATATTTTTATATTTTTATATTTTTATATTTTTATATTTTATATTTTTATATTTTTATATTTTTATATTTTTATATTTTTATATTTTTTATATTTTTATATTTTTATATTTTTATATTTTTATATTTTTATATTTTTATATTTTTTATATTTTTATATTTTTATATTTTTATATTTTTATATTTTTATATTTTTATATTTTTATATTTTTATATTTTTATATTTTTATATTTTATATTTTTATATTTTTATATTTTTATATTTTTATATTTTTATATTTTTATATTTTTATATTTTTATATTTTTATATTTTTATATTTTTTATATTTTATATTTTTATATTTTTATATTTTTATATTTTTATATTTTTATATTTTTATATTTTTATATTTTTATATTTTTATATTTTTATATTTTTATATTTTTATATTTTTATATATTTATATTTTTATATTTTTATATTTTTATATTTTTATATTTTTATATTTTTATATTTTTACATTTTTATATTTTTATATTTTTATATTTTTTATATTAGGACCGGCCGTGGAATAGTAATTAGAACACGCGACTACACATGCGGGAGATCGCAGGTTCAAACCTGGCTCCAGTCATCTTAAAAGAAAAAAAAAATAAATAAAATTTTCTTTCATTGTCGGCTCCCCTCGAATGTTGTTGGCAGCAACTTCGCAGTATTTAAGCGTCGATTCAATCGTCGTGTCTAGTAAGAGCTTCTCAAACAGTGACGTTTGCATTCGTCGATAAACAAGTAGGTGCCGTTAGTTGTGAATCTAAAAATAGAAAGCGTGTTAATTCACAACAACGCGAGAAGCTATCCCATACCTCATTCATGGGGTGCAAAGGGAAATTAAGTAAGTAAGTAGTATATTTTTATATTTTTTATATTTTTATATTTTTTATATTTTTATATTTTATATTATTTTAATATTTTTATATATTTTTATATTTTTATATTTTTATATTTTTATATTTTTATATTTTTATATTTTATATTTTTTATATTTTTATATTTTTATATTTTTATATTTTTTATATTTTTATATTTTTATATTTTTATATTTTTATATTTTTATATTTTTATATTTTTATATTTTTATATTTTTTATATTTTTATATTTTATATTTTTATATTTTTATATTTTTTATATTTTATATTTTATATTTTTATATTTTTATATTTTTATATTTTTATATTTTTATATTTTTATATTTTTATATTTTTATATTTTTATATTTTTATATTTTTTATATTTTTATATTTTTTATATTTTTATATTTTTATATTTTTATATTTTTATATTTTTATATTTTTATATTTTTATATTTTTATATTTTTTATATTTTTATATTTTTATATTTTTATATTTTTATATTTTTATATTTTTTATATTTTTATATTTTTATTTTTTATATTTTTATATTTTATATTTTTATATTTTTATATTTTTTATATTTTTATATTTTTATATTTTTATATTTTTATATTTTTATATTTTTATATTTTTATATTTTTATATTTTTATATTTTTATATTTTTATATTTTTATATTTTTATATTTTTATATTTTATTATATTTTTATATTTTAATATTTTTTATATTTTTATATTTTATATTTTTTATATATTTTTATATTTTTATATTTTATTTTATATTTTTATATTTTTAATATTTTTATATTATTTTTATATTTTTATATTTTTATATTTTTATATTTTTATATTTTTATATTTTTATATTTTTATATTTTTATATTTTTATATTTTTATATTTGTATATTTTTATATTTTTATATTTTTATATTTTTATATTTTTATATTTTTATATTTTTATATTTTTATATTTTTATATTTTTATATTTTTATATTTGTATATTTTTATATTTTTATATTTTTATATTTTTATATTTTTATATTTTTATATTTTTATTATATATAGTGAATCCTAAATCCCAGGCACGTCAGCTGAGAGTGAGCGGTACCCTAGTCAGCGTCTGACCCAGAATGGGCGGCTATAATAAAATCCTAGCAGGAGGAGAAAACTGCGACGTGGTGCGCTGGGCTTGCAATCCGCCACCAACGTTTGAACAATTGCAATGAAAAGAAGTAAAAAAATAATAAAATGGACCCCCAAAATGTTGACGACCACCGCAAACGAATTAAGGACCATGATTTGAGTAATCCACATGGAATGCTAGAACACTGTATAGACCAGGTGCCTCCATCCAACTGGCGGAAGTACTCGAAGTATACAAGGCTGACATAACCGCTTTACATGAAATCCGGTGATCTGGACACGTGTGCTCGTGCGACATCTACAATAGTGGTCATGCGGACAAGCACGAGTTTGGATGTGGATTTTTGGTTGGCAAGAGACGGCGACACCTAGTCTCAAGGTTCAACCCGATGTGTGAACGTATAGCAACCATAAGAGTCAAAACAAAGTTTTTCCACATAACACTTATATGTGCCCATGCTCCGACAGAAGAGAAAAGTGATGATGATTCTTAAAGAGCCTAGAAAATTTATATGACCGTAGCCCGAGCCAATGCATCAAAATTGTACTAGCCGATTGTAATGCTACGATGTTGAATTTCGCAATGCCACTAGAACGACGGATGCTGCATACAGGGCGAAACTGCAGCAAACGGCAACGAGAGAAGAGACGAGAGGCAACCCGTCTTTTTATACGGAAAAAGAAGGAGCTGAAAAAGAGACAGGATGAGTGCACGGAGTAGCTGCGAAGTAGAGGGGAAGCCCAAAAATTTTACCAGAGAGTACCATGCGTGGAAGAGGGTTGCCCTCCTGCAAGGACAGCGACGTTCTGAAGATATGGAGAGATAAAACTCATGAAAAGCAGATCGACACCAACCACCTCTTTGTCGACTACAAAGCTGCATTCGACTCTCCGACAGGGAATAGGCTATATGAGGCCATGTCTGTGTTTGGTATTCCTGCAAAGCTGATTCGACTTTGCAGATGTACGTTGGAAAACACCAAATTCTCGGTTAAGATTGGTAAGGATCACTCTGAACCATTCAAAACGGAAAGAGGTCTCAGGCAGAGTGATAGCTTGTCCTGTTCACTATTTAATATTGTATTGGAGAAGTTGATGAGAAAGGCTGGTCTCAAATTTTATACACATCATTGGCCGAAATTTGCGGGATGTTACTGCAGTTTTCTCAACACTAGAAAAGTATTCAGCAAAAATGGGTTAAGCGGTAAACGAGGACAAAACAAAAATAATGATTTCGACGAACCAAGAGTCCTCTCGATGGGAATCTACCTCGGATATTCCGTCAATAAGAAAAATAGTGTCAGCCAAGAAATCAAGCGGAGAATAGTGCTCGCCAATAGATGTTTTAATGATCTTCAGCAGCAATTTAATAAGACCACCTTATCTCGGGATACTAAGAAACAGCTTACCAGGTGTTATTTTACCAATTCTGTTCTATGCTGCCGAATCGTGGGTGCTTACGACCTATCTGTGTCGACGGCGAGTTTCGGATGAACTATGGGCTGTATGAGTTTTCCCACGACATCGACGTAGCTAAACGAGTCAGAATACAACGACTACGATAGCTCATATGTTAAGTTGTAATGGGCTACTTAGTTTTCCCTCCACATATTCAACACATTTATTCACTCGTCTTCATAGAGCTAAACCTTTACGCTTAACTCTCTGATTTGCATAAACACAAGCAAATATTTATTTGGAAATACATATATAGATTTTTTTCCTAAAAAAAAGTTTGTAGTTTTTTTTAACACAGCCATTTAAATGAACATTCATTCATTGAACTCATGTTAGATTTTATGGAACATGCAGCATGTGCACATAAAAATATACATGTTGCCATAATACAGTGACATGTTTGAGAGTTTTTTTTTTAAATTTTAATTCAAATTTCCTATAACTGATAATTTGACTTTTTTGGGTCTTGCCGCTTTGGTAATAAGTTATATCCCTGTCAAAATTATCTGTTTGATGACCTGCTCGATGTTTGGAGACAGCCACTTACAGAGTAATCGAATTAAATGGCATAGTCTAGTCTGGTCTAGTAAAAACTTCTCAAAAAGCTGACGTAACGAATTGCCGACAAACTGTAGGTTCCGTGGTGTGAGTGTAACAAAAGGCACATCCCAGTGTGCCATGCGGATCAGTATCGGATCCGATCCTGATCCGATTCTACGGACATTTTATCCGAATCGGATTCCGGATCGGATCCGATACTGATCCGCATGGCAAACATGTGGTTTTTGTTTACCCAAAAAATGCACGTAGGTTGTTTACTAATGACAGTAACATTAATATTATGACAAATAGTTCTATGCCAATTGAAGGCGAGCTGCAGCAGAATGTGCTTACTAACATAACCAAGATTTTTAAAATTAAAATAGGAAAACACTGTATTTTTTGCCCCTAATTCAATAAACTAAACTAATATTATGTTATATATGTTTATAATATGAATGCATTTTCAACCAAGTTTGAGAATTTTTACTATAGTTATGATTTCACGGATTCCGTTTTGTCGGATCCGGAACTGATCAGTTTCGGATCCGACTGCGCGGATTCCGTTTTGTCGGATCCGGATCTGATCAGTTTCGGATCCGACTGGGCGGATTCCGTTTTGTCGGATCCGGATCTGATCAGTTTCGGATCCGACTGCGCGGATTCCGTTTTGTCGGATCCGATACTAATCAGTTTCGGATCCGCGTCCGCATTTATGCACATTGGGATGTTAGTGAAATTTGGTATATCGACTTCCACTATGATTTTTCAGAAGGCTGGAATGTTTGTCGCTCATGACGACGATGTGGCATTGCAAGTAAAACTTAAAGATGCTAGTAATTGAAGGACATCATCAGAAGTATCCTTACAACATTTAGTATATGGACGGCTAAAAATTATCGTTCTTCTCAGCTATTAGAAAGCAGTGGCACTTTTTATAATGAAATACCATACCTACATACCGGATAGAGACTCTTGGAATAATTGAGCACCTGATGTAGAGGGATACGTGAGTTTATGCACAGATGGGTAGGAAAAGAATCATCACTGTTTTTATACTTTCACCCATAGGGATAAGGAGACGAGTTGCAATAAAAGGCTGAGCGGCGCAGCTCAGGAATGGAACTTATTCAAATTTTGTTGTTATTTTTAATAAATACAAATTAAATAAAATATTTTAATATAAATATAAAAAAAAAATATAAAAATATAAAAATATAAAAACATAAAAACATAAAAATATAAAAATATAAAAATATAAAAATATAAAAATATAAAAATATAAATATATAAAAATATAAAAATATAAAAATATAAAAATATAAAAATATAAAAATATAAAAATATAAAAATATAAAAATATAAAAATATAAAAATATAAAAATATAAAAATATAAAAATATAAAAATATAAAAATATAAAAATATAAAAATATAAAAATATAAAAATATAAAAATATAAAAATATAAAAATATAAAAATATAAAAATATAAAAATATAAAAATATAAAAATATAAAAATATAAAAATATAAAAATATAAAAATATAAAAATATAAAAATATAAAAATATAAAAATATAAAAATATAAAAATATAAAAATATAAAAATATAAAAATAAAAAAATATAAAAATATAAAAATATAAAAATATAAAAATATAAGACTATAAAAATGTAAAAACATAAAAATATAAAAATATAAAAATATAAAAATTATAAAAATATAAAAATATAAAAATATAAAAATATAAAAATATAAGAATATAAACATGTAAAAACATAAAAATATAAAAATATAAAAATATAAAAATATAAAATTATAAAAATATAAAAATATAAAAATATAAAAATATAAAAATATAAAAATATAAAAATATAAAAATATAAAAATATAAAAATATAAAAATATAAAAATATAAAAATATAAAAATATAAAAATATAAAAATATAAAAATATAAAAATATAAAAATATAAAAATATAAAAATATAAAAATATAAAAATATAAAAATATAAAAATATAAAAATATAAAAATATCAAAATATAAAAATATAAAAATATAAAAATATAAAAATATAAAAATATAAAAATATAAAAATATAAAAATATAAAAATATAAAAATATAAAAATATAAAAATATAAAAATATAAAAATATAAAAATATAAAAATATAAAAATATAAAAATATAAAAATATAGAAATATAAAAATATAAAATAATAAAAAAAAATAAATAAAAATATAAAAATATAAAAATTAATATGTTTTTCATTGTTCGGTTTGAGATCTATTCTATTATTGCTAATAGAATTTGTTTTTTACAAGAGTTGTGTGAAATGGATTATGTTGACAGCTGGCAGGGCAGATAGCTATTTCGATGGTTGCCAAACCATCATCATCAGTGCCGTTTGCTGTGCCTTCTCTACTCATTATCACAACCTTAAGTGTTAAAAGTGTTAAGTATAAAAATATAAATATATAAAAATATAAAAATATAAAAATATAAAAATATAAAAATATAAAAATATAAAAATATAAAAATATAAAAATATAAAAATATAAAAATATAAAAATATACAAATATAAAAATATAAAAATATAAAAAAATAATTAACTTCCGAAAAAATAAAATACAAATTTCGTGTAGAAGCGTTAAACAAACCTCTATTGACAATGACAATTTAAAAACTAACCGCTCAAACTTGCCGGTTTTTGTGTGGCCTTGGCCTAAGACAACATTTACATCAAGAGTCTTTGAGACCATTCAGCCGTGTTCTTCTGGCTGGTGGGCAGTTTAACTCGAGTGAACCTTTTAATATTTTCGAAAATGTAGTTAAGATATTCTAAATATGCGGAATCGCCCTGCCCCTTTTTGTAGCACTCAAACAAAATTACGTATTTTTGGAAATTAAATATATCTCACATAACTGCCAAATGAAAAACCAGAGGATGTTTAAATTTCGGCAGTTGACAAATCCTTAAAAACCGATACCTTTGCCACACCCTTCTGGTACCTATATTTTTGGAAAATTAATATTTCTTTTATAACTTCCAAACGTACAACTGCAGGATATTTGAATCTGGCCAGTCTAATTATCTTATGATAGTGGACAAATCCTTAGAAAATCTTTCGATTTGCCACAAGCACCCTTATTTTACATACACATCTTTTTTGTAAGTACACTGAATTCAGTCATATTTTGTGTAAGAGTTAAACTTCTTAAAATTTGACTCAGTAATGACTATGAACTATATCGGCCGACCTCTTCTTATAACTCTCAAAAAAAAATGAGGTAATGCAAACATTTGGAATTAAGTAGAACTGAATATTTTTAGACCTTACTTTTAAGAATTGTTTTGTAACAAGAGAGTAACTTTCTTAAACATAAAAATAATGAGCCACTCTATTGTTCACATATTTTAGCATAGAAAAATTCGTGTACATTCGTTCTGCCATCGAATGTTCCATGTACAACAACCAACTTGTATTTCAGAATGTTAAATTGGTTTTATTGTTAGTTGAGAGGTTCAATTGCCACTTGGTGTAATAATTCTGATGCTGCTGTCGCAGCACTGCCGTTATGCTCTTCGTTCTCTAGAGTTCCCAAATATAAATTCAAAAAGTTTTCACTACTCAACTGATTGTGTACGAGAGTGTGTAACGATTATCGTCGTTGTTGTGTGTGTTTTTGTTGTTGTTTGCATCTGTTCTCTATTTTCCTGTCCAAATACTTTTGGTGTGCCAAAAATAGAAACACGGACGCGTTGTTTGTTGTGGCAGCAACAAGAGTCCAGCCAACGCCGGTGTCGGCCGCCATTGCACATCGCTAGCAACACCGGTGGTACCGTTGGTTGGTGGTCACATTAGTAAAACGAACAACATCAGGTGCAAATATTATTTGGTTGGTTGAACTAAAACTGAGTACAAACGTGTCCAAGTGGAGATTAACGATGCGAATTGTGTTTGTGTCGCCACAATGTAAATGCTGCAGCACCCACCCCAACACCAGCCGACATTCAAAAGCGCCATGATTCGCCATGTGGACAAACAAATGGGTGTTGGTTGTGCTCACATACAGAGTGCCGGCAGTGGTATTAGTTAACTTATTTAAAAACAAAACTATATATAACAAAAATTGTACGACATCATTTGAATTAATAATAAGAGAATAGAGTTTTTGTTTTGTTTCTATAAAACGAGAACTTAAACCGCTCTTGTTGGCATGTTGAACCTAAAGCGTTAGCATGCAACGTGGTTTCGTTGTTGTGTGCTAAGTTTGGGTAATATCTTTGGAAATAACTTTTTCAAAACGAAATGTATAAATTGACATGACCACCATGAACACGCACATGCACTCAGCTACCACCTCCTGGGAGTACCCTGGGGATGCAATGTTGAACATGCATCCCAGGAAGGATCACACAAAACTCTATGCGGTACCATCAGGAACGTGAGCTTAAGGCATGTGAGTATCGAAAACCTCTGGAAGGTTGGCCTAGCCTTCCGCCATCATAATATTGCCAACGGTAATGGAAACACAAAAGAACCATAATATTTTACGGGGCGGATTTAACGAGGTGTCTATGAAATGTTCTACATATTAACAAAGAAAGAGAAAATATTCGATTTGCGAAATTCTAGCAAATATGGCGCTGACATCAACGTGATCTGGGGCAATGGAATGTTATAGACAATGAGGCACATAGGGCTGCACAAAGGCACAGAACGGCACAAAAATTAAAATAACTGTATAAAATTGGGACCGGCCGTGGCATAGTGGTTAGAACACGCGACTACCATGCGGGAGATCGCAGGTTTAAACCTGGCTCCAGTCATCTTAAAAGAAAAAAATGAATAAAATTTTCTTTCATTGTCGGCTCTCCTCGAATGTTGTTTGACAGCAACTTCGCAGTATTAAGCGTCGATTCAATCGTCGTGTCTAGTAAGAGCTTCTCAAAACAGTGACGTTCGCATTCGTCGATAAATAAGTAGGTGCCGTTAGTTGTGAATCTAAAAATAGAAAGCGTGTTAATTCACAACAACGCGAGAAGCTATCCCATACCTCATTCATGGGGTGCAAAGGGAAATTAAGTTTTTTTTTAAGTATAAAATTAATTGCATTTTTGTACTTAAAGTAATGGCTAAATACAAATTTATTTCAATATTTTTGGTAGAAAAGTATTATAGGCGCTTCGATCTTCTGCTCTTCTGCTCCAGTTTGTTACATCAAGTTCTGGAAGGTTATCAGTAACCTGATCTTTCCAATGGAGTTTTGTTCGCACTGTTGTGTATTTCTTCACAATTGAAATTCAATTTACAATTCAAAAATATAATTTTTTTTTAATATATGTATATATTTTTTTATAATTTACTGTCTATACAAATTTACATTTGGCACAATCTGCCAATGTATCTGTCAAAATTCTCTGTCGCTATTTATCGCGAAATTCTCGCATTCTTTCCTAACAAACTTTGGCATTATAATCTTAACGTCAATTTATCAAAGAGAGAGAGAGAGAGAGAGATAAAAACAACTTCCGTCAAATCTTTATTACTTGCCGCAAGTCAATCCAAACTTTAAATCTCAAGATAACACAAGCACAAAAGAAATTGACAATAATGAATTGAACCTTCTCATATGGTGTAACTCTGACATGTGCTCCCCGTATTAATGGGCACAACTGTGTTGTAAATCATATTAAAAATTCATAAACTTTCTTTCTATTCCCCAGTGGCCAATAAACCACTGTATATGTGCGTTTCTTTGCAAACTTTTACCTAAGCTGGGGAAATTGCAACCACAGCCACCCTCCCATCCACTTTGTAACGTAGTTACGATAATCCTTCCTTGTTGTTTTGTTTTTCGTGTGTTTTTGTTTGTTGTAGTAGTAAACTTTAATTATGTAAATTGAAAATAATGTAACTTAAACATTGAAAAATGTTTATGGAACAGACGAAGACTTTAGCCAACTACTATAACCTACTAAAACTTTTTAATGGGAATAAGATAGAATCGTGACGCTGCGATAAGTTGTAGGTAATGCTATAACAAAGCAAACATGGCCGCATTGTTTTTATATATCAAAATTATTTAAAATTTTATTTAAAAAACATTAAGGCACTGCTTACGATTCTAAACTAGTTTCCCCCTGACATTAAGACGAGGAAAATAGCAGCGAACACCGCAATGCGTTAAGAGGCCACAAAAGCATGGATGCACAAAAACTAAGGCCATGCCAAAATTCTGCAACAAATCAATGTGAGCTGTCACACGGATTACACCATACCAGAACCTGTCTTCGATCCGGGTTTTATACGGAACATTGGTCCTACTATGATGATAACGACATTGCCCTAAACTTTGGGGAGGATGGCATCCTATTTTTCACGGACACATTGTGGTCGATTTCCTTCAAAAAGTCGCGCATGAGGGTCATTTTTGGAAGTTCCAGAAACTTTTTTCAAACTATGTCTACCTTTCCTTGATAGTCTAAGGTAGTCCAAAACCAAATTTTAGCACCCCCATAGCCAAATATTAACCCATAATCGGCGGTCGAATATTTTAGGGAAGCTTTTTTCCGACGTAAATTCGGTGAACCACACTAACCCGAAAAGGCTGAAATGCAATACGTCACTGGTCACTTTCGATCATCTAGATTTTTTTATACCATCACCCTTAGGGATGTGGGTATATATCATTTGATACGAAAAAAAGTGTAACGCATTTAAGGAGACGAGTTAGACCCCAAGTATCTTAAGACCAAATTCGTTTCAGAACTTTTTAAGAAGAATGAGCTATGTCCGTCTGTCTGGCTGGCTGGATGGCTGGTCAGCAGGATAACTCGAGTAAACGGATCGGTATGAAAATTTACCAGTATCAATGTTTTTCAAAACGAACTTATGGGATTGTAAATGGGCTGAATAGCCCCACCCCTTCTGGTACCTCCCATACAAAATTACCTATTTTTGGAAAATTAATATTTCTTCCATAACTTCCAAACGGACAACCGGAGGATGTTTGAATTTGGTCAGTTTATTTATCTTGCAAAAGTAGACAAACCCTAAGAAAACCTTAACCTTTGCCCCACACATTCTGGTACCTCCCATACAAATGACCGAATTGACCCTTATAGTTTTACATACATATCTTTTTTGCAAGTAAACTGAGATCACTCAAATTTTGCGTATGACGTTTGATTATAAATATTAGACTCAGGTATGAATATGGACTATATCGGTTCACGCCTTCTGGTACCTCCCATACAAAATGACCTATTTTTGGAAATTATATATTTCTCCAATAACTTCAAAACAGTCACTTGGGGGGTTATGAACATTGGTCAATAAATTAATGTTGTGATAGGAGGCGAAACCTCAGAGAGCCTATCTATTTGACACACCCCTTCTGGTACCTCCCATACAAATGACCGAATTGACCCTTATAGTTTTACATACATATCTTTTTTGTAAGTAAACTGAGATCACTCAAATTTTGCGTATGATGTTTGCTTATGAAAATTAGACTCAGGTATGAATATGGACTATATCAGATCACGCCTTCTGGTACCTCCCATACAAAATTACCTATTTTTGGGAAATTAATATTTCTCCTATAACTTCCAAACGGACTCTTGGGAGGTAATGAAAATTGGTCGATTAATTTATGTTATTATAGGAGGCAAAACCCTAGAAAACCTAACTATTTGACACATCCCTTCTGGTACCTCCTATACAAATGACCGAACTCAACCCCATAGTATTACAAACATATCTTTTTTCTAAGTACACTGAATTCAGTCAAATTATGAGTAATTTGTACGCTTATGAAAATATGAATCAGGCGTGAATATGGACTATATCGGGTCACCCCTTCTGGAACCTCCCATACAAAATTACCTATTTTTGGAAAATTAATAATTCTCCCATAACTTCCAAACGGACATTTGAGGGGTAATGAAAATTAGTTGGTTAATTTATATTGTGATAGGAGGCGAAACCTCAGAAAACCTAACTATTTGACACACCCCTTCTGGTACCTCCCACACAAAGGATCGAACTCACCCATATAGTCTTACATACATATCTTTTTTTGTAAGTGCACTGAATTCAGTCAAATTATTCGTAAGTTGTACGTATGAAAATTTGAGTCAGGAATGAATAAGGACTGTATCGGTTCACCCCTTGTGGTACCCCCTACCAAAATTAAATTTTTTTGAAAAATTAATATTTCTCACATAAATTCCAAACCGGCACCTATACCCCCTACACAAATAAGTAAAGTTGTGGACGATTTTGCACCACAAGCAGGGGAAAAAATATACATAAGTAATTTTATTTTAATTAAAAATCTATTCATTTCAATAACTCAAGACTTCAACAATATCATATATTGGGTGATGGTATTTATCAGTCAGTTTACCTGACTGAAATTTCTGTACTGGTTTCTACTTCTTTAAACATTCCTAAAAGATAATTCCACTGTTTGGAGGGTCGATTTTTATTTTGCAACCTAAAAATCCCTGAAAGTATTCGTCGAAGACTGAAAAATCCCGTTTGACAATTTTCAAACATGTGTCACTATTTTGGAACATCTCGAAACACTCTGAAACCAATTTCACCTTAAAGGTAGATCCTTTGGTTACACTTTGACACTTCTTCTGGTTGCAACAAGTTGCAACTATTGAAGATATCGAAAATTTCCGGGCTGAACACAGGGTTACACATACAAAACACAGCGGATTGTCGGCTTGTCGTAGAAAAATATGGTTGGTGGAGTATGTCACCCACCATGCATAAAGTTTTGCTGCATGGTGCTGATATCATTACTGCAGTGATTTTACCACTAGGTAAAGCACCACTACCGTTAAATATTTTTACAAGTTCTTCCATTACTCATATGTTTTACATGTTTAGACCAATTATCGGAAGAATCTCTTGAGCACAGAAAAAAGATTTTAAGAATTTTCGGACGAACTACGCGAAGCAGATGTCTAGAAAACAAAATTTGGAAAAGATATGGCAGCGATTCCTCATCACTTCCGATCGATACATTTGTAGTTTGAAAGCGACAGACAGGAAATCTAAGAACCAAGATCTACCTGATGAGCTACAGAATTTAGTCAAACAGGCTATACATAAGGTCAGAGATGGGAGTGAGGAAAAGATGGATACTGTTGAGGATGAATTCTGAGAATTTTTCTGAGAGCGATTTCCCTAACCTCCACTTTGGATGACTATACAGAAATTCCTCAAATGATTTAGAATTTCACAAAATAGTGTACGTATGAATATTCATAATCGGCGGTCGAATGTTTTAGGGTAGCTTTTTTCCGACGTAAATTCGGTGAACCACACTAACCCAAAAAGGGTGAAATGCAATACGTCTCTGGGCACTTTCGATCATCTAGATTGTTTTTCTACTTTTTTAAACATTCCTAAAATATAATTCCGCTGTTTGGAGGGTCGATTTTTATTTTGCAACCTCAAAATCCCTAAAAGTATTCGTCGAAGACTGAAAAATCCCGTTTGACAATTTTCAAACATGTGTCACTATTTTGGAACATCTCGAAACACTCTGGAACCAATTTCACCTTAAAGGTAGATCCTTTTTTTACACTTTGACACTTCTTCTAGTTGCAACAAGTTGCAACTAATGAAGATATCGAAAATTTCCGGGCTGAACACAGGTAAAGGTAGATCCTTTGGTTACACTTTGACAATTCTTCTGGTTGCAACAAGTTGCAACTAATCGAAAATTTCCGGGCTGAACACAGGGTTACACATACAAAACACAGCGGGTTGTCGGCTTGTCGTAGAAAAAAATGGTAGGTGGAGTATGTCAACCACCATGCATAAAGTATTGCTGCATGGTGCGGATATCATTACTGCAGCGATTTACGCGAAGCAGATGTCTAGAAAACAAAATTTGGAAGAGATACGGCAGCGATTCCTCATCACTTCCGATCCATACATTTGTAGTTTGAGAGCGACAGACAGGGATTCTAAGAACCTAGATCTACCTGATGAGCTACAGAATTTAGTCAAACAGGCTACACATGAGGTTAGAGATGGGAGTGAGGATAAGATGGATATTGTTGAGGATGAATTCTGAGAATTTTTCTGAGAGCGATTTCCCTTACCTCCACCTTGGATGACTATACAGAAATTCCTCAAATGATTTAGAATTTCACAAAATAGTGTTCGTATGAATATTCTTAATTTCGGAAGTAAAATATTGTTTCGCAAAGTAACATGGGGTTTACCTTTTTTGCAAATATGATGATATTCAATCAAAAAATATCTTTACAAAAGTATTCAGGATCATGCCAATAATATAAATCAATTTTTATAGAATTTCCCGTAACATTTTCTAATTGTTCAAATTGACCTTATTGAATATGATGGCTTTTCGAAGATTTCCATAAAAGTTTTAAAAAACTGGATGTTGCTTCCCTAGATAATTTCGTACCATTTTTATACAATGAAATTTTGGCTCAAAGTTCGCCAAATACACGAAAAAGTGCATGAATAAAATCTCCGATCCTTTAATCTGAATAGACCTGTTTGCCGTGGAATTGGAAATATACATTATTATATAATGTATCCGTATTGATGTCCAACCTTGGTCAAGAATCCTTCAAAGTTTTTCCATGGGTTTTGATAAGTCAAGATGCCGCCAAAGCTTTTTGGGGGCCACCAATAGCTCATGCGCGCCTTTTCAAACCAAATCGACCACTGTGGGACGGGTCGAAATTAAAGGAATGAGCGGGCTGTGGAATCTTTTGGGTAGAGTTGAATTTGAAACTATCAATCAGACTACCAGACCATTGTAGCATAGTTTAGGCCGAAATAGCGGCCATTAGAATAGCCGTAGAGAAAATTCAGTATCGTGGGATATTGGGCGGCAATATTCTTATTGATATTAAAGTGGCTATCAGATCCCTGAAGAACGTGTACACCACTTCGAGAAATGTTCAAGTAAGCCGGTCGTCTCTTGAGGAGATTTGACGAGACATTCGACGGTTACCCTTACATGGGTTCCAGGACATGGAGTCAAATATGGTAACCAAAGGGCCGATAAGTTGGCATGGGCCGCCACAACCATGAACTCGGGCGAAGTTTACGGTCTCATTGGCATCCCACTCACAAGGGGGAAACAGTTAATTGCGGGGAAACTGAACCTTATTGGTACGGCGATTAAACAATTTGGCCTACAAAGGATATACAGAGGACACGATTTGTGCTGAACTTGTCCAGAGTCCACCTGAGGAACACGCTAAGAGGTTGAAACTACACCAGCGATTTTTGTAGAAGCTGCAATGATGAGAAAGAAGAGAAGGCCACGGATCTATGTCACTGCCCTGCTTTTGGCGACCTGAGATATAACCAAACTTGGTTATCGGACACTTCTAGACAATAACTGTCTATCCGCAGGCGATTTGTGGAACATCTATGCCTTCATCAGTGCAACGAAATGTCTTGATAGAGACGTTGATCAAACAGAAAATGAATATTTGGGGCAAAAATGTGAAAATGGTATTACACATATACTAGAACCCCTGTGAGCTGTGTTGAACGTGTCTGCCAAATTAACCTAACCTTTCGAGGATTTGTCGTAGTGTAAATATCTGGTCGGTCGTAGATTTTCCGGGTCTAAAGCCATACTGGTAGGTTCAATCAGGCTCGCTACGATGGGCTTAAGTCTTTCACATAACACGGGACTTTGTATGCAAAGGGTGAAAGGCTGATACTGTGCCGGATCGCCGTTGTAAACAACAGGACATGCAACACTCAGATTTCAGTCATCGGGCATGCACATTTACCCCAAATAGTATTTATGGGCTGGTGCATGCACGATGCCTACTCATAACCACCGTCCTTAAAAAGCTCTACCGGCAGTCCATCGGCTACCGCAGCATTATTATTTTTAAGCCGTGCAATTGCAGCGCTGATTTCGTTTTGTCTCGGTGGTGGACAAGCTATTTCGTCATCGATGATTAGAGTGATTTCGTCACTTATGCTACCTTCGGGATAACGTCAGTGTTCCCTCCATATTTGCAGCACACTCTGAGTGTCCATTTTTGTCCGTACATGTGGGCATCCCTGTTTCAAAACCTTTGCTTTTTACCTTTTGAAAGAAATTTTGGGCTTCACCTCTATCCCTGTAATTGTCCTATCAATCTTTTCGTCCATATACTCTTTTCATGCCACTTGTATTCTCATTATATCGTTTCGTCAGGGCATGCGTTGCTATTGGCTGCAGTTTTTCCCTTATGCAGCATCCTTTTCCTCAGATATTGCGCAACATTCCTCATCGTTCCAGGATATTCCTCTGTCGTTGCAGCAGTGGTCATATCATTCGCAATAGGTTTGTTTGAAGTAATTGGTAAAATAGAGTTGGGTGGAGAAGGTATTGGCTATCTCGGTGGAATGCAGCTCTGTGATGTCTAGCTTACTTTGAGTTTTGTTATGAGCTTTTTTTTAGCACTACTTAAAAGCGTTTGTGGTGTTCCGTGTCAATATTTGTACCGCACATCACACGCACGTCCATAACGCTTAAGACATGTCTACCAACGATTACCACTTGATCAAAAGATATCTAGGTTACCATGTGGATATCTTAATGCGGGAATGTCGTCCTAGTCACTACCATGTTTCTTACCGACGCGGAATTAACCAATTTGAATCAGTTATCGAAGGTGTTGTTCTATAGACTACGTTTTCTGACTGCTGAGCCAAGAGCATCTTCCCTTTCTATTTTACCATTAAAATCTCCCAGAACAATTTTGATGTCATGGGCAGGGCAGCGATCATATATTGCCTCCAGGCGCTCATAGAATGTATCTTTAATGTCTTTGTCTTTGTCTTCCGTCGGGGCGTGTACACAAATCAACGTGATGTAAAAATATTTCGACTTCATGCGGAAAGTAACTATTTATATACCTACTGGATTAAACTGCGAGACCAGATGTCGAAGTCCCTCGCCGACTATTAATCCACAATGTCACAGTTCTTTCGTCGCGTGCATCCCTGTCCCGGGCTACGCGAGCACTTCATAAACACCACCCTATCTCGAACCACCAAAGTCCAACTGTACCAGGTATTAATTTTACCGGTCCTGTTGTATGTCTCCGAATCTTGGGTGTTCCTTGGATGCAGCACATTTGGCGGTTTTTAAAAGAATAATAATCCGCAAAATATATGGACCCATTTGCATAACCGAGGACTTTAGGATTCGGATGAACCATGAGCTGTACGAGTGTTACCAAGACATTGATGTGGTCAAGCGAATCAAAGTGCAACGATTATGCTGGCTAGGTTGTGAGAATGGATGAGGAAACTCCAGCGCGAAAGGTATTCTATCAAGATCTCGAAGGACGGCGCAAAAGAGGGAGACCGCGACTACGTTGGAAGGACCAGGTGGAGAAATCACTGACGCTGCTTGGTAGGCACTTAAAGCTACTAATAGTCCATTTAATCCTTGCAGCTAATCACAAGCTTCTTCGATTTTCTCATTCAGTGACTTTCCGCGCAAGTGTGTATTAAATAATGGATCAAGGAAATTTGCACTGCTTAGTTCCAAGATTTAGGACCCGTCGTGGCATAGTGGTTAGAAGACGCGACTACTAGACGGGAGATCGGTGGTGCAGTGAAGTTCGCTTTTGTCGATAAATAAGTATATGCCGTTTGTTGTGAACGTAAATAGAAAGCGTGTAAAGGAAAATTAAGTTTTTTAGTTTAATGTTCTAAGTATTACCCATCACCAATATAGGTCGCTAGGGTCAAAAACGATATATATATTATTTTATTTATAGCCACAACATATTCTTCTGAATTTGTTCATAGATTTTCTCATTGTACCTAAAACCATTGACGCCTTATGTTGCCTCGTAAAAACATAAATCCATAAGCAACATACAACTTTCATACAATTACTGTTGCTGGGTAAACAATTGTAGCAAACAACTACAAACTTGTCTATCCGTTACGGGTTCCGCTCGCGCATTTGCTTTCATTTGTTCCGTAAAATTCTTAATTTCGCATTTTAGTAATATCCACAACTAAAAGTTTTGTAAAACGTTTTCCTGTTGCGAATATTAAAATCAGTATCAAACACGACAAGTTACAACTTTATGACTGTTTTTAATTAAACAAAATTGCACAAAACTTTGTGTGTATTTTTCCGCAAATCCGCAAAACCTATATTCATTTCCTTTAAATGTCGTGAGAGCTCCCTGCTCTACCCTTCTCTTTGCGCGTCTCCTCCTCTGGCCTATTGGATGCACAGCACAGTAACACAATTGCAATAACGTCAACCGAGGCAAAAAGTCAAATGTTAACACTATTTCTCCTTGTCGTCGTCGTTGTGTTGTAAGTCCTTTTTTTTTTGGTCAAAACAATTAGAGTCGAGTAGAAATACGTTAAAGATGCGGGCAATTATGCACTTCATTTCAGATTGAAATAATGCTGGCATCTCATGGGCAACTTCAGCCATGGACATTGGTGTATACATGGCCAAAGCCTCTGGCCCCTCTTGCACATGTACAATACAGCATAGCGACCTTACAATACAGTTCATTACTTAGCAATTTTTTAGTTGCTTCCACATTGTGCTACAAAATTTTAAGTTGAATAGAATTTGGTCGTCAGCACAAAATGTAACACAAATTGTGTTTTCATTTCGAATATGCAAATCATGCTCTATGCTCCCCCCGCCCCCTCTGGTTCGTACCAGGGTATTGGAGGGATGCAAATGCATTCTGTGATTGAGCAGAGGCAAAGGTTATTTAAACTGGGTTATGGAAGGCAGGACCTTTTTAATATTCATAGATATGAGTGTTGGTTTTTCCAATAAAACTAAAAACCCCATTTACATACCACCCACCCACCCATAACGCGTATTTGGAGTGAGAGGGCCTAAAAAGTCCTTCTGCCAAATCCTAAAATATGCACAGAGGAAAATATTCAAAGAAAAGGATTTGTTTGCATTATAACATACAACAACAAATTGTGGCATAAAGCCACAATTTTGCAGAAATGTGTACCAACATTTTGATAATTCGTATTATCGATACGATGCCATACACATAAATTTATGTTTTTTTTCCATGGGTGTTTGGGTGAATCTGTGACCATTCATCAAGTCTACCAATATTCAAATCTAAGCAATTTTTTCGACTGAACTGACTTGCATATACTATTGTCCTAAGTGCTTTTATTGAGGAATTCGTGGAATTTTAGTTGTGGCTCTCTAGTAGTGCATAGGGATAGTTTGAAAGCTTGGTCATAATAGTTTTTTCATTACAAGAAGATGTCCTTCACATCTGCTTATAAATGGAAATGACATTACATATGATACAAAAAATGCATTGTGAATGTGAAAAAAAGGACTTCTTACAAAAACTTAATTTCCCTTTACATCCCACGTATGAGGTATGAGATAGATTCTTGCGTTACTTGGAATTGAAACGCTTCCTATTTTAGATTCACAGCAAACAGCACCTCTCGACCTTTTCCTCGTTAAATTCGGATGTTATGTTTGTAGGAACACGCGATTGCGAATTGAAGTAAAGCAATTTAACGAATAATCATTTACATGACGCTGTGTATTAAATTAAAAGGTTACTTAAGAACTTACTTACTAACATAAGTGGCCAATTACAACTTATGAACGTGGTTCATAAATCTGAGGCCTGAAGTATTAAAGAATTCCACACGCTTCGGTCTTCTGCGTGTGTTCTCCAGTAAGTCCTACCAGATGGTTGCACGCCGCCTACGATTCGCGCCGTCCTGCTCTGCGCCGTCCTTCAGGTTCGCCTTTAAACACCATTTATCATCGTACCAGGCATCTTCTTGAGACGACTTTGAGTACCCAAGTACGCTTCTCGCAGTCCGTTCTATGGAATCGGTTATATATTGCCACTGCGAGGTTATATTATCAGGGGTTGGAGCATTCCGCAGCAGTTGAGTTTTGTGGTTGGAGTAGACGTCCGCTACCTCTGTGGTCCGCAGTTTACCGATGTCCAGCTTTCGTTGTGCCTGGTTACGTACGTTTTTCGCCATGCTTAGCCTAGTGCGTACCTTAACTGCGGTAAGGAAGTGATCAGAGTCAATGTTCGCACCTCTGATCACTCGTACGTCCAGAACACTCGATGCGTGCCTTCCATCGACTACCACGTGATCTATCTGATTCCTCGTCAATTGATCTGGAGATAACAATGTTGCCTTGTAAATATTTTTATGGTCAAATCTAGTGCTGCTAATTGAAGACTGAATTTTCCGTTGGTAGGCTCAAATGCGGTCTTCCTGCCTATTTTTGCATTAAAATCGCTTATTACAATTTTGATGTCATGGCTTGGGCTACGGTCATATACATTTTCTAGGTTCCGGTTTATAAAGCACATCGATGTGCTAATATCCTTCGCTCCATTAATATCTTATCCTTTCGTGTTGTTTTAATTGTATCTGTTGTAAGTTAACGGTCGTTATAATTACTACACTGCTATATTAAATGTTGACCTGTGAAATTGGATTTTACAAATTGATCTTAATGTATTTAATTAGGATATGCCCGTGTTAAAAGTTTTGAAACACTAAACAAATACAATTACTTAACATCACAAAGGGCACTTAAGTCAAGTCACTCCCTCCCCCCTCCACCTAAGCCTATTATAAAAAACACTTCACAATACCCCTCAGCTGACTCTTTGTCCACCAAAGTGCCGCTAATGATTGCTTTAAGGGCAATATAAACTTAATGTATTTTAAATCATCTTTACCTTAAGGGAATTGTGTTATAGAAGTTTATCGGCTTATTTAAATTTGTTGCCTGTAACACTGGCAGGTATTAAGGCAAAATTTGAAAAAAAATCCCTTCCAAGTCCATGTCATATGCTAAAGGCTAAGTGGTCGTCGTAAATTTATCGACTTCTTTTGAATTCAAGCTATTGCAGCATAACAATTTACTCAGAAATTCCCATTTACTCGTTGCTGGGTGAGAGAATCCTTCAGTTAAAAAATTCCAAATTAACTTAAAAAGGAATTTTCTTTGAGAACAACACTTAAATGAATGGGGGAGAAATATTTGCTAGTGATTTTGCAAAGTGCGTAAGTGTTTCTCGGTTTAATTAAATATTTTTCAGTTCACATATTTTGTGTTATTTATGCAGCTCAATGAAAGCTTTTTCCCTTCAAGCTATTATACCTTATGTTGTGTGTTCGTGTACAGGATTGTTTATTAAAGTCAAGAGCAATACGAATTGTTAACTTGCTAGAAGTAGTTTAATCTTTATTGTTTTGTTGGTGATATTTTTACATTGAATGTACTTAATTTAAGGAATAATTTATTTATTGAATATGTGCAGATGTAACTTTATAATTGTACACAGAAAAAAATTACGACAAATGAATTGTCATATTAAATACCATTTCTTCAATACAATTAAATATTTAATTAAAAAGGCGCCAACAACCGAAATTGTAAAAACAATAAACAGTGCAGTCACATTTACAATTTTTATATTTTTGTTGAATTTGAAACGTGGTAGAAAATTTGTAAATATGACAATTTACAACCACTCTCAAATGGAAAAGTTGTTATAATTCAAAATTGAATGCTAACAATTTTATTTAATTACTTAACAACAATTGTGTTTTTTTTCTGTGTACACATTTTTATTTTGATTCGACATTGTAGGCATTTTATTTTATATTTCAGCGCATGGCATATTTAGCAGTTAGTACAGCTGTGGGTATTTGTAGCGACAGAACACAGTATTTTCGAGTTTAAGGGACTCACTTACTTACTTTAACAAAAAAACGCCATTTCCCTCAACATCCCATGAATGAGGTATGGGATAGCTTTTCGCATTACACAGTACAATATATTTCAGCTCATTGATTTGGGACTCAATTCTGAGAATTGCACGTGAAAGTAGCCGCAAAAATAAGAACTTCTGCATCATTCGTTTTGTCAAGTTGGCTGCAATAATAATTTTTTTAGCACTTTTTCTATATTTGAACACGGTTATATCTCGGTATACCATACGGAATATCTATCCACTGCCTTAAAATTTCGCAAAATTTATCATTTTTACCATTAACTAACCAATACAACAAATGATTTTGGGACACAATTCTGAGAACTGCACGTAAAAGTAGCCCCAAAAAGAGGAAGTTCTGCATCATCCTTTTTGTCAAGTTACATGTCATAATAATTTAATATCGATTTGAAGTTAGTTAGTTTCGTATAGGGGAATTTGTCACGTTTAGGCTCTTTTGTTACAATGTTATATGGTGGCGTATGATTATCATAAGTAACATTCCACGTAAATCATACGCCACGAAGTACAACATTTTTATTGTAACTGCTACAAAATAAACTGTGTTCTTATGTAGGGAAACGTTATATGAACAGATTGAAGAATTGTAATTCTTAATTTTTTTAAATTTGTTTCAGCTTAATCGAACTAGTGGTTCTCGAGTTATGTCAAACAAAAGAGCCTATTATGTAGGGTGATCAGTTCGGTTTTCAAAAACCGGCTACTCGGTTTTTTTCACTCATAAAAACCGTCGGTTTTTTTTAAATCCCTATTTTTCGAATATCGAATAATCCGGTTATTTTTTGTCGAATCTCGGTTTTTTGGCGTTCGATATTTTTTATTTAAATTTATTCATAATTGTGTTAAATGTGTTCTCGTACTTGTTTTTTTCCAGTGTTTCGGAAGAACAACCTAATTGTTAGTTTTATAAATCTTAAATGTTTAATAAGTCGGCTGAAAAGCGAAAGAAATTACAAATGCTTGTTAAAGACCAATTTAATAAGGAGCTTCAACTTATCCATGATGTTAAGCACCACTGGAATTCTATAACCAATATGGTTTCTCAATTTTTAAAATTGCACTAATGTGTGAATCATACTTTATTGGAGTTAGGACTGACACCATTTAGTGAAAATGATATCGCAACTTTGTCTGTGCTTAGTGACACCCTTAAACCTTTGGAAATGTCTATACAAAAACTTTCTGCAAACTCTTCGACTTTAGCTGATGCTGAAGGTATTTTTAAATTTTTACTTTAACACATTTCAACAATTCAAAACCAATTATCAATAAATTTATATGCAATTTTCAAAAGACGTATATCAGAACGACGTGTTCAAACCCCGAATACTCTCATTTTGTATTTAAGTACGAGTAAACTCCCAATTAGTGACGCATTTCTAAAATATTCAATATTAAACGCCTTGTACACTATAAGTACAAATAGTACACTGAGTGAAAGGGCATTTTCAATGTCAAGTTTTATAAAAACCAAAGAAAAAAAATAGGTATACACCCAAGCACTTAAATTGTATCTTATTTCTTAAATGTTACTTTAGGTAAAACTAAAGATTAAATTAAATATATTTATATATAATCAATTATTTACAAATGAAATGTTTTGTTTCGTTTGTCTTTGTTAAAATAACAAACTGATCTCACTAATGTTTTGCATTGTAATTATAATTAAACTAAAAGTTTACTTTTTATTTGTTTTCTGTTATTTTTTAATACAATTTTTTGTCAAAAATTGTGTTTTAATTTGTTATTTGGCATAATTTTGAAAACCGGATTATCCGGTTTTTTGTGAATTTCAAAAAAAGCAACCGGTTTTTTTTAAATGCCATTTTTCGAATAATTCGAAAACCGGTTTTCGCAAAAGCCCGAATAATTGATCACCCTACTATTATGGCATGTAACTTGACAAAACGAATGGTGCAGAATTTCTTAATTTCTTCATTTGAGTCCCAAATCAATGAGCTGAAAAACGTTGTACTGTGTAATAGTTTTAGGGACATGAGCTCAGAATTAATTTTTGAGCTAGAAAACGTAATTTCGTTCGTAATAAAAACGTAATAAAGTTTTGAAGAAAAAAATGAAAGTCTAGCCACGTCCCTTCTGGTACCTCCCATACAAATGTACCTTTCCGCCCACTTGAGAGATGAAGTAATAATATCAATAAATCCACTTTAGCAGGATACAGTTTTTGAGAAAAAACTGGAGGTCTAGCCACGCCCTATCTGGTACCTCCCATACACATCTGGTACCGCCCACTTTAGAAATCGATTAATATAATTAATGGAACTAACGCGATCGTGCCCAAATTCTTTTTTTAGTAAAGTTCAAGCAGGATAAAGCTTTGGAGATAAAATCTGGAAGTCTAGACAAGGCCCTTCTGGTACCACCCATACATATGTACCACTCTGCCCACTTTAGAGATGGAGTAATAATATCAATACAATCGACAAGATCGTACCCAAATTCTGTATTTTGTTAAATTATAACAGGATAAAGTTTTAGAGAAAAAATTGGAAGTCTAGCGACGCCCCTTATGGTATCTCCCATACGAATGTAACTTTCCGCCCACTTTAGAGATGGAGTAATAATACCAATACACCAACGCGATCGTGCCCAAATTCTGTATTTAGTAAAGCTATAACAGCATAAAGTTTTGGAGAAAAAATCTGGATGTCTAGACACGCCCCTTCTGGTACCTCCCATACAAATGTACCACTCCGCCCATTTCATCAAAATAATAGAAAATTTTTTGCTTTACTGAGGGTGATGGTATATGTAAGTTGGGTGTATTAATAATATTAATCGATTTCAAAAGTAGGCAGTACCAGATGGGTATGTGAGGTACCAGATGGGCGTGGCTATACTTCCAGTTATTTTCTCAAAAACTTTATCCTGCTATAGCTTTAATAAATACTGAATTTGGGCACATTCGCGTTGGGTGTATTGATATTATTACTCGAAATATTTATATGAAAGCCACCAGAATGGGCGTGACCATGAAGTTCATTTGCAATACCGTTCGTAGGTTTAAGGGAAATATTAACTCGTGCAAAGTTTCAAAACATTTGGTTGCCTCTTTCGAATGTTATCGTGCGTACCAGCAGGACAGCCAGACAGACGGACATGGCTCAAACGACTTAAAAAGTCATGGGTCTATGTGTTACACTTTTGGGTCGTATCAAATGATATATACCCGCTACCCATAGGGTGAGGGTATAAAAATTAAAATATAATCGATATCATACACACAAATCGTAGATGGAATACGGCAAGTTATGTCTTAGATGGTGCGAGAAAATTTTGTGTGTGAACGGTTGTCGATAACTAGAATGTCATAGCAATTCGTTATAAGTAATTTTTCGACAGATTCCTTGTATCGCAACGCTCCTTTACACTTACTTTCGTATATACTGACTTACGTATGAGTAATAAATAAAATTTCACATAACTCATACGCTCTGGATTACCAGGACATTAAAAACACAATAAGTTGATTTTTAATTAAGTTTTATTTGCAAACGCCAAACCCCAATAACGAGATTTAACGGTGTTAAAAAAATAAAAAGCGCCTAAAATTCACCTAAAGCTAAAAAATTTGGTCTGCCCGTTAAATTATTAATGCAGCCAACTTGACAAACCGAATGATGCAGAAGTTCTTTATTTTTGCGGCAACTTTCATGTGCAATTCGCAGAATCGAGTCCCAAAGTCATGTGTTGCACTGTGTAATTTTTCACATTTCATTTTGCATAAAACTTCACGTGACAACTACAAAAAAACCGCCAGAATGTACAGCCTTTCTCAAGCACCCGAAAAAACCACGAAATTTTAAAAAATTCTTTCGAGTCGCTCAGCTACTCTGTTTGATAAATTCTACACCCAATTTTTGTGATGTTTGTCATTCAGAAAAAAGATTCGAATGTCCATTAAGTTATTAATGCCAGCCAACTTGACAAAACGAATGATGCAGAAGTTCTTATTTTTGCGGCTACTTTCATGTGCAATTCGCAGAATCGAGTCCCAAAGTCATGTGTTGCACTGTATAATTTTTCACATTTTATTTTGCATAAAACTTCACGTGACAACTACAAACAAACCGCCAGAATGTACAGCCTTTCTCAAGCACCCGAACAAACCACGAAATTTTAAAAAATTCTTTCGAGTCGCTCAGCTACTCTGATAAATTCTACACCCAATTTTTGTCATTTTTATCATTTAGCAAAAATTTTCGTAAGGCCATTAAATTATTTGCGCAGCCAACTTGACAAAACGAATCATGCAGAAGTTCTTAGAATTGAGGCTGCTTTCTAAGAATTAAGTCCCAAACTCATATGTTGTACTGTATTATCGTGCATTAACACACTGCTATTTAAGGACTTCCACAATGGGATCTTAATTTTTTAAAGATCCATTCGAACGTCAGCTGTCACTATAACGAAGTTGCTGTCGACAATATCGAGTTGGCCGTCGATGAACCGTATGGCCGTAGATGAAGAGAAAAGAGTTACAGGTCTTCAAAATGTTTTCCTGTTGATTCTTTCATACGGAAATTATTACTGTTTCTTTGAATTGCAACATTTCTTTGAAAGTGCTAGCGCAGGCCTGGCAACTTGGCATTTAAAATTTGTGTTCATTTGCAGCTTAACACATTTACGTGAACACTGATGTAAATAACGGATATCATGCATGGTCTTTAAACTAATTCCTTGTACTATATTTGTTGTGTGTGTGTGTGTGATTGCGTGTTTGTGTGTTTATGAATTTCTGCAAGTGATGGCCTATTTGCTCACTTACATAGTACGTACTTATGTATGTATGTATGTATGCAGTAGTGGCAAATGGTAGTGGTACAGGAGTTGGTAACTCAATACTTCATTATGGCTGTATAGATATACATACATACATACATACATACGTATATTCTCATGTATGTAGGGCAGCACATTCGAACAGGGATATACTTACATATATGTGGATGACTGCAAGTGCAGATAGAACATTACGACTTTGCTGCTGCGGTATTGGATAAGTGTATTTACATTTGCTGTACCTAAGTGAGCAAGAGTATGACTGTGTGTGTGTGTGTGTGCAAGTTCAATTGAATTGTTTATGCTTCAAATTTCACTGTGTATGTGTGAATACATGTCAGCGTATAAGAGCCTTTCTTTGTTTATGTATTTTGTAATTTGTCAAAAGATTAGATTTATGTTTCATGTTTCTTGTGTTGTTTTTTTCCTGCTCTCACAACAACAACAACAGTTTGTTTATGCTGCTGTCATTATGGTTATTATTGTCATTATTATTCCATATTTTTTTGTGTGTTATTTTTCCTTCCACTCGGCACTCATTGAATTACAAAATGTGTACATTGTTGAAAGCATGAGTACCATGAAATTTACTACGTTGTTTTCGTTCTGGTAATGAATGTTTTGAAAAAGTAAACTTTTTTTTTCGGAATTTATAATAATGTAATATTTACACATGATGCATACTATGGTCGTATATTATGGCTAAGGTGGTAGAATTACTAAATCGCCACATTAAGTGGGCGAACAAGGCAAGCCGAACTAGAGGTTAGTTTATTTATGAGCATTATGTGTTTACGCTGTTTAGTATTTGTGGTAAAAGCAGTTTCATAATGTCAGATACACACTAATGCACTTACATGGATCGTGATGGCATCTATGGTTAGTGAATAGACTTGATGAATAATGTTGTGCCAAATTGATGGAACAGTTTAAAGAAAGGAAAAGGATAACACAATACAACACTTTTCAGCTTATTGATTTGGGATTCAATTTTGATTTTCAATTCTGCATCAGTCGTAATTTAATGGTCATACGAGTTTTTTGCTCAAGGTGGATTTTTAGCACTTTTTCTATATTTTAACACGGTTATATCTCGTTATACCGTACGGAATATCTCGTATGTATATATGTTGAATGGGAGAAAAATCAGTAAGAAAGTTTCAGGCGACTTAAATATACGCTCACCCTCAATAAGACATAAAGTTTTCTAGTATATTGATATTATTACTCGATTTATAAAGTGGGCGGAATGGTACATTTGTATGGCAGGTACCAGAAGAGGCGTGACTAGACTTCCAATTTTTTTTTTACAAAACTTTATCCTGATTTAGCTGTACTAAACACAGAATTTGGGTAAGATCGCGTTGGGTGTATTAACAATATTAATCGGTTTCAAAAGTGACCGGTACGAGATAAGTATGGGAGATACTAGATGGGGCGTGACAAGACTTCTAGTTTTTTTCTCCTAAACTTTATTCTGATTTAGCTGTACTAAATATAGAATTTGGACACGATCGCGTTGGTTGTATTAATATTAGTACTCCATTTCTAAAGAGGACGGAGTGGTATATTTGTATGGGATTTACCAGAAGGGGCGTGTCTAGACTTCCAGATTTTTTTTTTCAAAATCTTACCCCGTTTTAGATTTACTCACGATCGCGTTGTTTGTATAATTAATATTAATCGATTTCTAAAGTGGGCGGTAATAGGTGGGTATGGAAGGTACCAGAAGGAGCATGGCTAGACTTCCAATGTTTTCTTCAAAACTTTATCCTGCTATAGCTTTACTGAATACACAATTTGGGCACGATCGCGTTTGGTGGTTTGATATTATTACTCGATTTCTTAAGTGGGCAGAATGATAAATTTGTATGGGAGGTACTAGATGGGGCGTGGTTAGACTTAAAATTTTTTTCTCCAAAATTTTTTCTTGCTAGAACTTTACTGAATACACAATTTGTGGACGATAGCGTTGGGTGTATTAATATTACTTATCGATTTTTAAAGTGGGCGGTACCAGATGGGTATGAGATGTACCAGAAGGAGCGTCGCTAGACACCCTGTGTTTTTTTTCCAAAACTTTACCCTGTTATAGCTTTTCTAAATATGTACAGAATTTGGGCACGAACTCGTGGGGCGTATTGATATTATTACTGCATTTCAAAAGTGGGCGGAGTTGTCCATTCGTATGGGAGGTACCAGAAGGGGCGTGGATAGACATTCAGTTTTTTTCTCCAAAACTTTATCCTGCTTTACTAAATACACAATTTAGGCACGATAGCGTTGGGTGTTTCGATATTATTACTAGATTTCTAAATTGGAGAAATGGTACATTTGTATGGGAGGAACCAGAAGGGGCGTGGATAGACTTCTAGTTATTTCTTCAAAACGTTATCTTGCTATAGCTTTACTAATTTTTTATTATTACTCGATTTCTAAAGTGGCGGAATGGTGTATTTGTATGGGAGGTACCAAAAGGGGCGTGGCCATGTAGACCATTTCTAATACCGTAAGTAGTTTTGGGTAAATATTAACATATGTAAAGTTTCAAAACAATTGGTTGCGTCTTTCGAAAGTTATCGTGCGTACCAGCCGGACAGACAGACGGACATGGCTCAAACGATTTAAAAAGTCATGTCCATATAAAAATATAAAAGTAAAAAAATATAAAAATATAAAAATATAAAAATATAATTAAAAAAATGAGTTATTTTCTATTTGAAATATTGTCTACTTTTGTGAGGAGTTTTTTGGGCAATTTTCTTTTTTAGCTCTCAAATCCGAGGTAATGCATTAGTAAATTTGTATGGGGATGCTTAAGATTAAAACTTACTTAAAAACTTAATTTTCCTTTTCAACCCCTGGAATGAGGTATGGGGTGCTTCTCGTTTGAATGAATTAAAACGTTTTCTATTTAAGATTCACAATAAACGGCACCTACTTGTTTATCGACGAATGCATGCCGATTGAATCGATACTTATACTGCGAAGTTCCTGACGAAAATATCAAGGGGGCCGGCAATGAAAGAAAAATTTAGATGACTGACCAACCACAACTAACCACTATGCCACTGCTGGTCACTTAAGGCCGGACATTTAAGAATACCCTAACTATATTTGTTCTTTAATTTCATTCTATTTAATAACAAAAATCTTAGCAGGTTTTTCTTCACTAATTTTCCTCAAATATTGTCATTTTCTTTTTATTAAACAGCAACACAACTTTCATATTTCTAATAAAGCAACAAATTTGACCTCATTTTAAGGATCAAAGAAATTCATTAAACAAAAATTTAATAATATTAATTTGAAATTTTCCATCACTTACCCCACTCGCCCAACACCCGATGGAATTAGTGAGTGGGGGGAAAACAACCTACTGTCGCCAATCTGTTAGCGTTTTGTAGACTTTAGAAATATACAGCGGTTGCCTTTAGCAATGCAACTGCAATTTGCGCCCAGTTTTTTGTTATAACTGGGATTTACAGCTTTTGATGTTGTTGCACATAATAATTTTATGTGCTCTTTGAGTTGTACTAGCTGTACCGCTTTGTCGCTTTGTCACTCTCTCTCTCTCTCTCTCTCTCTGTCTTCTGGGAGTATAATTTGAAATTATGTTTAAACAAGGAATACCTCATTCGTGCAGATTAAACACAATACTTTGACGTGGCTCAAGGTTGAAGTAGACAATTCGAATCCTTTGAAATGTGTCGTAATGTGTGTGCGAGTGTATGTGCGTTTGTGTGATTACTTTTACCGCAGTTTGTAATGCAGTTATATACATATACAAACATAGTTATGAGTGTTCTTTCTCATTGGGTCACTACAAATCCTTGACACTTTAGTTGATGCACATTGTAAAAGTGTGTGTTGCAAATATACATTTGTTTGCTTTCTAATTAGAGACTATAGATTGTCATCTGCTTACGTTTAAGCGTACATACAGTATAAAATTGTTCACTGTTTGCTTCTTATTTAGGTAAGGTAGATTCCTCACACATTTAGGTCAAATAGCAGCCTGACTGGGACCGGCCGTGGCATGATGGTTAGAACACACGACTACCATGCGGGAGATCCCAGGTTCGATTCTTGTCTCTAGTCATCTATATTTTTCTTTCAATGCCGACCCCTTCGATATTGTCGTCAGGAACTTCGCAGTATAAGTGTCGAGTCAATCAGCATGTCTAGTAAAAGCTTCCCAAACAGAGACGTTTGAATTCGTCGATATATTTTTCTTTCAATGCCGACCCCTTCGGTATTGTCGATAGCAACTTAACAGTATACTGTCTAATCAATCAGCATGTCTAGTAAAAGCTTCTCAAACAGTGACTCAATCTAATTGGCGGATGTCCTCGACAAAAACAAGGTTGACGTCACCGCCATACAGGAAATTCGATGGACGGGACATCTTTTACAGCTGCCACTCAGAGAGACCCGAATTAGGATGTGTATTCATAGTCGGCAAGAGACTTCGACACTTGGTCTCGCGGTTTAACCCTGTAAGTAATCGAATAGCCACTATCCGCATCAAGGCGAACTATTTTTATATCATATTGATTTGTGTACACGACCCAACGGAAGACAAAGGCGAGGACCTGGAGAAAATATATGACTGCCCATGACATTAAAATTGTTTTGGGGGACTTTAGTGCTTAAATAGGGAGGGGTTCAGTAGATAAAAAAATCTGTCCACACAACAACACCTCCGATAACGGATTCAGACTGGTTAGCTTCGCGTCAGCAAGAAACATGGTAGTGAGTGTGACCGCATTCTCGCATAAAGACTCTCCCAAGGAAACCTGGATATCCCCTGATCAAAAGACAAGAAACCAGATTGATCACGAGGTAACTGATTTAAGGCATGTCTCAAGTGTAATGGAAGTGTGAGTGATAAAATAAAACTTAATTTCCCTTTACAGCCCATGAATGAGGTATGAGATAGCTTCTTGCGTTGTTGTGAATTAACACGGTTTCTGTTAATACCCTCACCCTACGGGTAGAATGATATATATAATTTGATACGACCCAAAAGTGTAACACATAGAAGGACAATATGTTTCTTTGAACCAAATTCGATTCATGACTTTTAAAGTCGTTTGAGCCATGTCCGTTTGTCTGTCTGTCCAGCTGGTACACACGATACCTTTCAAAAGACGCAACCAAATGTTTTGAAACTTAGCACGAGTTGATATTTCCCAAAAAACTACTCAAGGTATTGCAACATGGCCACGCCCCTTCTGTTACCTCCCATACAAATATATCATTCCGCCCACTTATAATTCGAGTAATAATTTCAATACACCCAACGCGATAGTGCCCAAATTCTGCGAATTGTTAAGCAGTAATAGGATAAAGTTTTGGAAAAAAAATTGGAAGTCTAGCCACGCCCCTTCTGGTACCTCAATACAAATGTACCATTCCATCCACTTTAGAAAGTGAGTAGTAATATCAATACACTCGATAAAGTTTTGGAAAAAAGTATTGAAGAAAAAACTGGGAGTCAAGCCATGCCTATTCTGGTAACTCCCATACAAATGTACCACTCCGCCCACTTTAGAAATCGAGTAACAATATTAATATATTAGAAAATTGTATGTTTTACTGAGGGTGTATGTATATGTAACCCGGGGTCGCCATTGAAACTTTCTAACAATCATGCCTCGGCCAGGCCCAAGTGCGTGTGATGCGCGGTGCAAGTATAAACTCAGATCACCACGTAGTTGGTTGCAGCCAACGACGAAACGCCTCTTCAGGTGAAAAAAGCGTCTATGGGGAAAAAAACAGAGCCAGAATATCGAAAATTACAGGGATAGAGGTGAAGTCCGAAAGTTCTACCAAAGTCTAATAAATAAAGATTTTGGAGCAAAGATCCCTACCTGTAAGGAATGAGATGGAAATCTGGTCACGTTCACTCAGAGTATGCTGCAAATTCAGCAGCATATTCACCACCACCGAGCCGAAACGAGATCAGCAAGGACATTGCTCGGCTTAAAATAAATAAAGCTGTGGGAGCCTATGGACTACCGGTAGAGCTTTTAAAGTCCTGCAGCGAGTAGCTAGCAATGTGCATGCACCAGCTCACAAACACGATTTGGCTCAAGGAATGCATACCCAATGATTGAGTGTTCTATGTCCTGTGCTTAAAAAAAGGCGATTCAAGTGTGTGTACCAACTCTGGCGGGATTAGCTTTTTACCCTTCGCATACTTGGTCCTTTCTAGTGTGTTATGTGAAATACTGATGTGAAGCGAACCTGATTGGATGATATCAGTGAGGCTTTAGACATGGTAAGTCCATGACCAACCATATAATCACACTACGACAAATCTTGGAGAAGACCCAAGAAATGTTTATCTGTTTATCAATTGCAAAGCTGCATTGATGAGAGTCAATGCAGAAAAAATTTAAAAAAATAAATTTACAAACTTAGTTGTGTTTATCACTAACTTACTACTTGTACACTAAACAAACGATGTGACCAGCTTTAAATATAAAACTAAACACTTCATCGAAAATCTCCGGATCCTTTGTACTATGTATGTCGCACTATGCTACTCGTATATGGTTTGCCTTGTAAAGTTTTGTACTTTAATGGCCAATGGACACATTTTGCTTAGTGGCTATAATACAAGAGTCAAGAGTCATATTAAATTTATATCGGTTACCCCCCTTCCCCATGTCCTGCCAACTTTAACACAAGTTCTACTAAAATTTCACACGAAGCATTGTGGTAGAGTTGTGTGCTCAATGTTATTAATATTTCATGGACGATATGGTTTAGGGTATCATCTGGTCCTTATGGTCTCACCACTATCACTTTAAGAATTTGCTTGCCATGTTGCAAATAACAACAGCAGCAGTTGTGTAAGTAACATTTAGTTGGGGAGAGTGTGAAATGTATTTGTGCGCATTAGTATTTGTGTGATTTGTAACTGTGTGACTATGTGTGTGTGTATTTGTATATTAGCTTATTGGGGTGGGCCGGTAAGCGTCCATGTGATGCGCTTCTCTGGGTTTGTGTGTGTGTGTTAACTTATTTATATTCAGTTTACAAAACATATTTACAAAACATATTTACAAGCTGCCAACAATAACGAAAGATGAAAATTAATACACACGCACTTGAATAACAATACTTAGAGACATGTCATTTCAAAATTTTGTTTTCCAAAGGGAAAATTAAATTAAATAAATTTCATTAAAAATTTAAATTCTATAGCAATAACAAAGCTGGTATCAAGTTGGCAGGCGCAATTTCATGCAAAATGTGTAAAACCATTTTGTTACGTAATTAACCTTCTGAAAGCCGATAAGAGCTGTTTGGGAGCTGTTAAATAGTATATTAGAAAACTAATGTTTGGGCTGGTAAAGTTTGGACGTTTTAAAGGATGGGGCAAAGCAAAGAGGAACTGTAAAAAACATACAATTTGGAAGTATTACTACTCGATTTCTAAAGCGAACGAAATGGTACATTTGTATTTGAGGCAACAGAAGAGGTGGAGCTAGACTTCCAGCTTTTACACCAAAACGTTATCCTGTTATAGTTTTACTTAACTTAACTTCCATGAATGAGGTATGGGATAGCTTCTCGCGTTGTTGTGTATTAACACGCTTTCTATTTTTAGATTCACAACTAATGGCAACTACTTGTTTATCGACGTATGCGAACGTCACTGTTTGAGAAGCTCTTACTGGACGCGCCAAATGACTCGACACTAATACTGCGAAGTTGCTGTCGACAACATTCGAGGGGAGCCGACAATGAAATTTTTTTTTTTTATTATGACTGGAGCCAGGAGTTCAACATGTTATCTCCCGCATGGTAGTCGCGATCGCGTTGGGCGTGTTGATATAATAATTTGACCTTTAAAGTGGGCGGAATGGTACATTTGTATGGGAGGTACCTGAAGGGTAGTGGCTAGACTTCCAGTTTTTTCTCCAAAACTTTATCCTGCGATAGCTTTACTAAATACAGAATTTGGGCACGATCGCGTTTGGTGTATTGATACTATCACTCGATTTTTTAAATGGGCGGAATGGTACATTTATATGGAAGGTACCAGAAGGGGCGTGGCTAGACTTTTTCCTGCTATAGCTTTACTAAGTACAGAGTTTGGGCACGATCGCGTAGGGTGTATTTATATTAGTACTCGATTTTTAGTACATTTGTATCGGAGGTAATAGAAGAGGCGTGGCTAGACTACAAGTATTTTCTACAAAACTTTATCCTGGTATAGTTTTAGTGAATACAAAATTTGTGCACGATTACGTTGGGTGTATTTATATTATAACTCGCTTTCTAAATTGGGCGGCATGATATATTTGTCTGCGAGGTACAAGAAGGGACGTGGCCATGTAGCCTATTTACAATATCGTACGTAGTTTTGGGGAACTATTTACTCGTGTAAAGTTTCAACACATTTGAATACGTCTTTCAAAAGTTATCGTGCGTATCAGCCGCACAGCCAGACAGGCAGACAGAAGGACATGACTCAAACTACTTAAAAAGTAATGAATCAAAGTTGGTTCAAAAAAACCTAGGGTCTATAGTGACTCCTTCTATATGTAACACTTTTGGGACAACAAACGGACAACTATTTTGAATATTTGAATTTGGTAAATTTATTTAACATGCAATAGAATATTGATTTAGAATTTATTTCAAGCTCAAGACCATTTTATGAAAGAAGTTATTTATTAGCAGAATGATATTCTCATAATGCTCTGGTAGTCTGTACAGCTTTTTCGGATTCAACCAGGAATCCTCATCAGCAGACTTTGGTATAATGATTGCAAAATGTTTATCAAGTCTTATGCACCAGAATTCACAACAAAATGAGAATTCTTTCTTAAGTGCATAGACTCGAAAAACTTCGCAACCATTCAGAATACAAACAAAAAAAACAAAATAATGCAATAGAATATAGAAACCTCAGAAAACCGAAACTTTTGTTACACCTCTTCTGGTATCTCCCATACAATTGACTCAATTCACCCTCATAATTTTTTTTACGCCCCATTTTTACGCCCATTTTTTTAAAATTATGTAATTGCTCCCATATAGTTTTTAACAGATTTACTTCAAATTGTATACACATCTATATATATAAAAGGCTTGGGCGACTGACTTACTGACTCCCCAGCCCAAACGGCTAAAGCTGGAACCGTGAAATTTGGAATGTAGGTTCCTTTTATGACGTAGGCGCGCACTAAGAAGGGATCTTTGAAAATTCGGACTGTAAGGGGAAAAAATGGACGTGGCACCGCCCAATACAACTGGAATTTTGTATTCTGTATCTTTTAAACCATTTTATGTACGAAGTCGAGATTTGGTTAGTTTATCGGTCGTATAAGAAAAAATATTTTGTTTGTGGAAAGTGGGCGATGCCACGCCCCTTTTAGAAAAGCGAAATATGGGCCAAATAAGTGAACCGATTGCAATTATATTTTCTTTTTTTTATACTGTCCATAGGGCCTCTATCATAGTCTTCATGAAAACATAGTTAGACAATGGGGCGTGGCACCGCCCACACAAATTGAAATTTTAATCCATCATATCACATGAACAATAAGAGATATAAAGATAAGATTTGTTACATATGTTACTGGTACAAGGCGGGCTGCGTCTCGCAGGGAAATGGGAGGTGCCACGCCCCTTTTCGTTATCTTGGCGAAGTAAATGGACCGATTAAGATGAAATTTTCACCGTGATGCACCATCCGTAGGGCCTCTATCATAGGCTACGTGAAATTATTATTAGACTAAGGGGCATGGCACCGCCCACACAAACCAAAACTTCAATCGGTTATATCTCAAGAGCCATTAGAGGTATGAAGATGAGATTTGCCACATATGCAAATGGTACATGGGGGATTACGTACCGCTGGAAAATGGGCGGTGCCACGCCCCATAAGAAAAAATTGATTTGTCGATCATATAAATAGAACGATTGTAATAATATTTTCATAATATATATATAAAAAATTGCTTGACTAACTGATTTGGTGAAATGGCTGTAGATAAGATGTTGAAATTAGGGGTGGTTGTTCTCCTTTTCGTGTAAACTTCAGCTAAGAATTGATTTTTGGAAATGGATTAAGGTGAAGACCAATCGAAATTTTTCGAAATTCGTTCTTTATGTGTAAAAATACCGAAAAGGGGATAAAACTGGTACTATCGCCCAGACCAAATGCCTAAAGGTAGAGTTACGAAAATATATTTAGCATTGCTCCCTATAGAATTAGAGAGCCTCTAGCTGTGGTTTTTAGAAATTTGAACCTTTGGGGGTAAAACTGGTACCATCATCCAGATCAAACAGCTAAAGCTATAATCGTATATGGACAGAGAATTAGAGGGGGTGCCACTCCATTTTAGTTGTGCAATACGAATGTGTCTGTTGAAATTCGAACTTTTAAAGAAAAAAAGGGATTAAAGCCGTACAATCACTCATACCAATGGGATAAAGCTACAATCACATAAATGTGTGTCCGTTCATCTTATGAAGCCTTTGCATTTTATCTGTATTGATAAATTCTTAAGAGGATTCATTGTAAGTACGGGTGAAGCAACGCGAGCTGGGAAAGCTAGTGATCTATATAAGCCAAACCCTTGTGGTACCACCCTTACTAATGACCTCTTTTTTGGAAATCAATATTTCTTCCATAACATTCAAAAGTACAAATTGTGAATTTAGAGAAATGGTCCAAAACTATCAGTATTCATATGTGTCCTGTTTTTGTCCGAGGTAATGGACCAATTAGGTCTATATAAAGCCGTTGGAATGGCCTGTCTGATTTCACCATCTGCCCGAGCGGAGGTTTCAAAGTGGTCGTAGGAGTCTTAGAAGTTTTACACATTTCGCAATTCGTAATATAGTCTTTTACATCGGTAACAAGTCGTGGCCAATAAAAGTATCTCCTTATTCGTTCAACAGTCTTCCCTATTCCGCCATGAGAAGAATTAGGATGATCATGTGCAGAATAAATTACATTGTACCTTAAATTCGTTGGTACGAACAGCTTCCACGAACTTGATTCGTCAGTCACACCCGAAGAAAATGCTGTACGCTTGTATATATATTTATCATTAACGCAAAAATCAGGTAAACCAGAATTTAATAATTCCTCACGGTATGTAATATATTCATCAGAATCAAATTCCTTCGAGTCAAGATCAATGGCGGGAGCATTTTCCAAGTCCATAGCCTCTATGTAATCTTCTCCTTCATAAGCACGAGACAACGTATCCGGAACAACATTCTCCTTGCCACTACGATGTTCAATCGAAAAATTAAAACCTTGTAATTTCAGTGCCCATCGAGCCAAGCGTCCGGACAGATCCCTCTGCTGCATCAACCACTTTAAGCTCGCATGGTCAGTTACGACTTTAAATTCAAGGCCTTCGATATATGCCCTAAATTTTTTATTCCCTTTACGACCGCTAAACACTCAAGTTCAGTTATGGTGTAATTTCGTTGAGCTTTGTTCAATTTCTGCGACATATAAGCTATAGGTCGTTCGATACCATCGTCGTCCTCGTGTGCCAAAACTGCACCAACTCCATATGTGCTAGCATCGCACTGTAAAACAAATGGTTTTCCATAATTGGGGTGAACGAGCACAGGTGCAGAAGTTAGTTTTATTTTCAACTCATCAAATGCCTTTTGAGCCTCGTTTGTCCAATTGAAAGTCTTTTTCTTTGAGAGAAGTTCCGTTAATGGGAAAGTAACAGTAGAATAGTTGCGTATAAATCGCCGATACCAACCGGTCATGCCTAAAAACCGGCGTAGATGTTTTATGGACTTCGGTTTTGGAAAATCCTTAATTGCCCCCACTTTGTCCTCGTCCACTTGCAATGAACCATTACCGACTACATATCCAAGATACTTTACCTTATTCAACGCAAAACTGCTTTTCTTGATGTTTATCGTCAATCCAGCCTTTCTAAGCTGTGTTGCCACTTCCAGTAAATGCGTCATATGTTGGGCAAAATCCTGAGAAACAACCAGTAGGTCATCTAAATAAACAAATACGTGCGTCTTTAAATTATACGGTATTACCATGTCCATAAGTCGGCACAACGTTTGTGGTGCATTGCACAGTCCGAACGGCATTCTAGTAAATTGATACAAAGGCCGATTCGGGACTGTGAAAGCTGTCTTTGCTTTTGAACTTTCCTCTAGCTTAATTTGCCAAAAGGCGTCTTTAAGATCAATTTTCGAAATGCAGTAAACCGGAGGAAGTCTGGCAATAAGCCCGTCGATATTAGGTATAGGGTATGCGTCCTTAACTGTGACTGAATTTAATTTACGACTGTCCACACACATTCTTATCTTGCCTGGTTTAACAACTACCACAGTCGGTGAAGACCACGGTGAATTAGGAGCTTCCTCAATTACGCCAAGGGAGAGCATTCTACCCAGTTCCCCACAAAGATTCTTCTCAACTGCCGGAGATATTGGATAGTATCTTTGCTTTACAGGTTTTGCATCACCTGTATCTATAAAATGTTCCACCAGATTCATGCATCCCAATCCTTCAGTTTCCGAGTTGGGAAAAGCTGCAATCACTCTTTCCAATTGTCGTTCCTGTTCATAAGACAGTTTAAGTTTGTTCGGTTCCGTCTGTATACAGTTCAGCTCTCCTATTGTTGATATAGAAATTTTCACTCCGAATTTTGTCCAAAAATCAATTCCGCAAATTAAATCTTGTTGAATACTCGGCACAACTAATAACTCAAATAATTTAGTATGGCCTTGAAATGTAATATCTAACGCTATTGTTCCAACAACATTTTGTCGCTGCCCATCAGCAGTTCGTACATTCCCTAAACATCTACGAAACAGCATACCATTCTGAACTTGAGATGCCAGTTTGCCACCAGTAACGCTCTTGTTGGCGCCACTGTCAAGTAGAGCCAGCCAAGAGGAATTTCCAACTTTCAAATTTACATATGGTCGACTATCTAGTTCTTTGCTGAGAATAGGTGAAATTGTGCAGTTTCTATAGGATTTTAGTTTCCGGTAATATTGATTTTTACGTTTTGCCGATCTAGTTTTCCTCTTAGGTTGCTTGAAAATATGTGCTCTAATTTTCTGGTACTCGCCAATGACGGATCGCGATTTTTGCGAGACAATTGTACGGAACTTGAAAAGTGAGATACGACGTGAATTACCTTTGCTATCAAATGTTCAGATATTGATTGATAGCAAAGGTTAAGGGCGGGTTAAGATTGAAGAGGGCTAACATCATTACCTCTTCCGCTCATAATTTGACAATGGTTTTTAGTTATTTTTTTTATTCTCGTTGACATTTGTTTTCAGGTAATTTGAAATTACTGTCTTAGCTACCTAATAATTTAATGTTTACTGTAGCAGGCTTGCATCAATCTAACCAGGAACAAGATCACCACCCCAATTTCCCTGAGCACGGCCGAAACAATAGGTAGCATGGTTCCTCATATGTGGTTCTGATGCATTATTAGTCGTTACATAAATATTTGGCGCCCAACGTGGGGCCCAGATGAACAATTCATATTGTCCGAATTATATTTTCGGATTGATGATATAATATGTTATCCATTTTTCATCTTAGCTGGTGCTTCAATTTCTTTTAATATGATATAATTTCAATTATTTTTTTTTCTTTTCCACTTCAGTATATTCGAAGTATTCTTTTGAGATCAGTTTGGAATTTTAGATTTCTTTCGTTTGCTGGGACTTCTTTACCAAGTGATTAAAAAGATTATACTTTTCTTAACTTCTGTACGTGGTAATATTTCTGTTTGAAATTTTGAGTCTTAGTAAGATATTGAGATTCTACTTGCGGAAATTTACATGGTATATTTATTTGGGCACTGTCATCGATTCTAATGGCGGTTCTTGTTGTAATTGAGGTTTTTGTGCTTGGTCTTTTATTGGGCACTTACTCTTACAATGTAACGCAATACTTCTTTAATGCTTCAGTTATGCTCATTTGTATTTGAGATTTTATTATAAACAATAGTAATGTTGTGATATACTCATGCAATAGCATAATAAATATTTTTTTTTTGAGAAATTTGGGCCAGATGTTAAAATTGAGCTTTTATAAATTTACCTAACTGTTAATAGCTTTATGGAGTAGTGGAAAATACATTTATCCTTACAGTTTTTTTTTCTTTTTGAAGATAATAGTTGATATTTTTTTTTTTTTTTTTCAAAATGGTTTTAACTAGAAGTCGGGAGAATTTGTTAAATTTGGATCAGGCGGCGAATTGTAGTTTCGTTGTAGAGGTAGGTACTAACAACGTGACACCTAGAAGTCAGGGAGCTCGTACCCGACGTGGACAGAATCCGGATAACCAGCCCAGATCAGCTAATCAACCACAAACTAATTCCATATCAGACGCTAATCACGATGAGGATTCTCGTCTTAGACAGATAGTATCCGATTCTTTAAATGGGTTCCGAGAAGAAATACTGAGTTTTACTTCAAACGAGTTGAGGACAATGTTCCAGAATATAAATTTGAATGTACCGAACACTGTAGAAAATATTCCAGTAGCTTCGTCAGAAGAACGCATAAACTTATCCCGGCGGGATAACTCCGCTCCCAACTATCGGTCGTTATCTGCAGAAAAGATTTTGAACATTATACGAAACTGGGGAATAAAATTTTCCGGACATGATGATCAGTTGCCGGTTGACGAGTTCATTTATCGTGTGAATATATTGACGACGAAAACTTTGGATGGGAATTTTGAATTGTTATGTGATTATGCACACGCATTGTTTGATGGAAAGGCCATAAGATGGTTTTGGCGGTATCATAGAGAACACACTGAAATGGATTGGAGGTCGTTGTCCAATTCTTTAAGAAACCAGTACAAGGTGGATTACAGCGACTTTGATGTAATGGATGACATACGTCGTCGAAAGCAAGGAGCAGGCGAGAATTTTGACGAGTACTTAGATAATATATTGATTATGGTGGATAAATTAAAGTCGCCAATGACGGATCGCGATTTTTGCGAGACAATTGTACGGAACTTGAAAAGTGAGATACGACGTGAATTACTACACGTGGACATCACTAGCGTGTCGCAGTTGCGACAAGAGGTAAGGAAACATGAACGTTTTGTAAAGGATATACAAACAATGGAGTTTCGGCGATCAACGAATCTGCATCATTAGTTTCGTTAAGTTGGCTGCATTAATAATAGCCATTAGAATTTTTTAGCTCAAGTTGGATTTTTAGCACTTTTCTATATTTCTACACGGTTATATTTCGTTATAGGGGTTTAGCTTTTGCAAATAAAACTTTTTTTAAAAATTAACTTTATCTGTTTTTATTGTAAGGAAGCATAAAATGGCCCAGTAATTGTGGGCGAACGTTTTGTTTGTTTTGTGTTCATAAGCTATTTATTAAGGTCATAGCATATTATGTGAGCGCCAGAGCGTATGAGTGAAATTTTATTTGTTACTCATACGTAAATCAATATACACGAAAGTAAGTGTAAAGGCGCGTTCAGGCATAAGGAATCTGTCGAAAAAATTGTCTGTCAGGAGTGTAGTCGATAACGGATTGCTACCACATTCTAGTTGTCGACAACCGTTCACACACAAAATTTTCTCGCACCGCTGATATATAAGTTGGCGTATTTCATATACGATTCGTGTGTATAAAGACGATCAAATTTTTTTTTTTTTGTACGAAATAAAAGAAATCACGTTTCGTTCTTAAAAAGGCAACACTATCTGAACTCATCATAAAATAAGGTCGTAAACCTCAAACACAAGCACACAATTAATTATTTCTAAGAGGAAAACTTGAGCTCATGTTCTTAAACCTAAATGCTCTTATTCAATATATACAACATTGCTTCAGACACAAAAGAGATATTCCGTACAGAGATATAACCTTGTTAAAATATAGAAAAAGTGAAAAAAATCTACCTAGAGCAAAAACTTCGTATGGCCATTAAATTAAATAATGCAGCCAACTTTACAATACGAATGATGCAGAAGTTCTTATTTTTGGGTCTACTTTCACGTGAAATTCTTAGAATAGAGTCCTAAATCAATTAGCTTAAAAATGTTATACTGTTTTATGTTATAATAACAAGACAAATCCTAAGAAAACGGAAACATTTGCCGCACCGCTTGGTAAAACCTGTACAAATCATTTTCCTAGTTTTACATACATATAAATGGTGGTTAAATTGTAGGGGCCGATGTTGAATGTGAACCACACCTAAACGTCAATTTCTTTTCTGCATTTCACTTGACATTTCTCAATTTCAGACTAACTCAATTTGAACCATTGAAAGATACACAATCGGGCAATGCGTTAAAGTTACTCAGGCTTATTATTAAAATGCGCGTTCAAATCAAAATGCATATCGTGCACGTCGTGATTTTTTCGGTCAATTTGATCGTACAATCGGAAAAATCGTGCAAAAATTTGAGCAAACTCAGTCTGTAGAAGATGTGAAAACACCAATGCGTGCTTCATGATTTGACACCGTCGAACTTCTTTCTTTGGGGTTATTTGAAAGAAAAGGTGTACGTCGATAAGCCAGCAATAATTCAAGAGCTAAACGATGAGATAATACGGCACATTAACGGCATAGAACCTCAATTATGCCTCACATTCATCAAACATTTGGACCATCGGATGGAGGTGTGCCGTCGAGGTCGAGACGGCCATTTGGCCGATATTTTGTTGCATACATAATTGAACCAAACCAATATTATCATAATAAAAAGAAATGACAATAATTTCTTAAATAATTTGTGTTTTATTCAAAATCAACATCGGCTCTTAAAATTAAACGACCCTTTAAAAACACTGAATTCGGTCAAAGGTAAACATTTATTGAACGTTGGCTTACATATAAAAATAGAACACATTCTGCCGCCTCTACTGTTGCCTCTTAAACAAGGAAGCCAATTTTCCAAAAAGTAACATTTTCCAATAATTTCTCAAAAAAAATATTTTGTATCAAAAGGTGAAACCAAAGAAACTGGGAAGCTTACCCCATAATGATTTATTTTGATATTTTTGCACTAATTATTTTACTTTTTTTTTAGTTCTCAGTTTGGGGCCAAAAAGAGGCAAAGAGTAACACAATACAACATTTTTCAGCTCATAGATTTGGGACTCAATCCGAAAACTGCACGTGAAAGTAGCCCTAAAAAGAAGAAGTTCTGCATCATTCGTTTTGTCAAGTTACATGCCATAATATTTTAATATTGAGGCATGTAACTTAGTAAGTATTGTATATGGGAATTTGTCACGTTTTAGGCTCTTTTGTTTGGCATAACTCGAGAACCACTAGTCCGATTTAGCTGAAACAAATATAAAAAAAATTCTGAATTACAATTCCCTTATTCTTAGCTGTAACAATAAAACTGTTGTACTCCGTGGCGTATGATTTACGTGAAATATTACTTATGATACTCATACGCTACCATATAACAAAAGAGCCTAAAACGTGACAAATTCTCCTATACGATAGTTACTAACTTCAAATCGGTTTTAAATTATTATGGCATGGAATTAGATATAAAATTGAGTCCCAAAATCATGTGTTGTACTGTGTAATACATAAGTAATTTCACTTAAAAATCTATTAATTTTAATAACACGAGAGTTAAACAATATCAGACATAGGGTAAGGATATTATTAGTCAGTTCACCGGACTGTAGATCCTGTACCGGTTAGTTAGAAGATCTTGAAAAATACTTGTTTGGAAGTGCTTCATCATGGTCGCGAACTAGTCTGCATGTACTTTAAGAAAGGTTCTTTTTGCAGAGATGTAAGTAACCTTCGGATTCTTTAGTACATTTGAAAAAATATCAACAGAAATTTAATCAAGCCTTACTCTGAAGGCAAGGTTTATCATTGACCCCACTTGATTGGAGTTCTTTTTAAAAAAAAGTCATACATATTATTTAAGTACTACTTTAAAATCTGAAGGCTGATTGAAGTGTTATTACATTCCTCTTCGAAGTTTTATCATTCAGTAATGATAACTAAAACCCAATCTGAGCTTAATGAACAATATGATTTGTTATGATTTAATAGCGAAAATTTAACTCTGGTAATTAAAATCTGCTAAAGTCTAATACTATGAAGAACTTTGCTCACTTGATTGACTTATATTTTCGCCTAGTTATTCACGTTAAACTCTCCTCCTTCTCTCCCTTTTCCCAGTACACCTCAAAACCCATAGCTTTGGTGTAAACTATGTTAATCCCATTGCGATTTACTTAAAATAATAAAGTGTGTAAAATGTTGGTTGATCACTGGTTTTTAGTTTTTGTTTTTCCTTAAGTTTCTTGGGAATAATTCTGCAAACATGTACACGGCAATATTTGTTTGGGATACCCTGATTGCTTTAGCCAAATGTTGAAATATGAGTTGTGTTGAGTTGAGTTAACCTTTTGTTGCTTTGTTTCAACCACAATTGTGAAATGGTAACAAGGCCCAAGCGAAATAAAACAAGAAAAGGATGTGTGGCACAACAAAAGGACTCACAGCTAAATATAATGAATGAATTAATGCAAACAAGAAACGAGGCTAGTATGCAACGCTAAAGACTGAGCGTGGGCTAGGGGGCTTAAAGGTTCTCACATATTACTAACCCTAATTGTTGAGCAGCCTTCGCTGATTGTATAAATAACAATTAGTTTATGGCACCATTGTAAATTGTTTAGAGAGTAAAGTAGTTAATTGCTTTAAATTCACATTCACCCCTACTTCAACCGGTGCTGCGGCTGCTTTGTCTGCTGCTATTGTTGTCCTCACAAGGTTGTGCCAGTAGAGTGGTTCGTTAGGGGCGGCTTGGGCGTTTAAGTATGGTGCTTGTGTTTGATCCACATAGCGCCGTTAATAAAAGGGATAGATTAAGAAATGTTACATACCATCATTATTATGTACGACAACAGCACTTGTTATTTTGTTGTTGCTGCTGTTATTGTTGGTAGTAATTGTTGTTGCTGGCATTGCTGTTGCTGTTGCCGTTGCCGGTGCTATTATTCTTCAGTTTATTAACTTTAATTAACTTAATCCACTTCGCTCAGTACACAACGATGACGTCGACGACGTTCATCACAAAGAAGTAGTCACAGAGGAAGGCTGTCGCAAAGTAAATGAGCCACCAGAAATGCATCAATGCTTCTTCGGTTCCCCGTAGGCTTAAGGGGCGCCGTTGCACAGTTGGAGCCGTTGCGGAATTGTGCTGCACAGCTGCTGGTAATTCACCTGTAAAGAATGAAAACAAAAGAAACGATATGAAAGGCATACATACTACTATCACGTTATACAATATGTACGCATACATCAACATGCTACCACACACACACACACACCGTGCATATAATGGTTAACGATAATGTCAGAGAATAACTGTTAATTAAAGTCATACATTAGAGGAGCTACGCTTCACTTCCCATGATTCTTGGCGGCAGTGCTCGTGTTCGTACAAACGGAAGAATGACTTTGTACACATAAAATGGAGGGGAAATATTTGATGAAATTATGCAAATGTTACACGAAAACACTGAAGCGGTGTTAAGAATTAATAATAAGGCCGCAATTGGGAAGGATAAGTGGGGTGCAATTGTATCGGTTTTGGCAGACTTTTGATGTATTGTCATAAAATGGATGTAAGTAAGAAGATAAGTGGGTAAGTAAGATGTAAGTATGTATGTCTACACGATGGGATGCAACAAATGGAGAGCTGTACTGGGAAGAGGTTATATTACGCGGTAACAAGTGGTAAGGTAAATATATAAATATATACAGGGTGGGCCAAGATTCTCCTAAGAGAAAATATTTATAAAAGACTTTGTTTGTATTTTTTTTAAAGAGTGTTGGAATGTTGGAAGACACGCGCTAAGCTATCTCATACTTCATTCATGGGGTGTAAAGGGAAATTAAGTTTTTTTTCTCTGGTTGGAAGAAACGGCTTTGCTGCCAATCTATACCTGCGCATGATTGTCTTTTGTGAGTATATGCTGTAAGGAATGTCTCGAGAAATCCCCATTTGTTGAACATATTGAAGAATTAATGTTTCTTTATTCTCAGTAACAATCTTCTTTTATGTTATATTAAGACCAGAGTACCATGAATCCGTTAATAGTTCAATAATGTGTATTGTCTTTTTTCAAACAGAACTGTTACTTTAAAAACTTAAACATTTTTTTTTTAAATATAACTCAGTAAAGGGAAATCCTGGACTGAAAGCTGTTACATTGACAATTGTTTCTGTCACGGAAAATAGACACAATTCAATATAGAAATAAGTAAGAAAGATTCAGTCGAGAAACCCAACTTACATATATCCTCACCCTCAGTAAAACATATAATTTTCTAGTATATTGATATTATTACTCGATTTCTAAAGTGAGGGGTACCAGAAGGGGCGTGGCTATACTTCCAGATTTTTCTCCAAAACTTTATTCTGCCTTACCTTAACAAAATACAGAATTTGGCCACAATGGCGTTGGGTGTATTAACAATATTTATCGATTTCTAAAGTGGGCGGTACCAGATGGGTATGGAAGGTACGAGATCGGAAGTGGCTAGACCTCCAGGTTTTTTTCTCCAAAACTTTATCTTGCTGTAGCTTTGTTAAATACAGAATTTGGGCTCGTGTTGCGTGTTAATATTATTACTCGATTTCTAAAGTGGGCGGACTAGTACAGATGGGGCGTGGCCATGTAGCCCTTTTGCAATGCCGTAAGTAGTTTTGGTAAGGGTATAAAATTAGAATTGGTATTGTATAAGAACATTTGTATAGGTATACGTCTTCTCAGTACTAAGCTTCCAAGTTCTGTATCTGGGTTGATTCAATATGAATTCACTACTGGTTCTATATAGTGGTGGAATTATATACCAGTGAAATTACTTTTTTGTTTGCTAACTTCTAGCTGCTACCTTGTGATTGTTATTAATTAGTGTATTCACTTTAATGTGGTTCACTGCGGCGTATGCTTCATCTATATTTATTTGCTGATAACACTCATACGTCCACAGTAGAATATTTAAAATCATCCTCTTGTCTTCTCTACTCACTGTTGTAGGCGAAAGTATTTTACTTAAAAAACCAAGATTCTCTGTCCCATGGTAATTTTTGATGCAACGCAATATCTGTACATTCATAAATGTCAGTCATCAACGAGCAATATCGGTCAAAAAAAATAATATGTGTCCCGGCGTTTCGCTGGGTCACGTCTAGGAATCTAGGATATATATATCTAGGAGATATATTGATCTAGGATATAATATCTATACCCGATTAGATTAGATTAGATAATATCTAATATGTATCTATTTGAAGTTAGTTAGTATCATATAGGCTAATTTGTCACCTTTGGGAATATTGTTTCCAAAATTGTTGTTGGTATTGCACCAAATTTGGCTCGATATGTCTCTGATATATATGTTATACTAGTTAAATGTTCGTCTTCATATTCCCGCTGACCTAAAATAAATATTTTGACTATATATTTATGTCTGCACTGCCGAGTCCTATTAAGGCTCATTTTCACTACTGACATCATTGTCAGTATATCCCTTCAAAATGTGCCAGCATCGTGTAAATGAGGATGTTTCGTTAGAATTTACCTAATTTAATTGTGTTCAATAAAAGTACATACTTATTAGTACATTTTAAGTACATACTTTTTGGTGCAATAAAGCTACTCTGTAGTACAATTAATTGTTTTTTTCGTGTACAATAAAAGTACTTTTTATTGCAATAATTTGTACTTTTTAGTATAATAAGTTATACTTTTTGGTACAATACATTGTACTTTTTAGGACAATAAATAAATAATTTTTTTCTTTCTGGGGCTAAAATTTTGTCTCTCTGGAACTAAAATACAGTTTTGTCACGCCCACTACACTCACTAATCCAAAATTTAAATTTCGTTTCAATATTCATATTTGTATTATCGAGTACTCTCTGTGTATCAAATTTTATCTCTCTAGGGCTAAAATACAGTTTGCCACGCCTCCTCCGCCCACTTATCTGGGTGCCAAATTGTACCTTTCTTGGTCTAAAATACAGTTTTGTCACGCCAACTCCGCCCACTGATCTAAAATTAAAATTTCGTCTGCACATTCGTATTCGTATAGACGAGTACTATAGCTAGCTTCACACCACCGAGGACATTTTAAGATGACTGAGCCATGCCCGTCTGTCTAGCTGGTTGAATGGCGGCTCCACGAAAAGCCCCCCAATGAAATAACGCCCAGGAAATAACCCCCAATGAAAGAAACCCCAAAAAATAGAAAATAACACCCTAAAACAGTGAATGAAATAACATCGAAAAATAAATGAAATAAACCCCCAACAAACCCCCAATATTTGGGAGTTATTTCATATGAAATAACACCCAATGATGAAAATGAAATAACCCCCAATGAAATAAACCCCATCAGCAACAAAAATGAAATTATACCCAAAATTCATAAAAGAGTCAGTTTCACCAAGGATTTCATGAAGTCAATATGGACCAACATTATTGAAATGAATTGTGTGGATCGTAGATCGTTGTAGCCCTGCTCTATTTTTGCATTTCGGAAGACAATTTGCCTTTTACGCTTGGCCTTTACACAACTACCTCCATTGTTCACAAGCAAATCAAACTCTCTGCTTTTATTGAATTCTTTCTTCTGAAGAACTCTTACAAATTTTAAAAAAATTTCCATTCTTAGATATCATTCTCAAAATGAAAAATTGCTCGTAGCATTTTGTTGACTTTCTATCCGTCAATATGAACACAAATGGAAATATCTGTACACATTCAAAAAATATTGTAATGTATTCACAGGCTAAAAGTTTTCATGTAAAAGGTTTATATAATTATAACCCCCAAAAACCAACAGTTTTAAAAATGAAAAAAAAACACAAATTATACACGCTATGAAACAAGCCCCGAATTTTAAAAATTTGTTGGGTGTTATTTCATTGGAGATTATTTCATAAATTGAAAACCCCAAATGAGAAATTTAATAATTCCCAAACAAAAAAAAAATAAAAACGGCCCAAAAAAATGGGACTTATTTCATATGAAATGACACCCAAAAATGTATGAAAAAAATTTGGGGAATATTTCATTTCTCGTTTGGACGTTATTTCATTGGGGGGCTTCTCGTGGAGCCTGAATGGCTGGTGAGCAGAACAACTCGAGTGAACCATAATTGATTTCGTTAAAAATTTTTCAGTGTTCTTATTTTCTAACCCAGAAAACCGAAACTTTTGTCACGCCATTTCTGATACCTCCCATACAAATGTCCGAATTCACCCTCATTGTTGTATACATACCTATTTTTTTTTTGGTATGTACTCTAAATTTCCTAATTTGCGAAATCTTTACGTTTGTGAGTGTTTGACTCAGAAATAAATATGTACTATGTTGGCAGCAATAATATAATATTTCTCCACTTACTACCCAAACCTTTGCAACTCCCATTTTTGTACCCCCGATACAACTGACCGAATTCACCCTCATATTTATCTATACATATATAAAAGGCTTGGGTGACTGACTAATCATCCCCCCTTCCCCCGGCCTAAACCTTGAAATTTGGTATGTATGTTCCTTTCATGACGTAGGCGCGCACTAAGAAGTGGTTCTGGGAAATTCGGACTGCAAGGGATTAACCATTATAGGTAGGAAGTCGAGATTTGGTACATGTGTTAGTTGTTGAAGAAAAATTTTTTGTATGTGGGAAGAGGACAATGCCGGACAAATTTTTATATCGCCCAAATAAGTGAACCGGTTGCAATAAAACAAAGGGGCGTGGCACCGCCTACAAAGTCCAAAATTTCAATCGTTCATATCTCACGAGCCGTTAAAGGTATTAATATGAGATTTGCTAAATATGTTAATGGTACACGGAGGATTCCGTCTCACTGGGTATTTTGGTAATTGGATTGGGATTTCGGGAATTTTTACTTTTGGGAGTAAAAATGGTCAAAAAGGGGCAAAACTGGTTCCGTCACCCAGTTCAATCGGCTAAAGTTATAATCTCAAATATTTACATATATGGACATTCTAACAATAAAATTAGATTGAGGGGTTTTTTTCAAAATATGGACTTTCTGGGGTAAAAAAAAATCTAAAGTGGATACAAATTTAACTATCGCCCAAACCAAACTGCTATTGCTATTATCGTGGAAATTTATATGGGAGTGCTCTCTACAGAATTAGATCGAAGTAATAGAGGTTTATCGAGATTCGTACCTGTAAGGGGTAAAAAGTTCGAAAAGGGTTAAAATGGTGCAATCGCCCGGACCATGCAGCTAAAGGTAGAGTTGCAAAAATTAAAGTGAGCATTTGTTTGAGGAGTAGTTGTGCGATATGATGTAATTTTTCTATATTTGTAATTTAGGGGTAAAAATACTAAAAAGGGATTAAACTGACGCTATCGCCCAGACCAAATGGGTTAAGGTAGAGTCACGAGAAATTATTTACAATTGTCCCCCATAGAGTAAGAGAGCTGTCAGATGATATTTTTAGAAATTCGAACTCTAAGGGTTAAAATGGTCAAAAAGGGATACATCTGGTATAAACACGCATGGTATAGAATTGAAGAGGATTTTGTATAGGGAACTTAACTTAACACGTTGACGTAACAGAGAAGTTATGCAATAGAAACTATTTTTTTCAAATTTGTATTCTTAGGCTCACCAAAGGGGCGAAAGTAAACCCATTGATCAGAGAACACATCTAAAGCTCTTGAGATACGAAAATATTTTTTTTTGAAAATAGTACTTTCCGAAATAAAAATAGACAATAGTGCATATTTAAGAGGACGTACCTGCTACCAACATCCAGACTAGATATCTCAAGTTAAATAACTTTTTACATGTAACACAATCTAAATTGATAACGTTTCATTTTAACTGTATTGCTTAATCTCTATAAAATATTCATTGTAAGTACGGGTGGAGCAACGTGAGCTTGGAAAGCTACTACATATATATTTTTGTTGTAAGTATATTGAATTCAGAACATATAGGCCTGCACTTACATACAAAATGGCCTATTTTTTGAAGAATTAATATTTCTCCCCTAACGTCGAACCAGATAGCTGAATGGCAAATCCTGAAAAAACAGAAACATTTTTTACAGTATGTGTCGTATGTGTCGTGAAAGATGGTAGCAAGGAATTATTTTTGAAGAAGATAGCGTCTGAGTGGCATACTATTTTAGTGAATTTTTGGTATTCTTTTTCTTGACCGCATGCCCTGATATATTGAATTAACCGTTTTACGTTTGATGGCATAAGCCAGAATGGGCGGCTGTAATAAAATCCTGACAGGAGGAGAAAACTGCAACGTGGTGCGCTGGGCTTGCAACCCGCCACCGACGTATAAACTATTGCAATGAAAAGAAGTAAGAAAAGAATAAAATAGACCCCCCCAAAATGTTGACGACCACCGCAAACGAATTAAGGACCATGATTTAAGGATATGCACCTGGAATGTTAGAACACTGTATAGACCAGGTGCCTCCATCCAACTGGCGGAAGTCCTCGAAGAATACAAGGCTGACATAACCGCTTTACAGGAAATCCGGTGGACGGGACACGGGTGCTCGCGCATGAAGACGTGCGACATCTACTATAGTGGCCATGCGGACAAGCACGAGTTTGGATGTGGATTTGTGGTTGGCAAGAGACTGCGACACCTAGTCTCAAGGTTCAACCCGGTGTGTGAACGTATAGCCACCATATACACCATAAGATTAAAAAAAAAGTTTTTCCACATAACACTTATATGTGCCCATGCTCCGACAGAAGAGAAAAGCGATGAGGACAAAGACGAGTTCTACGAGAGCCTAGAAAATGTATGTGACCGTAGCCCGATCCATGACATTAAAATTGTACTAGGCGATTTTAATGCTAAAATAGGCAGGGAAACCGCATTTGAGCCTACCATCGAAAAATTCAGTCTGCACACCGAAACGTCGAACAATGGCATCAGACTGATTGATTTATCTGCGGCAAGAAATATGGTAGTTAGCAGCACTAGATTTGACCATAAACATATTCATAAGGCAACATGGTTATCTCCAGATCAATTGACGAGGAAACAGATTGATCATGTGGTAGTCGACGGAAGGCACGCATCAAGTGTTCTGGACGTACGAGTGATTAGGGGTGCGAACATTGACTCCGATCACTTCCTTACCGCAGTTAAGGTACTCACAAGGCTAAGCATGGCGAAAAACGTACGTAACCAGGCATAACGAAAGCTGGACATCGGTAAACTGCGGACCACAGAGGTAGCAAACGCCTACTCCAACCACCTAACTCAACTGCTGCGGAATGCTCCAAACCCTGACAATATAACCTCGCAGTGGCAAAATATAGCCGGCTCCTTAGAACGGGCTGCGAGAAGCGTACTTGGGTACTCAAAGCCGTCTCAAGAAGATGCCTGGTACGATGATGAATGTCGCAATGCCACGAGAGAGGCGGTTGCTGCATACAGGGCGGAACTGCAGCCAATGGCAACGCGAGCTGTTCGTGAACGGCACAGGGAGAAGAGACGAGAGGCAACTCGTCTTTTTAGAAGAAAAAAGAAGGAGCTGAAGAAGAGGCAGGATGAGTGCACTGAGTTGCTCCGAAGTAGAGGGGAAGCCCGAAAATTCTACAAGAGAGTTAAAGCGAGAATGCGTGGAACAGGGTTGCCGTCCTGCAAGGACAGCGATGGTCAGCTAGTGACGGACCCGGATAACGTTCCAGAAGAACCCGCTCCAATCCATGACGATGGTATTAACTGTCCACCTCCGAGCCAGATCGAGATACGTATGGCCATATCCCGCCTTAAAAACAACAAAGCTGCTGGAGTCGATGGTCTCCCTGCTGAATTGTTTAAGGCTGGCGGGGAGGAGCTGATTAGGAGCATGCATCAGCTCATGGAGAACATCTGGCAAGAGGAGAGCATGCCCGGGGATTGGAGTCTCAGTCTGTTATGTCCCATATACAAGAAAGGAGATCGTAGAGAGTGTAAGAACTACCGTGGAATAAGCCTATTACCAATTGCGTACAAGGTCCTTTCAAGCATATTGTGTGAACGTCTGCAGTTTTCTCATCACTAAAAAAGGAGTCAGCAAAAATGGGTTTAGCGGTCAACGAGGACAAAACAAAAATAATGATTTCGACGAACAAAGAGTCCTCTCGATGGGGACGCACCGTGAACGTTGACAATTATTCTTTTGAGGTAGTCGACGAATTTACCTACCTCGGATCTTCCGTCAACAAGAAAAATAATGTCAGCCAAGAAATTAAACGGAGAATAGTGCTAGCCAATAGTTGTTTCTACGGACTTCGGCAGCACTTTAGTAACACCACCTTCTCTCGGAATACTAAGAAACAGCTATACCATGTGCTTATCTTACCTGTTCTGTTGTATGCTGCCGAATCATGGGTGCTTACTACAACGGACATACAAAACATGGGAGTTTTCGAGAGAAAAGTACTCCGAAAAATATATGGACCTATCTGTGTCGACGTAGCTAAAAGAGTCAGAATCCAACGACTACGATGGCTGGGTCATGTTGCCAGGATCGATGTAAATGCTCCAGCGAGAAAGGTGTTTGAAGGCGAACCTAAAGGACGGCGCAGAGCAGGGAGACCCAAACTCCGTTGGAAGGACCAAGTGGTAGGCGATTTGCCATCATCTGGTAGGACTAACTGGAGAACACACGCAGAAGACCGAAGCGTGTGGAATTCTTTATTACTTCAGGCCTCAAATTTATGAACTACGTTTCGTAAATTGTAATTGGCCACTTAAGTAAGTAAGTAAGTATGTAAGCTTTTCTGAGGATATTTATGTTCACCAGACTAAAATTTTTGTAATGGTTTGAGTTTATTCCCAAAAAAACAAAATGGATTTATGACCAGTATGCAGAGTTTATAATTGCATCATACTAAACTTTATACGGTCCAGGGAAAACCAATTTCTTGAGAAGGATATTACATTTTATCTACGCAGTCAAAGGTATATAACCAAGGGCATCAGATAAGGTTACTTCACTGCCTGCATATTATGTTGATGGTCAAAATTCTCACAGAGAGCAAGCAAATCCGTTTAGTATGATACAAGTTCCTGTCAAAAAACCCTGAATATTATTACAAATAAAAAAAATCGTTACAAATATAAAACATAAAGTCACTGAATGCCAGAAGCTCTTCCGTATCTCACTTATTGAATGTTAAATTAAAATTTTCTATTTGTTTGTATGGGTTTATGTAACATATTTAATAATAACCGTTTTAGAAAAAATTCAATTAGTATTAATTAATAATAATTTGTACCACTGCTACAAAAGTTAATGGTTTATTTTGTAAAATAAGTAGATTATAGCAGCTTTAATTGTATTTTTATTATTATTTAACACTATGAATGATATTTAGTAGAACATTTTTATATTACTGCAAATACTCATAACAATACTAAGTGCAGAGGCATATACATGTGGTGTCATGTTTTAAAAGTTTTAAGTAATTTATTACTACTGTTAACTGATACGATAGTCACTCGTTGGCTCTTACAGAAACTGCAAGTCATAAGAGTCTAATCAATATTTTACTTACTACAGTAATCATACTTTCGTACAAAAGATTAATTGTTAATAAATTGTTAATTAATTGTCCTATTTCACTTAAAGTTTTGCTGCTCTATCGTTTGCACCAATGCCTACTTTCATAACTTTTGCCATAACTCATTAAACATTGTTAGATTAGAAATTATAAATAAATAAATAAGAAGTAATAGATTTTCTCACTTCTTTGTATAAGAGTACTTAATTATATGAAATACCATCACATTTCCTTGTACATTAGTTAAGTCAATAAAGTTAAATGTAAAATTATTACATCGCCCATTTTCGACAACTGTTGAAATGTCTTGCACACGAGAAGACAGCAACATTTCATGATCCTTTACTGAAGCTGTAAATTTCTATACAACAACACAACATTTATCGAATGTCATTGCAATGAACATGAATAACTATATACTACGTCAGCAGCATTTACATGCATATATGTACATGAATAACTTTTACCGACTAAACATTAACTTAATTGAAAATGCAAGTAAGTTTGAGGATAATGTATTGTAAGGACAGACGTAAATCTTGTACTCACCTGTCAGCACCTGGACCTGTACGATGGCTGTGAATAGTCGACCAATCGAACATGAATAATTACCGCTGTCGGAAAGTTTAGCATCGGTTATAGTGACTCGACTTGTTAGCCATTTTTCGTTTGAACTGCAAGTAGAAATGAATGAAGACATGTAAATATACAACGAATTGGAAATAATAGCATATATGTACATATATGTGTGTGTATTTGTAAATATAAGGGATGCCATGGAGAAAATAGAGATCTCGTATGTGACATTGTTAAATTCCGTGGTGCAGCGACATACAAGTTCATCCAGCCAACAAATGTATAAAGTTTAAATCAATATCACTAGACATATGGGCGTTTTGGATGGAATTACCGAAAGGGTCTTTTACGGTATCAACTGAAAATCAAGGAAAACAGCCTCTGTTAATTCGCACAAAAATCTCAAAAGAAATCATAGTTTATAATACAAAATACTAAAAGTAAAATATATTCAACTCTTTGAAGTTTGAAGGATTTCTTTTAGAAATTATTGGAAAATATTAATTTGCGGAAAGGTATCAAAATTGTATGGATTACCAGTGGGGGCAACAAAATTTTACTGATTTTTTTTTGTATGTCTTACCACTTACTTACTTAATTTCCCTTTGCACCCCATGAATGAGGTATGGGAAAGCTTCTCGCGTTGTTGTGAATTAACACGTTTTCTATTTTTAGATTCACAACTAACGGCACCTACTTGTTTATCGACGAATGCGAACGTCACTGTTTGAGAAGCTCATACTAGACACGCCGATTGAATCGACGCTTAATACTGCGAAGTTGCTGTCAACAACATTCGAGAGGAGCCGACAATGAAAGGACATTTTTTTTTTTTTTTTTTAAGATGACTGGAGCCAGGTTTGAACCTGCGATCTCCCGCATGGTAGTCGCGTGTTCTAACCACTATGCCACGGCCGATCCCATTCGTATGTCTTACCTTGTTCGAAATTTGACTAAAATGCAGTGTACTTACAAAAAATATATGTGTGTAGAACTATGAGGCTGATTTCGGTCAATTCTGAGGTTTGTCCAAATAATACATGATAATCAAACTGATCAAATTCCAACATTCCCAAGTCTCTTGGTTAGAGACACCCTGCTTCAGGGACTCTAATCAGGTATCCTTGCTACAGAACGTGTTGGCCTTACGTAGTCGTAATTATCCTTGTTTAGAGACACCCTGCCTGAGGGACTCTGATCAAGTATCCTTGCTATAGAACCCGTTGTCCTTAAGTAGTACTAATTATTATGGTATGGAAAAACCCTGCCTCAGTGACTCTGATCAATTATCCTTGCTATAATACCTTAAGTAGTTATAATTATTCTTTTTTAGAGACACCCTGCCTGAGGGACTCTGATCAAGTATCCTTGCTGCACAACTCTTTGTGCTTACGTAGTACTAATCATCCTTGTTAAACAAGTATGAGGGACTCTAATCAAGCATCCTTGTTAAAGAACTCGTTGTGCTTACGTCGCCCTAATTGTCCTTGTTTAAAGACAACATGACTGAGGGACTCTGATCAAGTATCCTTTCTATAGAACCCATTGTACTAAAGTAGTACTAATTATCCTTGTTTAGAGACACCCTGCATAAGGGACTCTGGATAAGTATCCTTGCTATAGAACCCGTTGTCCTTAAGTAGTACTAATTATTATGGTATGGAAAAACCCTGCCTCAGGGACTCTGATCAATTATCCTTGCTATAGTACCTTAAGTAGTTATAATTATCCTTGTTTAGAGACACCCTGCTTGATGAACTCTGATGAAGTATTTTCCCTGTAGAACTCGTTATTCTTACGTAATACTAATCATCCTTGTTTAGATAAACCCTGCCTGAGGGACTCTAACAAAGTATCCTTGCCGTAGACAACGATCTAAAATTAAAAATGTTGTCCACAAATTTGAATATGTAGTGCCCAGCACTATCTGTGTACCAAATTTTATCTTCCTAGGACTAAAATACACTTTTATATCTCTAGATGTTAAATACACCACCTACGCCCACTGATCGAAATTAAAAATTACTTCTGCAAATTTGAACCTAAAGTGCCGAGTGCTATCTGTGTATCAAATTGTATCTCTCTATATTTAAAAAAAGTTTTGGCAGTCGTACTCCGCCCATTGGATTACAAATTTAAAAAATAATTTCCATATAAAACATTACACAGTACAATATTTTTCAGCTTATTGATTTGGGACCCAAATCTGAGAACTGCACGTGAAAATAGCCCCAAAAAGAATAAGTTCTACATCATTCGTTTTGTCAAGTTACATGCCGTAATTATTAAATATCGATTTGAAGTTAGTAAGTATCGAATTGGGGAATTTGTCACGTTTTATGTTTGACATAACTCGAGAACCAATAGTTCGATTTTGATGAAACAAATTTAAAAAAAATTTAGAATTACAATTCCTTTAATCTGTTCATATAACGTTTCCCTACATAAGCAACAGTTTCAGTTTTCCATTCATCATATAATTTTGAACTGGGTTTATTTTGTAGCAGTTACAATAAAACTGTTGAACTCCGTGTCGTATAATTTACGTGGAATATTACTTACGATAATCATACGCCACCATATATTATTTATGTAATGTCAAACAAAAGAGCCTAAAACGTGACAAATTCCTCAATACGATACTTACTAACTTCAAATCGATATTAAATCATTTTGGCATGTAACTTGATAAAACGAATTATGCAGAACTTTTTCTTGTTGGGGCTACTTTCACGTGCAGTTGTCAGAATCGAGTCCCAAAGTGTTGTACTGTGTTATAAAATAGAAACTGTAAAGACATTTTTTTTTAAGTTTTTGAGAATCTTTTTAGTATAAATAGGATTTTTCAATATAAAACGAAAAGTAGTCGTGAAAAAACCTATTACGACTGTGAGGAACATGTATCTTCCTCGGTTACATATACTTCTTTGTTGATAGAATTATCAACAATAGAATTATTACAATAGAATTACTATTTATTTCTATTGTAAAATTTGTATATCTATTTTTTTTTGGATAAATTCTTGTGAAAATCATTTCCAAGAATGCCTATCATAGGTGTTATGGCTATTATGTCCATCTTAGTTTCGATAAGAATTCATTTTCATTTGGAATTCGATACCATATAATTTCCATTGGCTATGTACAACATCCATCAAACATGGTATCCCTAATGTTCCCTAATGGGCATTATAATGGTATGTATTCCATTGAACATAATGTTATCTTACTTAAGCAGGATTTTAAGCTCCATTCAGCTACCACATATCAGAAACAATTAGATAGATGCATTGGAAAGTTTAACATTACACACATATTAAGAGGGAGAGAGATAGAGAGAGATACAAATACAGAGATAGTGTGTATGCACTTGTATGACTCCATGTAAGTCAATTGTTATGATGTGTGGCACATGGCAAGAGCAGTCATAAGATTACACCCAAGGGCAAATGTCGATTGAAGTGCTAAATGTTCCAATTTAATCGCAAGCAGTGAACCTCAACAATTTCACGTTTGGTATTGAGCCTCCTTAGTTATTTGTCCATAAGAGAACCTAAATAGCAGCACAAACATGAAATCAGCTATAAATACTAACTTTTTGTTTATTATGCTCACGAATTTGGATGTAGTATCATAGTCGACAAGAGACTTCGACATTTGGTCACGCGATTTAGTCCTTTAAGTGACCGAATAGCTACTATCCGCATCAAGGCGAAAACTCATGTTTTTTTGTGTCTACGTCCCGACGGAAAACCAAGACGAGGATGTTAAAGATGCATATACTATGATCGCGTGGAAGAAAGATATGATCGCTGCGCTGCACATGACATTAAAGTTGTTGCGGGAGATTCTAATGCTGAAATAGACAGGGAAGATGCTTTTGGTTCAGCATTAGGAAAATTCAGTCTATACACCTCCAATAACGGATTCAGACTGGTTAGCTTCCTGACGGCAAGAAGCATTGTTGTGAGTGAAATTAGATTTCCGCTTAAGGAATATCCACAAATAACCTGGATATCCCCAAATCAATATCCAAGAAACCAGATTGATCACGTGGTCATCGATGGAAGGCATGTCTTAAGCGTTCTGGAGGTGTATGTGTTGCGCGTGGCCTACTTGAGGCCAGGGTACGCACGCAATTAAGTAGTGCTAAAAACGCTCATAACCAAAAGTAAAGAAAGCTAGTCACCACAAAGCTACATACCACCGAGATAGACAATGCCTACTCGAACCAACTCTCTCAATTACTTCAAACTAACAACCAATACTCTGATGTTCTCAACACATAGTGGCAGCATATTGCAAATTCTATGACCACTACCCCCACTGGTTATGAAAACCTATGCTCAGAGAAGCCCTGCTTCGATTACACAGTACAACATTTTTCAGCTCATTGATTTGGGATTCAATTCTGAGAACTGCACGTGAAAGTAGCCCCAAAAAGAAGAAGTTCTGCATCATTCGTTTTGTCAAGTTACATGCCATAATAATTTTATATAGGTTTGAAGTTAGTAAGTATCGTATATAGGTCAAACAAAACGTGACAAATTCCCCTTTACAATACTTACTAAATTAATATCGATATTAATATGACATGTAACTTGACAAAACGAATGATGCAGAACTTCTTCTTTTTGGGGCTACTTTCGAGTGCAGTTCTTAGAACTGAGTCCCAAAATCATGTGTTGTACTGTGTTAGGAATGTTTTACCAAATTGAAAAAAGCTAAGGTTTTAGAACAGGGATTCCCACCTGCAGTGACAGAAATGAACGTCTGGTCATGGACATGCGGAGAGTGGCGAAATCACACCAATCATAGACGATGGAGTAGATTGTCTACCGCCGAGCCTATACGAGATCAGAACGGCGATCGCAAGGCTTAAAAAGAATAAAGCTGCGGGAGCCGATGGACTACCGGCAGAGCTTTTTAAAGCCGGCGGCGATGTGCTGGTACCATGTATGCACCAGCTCATAAACACGATTTGACTCAAGGAATTTATGTCCTATGCTTTGAACCTGAGTGTTATATGTCTTAGGCTTATGAAAGGCGATCCGAGTGTGTGTACCAACTATCGCGTGATCAGTCTTTTACCCATCGCATACAAGGTCCGGTCTTGTAAGTTATGTAAAAGAATAAACGACATCTTAGCGAATCTTATTGGACCTTATCAATGTGGCTTTAGACCTGGTAAGTCTAAGACCGACCACATATTTACACTACGACAAATCCTGGAAAGAATCAAAGAAATTTAGATAGACAACTACCATCTGTTTATCGATAACAAAACTTCATTCAACAGTGCGATACGTCAGAGATTATAAGATTCTAATGCTGATTTTGGTATCCCCGCGGAGCTGAAACTACTTTCCAGGTGACACTGACTGACACCATGTCTGCAGTGAAAATAAGCAAACAATTCGAATCAGACAGGGTCATTTTCTGCCAAGCGATCTTTTTAACATCATAATGGAGATGGTCGTGCAGAAGGCGGCAGTAAACCCGACTTGCATTATCTTTAATAAAAGTCACATGTTTTTGCGTATATCAATGATACAGGATTGCGGGATGTTACTGCGACCTTTTCAAGCATTGGGAAGCAGTCGGCAAAAGTGGGTCTGGTGATAAGTGAACGTTGCTCGTTTGGAACATTGCGTGTGTGTTGGCAACTATAACTTTGAAGTGTAAGATAATTTGTTCTACCTTAGCTCCAACGGTCTGCCTTAACTTTTCTCATCATAATGGTGTATGCCAATAATATAGATATCATATGTCGCTGACTGCAGGATGTCACTGCTTGCTTTCTTTTTAAGCTTTAAGATGTAAACGGCAGAAGTAATATTTAAGAAACAAACGAGACGATTACACAGTACAACACATGATTTTGGGGCTCAATTCTGAAAACTGCACGTGAAAGTAGCCCCAAAAAGAAGAAGTTCTGCATCATTCGTTTTGTCAAGTTACATGCCATAATAATTTAATATCGATTTGAAGTTTCCCAGGAAAATTTTTCAGAACTTGTTGCGAATGGTACTGATACTAGAATCGTTTCTTTTTTAATCGACTTTCTATTCTGTTTCTGGTTCCATATAACCGATTATGTACAACATGTTGCACCACAGATTCCGTAGAACAGAAAATGAATATTCGTATTCGAAATAAGTATTTTTTAGTGGGTATTTACTAAGAAAAACTCAAAAATCTGAGTTAAAATATATTTCGAACTAGCAAAAAATATAAAACCAATTAAATTTCAAAAAAAACAGCATATGTTATTCAGTTATGTAGCAATTCATTTCATAACAGGTTCCAGGAGAACATGTTGGTTTTGGGACAATTTCAAACAAAAATAATATATTGTGCAACCGAAAGTGGAACTTGTTACTTATCAGTAAAAGCTATTCTGTAATTGTTTCTTTGCAACAAAATATTTTGCTGGGTTGTAACTATCGTATAGGGGAATTTGTCAAGCTTAAGGCTCTTTTGTTATATTGTTATATGGTGGCGTATGATTATCATAAGTAATATTACACGTAAATCATACTCAACGGAGTACAACAATATTATTGTAACTGCTACAAACAATTATTTGGTAAATGGAAAAGTGAAACTGTTGCCTATGTAGGGAAACGTTATATGAACAGATTATAGGAATTGTAATTTTTAATATTTTTAAATTTGTTTCAGCTAAATCGGACTAGAAGTTTTCCAGTTATGTCAAACAAAACAGTCTAAAACGTGACAAATTCCCCGATACTTGCTAACTTCTAAAAACTTATACTTAATATTAAGCTAATAAAAAAGGACGAGCAGGTAAGTAAATGATTTACGACCACACAGTTATGAACACAAACACTCATAAAATGCGAATTCGTTGCTGTCCCTTATACCATATCGCTGTGATTCATCGTCTACCAAGGATCTTTTGAACTATGTCCTTATCTCCAGATTATTCTCAACAGTTGCCTGTGATAGTTTCTTGTTGTTGTTCCTACTTTTTTTGTGCTTATGAATATAACATTCCCCTTTATTTTGATTGTATCTTTGAAGTTACAGCAAATAATCCTTAATCGATTTTGAGTGTAAGCGCAAAATTTTACATGTCATCAATATGTATCTAAGAATCGATTCATTATTACTAATCGCAGTATACAAACTGAACTATTCATTGCCAGCTAGTCATGCAATGTAAATATAGTAGTGTGTGTGTGACTGCCTGTCGCAGCAGAGGAATTGTTAAGGCCTTCCCCATAGAAGGCTTTGTAGAAGACCTACTAACAGATCCGTCAAAAAATTCAAATTCCTGACACAAGAAGACCTTAATAAAGGCCTTACGTTTCCTTGTTTGTAACGGCAAATAAAAAAATGCACATTCTCATTTCTTAACTTGATAGATGGCCTGTATTATGAAAACTTTTTATATTCAAGAACATTAATTCCAAAAGGCATTCTTATCTAGATCTGATAAAAGGCCTTGCCATAGAAGGCAGATAAGATGGAGCTCGTACAACTAAGGTATTCATTCAGAAGCGAGAGCAGAAGGCCTTTAACGCCAATGTAACCCTGTGAAATTTCTAGAGAACGTGGCATTGTGTATAGCATGCCTTCCAGAGAATATATCATACCTAAGAAGTCCTGATTAAAGGCCTTCCAAGACATCAATTCCGCTACTGGGGTGCAACTCATTACGAATGTTTGGGTGTGTGTGTTTGTGTATTTTGGCGTGTGTAAACATTTCTGTGTGTCAGTGCGAAAGGATATTGAGTAAATACTTCAAAAGAAAATTAATTAGTTTGTTACAAGTAGAGTAGATTTGAAAAATTCTAACCATCAGCATTTGCATTCTTTGGATGAACGCATTAGTGCAGCATCGGCGCATTGAGATGTGAACTTGTAGTTGCTGTTGTTATTGTTGTTGCGTCAGTTTATGGATCCTTCATTCCAAAAATCTCGTTTCACTGCTTGTTTATGCTTCAATGGTGGCACACAATGTTTGCTACAAATCTATGCATAGTCAGATATGGGTCAATTTATGTAAAATGTATTTGATTAGAAATTGTGGATATGGAAATGAACGCAAATTAAAACATTCACAATATATGTATGTTCATGTGTATATTTAAGACGAAAATGCTTTTTATTAAGCAATCTGCATAGTAATAGTTTTTTATTTGTTATGTAAAGATACATTTCAGTAAAAATGGACTTGATGAAATTTCGACAAACAACATGAAATGGAAAAATATTTCGAGGAAAAATTGATTTGCGAGTGTATATGTTATATACACATGGCGCAACTGTTAGCTACTGCGGAGATTAGCTGTTTAAGCTATGCTTTGATCATATTAGTATTAGCAGATATATAGATTTGCTTAGATAAATATTTTAAATTAGTTATGTTTACAAGTGTAACTGGTTTGGCATAACTGATGATTTTCTCTTAAGGATATTTTTTGAATTGTCAAGGATTATGAGTACGATTTTTATTCGTAAGTCAACGTTCAATAAACATATACATTGTGCAAAGTTTTACTAAATCCCGTGTACTATCAGAGTAGTTGTGCATGTAAAATGATGGTGGTAAATTGGGAAATTCGTATGGGAGGCACCAGAAGGGGTGGGGCAAAAGTTCCTGTTTACTGGGGAATTGCATACTTTTATAATGTTCGACACATTGTCCCGCGATTTAACCCTGTAAGTGACCACAGTGGCCACTATCCATCAAAGCGAAATATCACGTTGTATTTGTGTCACGCCCCGAATGAAGACAATGACGAGGATATTAAAGATGCATTCTATGAGCGCCTGAAAAAAATATACGACCGCTGCCCTGCCATGTTGATAAAATTGTTTTCGGAGATTTTAACGCTAAAAAGTAATGAAAAATACTCTTGGTGCAGCAGTTAGAAAATTCAGTCTACATAACAACGACTCTGACAACAGATTCAGACTGGTTAACTGCGCGTCGACAAGAAACATGGTAGTGAGTGGAACTGGATTCATACATAAAGATAACCACAAGGCAACCTGGATATCCTCTGATAAAAAGACAAGAAACCAGATTGATCACATGGTAATCGATGGTAGGCACGTCTCAAGCATAATGAACGTGCGTGTGATGCGAGGATCACTACCTAGTTGCAGCAAAGGTACGCACGGGATGATATAGTGCATAAAACGCTTATAACCAACACAAGTAGCCAATGCTTAATACTTAATGCTAACAAATGCCCATAATTCTGATGTTCCTGACACACATTGACAGCATACTGCAAATCCTATGACTGCTAAAAACCACGCTCAGACAAGCCCTGGTACGATGAGGAATGTCTCCTAATTTCTGAGGAAATCAATGCTGCATACAAGATAAATCTACAGCCAATGGTAAAGCCTGCAGTGACGGAACAGTTTTATGAGAAGAGAAGGGAGACGAAACGCCTCTTCAGGCAGTACAGTGGTCTGTGTAAGAACAGAGAGAGCCAGGATATCGAAAAGTATAGAGATGGAGGTGAGGCACGAAAGTTCTACCTAAAAGTCTAAAGTAAAGGTTTTTGAACATGGATCCCCTGTAAGAACAGAGACAAAAATCTGGTCACGGACATGCAGAGTGTTTTGCAAATATGGTGTGAACACTTTCGTTCTCTGCTCGTACCCAAAGAAGGCATAAGTGACGAAATCACGCCAATCATCCACAACGTTGTAGATAGTCAAATTGCACGACTTAAAAACAATAAAGCTGTGGCAGCCTATAGACTGCCAGCAGAGCTTTTTAAGGCCGACAGCGATAGGCTAGCAACGTGCATGCACCAGCTCATAAACACGATTTGGCTAAAGATATGCCTGTGTTGTGTTCTGTGCCTAAGAAAGGCGATTCAAGTGTGTAACACAACTATCGCGAGATCCGCATTGTACCCGTTGCATACAAGGTTATGTCTGGTGTGTTATGTGAAAGACTAAAGACGCCTGGACCTTATCAGTGTGGCTTTAGACCTGGTAAGTCCACGACCGATCAGGCATTCACACAACGACAAACATGGAGATGAACCAAGAAATCTAGATCGACATCTACCAACTGGTTATCGATTCCAAGACCGCTTTCAACAGTCCAATATGACAGAAACTATTAGATGTTATAGCTGATTTTGGTATCCTAGTAGAGCTAATTCGACTTTGCGGGATGACACTGACTTACACGAAGTCTTCAGTGAAAATTGGCAAAAATCTGTCAGAGCCATTTTCTACCAAGCGAGGCTTTAGACAAGGCGATAGTCTATCCTGAATAGTCTGTCATGCGGCAGGCTGCAGTAAACAGAAACGGTACCATCTTCAACAAAAGTCACATGTTGCTCGCGTATACTGATGATATAGATAACATTGGACATGGATTGCGACATGTTACTACGGCTTTTTCATGCATTGATAAACAGTTGAAAAAGTGGGTTTGATGATAAATGAGGATTAAACCAAGTTGTTTGTTTCAACTTACAAGGAGTCTACGTTGAAGTGGTTGAGGACTGCAGGGTGTTACTGCGGTCTTTTCAAGCATTGATAAACAGTCGGCAGAAGTGGGTTTGTTGATAATGGAGGACAAAACTAAGTTGTTTGTTTCATCGAATAAAGAGTCTGCTTGTTTGGAAGGCTGCTTGAACGTTGAAGTGGTAGAGGGCTGCAGGGTGTTCTTGCGGATATTTCAAGCATTGATAAACAAAACAAAGTTATTTGTTTTAACGAACAAAGAGTCTACTCGTTTGGGACGCTGCGTGAATATTGAAGTGGTAGAGGATTAGAGGGTGTTACTGTGGCCTTTTCAAGCATTGAGAAACAGCCGGAAGAAGTCATTCTGATGATAAGGGAAAACAAAACCAAGTTTTTTGTTTTAACGAAAAAAGAGTCTATTCGTTTAGAACACTTTGAGAACGTTAAAGTGGTAGAGAACTGCAGGGTGTTACTGCGACATTTTCAAGCATAGATAAACAGTCGGCAGAATGGGGTTTGATAATAAGTGAGAACAAAACCAAATTATTTGTTTCAACGAACAAAGATCCTACTCGTTTGGAACCCTTCGTGAACATTGGAGTGGTAAAGGATTTCAGGGTGTTACTGCGGCCGTATCAAGCATTGAAAAACCGTCGGCAGAAGTGGGTCCGATGATAAATAAGGATAAAACCAAGTTGTTTGTTTTAACTAACAAAGATACTACTCGTTTGGAACGCTGTGAGAACGTTGAAGTGTTAGATGGTTTTGTCCACCGTGGCTCTGTATAAACTTCGCGAAGATTTTTTTTTCAAAATAAATTTCAAAATTCTCAGCTTTCATACCATATTTATCGATGACTTTATTGAAAATAATTTTGTTGAAAACTAAATTATGGCCTCTAGATTTTTTTCTTCAGTTCTATGCGAAGTCAAAAGTCTCCGCCAATAATCCGGCAAACTTTCCAGTATTGGAATACAGTTCTATAAGAAGTCAAAAGTCTTCGCCAATAACACGACAAATGTTCCAGTCCCGGAATCCAATATTACCAGCGTAATTCGCGAGATACCGTTGGCAATGCCGTAAAATATGATCGAGAGTAGGTTCTTCTTTTATTGAGATGTTATTAAAAAAAGTAAATATTGGGTGCTTTCTTTTGGGTCATACTAAAAAAAATTCCAACATGTAATTCTGTTATATTTCAATTTAAAAAAAAATCTAAATAAATCATTCTTTACATCGAAATTAGCATATCTTTAAGTTTCAGCAAGTGTACTTGTGGAAAAATCTATGTATTTGTAGAACAATGGTTTTTTCTTTTTATTAAATCATTGACCCAATTCCACAAGTTAGAGCCAAATTTCCTACATGCTATTGGCTTTTTTGCAATCAAATACAGTAAATTTTGTGCTAAAATGCTGATGCAACACATCTCAACAACAATTGCCTCAAATACAAAACGTAAAAGTAATAATGACCAAGTATTCGCAATACATTAACTATCACACCAGAGACGAACGAACACAAACAACTACGCAGTTTTCACAATAGAAAGTAAAAGTCCTGCAGCATTTCATACAAATTGGCTCGTATAACGATGATTGTTCATTCTTTTCTTTCGTCTTGATAGTCTTCGTCGACAACATCATCATTCCCTACTCCCACACCGTGCTCGCTACGCCTAGAGAAACTCTGTACATAAAGATTGAAAATTAATAACAACTAGCGAAGCCACATAGATTTGTTGAATCTGAGTACTTGGTTCCCGGTTCCCCGCATCCTACAGCTACTTACTTATTAATCTCATTTCTTAGCTGTAGGCTTTATTTTCCAGTTCCCTCAATGTAGTTTGCCAAGATATTTGCTTCTTAAACAATTCAATTTTGTTTATCCATAAGTGATAAATGATTATAATTATACATACGTACATAATAAATAAATATATAGTCATAGCCCTGTACTCCTAGTATGTACTCGACACACTATGTACAACCAATAAGTAGACCTCTTTGGATATTTATGGGTGGTGGTGATACTCACTCACCAGCCTTAACAAAATATTTGATTAATGGCTAAATAATCGTTTATACTAAATTTGTGGGAGCAACCGATGAAATTTACTACAACTGGTCGCAATTAAATAGCAAGTCTGGAAGTTCTGCAATGGTACACTATAAGAATGTTTACTTTACTGCCATAAGCTTGCTACATTTTCAGCTAATAGCTGTTGATAGCTACAAATTTGTTATGTCGCTGTGGTAAGAAAACTCTATTCATAGTCATGGTTATTAAATGCCATAAATAGTTTCTTGATTTTTGTTTTGCTTGATTTATTAGGAAATTAATATATCGATGAGTTTGTGTACAAGCATGAGTGTGTGTGGGCGCCTGTGGGAAGTAATCATGTGGTTATTGGTGTGTGACGGCCAAGTCGATAAGCATGGCCAGAAAGTGAATGATGTCTGGTAAGCGATTTAATTACTTTCGGAATGCCAATTACTACTGTATGTATGTGTGTGTGTGTGCGAGTGTTTAAAGGGAAATTACACAAAATGTCTATAATTGGACATCAGCAGTTCTGTGATTTACTATGTGGTCAAGTCGTGTTTTTTCGTAACTACGAACTACTGGTAATGACAGAGGAAATAAAAGAATCACAATTTAAATGGAATTTAATAATATTATCCAGATTTCGTTGTAGTTATATTGATGTAAAGTATAAAACGTAATGGAAGTTGATATGTCGGGTTTTTAAAAGGGGTTTTAACTTGGTATATCCAGTAGGACCTTAAGAAAATACTGCCAGTGGTTGATATATTTGTGTACCCACACCCTTAGTCCGAGGACACGCAACATATAAAAACATATGAAATGCTGTTTGAGTGGCCATTTAGTGAGCGGCATTTTCGAGAGACTGAGCGGAACATACGAATGATTCAACCTTCGCCAACTCAATCTACAAGTTCTAAAGGAATGTTGAAGTGGCCTCGTAATGAGCGGCATTTCTGAGAGGCTGAGAGGCGCCGCTCAGGAACAGACCTTTTTCTAATTTTAAGCTGTTTTCTGAGCGGCAAAGCATAAAGATGGCATAAGTGAATATATAAAAATATAAAAATATAAAAAAATAAAAATATAAAAATATAAAAATATAAAAATATAAAAATACAAAAATATAAAAATATAAAAATATAAAAATATAAAAATATAAAAATATAAAAATATAAAAATATAAAAATATAAAAATATAAAAATATAAAAATATAAATATATCAAAATATCAAAATACAAAAATATAAAAATATAAAAATATAAAAATATAAAAATATAAAAATATAAAAATATAAAAATATAAAAATATAAAAATATAAAAATATAAAAATATAAAAATATAAAAATATAAAAATATAAAAATATAAAAATATACAAATTTAAAAGCATAAAAATATAAAAATATAAAAAAATTAAAAAATAAAAGTATAAAAAAATAAAAATATAAAAAGTACAAAAATATAAAAATATAAATATATAAAAAAATAAAAATATAAAAATATAAAAATATAAAAATATAAAAATATAATAATACAAAAATATAAAAATATCAAAATATAAAAATATAAAAATATCATAGCTAAATGTCATAGCTTCGGTAAAAGCCCGCTCGCGAACCAACCTAGTTCCAGTTGCCGATCGGGGAATAAAAACCTGAGAAGCACGCAGAACGCCTCCTACCCTAGGACTTCCCAGTGTAGGAACTGGATACCGGCCTAAATGAGAGGTTAATGTTACGGTCATGTCTCTGGCATTGGCCTCAATTTTGGGACGGTGGAAAGTGCGTTTCTGCGGGAGAGAAAGAGACTCTCTTTAAACAAAACCCCCCAATCCAAGGTGGGCTGCATAGGCCGAGGGATGTATGGCTATAGGGGTTACATATTAGTCGTAACTATGTCAAACTCAGGTGAGGGCGCACACCTGTTTCAATCCAATGCCTTCTTGCGCTAAAGGGCTCTGGCGTAAGTGACCGTTTTTGTCCCTCTTCATCTCATTAGGTCCCGACGGCTTCTACGGCGGCCTAAGGACCGAACCATAAACATGAACTCAAATACACAAACTAAACAAACAAAACCACAACAAACAACAACTTCGGAGAAGTCTGGTAACGGACCCTCCACCCCAACTCCCTCGAAAAGAGGCAGGCCTCTCGGCTCGACTAAATTGTCACAAAAAGCCAAGAGGCACAATACTAGTACCCTATCTTCCTTCTTCAGGAAGAACGCGGCAGAAGAAGCCCCCCCTAATGGGGATACGGCAGCATCTACTTCGGGGACCAGCAAGCCGACGCCGGGCAATGCCTCCCCACCTCGCGCTGGCAAGCCAGCTAAACGGGTACGACCTCATGATCGACGCTACCGTGACCGTCGAAGGGCCAACTACATCCTTTCAACTGTTGGCAAAATCCCCGAGGTTCAAAGATCCACGGAGCAAAACCAATTGGTTCAAAAGGCCAAAAACCAACTGAACCAATCTCAGACCCCACAAGGGACTGCTAACATAAAACGTCAGCGATCCGCTGATGAACCTGGCATTGCCAGTTCACATAAAAGATCAAAGATCCAAGAAAGAGTCCGGTACAGCGACATAGCCAGGAACAGTCTCACACGCGCCGTCGTAGACAACTCACATCCCAGCGGTAGCATCTCGTTTGATAACTGGAGGAAAGCTAACGCTAAGCTGCTTGTTGCGTACGCTAGTGTAATAAGGGACAATCCTGGCACTCCAGCAAGATGTACTGACGCAGGCTGGCATCTGAACAGAGTAAAGCTCATGGCATTCCACGACCAACGCTCGTTAGAGTTATTCGAAAAGGCTCTAACGGTCATTGGCGAAGTATGGCCAGGGGCTAAACTCTGTCTGGTCGAGCAGTGCGATATCCCCAACAGGCCTAGAGGTCGTATAAAAATCCCAGATATAATGGCTAGTAACCGAAAGGCAATCCTTGAGCTTCTGCAAATTTCCAACCCCAGCCTCGATGTGGAAAACTGGAAAATCTTTAAGGTATCGGAATCACGGGACACCTTCGTTCACGTCACCCTCCTCATCACCGATGAAAGCAGTGACCTAATAAAGGAAATGAACAACCTAATATTCTGCGGCTTCACCGAAACAATGATGTGGATATATAAAACAAAACATGCCACACAGACTGTAACCGCAGACGTGCCACCCACAGCTACAGCACCATCTGTCGCTCTGACACCAATAACTGCAACTCCCGCAGCTACATCAACAACTGCAACTCCCGCAGCTACAGCACCATCCGTCGCTCCGACACCAATAACCGCAGCTCCCGCTGAGGACAACCTCGCAGCGCCAAGCAACAATCCGGCAGATGAAGAGCACTGCTCAGATGCTGAATCCATGGCATCTACCATGGTCAGCTTAGGAGGGCTTTTCCAGGAGGCCGATGAGGATGACCTACTGATGAGCGATGACGACGACGCCAACAACACCGTCATTGAGCATTCTTCGGGTGGTACAGATAAACCTCCACCACTCTAAGAGTGCTTCAGCAGCACTTCAGGTACGTCTCTCCGAGCTCCAGGAGGACGTACTTCTCATCCAGGAGCCCTGGATAAATCAAAACAGAGTCTGTGGATTAAACCACAAAAATTATAGACTCTACCAAGGTAAGGTAAATGCTAAAATACGAGCGTGCATCCTAGTACGGAAACAGCTTGACGCATTCCTGCTAAATACTTTCGGTAACGAAGATCTTACAATTATAGGTTTAGAAATGAAACAATCAACCCTATGGATAGCTTCGGCATATCTTCCTTACGAATACCAAAACCCCTCATCAGAGGAACTGAAGAAAGCAGTACTAACGGCGGAACACAACAAGACCACCCTCATTGTCGGAATGGATGCAAACGCACACCACACGCTGTGGGGAGGTAAAACGATCAACAAACGAGGTGAGTTACTCTTTGATTATATTCTAAGTAGAAACTTAGTAGTGCACAATAGACTGGCCATAGCGTTATATAGAAAAAATTAAAAATGTGAAATCCAAAAGTTTTCGCACTGAAAAATATGAGGTTGGGGATAAAAATAATTATGGATATTTTTTTTTTTTTTTTTTTGATTCCGAGTACCTCCGGGTTGAGCCCAAACTTTTATTACATTACCCATTTAGGCTGAAGTGCAGAATATGGGGCGGGAGCCCGATTAAAAACCAAAAATATGCCATTGTCTTCATCTTGGCCCCCAAACATCGGAATGGTAGGTCAAAGTTGGCGCTCAGGCCCATGGGGCCCGGGGGGTCAAAAAAGGAACCCCTTTCGGTTCTATGATGACCTCCCAGGTGCGGGTACTCAAGTGAAAGATATTTTCGAGACGAATCCAACGATGTTATTTTTAGGTTCCTACGGGTCTCCTGGACCAAGTTAGAGCCATTTCCGGGATATACCAAGAAAAAAAAATTATTTTTAACTAAATTTAAAAAATTTTAAAAAAAATTTTGCGTGCGGCGCTACTAAACCCAACATAGGCGTACCGTTATTTCGCCCAATGTCATTTCGCCCAAAAACAACCATGACATATCGCCCAAAACATGTCATTTCGACCAAAAACCTAACTACAAAATGACAAATCGCCCAAATGCTATCACATAAGACCCAACTCAATTTTTTTGGGCGAAATGTCAGACTCATGACGACGGCACGCGTTGCTGCATACGTCGCAGTCAGTCTTGTACTCTTGCCCCCGCCTTAGGGGGGCGTGCCCCCACCGCATTCGTGTTTTAATAATGCCAGAGAAAGAGGGAGAGTAGCGAGTCTGACTACGACGTATGCGGCGAGGGCGTGCCCCCCAACGAGAGAGAGAGTACAAGACTGACTGCGACGTATGCAGCAGGGCGTGCCGTCGTCATGAGTCTGACATTTCGCCCAAAAAAATTGAGTTAGGTCTTATGTCATAGCATTTGGACGATATGTCATTTTGTAGTTAGGTTTTTGGTCGAAATGACATGTTTTGGGCGATATGTCATGGTTGTTTTTGGGCGAAATGACGGTACGCCTATGTTGGGTTTAGTAGCGCCGCACGCAAAAATTTTTTTAAAATTTTTTAAATTTAGTTAAAAATAATTTTTTTTTCTTGGTATATCCCGGAAATGGCTCTAACTCGGTCCAGGAGACCCGTAGGAACCTAAAAATAACATCGTTGGATTCGTCTCGAAAATATCTTTCACTTGAGTACCCCCACCTGGGGGGTCATCATAGAACCGAAAGGGGCCCCTTTTTTGACACCCCGGGCCCCATGGGCCTGAGCGCCAACTTTGACCTACCATTCCGATGTTTGGGGGCCAAGATGAAGACAATGGCATATTTTTGGTTTTTAATCGGGCTCCCGCCCCATATTCTGCACTTCAGCCTAAATGGGTAATGTAATAAAAGTTTGGGCTCAACCCGGAGGTACTCGGAATCAAAAAAAAAAAAAAAAATATCCATAATTATTTTTATCCCCAACCTCATATTTTTCAGTGCGAAAAATTTAACTTTTCAAAAAAATTTCCACTATGGCCACTCTAGTGCACAACCAGGGAGATACGCCCACCTTTATTAACTCGATCACTGAGCAGGTCATAGACCTGACAATTTCTAATGCCAAAAACGACTTGATATCAAACTGGCGGGTGGAGGATGTTCACTCCTTCTCCGACCACCAATACATTTCCTTTGAAATATCTGCTCAAATAACGAAGCCGATAGTAACCTTCAACAAGAGACGGATGAAATGGGACGTCTACAGGGAACACCTTGCAAGACTCCTACCGAATACAACTGATCTCACCATTGACAGCCCACAAAAGTTGGACAGCATGGTAGGTAAAGTTACAAAAGCCTTGGCCTTATGCACCAGGAAATCCTGCCCAAGACGAAAAGATGGGAAAAAGCAGAAGCCTCCATGGTGGAACGACGATATCTCTAGATCCCGTGCTTCCACCAGAAAATCCTTCAACAAGGCCAAGAGAACAGGCCAATGGGAGGAGTACAAGGAGAATCTAAGACTCTTCAAGAAACTACTAAAGAAGGCGAAAAGATATTCATGGAGGACATACACCAACGATGTCGAAAAAACCGCAGAGGTAAGTAGACTTAGGAAAGTATTATCCTCGACAACCAGCGCCCCGGCATACATAATGAAAAATGATGGTACCTGGACTGAATCCTCAAAGGAAACCTTGGAAATCCTATCGGATACCCACTTCCCAAGGGGAGAGTCCAACTCCATAACCGTCGCACCTACCGACTTATGCGATAGAATACCGGTAATTGAAAGGAACATGATCAAAGACGCCATCAACGACTTTGATCCCTACAAATCACCCGGTCCGGACGACATCATACCCGCCGAACTTCAACAGTCACTGGAGATACTATTGCCATGGCTGGAGGCTATTTTTAACGGCTGTGTGAAATTATCCTACCTACCAATACGATGGAGAACGGCAAAGGTGGTCTTCATCCCAAAGGCGGGAAAGCCATCACACACCAAAGCGAAGGACTTCAGACCTATAAGTCTTACTTCATTCCTTTTGAAAACCCTTGAGCGAATCATGGACGACATCATCAAAAATTCAATTGGCCCGGATCTCCTTTCGAATGCTCAGCGTGCTTACACAAAGGGGAAATCGACAGAAACCGCACTCCATGGACTATTGTATCCCATAGAGAAATCGCTAGACAAGAAAGAATTTTCTCTAGTTGCCTTTATGGACATAGAGGGAGCTTTCAACAACATCGAACCCCTCTGCATCATGACAGAGCTCAACAGCCTACATATCAACTCACATATTAGCAAGCTGATTCGCAACATGCTATTAAAGAGAACTATCACCTCAAAGCTGGGAAATCACACCCTCACTAGAAGAATGACTAGAGGCACCCCTCAAGGGGGAGTATTATCGCCGCTATTATGGAATTTTGCCGTCAACGACGTTCTCAAACGGTTGGAGTCGGAAGGATGTACAGTAGTAGCGTATGCAGACGATATAGCACTCTGCGTCTCTGGGGGAAGTTTATCTTGTCTCGAACGCGAAACGTGCATCGTACCTGGTAAGTCTTGAGAGGGACCAGATAAGGAAGATTATTGCCTTCCTGACGGGACATGGACCCATAGGCAAGCATGCGAGAAGAATGGGATTCGCAACGAAAAGCGAATGCTACTACTGCGGAAACAGTAGCAGTGAACCATCAACCGACCACATTATTTGTGATTGCCCAGCGCTATACAGAAGGAGACTGGAAACCCTGGGGAAACCCTTCTTAAATGGTGTAGAAGAACTTGCATCGTTGGACATCGGAAGGATTAACAACTTTTGTAAAATTATCAACTGGACGGATTGGATCGAAACTCCGGATTCCCAATCGACAACTGGCAACGCGATCAGTCAGCACACGCGCTGATAGCATAGGTTGAAGGGATGGCACAAATGCCCAACGGGCATTTTGAAGAAGGAGATGCCTGCATACCAACCAACCAAAAATATAAAAATATAAAAATATTAAAATATAAAAAAATAAAAATAATAATCATAAAAAAAATATAAAAATCGGAAATAACGCTCACAAGCTGGAAATTTAAATTTTGCTCTTAAATGCAAACCTTAACTTTAAATCAGAATTGTTCAATTATAACGTAGTTTGCATTGTACAAATATTCGATTTCCGCTACTGTAGATATAAACTACACTGAGTTGTCGTCTGGCTGCATTTCAGTTTCTTGTAGTTGGTACATGAGCTTAGGTATCTACGTAAAAGGTAATTGGAATGTGTTTAAATAAATTATGTGTCGAACTTAAACAAATGTTTTTGTGACAAACATCTTTTCACTCTGCGACTCCTTTAAATACGTGATGATATTGATATTTGGCAGCCCCATTGCTATGCGCGCCGTATACAACCATTATGTGGTGGTATGCTGCTGGTATAACACTCATGTTATCTGTTAACATAACATCAATGGTTTCCTTAATTGGTCAGCAGCTCTTAAATATGCCACACACACAGTCCCAGGTGTATAAGTAGAACTGCAAATCATGGGCATTACGTTTGTTACACGAGATGCCAAAGTTCAATCTGGATGCCTTAATGTCATGTGATATTTGTGCAAAGCTTTAAATTGCATTACTATCAAGAATGAATGAATGTGCGTGTGTGTTTGTGTGTTTGTGAACGGCGGCATATACACAAGCAAGGCCTTTGCAAGTTGCAAGTTGCATGGAAAATGCATCCTTCGGAGACATCTGCAAGGCTGCAGTATGCAAACTGTGACTGTGGGGGGCCATATACGGTTGTCATGGCGGTGGTATGAGCTTCCAATGGGGATACACTCGAACAACATTCATTCATTAAAAGTCCATTTTAGACCGTAATAAATGCAAATGACTTTTAAGCAAAGGAAACTTAACACCGCACTACGCGGATTCACTTGACATCACATATTGTGTATCTACAGCTCCACTGAATGGTTATCAGCATTCTTAATGGACACAATAAGAAAAGTTAATGTTGGCGATGGCTGTTGTTCATGGGTTGCACGGGGCTGCTGACTTTAATGGCTATCCTTAAGTAGAATTCGTAGTGATTACAGGAGCAACAGAAGGACAACAACTGTTAGTTGGCAGATTGTTAGTTGTAACCTTAAATTAAAGCAAACTTATGGGAATTGCAAATGCAGAACAGAATTGACAATAAATTCATTGACATTAAATTGTCTGTTTTGCGACCTAGCGACCGATGTCGTTGTCAACACAGCAGTTGTTGCTATTGACAACAGCTCAAACCACCTCTCGCTGGCTCAGTGACTTCCACGGCAAATGAAAGCTAAACACTTGAGATGTTTTTGTATTTTGTTAATTTTTCCATCTGTCTTCTAACTTAATTACAACTTTTTCGCCTACTCAAATTGAAAAAACTCATGGCAGTGCGACATCGAGACACACACAAAGAAATTACAAAAAAATTTACCTTAAACGTTTCAGGGCTGTGGGCGGGAGCTCTTCTTCGTCCTTAGACCAGAACACTAAATTGCTAAACTGTTTCTCCAGAGTTACACTCTGCTTGTCCGTGGCAGTCTCATTGTGACCAGGGAATAGGCTATTTACGGTAGATCCAAAGCCATTTATGGTCGCAGCACTGGCACCATCAGTGTTTTTGTTGTTTGGCGTTTTAGTTTGACTGCTGCTGCTGTTGTTGTTGCTGCCGGGATTGCTACTTCCACTGGTGTTACTGGGACTGGTATTATGACCATTTAAAGGCTTCAGGGATTTCAAAATGTTTTGTTTTTCTTTATATAAAAAGCTACGGGATACTTGACACTGTAAATCTATGGTACTGCCGGTCTTGTAATACCGATCGCCAACGTCTCGTTCCTGGTCATCAATTAAACGCAAAGGTGGCTCTGCAAAAGAATAAAAGTACAGACAATTAAAATACTAAGTAAAAAAAGGCTATAAACAAAGGTCAGTTAAGCGACAGCAGCAACAGGACGTGGTTTGTAAGTTATAACACATACAAAGCAAATGGTCGATTTTTATGCACTTCAGTGAGAACAAAAACAATATAATGAATTTGTTATAATTTCGTTTTTGTTATCACTGGAATATAATATAAAATTTAGTAAAACAAATAAATATGATTATTAATAATTTTGAGTAATACAGTGTGAAGTAATTAAGAATGTTTACTAATTGCATTAATTATTCATGAAATAACTATTACAGAGATTGATAGTCACCAAACCAAGTTATGGAATTGGTATCAAATAGATCTAGTATGCTTCTTTGTCTGAAGGGTAAGTTTTTTAGTAGCCACAAAATACAATTGTGAAAACAAGTCTGAAAGAATTTAAATGAATTTTTGGTATATATGGTATATGATATTTAGTATATATGGTAAGTTGTTCGTACAGTTCAAATTTCGGCCAGGGAGGAAGTGGGCTGTGTCACGCCCCCTTTTCAAAAATCGCTCTGACGGCTTTTCTAATAGACAAAATGTTATGAAAATTTCACAATGTGGTACTGATGTCCTGCCGATAGTCCTTGGCTATACGTGTATGTGATTGGATAAAGGGTGTGGCACCGCCCATACTAGTTTAAATTTAAATTGGCATGAACATGGGTGCCGTTGGAGATGTAAAGTGAATCTTGCATCTCAAGCCGACTCACAACCTCCTTCGTGGTGGCACCTGGGCAACGGTATTCATAATATTTTGTATCGTGAACAGCGGCAGATGGAGAGCGACGAACCCTGATGGTTGGGCTAGCCACCCGCCTTCAGGTCCTTTACTGGCTATGAAAACACGACAAAGAAAAAGTAACAAACGGAACACCCTAAATGTTGACGGCCCCCGCAAACGAAATAAGGACCATGATTTAAGGATATACACCTGGAACGTCCGGACTCTCTATAGAGAAGGTGCCACTATCCGACTGGCGGATGTCCTCATAAAATATAAGGCAGACATCACCGCCATCCAGGAGATGGGATGTATAGGACAAGGATGCTCGCGATGTAATAATTGCGACATCTATTACAGCTGCCATGCCGAAAAGCACGAATTTGGATGTGGATTTGTAGTTGGCGAGAGACTTAGACATCATGTCTCGGGATTCAATCCTGTTAGTGATCGAAAAGCCGCAATCCTCATCAACGCGAAATATTTCTACATTACGCTGATTTGTGCTCATGCCCCGACGGAATGTAAAGACGTTGAGATTAAAAGTGCATTTTGCGAGTACCTAGAGGAAACATACGACTGTTCTGGGAGACTTAAATGCAAAAATATGAAGGGAAGATGTTCTTGGTCCATCGATCGGTAAATTCAGCCTGCATGCCGACACGTTAGACAACATGGTTGTGAGTGGAACCAGATCCCAGCACAAAGATATCCTCAAGGCAACTTGGATATCCGCCGATCAAAACACCAAAAATCAAATTGATCATGTGGCAATAGATGGCAGGCATGCATCTAGTGTCATGAACGTGCGTGTGATCCGTGGTGCTAATATTGGCTCAGATCATTACCTTGTTGCAGCCTAGGTGAGCGCAAGATTGAGCAGAGCGAAAAATGCACGTAACCAAACACAAAGAAAGTTGGAGATCGCGAAGCTGCAAATCCCAGAGATAGCCACTGCCTACTCCAACCAGCTCTCCCAACTCCTACGACACAACGCCTCCACTTCTGACGTTTCCGACACACAGTGGCAGTATATTGCGCATTCCATGCCAAACGCCGTAACAACCGTGCTAGGATATGAAAAACGGCGCTCAGACGAATCCTGATACGATGAAGAATGTCGCATAAGCGTCTGAGGAACAGGATGCTGCATATAGGGCAACGCTGCAGCCAATAGTAACCCGGTTTGTTAGGGAACGGCACAAGGACACAGTAAAACAGGCGAGACAGCTATGTAAGCGAAAAAGAACGTCTGATGAAAGAACGGGAGAGCGAGGATATAGTGCGATACAGAAATAGAGGTGAGGTTTGAAAATTTTACCAGAAAGTAAAAGCAAAAGGCTAAGGTAACAGGCTCCCCTCCTGTAAGGACAAGGACAGAAATCTTATTACAGATATGCGGAGTTTTCTGCATATATGGAGAGAACACTTCCAGCAACAGCTGGTTTCAGAAGACAGTGCTCGTGAAGGTATCACGCTAATTTTTGAAGACGGCTTAGATTGCCCACCACCAAGTCAAACTGAGGTATAAAGAGCAATATCGCGGCTGAAAAATAATAAACCAGCCTGTGCCGACGCACTTCCGGCAGAGGTCTTCAAGGGCGGTGGCGAGGAGCTGATTAACTGATAACGAGCATGCATCAGCTCCTTCGCTCGGTCTGGCTAAATGATTGCATGTCCCTATGATGGGAATCTAAGCGTATTATGTTCTGTGCCGAAAAAGGTGATCGATTCAAGTGTGTGCTCCATCTACTACCAGTATCAGCCTTTTACCCATCGCATATAAGGTCCTGCCTAGTGTGCTATGTGAAAGACTAAACCAGTGGTAGCCAACCTGATCGGCCTTATTAGTGCGACTTTAGATCTGGTAAATCAACAACTGATCAGATATTCACACTTTGGCAAATCCTGGAAAAGACTCAAGAGAAACAGATCGATACGTACCATTTTTTCGCTCACTATTAAGCTGCCTGACGTAGACATCATCGGTCGAAAACTGCGGGATGTGACTGCAGCCTTCTCAAGTATACAGAAGGAGTCAGCGAAAAGGGGTCTAATGGTGAGCGAGCACAAAACGAAGTTATTAGTTTCAACGAACAAAGAATCTACTCGTTTGGAAAACTGCTTGAACGTTGACAAGTATAATTTCGCGGTGGTAGATACTTTTATCTTCCTAGGCTCCGCCATCAAAAACAAATAATTTCAGCCTCGAAATCCGGAGAAGAATTCTGATTGCTAATAAATGCTACTACGGACTAAGCAAGCAAGTTAATAACAGAGCCCTCTCTCGACGAACAAAAATCCAGCTATATCAGATACTGGTTCTACCTGTCTTGATGTACGGCTCAGAATCCTGGGTTATGACACAAACGGATGAATCGGTTCTGGCAGTAATTGAGAGCAAAATATCGTTAACGGAGAATATCGGCATCGAATTGATCATGACCTGTACGAGCTCTACACTGACAGTGATGTGGTTAGACGCATTAAGGTTATATTGTACGCATAGACGAAAATGCTCCAACTCGAAAAGTCTTCGACAATGAACTCGAATGGACGGCGCAGGAGAAGGCGACCAAAACTCCGTTGGTAAGACCAGGTTATTGAGAACTTTGTAGAACTTGATGTGACTAACTGGAGAAGAAGCGCAGAAGATCGAAGCACTTATAATATTTTTCTACGTGCGGTATATAATCCAATAGGATTGCAAAGAATTACCATCTAAGTAAGTAAGTTTACAGATAAAACTTGATACACAAGTGTTACACGGCACTACAGATATGAATATGCAAATAAACTATTTGTTACCACCACAGAGTCATAGAGATTTAGTATTTTAAACAGAAACGATGCAAAAGCTGACAGATTTCAAAAGTTAACCATATAACTATATACATATATCGTTGGAAGGGCAGCAGACTCTTCTTTCCAAACTCGCTGAGAAACTTAAATTAGGTTGATATTTAACCACGTTACTGACTTATAAGTGCGTAAAGGTACGAAAAATCTGTTTTTACCCGTAACTCAAGATTTTGGGGGTGTTGGGGAAATTTCAAAAACATATTATTGTTGTACTCAGCAGCGTCTACCAGAAAAATTATATCACGTCCCAGGTATATTTTCTTGTCACACTGTGTAATACATACAATTGGAAATTATACCTACAACTTACAATCGGCAGTGAAATTCTTACCCGCCTATGTTCCATCCAAGTATATTTCACTTGGCTTAAATTTCTTTCCATACCCAGTGTACGAAGGCTATCGAAAAAGTTCTGGTCATTTATTTAAAAGACTTTAATAAAAACCGTTTAATCGTTTTATTTATCGCTTTGTATATTGTACCAACAACATTATAACGTGTTTTTTTTGGTTTTTTTTTTATACATTTATTCATTGGACTGAAACGTGTGACAAAATAAAATGTAATATCCGGATTGGGAGCGGCCATGTGACACTTTCCACCACAAGCAACCATCGATATTATATTGGCCACATGATTTGTGACACGAGAAAGTATTGCCGTGACATTGTCATCAAGGGACGATTGGAAATGGCAACGAATATTAAAAACCGCTACGAAACAGTGTCTGTTAAAGCAATCAAACCAAATCTGTTTTTGTCTATAAAGTATATAAAAATTAATCGTGGTTTGTTCGGATGCTTAAATGTGTGGTGAAAAGGCAAAAGTGCTTAAGTCGACTTAAGCTGAAATTTTATTACCTTTTATTTTGGACCATAGCTCCTTAAATTAATTACGTGAATTTCTGAATTTAAATGTACTACAATGTGTTCCTTAATTAGGATGACTTTCACTTATTTGTCACTAGAATCACAATAAGGTTTAAACTTGGAAAGTGTTCTCCTGCAAAACAGACTTATGCAGTTTTTCCTTTTCACCACAGAAATATTGAAAACGGCTGTGATAAATTGGATACTTTCCTGTTGCGGGTTTGTTCGACGTATCACTTTACAAACATCTCATTAATGAGTTCTTTGAAAATTGCTTAGCTGGAAAAACAACGCGTGTTTATATGACCTCATTGCCCTTTTATTCAACTTATTAAATTTGAAGTATATAACAACTAAATCAATATTTCCCATTAGAAAAACCTTCGCTATAATACTAAACTTATATTCTTTTAAGCTACTGATAACAATATAATTCTCTTAGATATTATTCCAACAGATAATCATTAATTGCCAATTATTTCTTTTACAATAACTGCTGTAATAAGTCAGTAAGCCGATTTGAAAAGTTTTATTCTTTTATCTAACAAACTATCATACATTCTGCATTGTAGTTACATATCTTACACAGTTTATCGATTGCCATGCTCGTTTTGTGATGTGCAACATGAACATGTGTGGATACAATAAATGCAGTATATGCGGGTGGGTCTCTTACCTATGACGGTTAAATTTGTTGTAAAGACTCTTGGTGGATGTGTTGATACCTGGCACATATAGATGCCAGCATCATCCCATTGGGTGGGATTTATCAACAGACGCCAATTGTTGGGATATTGAAATTTCACACGTATTCTGGGGTCACTGCTGTATGTGACATTGCCCACCGTTAGCAGGGATACTTTTTCCGATGTTCGTCTCACCCACATGACCTGAAAAAATACAAACAAAAAATAATAATATTATATTGTGTACATTACAAAAAAAAGCAGCGACGAACGAAAACAAAAACCGCAATTCTGCAAACAATAAAACGGATATCGTATAATGCAAAACAAAGATTGGCCACAGTGTATAGGATATGGTTATTTATAGAGATAATTTTTGGCACAGTGACTTGTTATTTTGCAAATAAACTAGGGACGAAAATTGAAAAGAAAATAGAATTGTTTATTATACCCAGCCTTGCGAACCAGAAAAAATAAATAAATCCACGATATTGGAACCACGTGCGTATGAACAATACCAAATCTTCATAATTTATATTACTCATACGTTGTACCAAAATCAATATGTAATCTCATGATCACCCTACGGTTAGGAGGGTATATGTATATCATTTGATACGACCCAAAAGTGTAACACATAGAACGAGTCACTTTAGACCCTAGGTTTCTTTGAACCAAATTCGATTCATTACTTTTTAAGCTGTTTGAGCCATGTCCGTCTATCTGTCTGTCTGTCTGTGCGTCCGTCTGTCTGCTGTCCGGCTGGTTCGCACGATAACTTTCGGAAGACGTAACCAAATGTTTTGAAATTTTGCACGAGTTAATATTTCCCCTAAACTACTAACGGTATTGCAAATAGCTACATGGCCCCGATCCTTCTGGAACCTCCCATACAAATACATCATTCCGCCCACTTTAGAAATCGAGTAATAATATCAATACACCCAACGGGATCATACCCAAATTCTGTATTTGGTAAAGCTATAACAGGATAAAGTTTTGGAAAAAATTTTGAAAGCCTAGCCACGCCCCTTCTGGTACCTCCCATACAAATGTAGCTTTCCGCCCACTTTACAGATGAAGTAATAATATCAATACACCCAACGCGATCGTGCCCAAATTCTGTATTTAGTAAAGCTATAACAGGATAAAGTTTTGGAGAAACAATCTGGAGGTCTAGGCACGCCCCTTCTGGTTCCTCCCATGCAAATGTACTACTCCGACCACTTTAAAAATCGAGTCATAATATTAATATAATAGAAAATTTTATTTTTTACTGAGGGTGAGGGTATATGTAAGTCGGGTTGACCGACAGAAACTTTCTTACTTTTTGATGTATCATTTGATACACTAACAGAAATTAATAACTAATCAATACGATCGACTAAATCTCAAAAAAAAAACACTGTATAAAATTAACAAATTATGCATATTAAACAATTTTGTGTTATCAAAAGGATCCAAAACTAAAGATTAATTAGGCGGCGGATTAATCTGTCGCAGACATCTATATTTTGTTAATCGGCGTTCGGATGTTGTAGACAGGTGTAAGGGTAAGGTGTGCGCTTGTGATACTTTGACTCAGGAATGAATATGAATTGTATAGGCCGACCCGTCCTGGTACCTCCCATACAAAATGACCTATTTGTGAAAAATTAATATTTCTCTTATAAATCAAAAGGGGACAAATGGATTATGTTCAAATTTGGTCACTTAATTTCGTTAAAATAGTAAACAAATCGTCAAAAAGAACCAAATCCTTTGCCACACCCCTTCTGTTTCCTTCCATATAAAATGACACATTATTTGTCACTCCATTTTTGGTACCTTCTATACAAATGAGCGAAATCACCCTCATACTCCAACTAAGCACTGTTTACAATCATGAAATGGTTACTTGCGAACATGAGGCGAGGAAAATAGCAGCGATCACCGCAAGGCGTTTAGAGGCCAAAGATAGATCCTACTATGATAATAATAACAATATACTGCTCTTTGAAGCGGGGTGTGGAATCTTTCCGGAGGAGATGGATTTTGCATCTATCGATCATTCTACCGGATCACTGTAGCATAGTTTAGCGGTCATTAGAATCAGCGTTTAAAAAGAACTCACAAATGTGCACAAAATGTATGCAAAACTCTTTTCATGAGAGTGTTTGAGAGGTAATTGTGACACAAACTCTGTACCGTTGAGCATGTTAACATGCAAACACATCTTGCTAAGTGTCGGAAAACGATGTTGCTCTTTTTTCTGACTCCCGTCGTGTCTGCGATAAAGATGACACAACTCATATGTGCACTGAGAAACGAAAATACCCAAACACGGAGTAACATATGAATATTCATATGAAGAAAAAAAACACATACATACATATATTTATACATATACAGCTATATTTCTTCTTCTTCTCTACCAATCTTTTAGTGTCGCTCGTTTATGTGTGCACACCATCTTTGAGTGCTCAGGAAAAAATTGTAAAAAAGAGTTTTGTTATGTGTTGACTGTGTGCGGAGCATCTTCGATCATTAAACTCTTGTGTTTTGAGTTCGCCTGCGCTCATTATCGACGTTTAAAATGTGTTGAGCAGAGTGTTTTGGAGTCTTTTTAATCCCTGATTAGAATAGCCGTGAAAAAATTATTGCATCGTGGGAAAATGGGTGGCAATATTATTATTATCCGAGAATGCCGGTCGTCTCTGAAGGAAACATCAAGATATTCGACGGTTACCCTCACATGAGTTCCAGGACAGGGGTCATATATGGTAACCAAAGAGCGGATACATTGACAGAGTCCGCCACCACCGTGAACTCGAACGAAGTTTACCTCCATATTAGTATTCCTCTCACAAGGGGAAAACATCTAACATAATTGCGACCAAACTGAACCTCATTGCTAAGGAAAGATGGGTGAAAGTACCCATTTATACAGCGACCAAAAAATTTTGATTTGCCATAGATATACAAAGGACACGATTTGCGCTGAACATGTCTAGAGTCCATGTGACGAATATCATAGCTGTAAAAACCGGTCACTGTTTGGTTGGAAAACATGCTAAGAAGTTTAAACTTCCCTCTAACGATCGTTGCAATGATAAGAAAGAAGAGGAGACCACGGAGAATCTTCTATGTCACTGCACTGCTTTTGATGACCCCAGATATGAAAAGTCAGACTGTTATTGACAAAGCAAATCTATCAGTAGGCTATCACGCCTTCATCGGAGCAACGAAATGGCTTGAGAGCGACTTTGCCTGAACAGAATATGAATAATAGGTGCGAAAATTTAGAAATAGTATCACACCGGGACCTTTATTAGGACCTAAGGGAGCTATGTTGAACGCGGTTGCTGAAGTACTCATTCCACTTAATTGGCAGCAGCAACAGAAATTCATCAGACCCTTCGACATTGGCCAACCATTCATTTTCATCCATTCATACAACGTGTCCAAGCCAGGCCATTCGGTCTATTTCAACGCGCTTGACTACGTCGTAGTCATTGTACTGCACATACAAATACTTGCTTAATTTCTCTTTGCACCCCATGAATGAGGAATGGAATAGCTTCTCGTGTTGTTGTGAATTAACACGCTTTTTATATTTAGATTCACAACTAACGGCACCTATTTGTTTATCGACGAATGCGAACGTCACTGTTTGAGAAGCTTTTACTAAACATGCCGAATGACTCAACACTTATACTGCGAATTTGCTGTCGACAACATCGAGGGAGCCGGCATTGAAACAAACATGTATATAACTGGAGCCGGGAATAGAACCACGGATCTCCCGCATGGTAGTCGCGTATTCTAACCACTATGCCACTGCCGGTCCCACACACAGCTCGTGGTTTATTCGACGACGATACTCTCCGTTAAAGATGTAGTTTTCTCTCGAAGACTCACAGAATAGAATGATCCACTTGGGTTATTAGCCAGGATTTTGAGCTGTAGAGCAAGACAAGTAAAATCAGAGTCTGGTAGAGTTGGATCTTTTTTCGTCGAGAGAGGGCTTTGTCAACAAATCGCTTGCTTATCGCATATTAGCAGCTTTTTGCGATCAATACTTGTCCCTTGATTTCCAGGTCGACATTATTATTTTTGTTTAGGGCGTAGCCAAGGTAGACAAAATCATCTACCACTTTAAAGTAATTGTTTTCAACGCTCACGCAGCGTTCCAGACGAGTAGACTCTTTGTTCGTTGTAACAAATTGGTTGGTATTGTCCTCATTTATCACCATCATTTATTCCGTCGGCTGCTTTTCAATGTTCAAAAAGGCCGTAGTAACATCTCGCAATCCACGGCCAATGATATCTTTATCATCGGCATATGCGAGCAGCAAGTGACATGGCTGTCGAATTAGCCTAACGTAAAATTTCTTCACGAACTTATTAACCGGTTTTACAATGTAACGTTTTTTACAGTTTTACTACATGTCTGTAAATTTCCTGTTGTAGTTTACTGTTTCCTGTTCTGGCTTATCGACGTACACCTTTTCTTTCAAATAATCCCAAACGGTGTCAGATCACATGATCTTGGCGGCCAATTGACATCGCCACCACGTGCCGCGCAAAAAAGTTCGTTATCTTATCACGATAGCGAACATCATTCACAGTAATTGCCCGACCGGCCTTATTTTGGAAAAAATACGGCCCGATGATGGTGTCAACCCATATATCGCACCAAACAGTCACTATTTGTGGGTGCATTGGTTTTTCAACAATCACTCTTGGATTATTATTCGCCCAAATGCGGCAATTCTGCTTATTGACGAATCCACTGAATTCACTGATTGTGAAAATGTGACTCATCACTGAAGATAATTGATCAACCACTGTTGCCATATCTTGCCACCATTCTGACCATTGACGACGTTTGGAACGGGCAAGAGGGTTTAGTTCTTGAGTCAATTGCACCTTGTAAGCGTGTAAATTCAAGTCTTTATGCATGATGTTCATTAACGACGAGCGTCAGAGGTGCAATTGTTGGGCACGACGACGAGTTGAGGTGGACGGCTCTTCAGGCGCAATATCGAGAACAGCAGCAATATTTTTTTGCAGTACGAGCTGTACGCGCATGCACTGGTGTTTTAACATCTCCTACATATCCGGTTTGCTAAAATTTTTGTACGATTTTTCCGATTGTACGATTAAATTGACCGAAAAAATCACGAAGTGCACGGTATGCATTTTGATTGAACGCCCATTTTTATAATAAGCCTGAATAACTTTAAAGCGTTGGTCGATCGTGTATCTTTCCATGTTTCAAATTGAGTTAGTATGAAATTAAGAAATGTCTAATGAAATGCAGAAAGGAACTTGTCGTTTAGGTGTGGTTTACATTCAACATCGGCCCTTACACTTTAACCTCCCTTTAATACATAAGTAGTTTCAATAATAAATCAATTTATTTCAATAACTCAAGACTTTGACAATATCATATTCAGGGTGGGGGTATTTATCAGTCAGTTTACTTAACTGAAATTTCTGCACTGGTTTTACACTCGTAGATGTTTTGCTTATAACCATTTCTCCCGCCTAATCCATTTATAGCTATTCTATAATAGGAACACCCACACAAAATTTCGTGATTCAAGACCCATTCGTTTGGTAGCCACGCTCCTAGTTATAATTTCCAAAAATCTCTTCTTACTTTACGTCTAGTACCCAAATGCCATCAACCCCTATACAGTCCTTATGGTTAGATGGAATCACCTAGTCAGTCGGACACCAAACAATTTTATATATATAGATATATTTCCCCGATCAAGTAACCCATTGCGATATAATAGGATATGTTACACTGAAATTTTCCAAACAGGAGGCTAAAAAACAATATTCAGAACTTCTTCCAATCAGCTTAATCCCGTCTAAACGACTTAACCAATTTTAATGAATGTTGACAACATAGATAGAGCAACATCTAGAAATTACCATGGGCTACATATGTATATTATTTGTGGCCTATGAAGGGTTGGCTTAAGAAACGGGTTGAATCTTACATTTGGATTGTTTTACTATAAATTTTGTCGATACAAATATATAGATAGCTCTAATAGGCGAGTGTTTTTAGCATCATGCCAACAACAATTTGTAGTATTTCCTTTTAATACCTTAAAAGGTTTTATATAAAATCTGCCATGTACTTAAGTTCCAACGCTTTTGATTTTTCAATAATTTTCACAAATATCTTGTATGTTTATAAACATTACATAGTGCATTGGGGTAAGATGGGTTAATCCATGGCCAATGAGCATTTTAGGCATACACCAAACGCTTTAAGACGTCTCAGAGAATCTATTAAATGCAACGAAATTGCATTACGAATGTGGTCTTAAAGAAACACAAGTAGATGATAAATTCCTTCGAGAGATCACAAATCATCTGTAAAAATTCTCCATTCAGCACCAGTAGTTTATTATAATTTCATTTTACATATTTTTGCTTTCAAGTGTTCACAAATCATTCTAAGAATGCATATTTGGCAGCAGTAACTTATGATTTCTCTTCGTTCGTCTTCCAATGACCCACAGTACAATGGGCCATAGTCACAGCAGCAGCAGCAGCGATAACAATCGGACCAACGACGACGACGACAACAACAACATTGCAAAAGGAAATTAAATTTCCCCACATTTGCAGCCACATTGAATGTGGCTGGCAGTGGCACTTGCATAAAATGGCTGCAGTCGCATTACTCCCAACTTCATATAACTGAGTGCAGTTCAACGAGCGACTGCTGCTGCTGTATGGCATGAAAGTCAGGAAGAAAGGAAACATTTGACATTATATAAAACCCTGTGTGACATCGTGTACCGTAAAACACACACACACACGCAGACATGTGACCGAAATGCTATGTGCAACTGTAGTAGTCGGAGTACATATCCGTTTCTAGTTGCTCTCTTGTGTTGTGCTGTTGTTTGGTGGCAGCAGCATGGAAGCATGCAAGGAAGGAAATTGCTTTAGCTTTAGTTCCTTCATAGTTGTAGGGCTTAAAGAGGTCTGTCTGTCCTTTTAGTGCTGCTGGTGTTTGCCCGGGCATAAAGTTGTGAAGAAAACCTAGTGTCGGACCAATTAAAATTTATTAGGATCATTCTCACTTCTCTTCCATTTGGCTTTAAATAATTGCTATTGCAATTTTTACTAAATTTATTTTGAGATTTAAGGCTGGAATTAAGTAAAATAAATTACGCGTCGTAATTGAATATTTTTTTAAATCTTAGCAATTTGCAATCCTGTCGGGCGGCGACCATCTCACCCATACACACATAAAGACACCTACAATCGGGCAATTGTCGCAACCACTCATCATCACGCAGAAGATTAGAAAAGCGAGTAATTAGAGAGAACGCCATTAGAGGTTTTATGACCATGTTATTATAATTTATACAAACTTTACTCTTGAATTAAATCGTTTTGGAGACGCAGACATTAAAATGATTATGGTAAAATTTAATGAAGTAATTAGTATGTTGGGATCAATGGTTAACAAGTACGTGGGTAATACTTGAGTTTTATATGCGTCACACACTCGTAATGGCCACTTTTGTGGCCACATGACGCTGAAATAAAGTGATGAACCATTAGATCTTACATCATGCTAAAATTGTTATTTTAAGCTGAAGCAAGTTTTGCTCTCGTTATAATGCAAGCAATAAAAAATCATCTGAAGAGCGGGAGAGAGAGGTAGACTTTAAGGAAAATCTTGGAAGTTTTTGAGGACCAGGAATGTCGGACAACCGTTAAACTCCACAAGCAGGCAAATTACGATACATAAGTTATATATATATAAACTCGAAACTTTAGGTTCATATTTGCAGACGAAATTTTTATTTTCGATCAGTATGCAGGGCGAGGCCCAACTGTATTCAAATGGCGGATTAGGCGTGGTAAAACATTTTTCAGAGCTAGAGAGGTACCATTTGGTACACAGATAGAACTCGGATCTTTAGGTTCATATTTGCAGACGAAATTTATATTTTCGATCAGTGGGTGGAAAGGGCGTAACTTAACTGTATTTGAGTCCTAGACAGATAATATGTGATATCCTTAAAGTACTCTACAGCACTTGTATCAATATGCAAATTAAATTGTAATTTTCGATCAGTAGGCGGTGGGGGGCATGGCAAAACTTAATTTTAGTCCCAGTACACGGATAGAACTCTGAACTTTACGTTCAGACGAAATTTCTATATTCGATTAGTAGGCGGAAAGGGCGTGTCTGAACTTTATTTAAATCCTCGAGAGATAATATTTGATATCCTGACAGTACTATGCTTGACCGGGCGTGGTATAGTGGTTAGAACACGCGACTACCATGTGGGAGGTCTGTGGTTCAATTCCCGGCTCCAGTCATCTACATTTTTCTTTCATTGCCGGCCCTCTCGATGTTGTCGACAGCAACTTCGCAGTATAAGTGTCGAGATAATCAACAGGTCTAGTAAAAGCTTCTCAAACAGTGACGTTCGCATTCGTCAAAAAACAAGTAGGTGCCGTTAGTTGAGGATCTTAAATGGAGAGCGTGTTAATTCACAACAACGCGAGAAGTATCCCACACCTCATTCATGGGGTGTAAAGGGAAGTTAAGTTTTTTTTCAGACAGTACTCTGCAGCACAATTACGAATATGCATATTATATTTTAATTTTCGGAAAGTGGGCGGTGGGGGCATGGCAAAACTGTATTTTAGGCCTAGAGATATAAAATTTGGTACAGAAATAGTATGTGGCAAGACTGGTTTAAATATGCAGACGAAATTTTTATTTTCGATTAGTGGGTAGAGTGGGCGTGGCAAAACCGTATGTGTGCCATAGAGAGATAAAACTTGATATAAAGATATTACACGGTAGAATTTTCGATCAGTGTGCGGAGGGGGCGTGAAAGTAGCGTACTTGCAGTTTTGATATATCAAGAGGGCGTGGCCCTACCAAGTGGACCCTATTTTTGAAACCGCAATATCTACAATTATAGGGATATAGGTGAGGCCCTTAAGTTCTACCAAAAGGTAAAAAGCAAAGGTTTTAGAACAAGAATCTCCACCTGTAAGGACAGAGACGAAACCCAGATCACGGACACTCAGAGTGTGCTGCAAATATGGAGGGAACACTTTCGTCCTCTTATCATTCCCGGAGTCGGAGTCGATTGTCCACCACTGAGTTAAAGTGATACCAGCATGGCAATTGCACGGCTTAAAAATAATAAAGCTGCAGGAGCCGATGGACTACCGGCAGAGCTTTTCAAAGCCGGCGGCGATAAGCTGGCAACATGTATGCACCAGCTTATAAACACGATTTGGCACAAGGAATCCATTCCCGATGATTGGAATCTGGGTGTTTTATGTTCTGTGCTTAAGAAAGGCGATCCAAGTGTGTGTAACAACTATCGCGGGATCAGCCTATTACCCATCGCTGAAAAGGTCCTGTCTAGTGTGTTATGTGGTTTAAGACTTGGTAAATCTACGATCGACCAGATATTTACACTCCGACAAATCCTGGAGAAGGCCCAAGAATTGAAGATCGACACCTACCATCTAATTATCGACTACAAAGCTGTAGTCGACTTCCGACACGCCAAAAATTATTAGATGCTATGTCTGAGTTTGCTATCCCCTCGAAGCAGATACGACTTGGCGGGATGACACCGACTGGCACGAAGTCTTCAGTAAAAATTGGCAAAAATCTAACTCAGCCATTTTCTGCCAAGCGAGGCTTTAGACAAGGCGATAGTCTGTCATGCGATCGCTTTAACATCGGTGTCGGAGGAAGTGGGTCTGGTGATAAATGAGGACAAACCCAAACCAAGTTATTTGTTTCAACGAACAAAGAGAGTCCACTCGTTTGGACGCTGCCTGAACGTTGCGGACTAAACTAAAATAATGATGTCAGCTTGGAAATCAAGAGACGAGTATTGATCGCAAACAGCCGCTACTATGCGCTAAGCAAGCGATTTAATGACAAAGCGTTCCCTCGAAGAACAAAGATCCAATTGTACCAAGCACTTCGCAAATTATTTGGAATTCATCGTTTATGACGAGTACCTTCGTCAAATGAACCGTGAGCTGTATGAGCTGTTCAACGACATCGACGGAGTCAAGCGCGTTGAAATAGACCGAATGCTCTGGTTGTGACATATTGTACGAATGGATGGCAATGCTCCAGTCCAAAAGTCTTCGGCAATAAACTCTATGGGCGGCGCAGGAGGGGCGAACAAAACTTCGTCTTGTGGACCCGTTCAAAGAGCTTTTATTTAAGGAAAATCTTGGAAGTTTTTGAGGACCAGGAATGTCGGACAACCGTTAAACTCCACAAGCAGGCAAACTACGATACAGAGGTTATATATCTAAACTTTTATCTAAACTTGAAGTGACAAACTATCTACGGAGCGCAAAGACGGAAGCATTTTTTTCTACGTGCGGCTACTGATGGATGAAATTCTGTTGTTGCTGCCATTTAAGGACTGAAGGACTGTTTCACCAATCGCCTTGAACATTTGTGTAGATGCATTTGGCAGCAAAGTTCGTGATCCAACAAAATAAGTGGGCTGGATCGGATCAGTGGGCGTGGTATACAATTTAATATGGCTATATATGGACTGTCAGAGGTATGAATTTGAAATATGCACATTGTTGGCACAGTAGCAATTACAGCCAGGTTGGAAGTGGGCGGTGCCATGCCCCTTTTAAAAGAAACCTTTAATAATAATTTGATCGTCCTGAAAATTTCCCAGTATGTTACAGTTGGCCTAGAAATGATGGGGTTAGAAGCAAAGGAATGCAAGTGACAAAAAGTTAATATCGAGATATTTGCCTTCATAGGCCGTGGCATAGTGGTTAGAACACGCGACTACCATGCGAGAGATCACAGGTTCAACTCCCTGCTCCAGTCATCTTAAAAAAAAAAATAAAAAAATCTTGCATTGTCGGCTCACCTCGAATGTTGTCGACAGCTACTTCGCAGTATTAGTGTCGAGTCAATCTAGTAAAAGCTTCGCAAAAAGTGACGTTCGCATTCCTCGATAAACAAGTAGGTGGCGTTAGTTGTGAATCTAAAAATAATAAGCGTGTGAATTCACAACAACGCGAGAAACTATCCCATACCTCATTCATGGGGTGTAAAGGGAAATTATTTTTTTTTTAAGTTTCAAATTCTTGTGCCAATGTAGGTATTACTTAAACTGTTTTTTGGCTAGATATCCGTCATGTATTTCTTACATCAAGTGGCACAATATTCTGAACATTTCGCTGCCGCCCTAATCTGTATATACACTCGAATAACAATTGAATCATAAAAACCCATAAGAAACTTTCAGTCTGGAAACCCGACTTACATATACTCCACCCTAAGTAAAACGTAAAATTTTCTAGTATATTGATATTATTACTTGACTTTTAGGTAGAATGGTACATTTGAATGGGAGGTACCAGAAGAGGCGTGGCTAGACTTCCAATTTGTTCTCCAAAAGTGTATCCTGATAGGTTAACAAAATACGGAATTTGGGCACGATCGCCTTGAGTGTATTGATATTATTACATCATTTCTTAAGTGGGCGGAATGTTACATTTGTATTGAAGGTACCAGAAGGGGTCTGGCTAGACTTCCTATTTTTTCTCAGAAACTTTATTCTGTTATAGGTTAACAAAATACTTAATTTGGTCAAGATCGCGTTGGGTAAATTGATATCATTTCACCATCTCTAAAGTGGCCGGCAGTTACATTTGTATGGGAGGTACCAGAAGGGGTGTGGCTAGACTACCAGTTTTTTCTCCAAAACTTTTACAGTTTCACTAAATACAGAATTTGCGTTGTGTGTATTGATATTATTCATCGACTTCTAAAGTGAGCGGAATGATATATTTGTATGGGAGGTACCAGAAGGGACGTCGAAAGTTATCGTGCGTATCAGCCGAACAGCTAGGCAGGCAGACAGTCGGACATAGCTCAAATAACTTAAAAAGTCATGAATCGAATTTGGTTTAAATGAATCCTTCTATGTATCACACTTTTGAGTCGTATCAAATGATATATAGCCTCCTACCCGTATTCTAAAGGTAAAACGTTCGTATTCTCAAAAAATACCCAGCCTAGTATATGCACACTCATTTTACTTCCAAGACTTCTTATCGTCTTATCTGTTTACAATTCCAAACTTCAGCAGCATCTCGTCAGTATCCGCATAAGCAACGTTACATTACTAACAACAATATACGAGACTACGACTACAACTACGACTACGTACTCGTACATAACTCATTATTTTACAACGACGATTACCGTACCGAGCGTACCATAAATTCAAAGCTCTCATCGTCATAGCATCGCTGGCGCAATACATCTTACGTTCATACGCATCCATTCTTAGCTGTACTGTTGCGACGTACGGCTCTTGTTATGAATGATGACAACCTTAGCTTAAATGTAATGGAAATTATGGCATATGAAATTATCTTCAACTCAGCGAATGATGACAATTCCATTTATCATTGTGCTCCTTTATCATTGTTTGTGCCATCATCGTTGAATTTATGTTTAGTTTCCTAATACGATTAATACGCTTAGCAGCTATACGTCATTAATTTCCACCTTAGCATGTAGCATTCATTTAAAGTTTGTGATTTCATGAAAATTAATCTAGCACAAGATGATTATCAGAAATTTACTGAAACGAATATTACTACTAGACTTGCAAGTTGCTAGACGTTGACGTTGCTTGTGTCATAGAAATACGAAGGTACAGTTGAAGAAATTACTTCGAGGGGAAAAGTAGCAATACATTTACGTTACTTAAACTAAAAAAAAATTTGAGACATTTTAATAAGTTGCGAGGCAGGATAATTTGTCATGGGTTGATGCAAATTTCTTACTGATCTCTTTAATAGAAATCTAGTGTTATTGTGCCATAAAACATTTAATATCAGAAAATTAAAGTTAATAACTCGGGGGTTATAGAGTTGGATCGAATATCCACTAATGTTAGAGACTCGACCTAGTTCTAGTTAATGACTCTGATGTTTTCGAAATATCTCGTGTTGATCCTCTTACTTGTCCTGAGGACTCATATCATCCAACAATCGGAATTCGATATTCCTATCGAACTGTAAATGTGGGCTTGCGTCAGTCAAATAAGAAAATTTTCTGTTTCTCTCGTGCTAATTATTTATTGCTTAATAGCCTTATCGGAGCAGAAGACTGGGAATCATTATTACTTTGTAATGATCGACTCGGTCTGGACAAGGCTTTGTTAATCTTTTATGATATTATACGGGATTTCATGGATAAATCTGTGCCCAAGATTACTGTTGACCGTGAACCTGATTCAACCCCTTGGTCCTTTAAATATTTGAGACAACTGAAGAACTTGAAAACTAGGTTGTATAAGAATTACCAGAGGTCAGGTAGTGCATTTGATTATTGCAAGTACTCCATTGCCAGGTGTAAATATAACGATATGTCTCGTAAATGTTATAAAACTTATTTGGCAAGGGCTGGAAATAATTTGAGGTATAATCCTAAGAGTTTCTATAAATTTGTGAACGCTAAGCGTAAATCCGCATCAACTACTTCAAGAATTGTCATGAATGGTGTTGAGCATTTTGATACACAATCTATCGCAAATTGCTTTGCTGATTTTTTTACCACGGTTTATTCTTCTAGAATGTTCCCTAATAACTTTCATTATCCTTTTCCTGTGCGATCATTAGAGCCGTTTGGATTCCCTTATCTCGATCAAATATGGATTCGCCAGAATTTGTCATCTTTGAAACCTACAAACTCCTTTGGTCCCGACGGCATTCCGAACTCTATTTTAAAATATTGTTCAAGTACATTGGCAAAACCATTGACTTTGTTATTAAACGCCTCTTTAAAATTTGGATATTTTCCAGCCATCTGGAAGAGCTCGTATATAATTCCTCTTCATAAGTCTTGTAGCACTATAAGGGTGTCGAATTACAGGGGTATTGCTAAACTTAACGCCATCCCCAAACTTTTTGAAAAATTGGTGACTGATATTATATCTTACAGGGTCTCTTCAATTCTTGATTGTCGGCAACATGGTTTTCGTAAGGGCAGGTCTACTGTCACCAATCTGCTACAATTCTCTTCACACGTTATTGAAGGTTTTATTTCGGGAATGCAAACCGATTTATACTGATTTCAGTAAAGCCTTCGACAAGGTAAATCACAAACTCTTACTGCATAAGTTGATTAATATTGGTTTCGAAAATAATATCATAAAGTGGATTTCTTCTTATCTAATGAACCGCGAACAAATGGTCATGTTCGGCAATTCCATCTCTAAGCCTATTCATGTGACATCTGGCGTTCCCCAGGGAAGCCATTTGGGTCCAATTTTATTCTTGTTGTCTATTAATGATCTGCCTAATGCAATAGTGGATTCTAATTGTCTAATGTATGCAGATGATGTCAAGATATATTTATCATATAATAATGCTTCCGATCACGTTCTTCTTCAGAATGATCTTGATCGCTTTAGTACTTGGTGCGACATTAACTTAATGGAGCTTAACTGGAAAAAGTGTAAAAATATGGTATTCTATAGTTCCCGCCATTCTTCATCCCAATATAGGTTGGGAGGCTGCACTTTGGAACAGGTTGACTCATTGCTAGATTTAGGAATATTACTTGATAGAAAATTAACATTCAATAGTCACATTGTAACAACAGTAAACAAGGCATATGGAATTCTTTCTTTTATAAAGCGTTGGGCTAAGGAATTTACTGACCCGTATATTACGAAGAAACTTTTTACGTCACTTATAAGACCCATTCTGGAGTACGGATCCGTTGTATGAGATTCACAATACGATATGTCAATATGTTAGAGTCGGTTCAAAAACAATTTCTACTGTTCTGTCTCAGGGATCTTCGATGGGATCCAAACTCCAATCTTCCACCATACGTCAGCAGACTGTCTCTAATTAAATTGCCTTCTCTATTTAGTAGGCGAAAAATGTTAAATTCTATTACGATTTTTAAAATTCTCAGAGGTGATATAAGATCGGAATATATTCTCTCACGAGTTTATCTGAATATCCCATTAAGGACTTCTAGATATTTCAAACCCCTCTACATTTGTTTTAGACGCCATAATTATGCCGTATCTGAACCGCTGCGTAGAATGTGTTCAGACTTCAATGACATTTATCAATTTATCGACTTCTCCACATCCCCAGACTCTATTAAGTCTGTTATAATAACTTATCTCAATACTTAGTCTGTAGGAACTTCGTTTTAAGTTGTAGTTATCATTATTGTATTCAATTTAATGTAAGATAATAAGTGTATGTTATATACTTTGTTATAATTCTGTTGTTTTTTTAGTTTTTTCTATGCTCTTTAGTATGTATGGTACATTTAGCATCGATTGATAATAGTTAATCTGTAGCCGAATATGAACATTCTATATTGTCCGCTCTCCACTACGTACCGGTCCGCAGTGAAGATTTTCAAAATTTTTTTTTAATAAAAGGTGAAAGTCATGGCTTTTGAAAATCGGTTTACAAAGAGAAGACTTATGAATTTTGGAACTTGTAATTTTAGGAATATCGTCATTTCACTTTTTTTGCTATAAAAACATTACATAACGAAGTGACCGAGAAAAACTAAAAGTATCACTATACTCTATGGACTCCAGTCTAACAGAAATGCTACATGAGAACCCCTGTGTATTTTTTTCCTTCACATTAGTATCACTGTGTTATTATGGCACGTAATTTGACAAAATGAATGATGCAGAACTACTTCTTTTTGGGGCTACTTTCACGTGCAGTTCTCTGAATTGAGTACCAAACCAATGAGCTAAAAAATGTTGTACTGTTTAAGGAAAGCAAGAACAGGAGCACCCGTTACCAGTCAGTTTATAAAAATACTTTTATGAACAAACAAATAATCTAGTATATTTTGTATATTTCCACTGTTGCTACATGCTACATACTGCAATTGTAATCTGTTTAATGGTAACCTCGACTAAATTTCGACTAAATTCCCACAGACTACGACTGTAACTTATTTAACGCATTCTATAGCATAGTATGTTAAAGAGCAATCTATCCAGGACATTTTCATACTCTTCTCCTTTGTTGTGCCATTTTATGGCGTTTAACTATTTACACCGTAATATAAGAGATTTTATCATAATAACTTTTGATCCTTAACATTTTGTTTTTTATTATATGTTGTAACATGTTTAACAATGTTTAACAAATACTCGTATTTGCACAATATTAGGTATTAAATGTGTCCAAAACAAACTTTGGTCATGTTGACTTGTGACAGGCGATTACCGAAGGATTAATGTATTTGTTATTCCGAAACATTTTTTAGTTGTTGGAATGTTTAACGCTGTATGTTCGTATCGTAATCGTAAAGTGGCCGAAAAATAGGGAAATGTAGCAAACATGTAAAGCGCAGTGGAAACAAAGTTAACCTTCGCCTTACCAATACCCACCCGGGTGACCATTTCGGTTTTATTTCTTTAATAACTTTAATAATTTTTTTTCAATCTAGGGGAAATTTTGACTCACTGAACAAATTTGTAAGTTCTTTTGAATTTTACCAAAATATAATAAGATTTTAATTTTTTTATAAGATTTTTTTAATTTTTATCAAATTTATTGCGTGGTTTACCAATACCCACCCGGGTGACCCTCTAAGAAAACCCAGGAGAATTAAAGATATATTTGCTAGAACAGCTATTTCAATTGTAATTTCTTTCACTTTTCGTATTTCATTTCAATAGTTATAACATTTTATTCAATTATGATATCAGTTTTCACATGTAGTTTGACTGAGGATGTACTCTACACAAAAGAGTTTCTTACGTCTAACGCAAACTTATTTCCTCTTTGTTAGAAGAGTAGCAAATATAACATTTGCTTTTTTACTTTGTTGCGGTCAGTTGCACTGCATCCCTTTCTGGAGTTATATCAACATCCAGGTCTGTAACGTTAACGTTCTCCTGAAAAGTAATTCTTTGTTGTCAATTCATAATATTTTTCAAAGATTTTACCTAAAATACATTTAATGGCATATCGGTTTGCAATTCTTCCAGGACCGGCCGTAGCATTGCGGATAGAACAAGCGACTACCATGTGGGAGATTCTTGGTTCGATTCCCGGCTCCAGTCATCTACATTTTTGTTTCATTGCCGGCTCCCTCGATGTTATCGACAGCAACTTTGCAGTATAAGAGTCGGTTTCGCTGCGTTCGCTTTACAAACCTTTACCAAAAGATTTTGGTACTGTATTAACCTGGCTTGAAAGGGAAGTATTGGGTAAATCGAGGTCGATGCCCGAAATCATGTAACAGATAATGAGATCTTAAGTTATAATTTACTATGAGGAAGACGTCTATGATTGGAGAAGCCTGACAATTAATAATTTATTTTGTGTTTCGATATACGTTGTTGCTTGTCGATATATTCTGAATCAAAAGGGTGAAAGTGACAAAAAGTTAATTTCGAGATAAGGTTTCATATTATAGTGCAGTTATTACTTGAACTGTTTTTCGGCTAGATATCAACACTGGTAACAAAAATAGATCTTATCTCATTCTAGTAGACAGAGGTTGTATCAAGGAACTCGACTGCACACTTATTTCAGTTTTTGTCAATTTGTCACTTGCACTCATTTGCTTCTGACCCCTTTATATGTTGTTTTTTGTTTCAAAATCTTCTAATTAAATCTCAAACAGCGTCACTTATTTACAGCGATTTACCTGTGGGGCCTCCTTGAACAATTTCGCACTGCCTTAAGAAGAATTTTTATCATTTACCATAATCTGACAGAATGTTCAGCTTCTCCACTAGTCATATAGTTATCATAGCCCTCAACATCCACTGCATTCTTTGTCTTATGTGGCAATCCAGATTCGATCGTCCGTATGTAAATGCATACAAAAGCAGTGTGGTCACCCGGGTGGGTATCGGTAAACGACGTACATAAAAACCTTTGGTAAGGCGAAGGTTAAGAGCAACAAGAACACAGAACAACACATGATTTTGGGACTCAATTCTGAGAATTGTACGTGAAAGTAGCAATGAAAATAAGAACTTCTGCATTATTCGTTTTGTCAAGTTGGCTGCATTAATAATTTAATGGCCCTACGAAGTTTTTTGCTCAAGGTGGATTTTTAGCACTTTTCTATATTTTTACACGGTTATATCTTGTCTTTGGGGTCATTGGCTTTTGCAAATAGAACTTTAATAAAAAATTAACTTAATCTGTTTTTATTGTACAGGTTAAACGTTATATTGTCGTAATAAGCTATTTATTAAGGTCATAGCATACCAGAGCGTATCTCTGGTAAAAAGAGCGTATCATAAGGCTAGCTCGTGCTACTATGGGGGGTCAGCAGGTGGCTGATAGCTGAACGGCCCACAGATATGTAGGTTAGCTACGATTAACAAGTAGTCCACGACCAAAGCGGAAGAGACCGAGGGCGTACTACAAAAGGGTACATGTGCCTGATGACGAATCTATGACATGGCGAATCTGGGCCGCCATTAAATATGCACTACACCACATGGGGTGTCCTCTAGAGAGGTACAAATAGGAGGGTGATGTCTTCGTGTTCCCCTAGTCAAGTCAAAAACCAAAGCGTCTGTTCCATATTGGGCGGCTTCCTGGTCAGCGTCTGTCTTAGAAAGAGCGGCTGAAATGTTTCCGACAGTAGGAATAAAATGCACCATCAGTATAATGGCAGTGAATAAAATGAGAAATAAGAGAAAAAGAACCCCCCAAAATGTTGACGACCACCGCAAACGATTTAAAGACTATGATTTGAGAATATGCACTTGGAATGTTATTGTTGTTGTTGTAACAGCTGGTGGTAGCTGGGGTAATAATTCTTTATACCGATTTTCTATTTATCGGCACTCGATCGGGCATATAATCCGATTATCATACGATCATTGTTGGCAACTCTGTTCGTTCCTTTGTAGATAACACGGTTTGTGTCAAGGATTGTTAGGTGTTGTTGTTGTGAGTTTTAACCTCCAAATTCCCCCAAAGATGGCGCCAGCTGTCTTGTTGATTTAATATGAGATGTTGATAAATCATTTACTTGGAATGTTAGAACTCTATACCGTCCAGGTGCCGCTATTGGCGGATGTCCTCGAAGAGTATAAAGCTGACAGTACTGCTTTACAAGAAATGCGGTGGACTGGATATGTATGCTCGCGGATGAGAATATGTGACGTATACTACAGCTGTCGCGCGGATAAGCATGAGTTTGGTTGTGGATTTGTGGTCGGCAAGGGACTACGACACCTGGTCTCTAGGTTTACTCCTGTCAGTGAACGAATCGCCACCATAAGAGTGAATGCAAAATTTTTCTACATCACGCTGATATGTGCTCATGCTCCGACGGAGGAGAAAAGAAGAAACATATGACCGTAGCCCGGGCCATGATGTTACAATCGTGCTGGGAGATTTTAATGCCAAAATAGGCCGGGAGAATGTCTTTAGCCCAACAGTCGGAAAATTAAGACTGCATAGTAACACATCGCCAAACGGAATCAGACTGATTGATTTCTCTGCAGCAAGGAACATGGTAATTAGCAGCACACGATTTGACAACAAAAACATTCACAAAGCAACGTGGATATCTCCCGATCAAGTAACGAGAAACCAAATTGATCACGTGGTAATCGATGGAAGGCACGAGTCAAGTGTCTTAGATGTACGAGTGATCAGGGGTGCGAACATCAACTTGGATCACCACTTCACTGCAGTAAAGGTGGCACAGGCACAGAGAAAGCTGGAAATCGCTAACCTGCAGATCGCGGAGATAGCCAACGCCTATTCCAACCAACTCACTCAACTACTTCTTGATGCTTCAACTCCCGAAAATACTAGCGCGCAATGGCAATATATTGCTCGATGAAAAGGACTGCGTGGTCCGTACTGGGGTATGTGAAGCCCTTAAACGATAATGCTTGGTACGATGAGCGCGAGTTGTTCATGAAAAGTACAGGGAGAAGAGGCTGGAGGCGACTCGACTCTTCAGGTGAAAAAACCGAGAGTTGAAGGAGCAGAATAATGCGTGTATTGAAGAATACAGGAACAGAGGTGAAGCTCGAAAATTCTGCCAGAAGATAAATGGTAGGGTATATGGAACAGGTCTTGCCTCCTGTAAAGACAAGGATGGTCAGCTCGTTACTGACATCGAGAGCGTACTGAGAGTATGGAAAGATCACTTCTGCAGCTTATTGATGTCTGAAAACTCTGCTGATGAAGACTGTGTACCAATCCGAGATGATAACATCGAGTGTCCACCTCCGAGCCCAGCTGAGATAACAACTGCCATATCCCGCCTAAAGAACAACAAGGCCGCTGGGGCTAATGGCCTTCCAGCTGAGTTGTTTAAGGAGGGTGGAGATGAGCTTGTTTTAAGCATGCAACAGCTCATGGAAAATATTTGGCTTCAGGAGAGCATGCCAGAGGATTGGAATCTCAGTGTGCTATGTCCTATCTATCACTTCGGCAGATTCTGGAGAAAACCCATGAGAAGCAAATCGACACTTACCACCTCTTTGTCTATTACAAAGCTGCCTTCGACAGTTCCATCAGGCATCGACTATACGAAGCCATATCTGAGTTCGGTATTCCTGCGAAGATATTTAGTCAAAGCCAGTGTACCCTTACGAATACCAAATCCTCTGTTCGGATTGGCAAGGATCTATCTGCACCATTCGATACGACGAGAGGTCTTAGACAGGTCTGTTCAACATAGTGATGGAGAAGGTGTTAAGGAAAGCAGCGGTTAACATGTCTGGCACCATATTTAATAAGTCACATGCTGCTCGTATATGCCGATGATATCGACATTATCGGTCGAACGATGTGAGAGGTAACAGCTGTCTTCTCATCAGTTGAAAGGGAGTCAGCGAAAACGGGTTTGGCAGTGAATAAGGACAAGACGAAGTTAATGGTATCATCGAGCAAAGTGGCCACCCGTTGGGGACGCAGCCTAAAAGTTGAAAACTATTGAGGTAGTGGATGAATTTAACTACCTCTGATCCGCCATGAACAAAAAAAAACAGTGTCAGCCTTGAAATAAAACGGAGAATAGTGCTCGCCAACAGGTGTTTCTTTGGGCTACGCGAGCACTTCATGAACACCACCCTATCTCGAACCACCAAAGGCCAAATGGACCAGGTACTAATTATACCGGTCCTGTTGTATGCCTCAGAATCTTGAATGCTTACACAGGCGGATGCAGCTCATCTGGCGGTATATGAGAGAAAAATACTCCGCAAAATATATGGACCCATTTGCTTAAACGGCGAGTTTAGGATTCGGATGAACCATGAGCTGTACGAGTTATACCACGACATTGATGTGGTCAAGCGAATCAAAGTGCAACGATGACGCTGGCTAGGCCATGTCGTGAGAATGGATGAGGAAACTCCAGCGCCAAAGGTAGTCTACCAAGACCTCGGAGGACGGCGCAAAAGATGGAGACCGCTACTACGTTGGAAGGTCCAGGTGGAGGAATCACTGACGCTGCTTGGTAGGTCTGACTGGAGACGGTGCGCACAAGATCGAAGCGAATGGAAATCTCTAATCATTTCGGTCTCAGACTTAGACACTAAGATATAAATATATATATGTTGTCAAGTTGTTTTAAGGCTAAAAATAATAATACCAGAACGTATGAGTTTTGTGGAATTTCATTTATAACTCATACGTAAGTCATTATATACGAAAGTTAATGTATGAATCTGTCGAGAAATTTGTCTCTTAGGAGTGTTATCGTTACGTGACGTGACGTACTATGATATTCTAGTTGTCGACAATCCTTTAAACACAACATTTTCTTGCTACGCCTTAGACATAAGTTGAAAAAGTTTTTATTTTTAGAGCTACTTTCATGTGCAGTTCTCAAAATTGAGTTTCAAATCAATGAGCAGAAAAATGTTGTGCTATTGTAGACTGTGTGATGATGAGAACGAAATTGAAACTTTTCACCATTTGCTCTTAAATTGCCCAGCTCTTCAAAGAAGAAGGATGCATTTCCTAAAGAGATGGTATGTTGATAGTCTTAATGAGCAATCGTCATCAAAATTTGTATGAAACTTGACTTATTCTATTCTACTCTATACTCTCTACTGCCATATCAAATAAGACAACCATAATAGACCGCAATGGTCTACGAGTAGTGAATGATAATGTCTTACTTGTCAAGTGGTTACTTGTCTTCAACCTATTATTATAAGTTAACGCTATTGAATCTTAGCAGCGCATTTCTTTCAATTGTTGTGTAACATTCCCAAAACATTCCATATGCCAGCTTCCTCAATCAGTACATAAGAAAAAAAACTTCGCCCTCATAGACAACACCGTCAAATTTAATAACCACGAATAGCTGTAGATGAAATGTCCCATCGCCATTTAATAATGTGTTACGTTCCAGCTTTAGATCTTTTTATTCTAACATCTGAGTCATCTCAGCTCCATTTTCGTAATAGCTTCTTAAATTGTACAAAACATTTTAATTGAAATATCTTCAAATACAACTTAATTTGTTTTTCGACCCTATAAAGCTATAACAGTAGTGTATTGCTATTTTCACGTAGATTTCAGTTGAAACTGACTGCCCATATGCGGGCTCAGTGAACAACAAACTGTTTACACATTGGCATGCTACCAATGAGGGATAGTGGCAATTTCGAACGAATTTTTCATATATTTCAACGTAAAAAAAGTACTTAAATCCAGACAGACAGACAGACAGACAGACATACAGAGTACACAAACACTCACTCATTCTCAGGCTTATACCACTTTTCGATGGAAACGTGAATGTAGAGCGTTAGGGCGACGGAAAGTCGAAGCGAAAGAAATATGCGTCTTGGGAATACTTTACATTAAAACAGCCTCGAGGACATTGTCAAGTGTGTCATATATTTGCTTGTAATCTCTGTTGACTGCACCGGGACACAACACACTGACAGCGCAATGAAGAGCCCAACAAATAAGTGCTCACTACAGTTTTGAGTTTATTTCGTTTTTTTTTTTGGGACAGAAAATACCAATTTAAGGCTTTGTTGTTGTTGTTGTTGCGAAAAAATACCAACAACGCACTGTTCCAGCAGGGGACTAACTGATGTTTAAATAGAGGTAAATGACAATTTTTAACGTACAATTTTAGTCAGAAGAGTCCTTTATACAATTTTTTTCTGAAGAGTCCTTTTTATATAAGAAGAGTACGCATTCGCAATGGCTTTGCGCCAATGTACTTAACAGTACTGAATGTACGGGTACTACAATTCCAAAGGGAAAATTGGACATTGCCAATTGCTTTATTTACTGGCGTCTATTTCGGTTGGTGAACTACCGGCGTTCTTTTATGTTAAGTAATCTTTGGATTCATTTGAAATTTACAAAGGACAGTCGTTGATTATTAAAAATATTATTATGCGACGCCAAAAGTCTTTGTGCGGCAGCAAATTATTTTGGCGTATACACCGAAGTATGTTTAAAACAGCAGTTCAACGTAAACGTAATACTTTTATACATAAAATGCGTATTTCCCAATTTTTCCAAAGATTTCCAGAATTGTATTTATACCCTCACCCTACGGGTAGGAGGCTATATATCATTTGATACGACCCAAAAGTGTAACACATAAAAGGAGCCACTTTAGACCCTAGGTTTCTTTGAACCAAATTCGATTCATGACTTTTTAAATCTTTTGAGCCATGACCGTCCGTCCGTCTGTCCGGCTGGCTGTCCGGCTGGTGCGCACGATTACTTTCGAAAGACGCAACTAAATGTTTTGAAATTTTGCATGAGTTAATATTTTCCCAAAACTACTAACGGTATTGAAAATGGGGTACATGGCCCCGCCATTTTGGTACCACCCAAACAAATACATCATTCCGCCTACTTTAGAACTTACTATACTTACTATAAAGGGAATTTATACCCCATGAATGAGGTATGGGATAACTTCTCGTGTTGTTGTGAATTAACACGCTTTCTATTTTTAGATACACAACTAACGGCACCTACTTGTTTATAGACGAATGCGAACGTCACTGTTTGAGAAGCTCTTACTAGACATGCCGATTGACTCGACACTTATTACTGCGAAGTTGCTGTCAACAACATTCGAGGGGAGCCGACAATGAAAAAACTATTTTTTTAAGATGACTGGAGCCAGGTTTGAACCTGCGATCTCCCGCATGGTAGTCGCTTGTTCTAACCACTATGCCACGGCCGGTCCCTGCCTACTGCCTACTTGAGAAACCGAGTAATAATACCCAAGTCCCCAAATTCCCATCTTCCGTTCCTTTGCCAAGAGTTAACTTAATTTTCCATACTTACAAATTCAAATGTTGTTCCTAATTCAAAATATCCCTTTATCCCTTTGTGATTGTTTGTGATAAACCATAATTATTAACATTTCTCCGTCAACATTTTTGGCGTTGCCGTTATATGTTAAGACAAAGTTTTATTAAATATTTAAATATATGAAAATTTGTTAAATAAATCAACGCTCAAACAAATCCTCCAACTTGAATAAATGTCATTCTCTGACGTAAATTTATCTACTAACGGTATTCGTCTCCCAATTTTGGGGACAAACTTCAATTCATTGAAATGTATTTGACTTCCGGCGCACAGCCATTAGAATCGATTACAATACATTCAAACACAAAGAGTTGTCGTCAAACTTGGTATTCCTGGGTTTTGTTGTTTGTTGATTGTTTTTAACAAAAAGATTTGTACAATGATATTTAGTCATTGTTCCACCTTTATCATTCTTTCGGTAAACCATTTCGATTTCTATAACGCAATTTGG